>CP124714.1:30001250-30639166 GCA_031232105.1 Capsicum rhomboideum | reverse complement strand
GCAGGTATGGAGCACGAGGATGCTTGAAGCTTGGAAATGGAGTACAATGATTCCATTATATAAGAAAAAGGGGGACATTCAGAAGTGCAACAACTATAGGGGTATTAAGTTTTTGAGTCATACTATGAAGGTTTGGGAAAGGGTGGTAGAGTTAAGGCTGAGGAGGATCGTGACTATTTTTTGAGAATCAGTTCGGTTTCACACTAGGTCGCTCAACTACCAAGGTCATTCACCTAGTGAGAAGATTAGTGGAGTAGTATAGGAAGAGGAAGAAGGAATTACATATGGTGTTTATCGATTTTGAGAATGCATACGACAAAGTCCCCAGGGAGGTTTTGTGGAGGTGCTTGGAAGCTAGAGGTGTGCCCGTGGCGTACATTAGATCGATTTAGGACATATATGACAGAGTGAAGACTTGTGTGAGGATGGTGGGAGGAGATTTAGACCACTTTTTTTATTTTGACAAGGTTGCACTAGGGATCGACTCTTCGTTCGTTTTTTATTCGCCTTGGTGATGGATGTTTTGACGCGGCATATTTAAGGATAGGTGCCTTGTATGTTATTTGCTGGTAATGTAGTTCTAATTGATGAGACTCTGGGAGGAGTTAATGATAAGTTGGAGGTTTGAAGATAGACCCTAGAGTCTAAAGGGTTTAGGTTGAGCATGACCAAGATAGAGTACTTGGAATGCAAGTTCAGTGATTTGATGCATGAGGCTTATGTGGTAGTGAATCTGGATGCCCAGGCCATTCGGAAGAGAGATAGTTTCAAGTATCTTGGGTCTATGATTCAGGGGAATGGAGAGATTGTCTAGGATATCACACATCATATTGGTGCAGGGTGGTTGAAATGGAGCTCGCTTCGGGTGTTCTGTGTGATAAGAAGGTGCCTCCTAAGCTTATAGGCAAGTTCTACAAAGTTGCAGTCCGACCGGCTATGTTGTATAGAGTGGAGTGTTGGCCAGTCAAGAACTCCCACATCCCAAAGTTAAAGGTGGCGGAGATGAGGATATTGAGATGGATGTGTGGACTTACTAGGAGTGATAGGGTTAGAAATGAGATTATTAGAGAGAGTGTGGGAGTGGCCTCGGTGGAAGACAAGAATCGGGAAATGAGGTTGAAATGGTTCGGGCATGTGATGAGGAGGTGCACGGATGCCCAGTTTGGAGGTGTGAGAGATTGGCTATGGATTGTTTTAGACAGGGTAGATGTAGGCTGAAGTAATATTGGAGGGAGGTGATTAGACATGACATGAAACAGTTACAGATTACGGAGAACATGACCCTTGATAGGAAGGTGTAGAGGATGTGGATTATAGTAGAGGGTTAGTGGGTAGGAGTGCATCCTTACTAGTAGGAATGAGTGCTTTGTGTGTAGCTGTGCCTGTAGTCGTAGTTTTATGCGTATGTCTTATAGTTTCTTGTTCGTGGCATTTTGGCGATCTTTGTGATTGGGTCATCCCATTCTGTTGTTTGTTTTTATGTTTTTATGTTTTTTATACTGTTATTTATCCTTAGCCGAGGGTCTATCACAAACAACCTCTCTACTTTATCTGAGGTAGTGGTATGGACTGCGTACATTTTACCCTCCCCAGACCCCACCTTATGGGAATACACTGGGTATGTTGTTGTTGTTGTTGGTAATCTTTTTTTAAAAAATATTTTGTTATTTTTTTTTTTTTGCTGTATTTTTTTTAATAAAAAATAAAACTTTTTCGCTTTTTTTTTTTTTATAGAACTTTTTCCGTGCAACTTTTTTTTATGTATCAATATTGTATAAATGGTGTATAAACATGTGTATATGATGTACAAATAGTTATGTAGTATATATGTAATGTATCGATATTGTATAAATAGTTATGTAGTGTATATTTAATGTATCGATATTGTATAAATAGTGCACAAACGTGTATCGATATTGTATAAATAGCATATAAATGTTTATCGATATTTTATTAATAGTGTATAAACATGTATGATATTGTATAAAAGTTATGTAAATTTTCAATATTGTATAAATGGTGTACAAACGTGTATCGATATTGTATAAATGATATACAAACGTGCATCGATATATATCGTTTTCCCTCAATTTCAATATGGCATCCATAGAGGCTTGAAATTCCTATAATCTACATTTCAATCTTATCTTTTAATTAAGGAAAAATTATGCAAAATGTCCATCGGGTTAAATTTTTACACAAAAAATAACTCACATTTTATTTTTTTTACTAAAAGTGGCCTTTCAGCCACTATTTCTTACCATATATGGACACTCGACCAAATGTTTTACTTAAACAATGGATAGGAATTTCATGCCTCTACGGATGCCATATTGAAATTGAGGAAAAACGATATATATCGATACATATTTATATACCATTTATACAATATCGATACACGTTTATAAACCATTTATACAATTTCGATACTTTATATAACTTTTATACAATATCGATACATGTTTATACACTATTTATACAATATCGATAAACGTTTATACGCTATTTATACAATGTAGATACACGTTTATGCACTATTTATACAATATCGATACATTACACATACACTATATAACTATTTATATAGTATCGATACATTACATATACACTACATAGCTATTTGTACATCATATATACATGTTTATACACCATTTATACAATATGGATACATGAAAAAAAATTGCATGGAGAAAGTTTTATTAAAAAAAAGCGAAAAAGTTTTTTTTTTTTAATAAAAAACATGCAGCGAAAAAAAACAACAACAAAATGTTATTTTTTTTTAAGATTACCACTGAAAAAAAAAGGAAGATGGCCATTTTAAGTAATAATGGTCATTTGAAGTAATAAACAAAACTTTGACTATTTTTGTTGTAAACTATTTACTTTTTTGTATATAAATAAAATTATTTCTTTTTTAATTCTCTTTTTTATATTTATATTTATATATATATTTTTTTGTCTTTTCAAGGAAAAATAAAATCTGGAAGCTTTCTTATTTTTGTATAGAATCCAAACAAAGTTGCAGCAGCTAAATTTAAAAAAATTGCAGTTGCTAGCTAAAAAAATTATTTGTATAAAAATAATGGAGTTATAAATTTATTTGTTTTTACAATTTTTCAAGAAAGAAAAAGGATATAGTTGAAGTAGCTAAATAAGAATTAAAAAAATATTAAAGGTGGAACTATAAGGGTTGGGATTGGGTGAACTACATAAATAGCCCTCAAAGAGGGTGGCTTTCAAATTTTGTCCCCCGTTAAAAAGATTTTATACAAATAACCTTTGCTTATTAAGTGGGCCTTTTTTGGACAAAATTGCCCTTGAATGCTATATACGCAGTATCTCGCACATCTGAAGCTTTATTCTCGTTCCAAAGCAGCAAAGCAATGGCCATTGCTGAGTGAAATCAAAATTCTCTACTAACATCGATAATCGCAGATAAGAAGGTGACATCTTCATCATCGAAATTCTCTAAAAAATTCCCATTCGATCTCATTATGTTTTTGATTTTTTGGGGTTGATTGGGATAATTATAGCTGATTATGTGTTAAGTAAATCGGAGATCTAATTTATAGTAAATTGATGTGTTGTTGAAGTCCACATCTTAACTCCTAGCCTCACAATCACCGAATAATAGGGAACCATCACTTATTGATGATATATGCTCTAAATTACACTGTTAATAAGTTTTTTTTGTTTCATTTTTTATCAGGTTCATGATTGGAATGGATGCAAATTGCATCGAAAAAGAAGCCAGTATTCAGCAACATCATGTAGGGCTAGCAATTGACAGTATTGACAGAAATAGAGAACTCATGGTCATTGAATTGATAATAGATATTGAAAGAGTTGAAGAAATAGGGCAGCCATCTAAGAGGAAGAGCGTATGGAAAAAAAAAGGGAAAATGATTGATATTGAAATTGGTTTTCTGAGAGACAACACATCTATGGATGAGATAAACGTGAAATCGATTTTTCTTGACAAAGAAAATATGGTGAAGTGTATGTCGAACATTGCGATTACACACAACATTCAATTCAAGGTTGTCAAATCATGCAAAATGAGATATTGGCTGAGATGTTTGGATAACAACTGCACGTGGCATTTTCATGCTTCAAGGATAAATGAGTCATTGCTTTTCCAGGTTCATACATATGAAAAGAGTCACAGTTTCTCTATTGACTTCATAACATCTGATCATAGGAATGCGACGTCAAAGGTCATATGCAACTATATATTAGAGCTTGTCCAGGATTCTACCAATGTTATCACACCAAAATTCGTTGTAGAGGAAATGAGAAGGAGATACAGAATAATCATATCTTACAACAAAGGATGGCAAGTAATACAACATGCTTATAGGGTGATAAGAGGAACTCCTGAACCGAACTACAATCTGTTAACCTCGTATTTTTATATGATGAAAGAAAAGAACCCCGCCACGTACACAAACATCAAGAGGGATGATATGAACTGATACACATGCTGCAACTGTTAGAAAACTAAAAAAAATACTATTAGAACTTGCAAACATGTCTTAAAACTGAAAACTCTTCCCAAGGGCCAAACAGTTATTCTTTCATTGTAGTGCTTAGCTTGTTAAGATATGCAAAACTCTTGCCTCATGGGCAAGACCTATAAAAAACTGAAAAAATACTATTAATACTGCAACTTATGTTAAAACTGTAACTCTTGCCGAAGGGGCAAATATTTATTCTTTCATTGTAGTGCTTAGCTTGTTAGAATATACACAACTCTTGCCTCATGGGCAAGACCTGTTAAAATACTGAAAAATACTATTAAAACTTGCAACATGCCTTAAAACTGAAACTGTTGCTCAAGGGGTAAACAATTATTCTTTCATTGTAGTGCTTAGCTTGTTAAGATATGCAAAACTCTTGCCTCATGGGCAAGACCTGTTAAAATAGTGAAAAATACTATTAAAACTTGTAACATGCCTTAAAACTGAAACTCTTGCCTAAGGGGCTAACAGTTATTATTTCATTGTAGTGCTTAGCTTGTTAGAATATTCACAACTCTTGCCTCATGGGCAAGACCTGTTAAAATACTAAAAATACTATTAGAACTTGCAAATATGTCTTAAAACTGAAAACTCTTGCCCAAGGGGCAAACAATTATTCTTTCATTGTAGTGCTTAGCTTGTTAAAATATACACAACTCTTGCCTCATGGGCAAAACCTGTTAAAATACTAAAATATACTATTAAAACTTACAACATGCCTAAAAACTGAAACTCTTGCCCAAAGGGCTAACAGTTATTCTTTCATTGTAGTGCTTAGCTTGTTAGAATATTCACAACTCTTGCCTCATGGGCAAGACCTGTTAAAATACTGAAAAATACTATTAAAACTTGCAACATGCCTTAAAACTGAAACTCTTGCCCAAAGGGCAAACAATTATTCTTTCATTGTAGTGCTTAGCTTGTTAGAATATTCACAACTCTTGCCTCATGGGTAAGACCTATTAAAATACTGAAAAATACTTTTAGAACTTGCAAACATTTCTTAAAACTGAAAACTCTTGCCCAAGGGGAAAACCATTATTCTTTTATTGTAGTGCTTAGCTTGTTAAAAAATACACAACTCTTGCCTCATGGGCAAGACCTGTTAAAATACTCAAATATACTATTACAACTTGCAACATGCCTAAAAACTGAAACTCTTGCCCAAGGGGCAAACAATTATTCTTTTGTTGTGGTTCTTCGCTTGTTAAAATATACACAACTCTTGCCTTATGGGCAAGACTTAGTTTAAGAAATTGTTGAACTAATTATAAACATAAAATGTAAAAGGTCACTAACATTCTTCTGCTCAACATAGGTTTATGTATGCGTTTTTTGCTTATGGTGCTTCAATCACCGGGTGGATCAACTGTAGGTTAGTAATAATGGTAGACGCAACATTTTTGAAGTCAAAATATTGTGGGGTCCTAATGATAGCAGTGTCAAAGGAAGGAAACAACAACATATTCCCTTTGGCTTTTGGGATTGCTAACTCAGAAAATAATGAGTCCTATAACTAGCTCTTCAATCAGTTAAGAAATGCATTTGGGGTGCGTGATCAACCGTCTATTCTATCAGATCGCCACCCAACAATAGCAAATGTAATTGCTAATGTCTATCCAGAGTGTCAGCATGGGATATGCATTTACCACATAGGGAAAAATTTAAGATAAAGATACTTTCCAGATGTAGTTTTGTCACTCTTCTACAATGCAGCAACAACATATAAACGTATTGAATTTGCTAGTTTCATGGATGAGATAGAAAAAATTGACAGAGTTGCTGCAGACTACTTAAAAGAAGAATCACCAGAAAGATGGGCACGTTCATTTCATACCAACAAAAGGTACAATATGCTCACAACAAACAATGTTGAGTCCATGAATGTCGTACTGAGAATTGCAAGGAAACTACCAATAATGGGCCTAATTGATTACATTCAGAACAAGTTACAAAGTTGGTTTTATGAAATAAAAATGGATGCGCAAGGCACGTTCCATGAAATAAAACATTGGGCGGAGCTGGAGGTGACTGCCAAGATTCAAGCTGCCTTGAAATTGAAAGTAAGTAATTTCTACAGAAACTTTTTATCTTTCAAGTACACATGTCTGTCTTGAAATATTCCAGGAGAAGAATTGTTTGTTGTAGTTGAACTGCTTGTTTATTCACATGAAATACAAATTTCATTTTTAAATTGGTTTATTATTCTGTTGCCAGGTCATTTTAAGTCCACATTTTAGCTCTTGGCCTCACAATCACTGAACAATAGAACATCATCACTTCTAGTTTATTCTTGTATTTGCTTGAAGAAATTAAAATGAAAGAAGAATATTGGAATAGTGCTGGAATTAAAACTAAACTGTTAATAAGTCTCTAATATGCTAAGTCGCTAGAAAGTTGTGTTCATATGTGTGATTTCATTGCGACTTATTTTGTTCTTGAGCTTTCATGCAAGATGTTGAATGACAAGCAAATATTGCTCAAACTATCAACTCTAGTCGCTAAGAAATATAAATGACTTCAATCATTTTGTCCCTTCATTAATATATAATTGAAGATACTCCATTCAGAGAGCAGTCACTCAATATGTAATGCTAATTAAAAGAGTGTGTTAGTCTGATTTTTATTTTTAGAAACTTAATTCCAGGCTTGTCAAGAGTACAACAAATATTATTTGTCATTTATTTATCATTTTGATTACAGGTAGAGCCTATTGATGCAACAATATTTGTTGTAAAAGAAGGAAGACTTGAATATATTGTAGATCTGAAGAAGAGGACTTGTAAATGCTTGGTGTTTCAAACAGATGAGGTACCATGCATCCATGCCATTACAGCTATAGATAGTAGAAATATGAACAAGTCTAGCTATTGCTCTAATTGGTTCACAAGACAAGCTTGGATACAAACATACCTGGGAGAAATTCTACCGGTTGGAAGTACAACATCATGTATTATTCTAGATAGTATAAAGGATCTAATTACAAAGCCCCCAGATGCGAAAGTTCTTCTAGGGAGAAGACAAACAACAAGATATCCTTGCAGGACAAAATCTTCAAGAAACAATTTTAGATGTTCGAGATGCAAAAGAACCGGTCACAACAGATCAAACTGTCACTACTCTCCGGTCCTCCATCCTTATTCAAGAAGAAACAAAAATAAAAACAAAAAAAGATAATTAGTTTTAGTTTTTATTCGAGAACTTGGATTAAAGTAGAAATTATATTGGGATTCTTCGATCCCCTCTTTTAATTAGTAACAAGTAGTTGTGAGTTTCAACAAAACAAGTTGCATGAATGTCGTCTTATTGATTCTGAGTTTCAACTCTTGGTGGAGTATCTAACTAAATGCCTTATTATTTGTTGTTTATGAAAGTTATTGCGTGTTGAAGATTTTTATATATTGATGTATAAAAATATAATATATCGATGTATAAAAATGTTCCAAATTAACAGGATCTGGGGAAGGACCATACCCCCAAAATATGTGATGTAAATAATCCCACAGGATACTGTTTAAAATAAGACATGCCTCATGGACAACTGTTTTACATTATTTCACTAAGGAGACTTAGCCCCCAAAGAAACAAGTTATGCCTTATGGGGCATCAATAAAACAAGTTATGCCCCATGGGGCAAGAGTTGACACTACCTTAGTTTGTGTTGATTTAGCAGATGCTCTATAAATCTTGCCCTAGAGGCAAGACATAGCCCCCAAAGGTACAAGTTATGACCCATGGGGAAGGAGTTGACACTACCTTAGTCTGTGTTAATTTAACAGATGCTCTATAACTCTTTCCCTAGAGGCAAGACTTAGCCCCCAAAGGAACAAATTATGCCCCATGGGGCAGGAGTTGACACTACCTTAGTCTGTGTTGATTTAGTAGATACTCTATAACTCTTGCCCTAGAGGAAAGACTTAGCCCCCCAATAAACAATTTATGCCCCATGGGGTAGGAGTTGACACTACCTTAGTTTGTGTTGCTTTAGTAGATACTCTATAACTCTTGCCCTAGAGGCAAGACTTAGCCCCCAAAGGAACAAGTTATGCCCAATGGGGTAGGAGTTGACACTACCTTAGTCTGTGTTGATTTAATAGATGCTCTATAACTCTTACCTTAGAGGCAAGACTTAGCCCCCAAAGGTACAAGTTATGCCCCATGGGTCAGGAGTTGACACTACTTTAGTCTGTGTTGATTTAACAGATGCTCTATAACTCTTTCCCTAGAGGCAAGACTTAGCCCCCAAAGGAATAAATAATGCCCCATGGGGCAGGAGTTGACACTACCTTAGACTATGTTGATTTAGCAGATACTCTATAATTCTTGCCCTAGAGGCAAGTCTTAGCCCCCAAACGAACAAATTATGCCCCATAGGGCAGGAGTTGACACCACCATAGTCTGTGTTGATTTAGCAGATGCTCTATAAATCTTGCCCTAGAGGCAAGATTTAGCCCCCAAAGGAACAAATGATGCCCCATGGGCAAGAGTTAACACTACTTTTCTATATATTGGTCTACATGATATGCTATAATTAGGACACAAGTTACACACAATCTCTAATTTTCAAGGCTGTTTTCTTGATTTTAAATCTTGAAAACATTCATCACTTGTTTGTAACATTTATAACTTGTTTACAAATCAAACACGCCTTTTAATACGAAGGTTACATAATTGCTATTGGACTAATTTCAAGTGCTTGAGTTATTAGGCATTTTTTTTGTGTCACGTGCACTGGGTGGTAAAATGAGAAATTGTGGTCCCAACATTTCTAAGCAACAAGCTATTGAAATTTTTTTATTAGCCTTATAAAAAAAGTGCTTATATTCTTGCCATCATTGAATAAATGAAAGATCTTTCAAAGTTAGTCAAATAATTCGTAGCTATAATTAGGACACAAGTTACACAATCTCTTACTTCCAAGTTATGCTCCATGGCAAGAGTTGACGCAAACTTAGTTTGTATTGATTTAGCATATGCTCTATAACTCTTGCCCTAGAGTCGAAGACTTAGCCCCCAAAGCAAAAAGTTATGCCTCATGGGCAAGAGTTGACACTACCTTAGTCTATATTGATTTAGCATATACTCTATAAGTCTTGTCCTAGAGGCAAGACTTAGTCCCCAAAAGAACAAGTTATGCCTCATGGGTAAGAGTTGACACTACCTTAGTCTGTATTGATTTAGCAGATGCTCTATAACTCTTGCCTTAGAGACAAGACTTATCCCCCTAAGAAAGTCGACTTTGAATCAACAAGTTACGCCCCATGGGCAAGAGTTATCCCTGCCACATTGTGTATTAATTTAGTAGATGCTCTATAACTCTTGCCTTAGGGGAAAGACTTGGCATAAGGAGAAGCAATTTTTTTTTTTTTATAATTTTTCAAACATAAATATATAGGATAACCAACAAATGAATCAACAGTGATTATACATTGTATGCTTTACATGGTCGCATGAAAAACAGTCAATTCAATTACACAAAACTATCTGCGCTTGATATTTACACATTAAAACTAAAAAAATTAAACTATTTTTCCTTATGTTACCTCTTCCTCTTTTCCTTCCCAAATAGTCTGCCAAACTTTTTGGTAATGCTTCTCTTTATACCACCTTCTATTTTTCTCCTTCCATAATCCCACAGTAGAATTGGATACCTCATGCGAACATAACTAACATCAACTTTTTCTGGAATTTCTCTACCATGAATGAAATATTCAGCAAAGGAAGAAACAAATATTCCACAATCACTGTAAAAGAAAGAAAACATTGCACATGAGTTATATGTGACTTGATGGAATAAATATGTGGAGTTGCATTAAGGTAAAAATGTGAAGTATGCACTTGGTGGGAAATCTTGTCGGTTTGTGACGTCTATGTTAGTTTGTGGACTATTTTGGTATTGTTGGTGTTGTGAGGCAGTAAATTATGTTGTAGGAGGGTGGAATGAAGTTATATGGCAGTAGAAAGGAAGGTGGAATGATATACCATGTGTTTGGAATGTTGGATAGTTTTTACTTCTCGTTAAGTGACTAATTACCTTCTTGTGAACTTGTAATGTAGTTAGTTGTTAATATTAGCTCCGTTATGTACTTGTGTTGCAGAGTAAGACATAAGGAAGGAGCTGAATTATTGTAGTCACGTGTTGGTAAGGATAAGGTATGTAAGGTTACTCTTTTCGTATCCTTCTGCAGCACATAGTGTTACATTGTCATTATACTTGTTCCATTCCGAAATGTTCAAAGGTATCCCATTTCCGTTTATTAATCCTTGTTACTCACATGTTCCTTATTCATTGATTAATTGTAATTCACATGACTCATGTTCATTGGTTAATGTTCCAAAGTTCCAATAATGTTCAACCACCAATGTACCAATCTCATAACAAAAGAATTGAAATAATGCACTTGTTGAGTATGGGTGGCAACTCGAAGGGGCGTAAGCCTAGCTAGAGGCGATCCCGAATGGATATTGAGTACGGGTGGAAAATCGAAGGGGCAAAAGCCTAGCTAGAAGCTATCCCAAAAGTTCATTGGGAATGGGTGGCAACTCAAAGGGGCGAAAGCCTAGCTAGAGGCGATCCCGATTATTATGTTATTCCCACTGATCAGTTAGGCTTGGGCATTATATGATTGATGATTATCTGATTGATGATTGATGATGAAGTAAAGTAAATTAAAGTAAAGTAAAGTAAGCAATGTACATGATCCCACACGTATACCTTATGGTAATTTATCTATATGATGCATTCACTTGTACTTAATTCCATTACAGTTCTTATATCTCATACGATTACTTTTAGCCTTACATACTCAGTACATTCTTTGTACTTACGTCCCTTGGGGGACTTACTTTACTTGCTGCAGGCACAGGTACTAATAGGCCTCCACTGTAGGACTTGGATTTTCTGCAGATTGTTGGTGAGCTCCAGGGTGCTTTGGGGCTTTCCGAGTCCTATGTATATGTTGGTTTTGACATTGTATCACAGTTGTGTAAAGATGGGACTTGTCCCGACTTTAGGATGGTTATGTTCATGTATTCATAGAGGCTTTGTAGACGATGTGGGACAAACGAAGGATGTATGCTATGTCATGGTGGCCCTAACAGCCAAGTTTCATATTTGTATGTGTTTAGCATCACACATTTTTCATGACTTATGCCATTAGCATCTCTCATCTACCTGTGGTATTGATATTCATGGAATGACTTGCGTATGAGTATACATGGATAAAGATTGGTTCTCTCGGGGCCTCAACGACTTCGGGTGCCATGTCCTCCCCAATGGGATTTGAGGCGTGACAAAAGTGGTATCAGAGCGGGACGTCCTAGGGTGTCTACAAAGACATGTCTGAGTGGAGTCTTACTTATCGATGTGTTGTGCACCACATTTATAAGTAGGAGGCTACGGAACATTTAGGGGTTGTTTCATTCCTTCATTTCTAGATTGTGCATTAGAGCTGAAGTTATAGGTTGGATCATTTCTGACCATTGAACTTTTTTTTCTTATATTATAGTAAAATGCCAATGACAAGAAGAGGAAAGGGTAAAAGTAAGAGGTTAGACAGAATTGTAGGAGAAGGAACTCGTAGAGTCCCGCCTGAACCAGTTAATCAAGGCGGTGCTGAACAAGAGTTTGCATCATAGGCTTCTTCTACGCTTCCAGTTTCAGAAGAGTCAAGAGGAAGAGAAGTACCTGCAGAACCACCAGTAAATACTACTGACCAGGACTTAAAGAATGCAGTATAGATATTGACCTGAATAGTTGCTGCACAGGTTCAGGGATAGGTTGGTCTAGCGTCAGGTGATGATAGTGCAGCTAGAGCAGCTAGTAGATGGTCACAAGATTTTCTGAAATTAGACCCTCCTACCTTTACTGGATCAGACCCGAATGAAGACCTGCAAGATTATATAGATAAAATCCAAAGGGCTTTGGAGGTTAAGCATGTGTCCGGTGTGGAAACGGTCGAGCTTGCGGCCTATAGATTCAAGGGTGAAGCTATACTGTGGTACGTAGATTGGAAGCGGTCGAGGGGCATTGATGCACCCATCTAGTTGGGAAGAATTTAAAATGGCATTCCTTGATCACTTCCTCCCCTATGAGGTCCGAGAGGCTCGTGCGGACCAGTTCTTGAATCTGCGACAGGGTAACATGAGTGTTAGAGAGTACAGCCTCAAGTTTAATTCCTTGGATCGGTATGCTCCGTACGTGGTAGCTACGATGACCGATAGAGTTCACTGGTAAGTGGACAGACTGGAACCATATTTGGTCCGAGATTGCACTATTGCTGTGTTGAACAGGGATATGGACATAGCTAGAATACAGGCCTTTGCACAGAAAATGGAAGATCAGAGGTAACGGAGAAGAACACAAGGATATGACGAAGGGCCGTCGAAAAGGGCTAGATCTGTGGGACAGTCTGTGGTATCCCAAGGAGAGTTTAGACCCCAGAGTTTTAATAGGCCGCCTAGACCTTCATTTTCTTATTCCACGGCAGGTACTCCACCTCAATTTTGAGGGTCTAGAGGCAGTTATGTTGGGCGAAGCAGTGTGGTTCGAGGTTTACAGAAAATAGGATTTTCTCACCAGCCGTGTCAGCACTGCGGGAAGTCTCATTTAGGTGAATGCCGGATTGGAATAAATGTTTGCTTTTTTTGCGGTGAGCCAGGGCACATGGTGAGAGAGTGTCCACAGAGGAGCATGGGTGGTATAGCACGACCTACGGGATCAGCCATTGCATCATCATCATCCGTGCCTTCCTTAGGTAGAGGAGCACAGCCTATGGGATGAGGTAGAGATGCTAGAGGAGCAGCTAGTTCCAGCGGAACTCAAAATCGCATCTATGCTCTAGTGGACCGTCAGAATTCAGAGACATCTCCTGATGTAGTTACAGGTATCTTGTCCATATTCTCACATAATATATATGCATTGATTGATCCGGGTTTTACATTATCATATGTTAATCCTTTGATCACTGAAAAATTCAAAAGAACACCGGAATTACTAGTTAAGTCCATTGAAGTAACGACACCGGTTGGTGAATCTATTATGGCAAAGAGAGTTTATCGTGATTACATAGTTACTATTTATGGTTATGACACATTAGCCGATCTTGTTGAGCTAGAAATGATAGACTTTGATGTTATAATGGGAATGGATTGGCTAGCTTCTTGCTATGCCACAGTAGATTGCCGAGCCAAGAGAGTACAATTTCATTTTCCACCAAAGGATGTTCTTGAATGGAAGGGTAATGTAGGAGCACTGAGAGGCAAATTTATTTCCTATCTTAAGGCTAGGAAAATGATATCCAAAGGATATATATGCCACTTAGTGAGAGTGCATGATATTGAAGCCAAACCGCCAACCCCTCAATCAGTTCCGGTGGTAAATGAATTTCTTGATGTATTTCCTGAAGATCTTCCAGGGTTACCTCCAGAACGAGAAGTGGAATTTGGCATTGATGTGATTCCAGGCACTCAGCCTATTTCTATTCCTCCATTCAGAATGGCTCCAGCAGAATTGCAAGAATTGAAGGAGCAATTGAAAGACTTATTGGACAAAGGATTTATACGGCCTAGTATGTCTCCGTGGTTTGCAACGATATTATTCGTACGGAAGAAAGATGGCACATTGAGAATGTGTATTGACTATAGGCAATTGAATAAAGTAACAATCAAGAATAAATATCCCCTTCCCAGAATTGATGATTTATTTGATCAGCTACAGGGTGCTAAATGCTTTTCAAAGATTGATTTGAGATCAGGTTATCACCAAGTCAAGGTTAGAGAAAGCGATATACCCAAGACATCTTTCCGAACCCGGTATGGACATTATGAATTTTTAGTTTTGTCATTGGGACTAACAAATGCACCCGCTGTTTTTATGGATTTGATGAATAGGGTGTTCAAGCCATTTCTCGACGTGTTCATGACGGTATTTATTTATGATATTTTGGTTTACTCAAGATCACAAGAGGACCACTCTAATCACTTACGACAAGTGTTACAGATTCTTCGCGACCGTAAGTTATATGCAAGTTCTTAAATATGAGTTTTGGTTGAAATCTGTCGCATTCTTGGGTCATATTGTATCGGATAAAGGCATACGGGTTGATACCTAGAAGATAAAGGCAGTGAAGAATTGGCCAAGACCTACGACGCCTACAAAAATTCATAGTTTTCTTGGTTTGGCCGGTTATTATAGAAGATTTGTCGAAGGGTTTTCTTCTATTTCTGCACCATTGACAAAGTTAACTCACAAAGCAACTAAATTCTAGTGGAATGATGCATGCGATAGGAGTTTCCAAGAGCTGAAGGATAAATTGACTTCTACACCTGTATTAGTACTCCTGGAGGGAACAGAAGGCTACGCAGTATATTGTGATGCTTCAAGAGTTGGTTTAGGGTGTGTATTGATGCAACACGGTAAAGTTATAGCCTATGCTTCAAGACAACTACGTTCACATGAGAAGAATTATCCCACACATGATCTTGAATTAGCAGCTATAATTTTTGGTTTAAAGATATGGCACCACTATTTGTATGAGGTTCACGTGGATATCTATACCGATCACAAGAACTTACAGTATATTCTCAAGCAAAAGGACCTCAATTTACGACAGAGGAGATGGTTGGAATTATTGAAAGATTATGATATTGATATCTTATACCATCCGGGAAAGGCAAACGTGGTGGCCGATGCACTAAGCCGTAAAGCAAGTGGAAGAACAGTAGCCAGTTCGGGGGAAAGCAAGGGATGGCCAAGGATTTACATTAATTAGCTAGCTTGGGAGTTCGTCTTCTAGAAACTCCGAATGAAGGAATTATGGTACAGAATGCAGCAGAATCATCACTTATAGATGAAGTAAAGGAGAAGCAATATGTAGATCCTATGTTGTTGCAGCTAAGGGAGAATGTACAGCAGGGTCTGACAAAGGTTTTTGATCATACACCAGAGGGAGTACTACAGTGCCAAAGCAGATTATGTGTACCAGATATAGATGACTTAAGGAAACGAATTATGACAGAGGCACATCATTCACGTTATTCCATTCATCCGGGAGCAACTAAAATGTACCATGATCTAAAAGAAATGTATTGGTGGAGTAGCATGAAAAAGAACATTGCAGATTTTGTGGCTCATTGTCCAAATTGCCAACAAGTCAAGGTAGAGCATCAGAAGCCTGGAGGTTAGATGGAGTATATTAATCTTCTGGTATGGAAATGGGACATAATCAATATGGATTTTATCACCGGTTTACCTCGCACACTTCACAAATTTGATTCTATATGGGTGATTGTTGACAGGCTTACCAAATCAGCACACTTTTTACCTATCAAGACCACTTTGATAACGCTCAAATACACCCCAGAATAGAATGTAAGCGGTCGTTAGCAATATAATTACCCAACTTGGAGTCGAGGTCGATCCACGAGGAATGAATGCGATAGCTTTCACCTCTAAGTGTCAGAAGCAACTAGTGCTAACACGCGATGCTATGAAAATAATCCATAAAAGTAAATGGGGGGATTATCATCTGTTAATTTGTAACTATTTAAACTTTTGTAACTTGGGACACACAAGTTCAAGAGTAGAGAAGGGGAGTTAAAACCAAGAGTATTACGAGACTTGGGGTTATGCCTTCGTAAGAGTGAAATTGTGTATGGGTAACTTGAGCATTTGACTACATTTAGCTAAGAACCTTGGGTAGGTTAGATCACATGTGCTTGGTGTCGATTTGTCAACCAAACACCAAGGTTTCACAATTGGGTTCTTTCGAACACCTCAAAAGTGTAGATTATAAGACCAATCCAATACCTCAATTAACACCCTTATGTCTAAGAGATGCTATTAAATGACACACATCAAGTTATTGTTCACACCCATTCCTCACCCTTGTCCCCTTTGTCAAGGATGACAAGAGCTCTAAAATTAATTATAGTTTGCAACCCCTAATTTGAATGAAAACATGGAATGGGATTAAAACCCATGGCAATTATCTAAACATAAAACAAATAAAAAAAAACCCATACAATTATCACATCTTATTCAAGCATAACCCCAAGTAGAGAATTTAGCTACTCATAAAATAAGAGAGAAGAAAATCACCCAAATTCTCTTCCCAAACTTCCTTTGAATCCAAATGCTTTCACGAAATTGATCCAAAAATGCAAGAATGTAATCTGTTTCTCCTTAGGGTTTCACTCTCCTTTCATCTATCTTTACAAAAATGCCCAAAAAGATCCTTTGCAAAGCTGGAGAAATTACATTTTATAGCTAAAAATCGCGTCCCTAAAAATTACGGAAGTGCCACTGCACTAGCCATCTGCTGGCGCAGGTTCCAGCGCAGATGGCTGACCTGCGCGCGTAGGAGGCTGGCTCAGATGACACTGCCTTGCGCCACTCAGCTCCTCAGTCATCCACCTACGTGTGAATCTCATGACCTGCGTATGCAGGTGGCTGTTAGTCTCCCCGGGTGGTAATTCAAGCATCCTTTCTTCACTTTTCGAACTCCCATTGACTCGCATGGTTAGCTCGGGCTCGAATTCATCCATTACCTGCATACAAGAGCCATATAACATGAGAATTTATATCAAATCAATGCGAATTTCAAGATAATCCAAGATCAAATGTATTAAGAATCGGGTAAAATGTCAACTTATCAACTCCCCCAAACTTAAACTATTGCTTGTCCTCAAGTAATCAAGAACACCTAAAGTGAAAAGAAAAGGATATTCTTAACCATGAAACAACCATAAGGGACTTCACTAGAGCATTAAGCCTATAAAGTTCAATTGGTTCCTCCAATAAGTCATGACAAACCAGCGAATCATGCTTTCTTTTTCACACGTCAATCCTCATCAACCAAGAGCATAAAAAAAAAAGAAACAAATTCCTCAAACAAATAATTTTCAGGTTGGGCTGATTCTCAAGGTGTGACACTAGATTTTTCAGAGTTTGTCTCATCTCCAATTTGAAAATTGTCTTGCTCATTTTCCCAAATTGAAGGTAGGACATCACTCTCTCTTTCAAGGTATCCATGCCTCTCACTTGCAAAAGTTTTCTCCACCCCCACAAGGTAATGTGATTCACTAGGGGGTAAGGATAGAAAGAACTTTCTCTCACTCTCACAAAGAAATTCAAGTACCACACGTAGAACCATAGGCTTGCCCTTTGTGTCATTCGCCACTAATGGGGACCAACAAGGTTTTAAGTCACCAAGGGCTTGCGGGTAAGGATGAAGGTTCGGTTGAGGGAAAAGGGTTATGGATCAAGTGACTAGAAGATTTTCCTAAACACACTCGCATTATCATTTCTTAGGCCCACTTTGTTCAAGATCTTCACCGTATTCACCTTTCCTTGCTTTGTCTTTGCTTTTCTTCTCTCTTCTTTTCTCTTTTTATATAAATAGCCCTCCAACCGAAATTCCCTCTTCATTTGCTTTTGGGGCCCTTTCATTTACTCTTTAGCAACTCATGCCTCTCTTTTCTTTCTACAAATTTTTCTCATCATTTTATTTCGTTATTCATTTGTTTATGCAATAACCAAGCATACACCCCCTTTTATAATCTTATACATCTCCTTTTTCCCCAACTTAACTTTTACTTCCATCTCAACCACTTTCACATTCATTCTTCTCCGAGCTCACGCTTTTGCCTATGTTGGTTCACATTAAAACCATGCAATGTGTTTCGAGAGATTGAGTGCTAGACAAGAAAAAAGGATTTGACAAAGATGAAGGTGGGGTGTCATAATATGGTCATTATCCAAGAAAAAAGTGGTGAAAGGCTCAAGTGGGTTAACTAGGGACAAATGTCAAGGTGGGAATGTAGGTCAAATGGTGGATCAAGATGGCCTCGGGTCATTCTCCAAACCAAGTTAGGTCCCAGATTTCGCCTTGAATACATACGGGGCAAGGTCTAGACTATCATGTGTGTACAAGAATTATTCAAAAACCTCACCACACTAGGCACTTTTTCTTTAAAATAGAAAGCTAGTCTTCCCTCCAAACTTGAGTAAATGAACTTGACAACTTACTCTAAGTCAAAGACTTAAGAAGGATGAGCCAGAAACTGAATTAACAGGTCACACACAAGAGGAGGCTTGGAATCACTTTGCTCTTTTCTTTTAAAAAATCATTTTATCAAATTATTTTTGTTTGCCACGACAATTTTGGAGGGGCCTTTGAACCTCTTCAACTACTACACAACTCTAAATTAGGACTAGCATGCAAAAAGAGCCCGGCAAGGGCACTATCCAAATCACAACTCACAAAAATGGGCGGCAAAGGGGCAATATTCGAATCAACAAAATTGGCCCGGCAAGGGCAATATTATCCGAATCAACAAAAATGGCCCGACAAGGGCAATATCCGAGTCACAACTCATAACAAAATGGAATCCAAATAGAATCATGAATTAATATTACATACCATAAAGTAATGAATTGGCCCACCCCCCACTAAAGAGTATTGCATTGTCTCCAATGCAATCAATATAGAACAAGAAGGAAGGAAGTGAAAGACAAAACTCCCTGAGGCGCACTAGGCGCTCGGATCTATATCATGTGAAGGCTGTGCCGGTGCTGTAGCTGTAACAGTATGAGACTCCTCAGACTGAGCTCCTGAATGAACCTCCTCAAAAGGCCAAGAACTAGGGCCAGCACCAACTTTCCCGGCATGCAGCTCCTCAATGGACTTCCTTTTAGCCAACTCCATATGTTGATCCTCAGAGAGCCCTGTGCTGAAATCTATCCCAGTCTCTTCCCCGACAGGAGAATACCTGAACAAGTCTGCAAATGGAAGGATAGGGCCAGTCTCCGCCTGTGGGATAGTGAACTGGGCATCATCAAAAGAGATGGAGGGCTGCATCGACCGCATTTCCTCACGCAGACTATCAAGATCTGTCCTGAGAGTAGTAACCACCTCACTCTCCCCCCGGTCCTCAACCACAGATAATCTCCGCTCATAGTCTACCATCTGAGCACGTAAAGGCCTAAGGCTCGTCTCAATAGCTACCTGAATGAAATGAGGAATGTCGGCCACCAAGCGAGAGATAGAGCTGTCATTTTCTAAAGTCATGGCTGCAACCTTAGCAAATGTCAATGTGGATGACCGAGGAGGCTGCACCGGCTGCGTAGTGTGCGAGAGAGGTGGTGCCTGAGGGAGATCACGATCTAGAGTAAGGTCATCATGGATAGAAGGAGCCTCGGATGCATGAGAAGTCATGGGGGAGGTACTAGCAATGGGTACCTCTCGCATGGATGAACCGGTACTCTCACCCAACTTTCTCTTTAGGCCCACCGGATTGTCATCATCTTGACTTGTTCGAATATCAATGACACCACACTTAATTTTTTTATCAATCTTTGGGAAGAGAGGAACCTTGTGGACTGCACATAATGCCGATATAAGAGCGGGGGAAGGTAGTAAAGTGCCCACTTGCTTTGATCGGAGTCTTATCACCTCGACAATAATCTCACCCGAATTTATATCCAACCCATCCATGATGCATCCCACAAGTATAGGCCGTTCAATAGTGACATATTGATCATTGGTGGAAGGAAGCAGCCGATTTCCCACAAAGCCAAGCCAATGCTTGGCTTGAATGGAAAGATCCCATCGTTTGATTTGGCCAACCCCATTCGCCCATAACGGAAGTCCTTTAGCAATTGTTTTGGAAAGCCATGGAAAATGAGCACGTCCCTTTAGCACTCGCCTCTTGCTCCTAACCACAGGTGCACGGTCGCACCCAAAATATAACTTGTTTATTGCAGAGGCGGAGCAAGACACCTCTACTCCCCTAACAACCATACTACGTAGGCAAGGTTAGGCAGACACCAACGATTTATACTTGTGTTGATTGTGCCAGATGACGTAGGAAGCATAAAACTCCCGAACAAGATCAGGATAATAAGCCTCGGGGGGATACTCGGGATTTATGTCTGTGAATACCTCCCAAGCATACTTGTTGACCTGTCTGACAATGTCTGAGAAATGATCATGGACACCCTTCAAACTCAGCACCTTCTCGGGGTTGAAACCTCGAGTATGCACCCATTCATTATAAAGGTCACACATTTCCTTGCTGGCAAATCTGATTGTATCAACATCCTTGGCCAATCCCCTTAAGATATCAAGTGTACTTTGCACATTTGGGATGGTAGGATGTTCTTGTTGTGTCGTAGTTGTTCTCTTTGATGTAGTAGCGATGGCCTTGCCTTTGTCCTTGTGATGATCTTTCTTTGCTCCTCGTGGCATTGATTTCCTTGGAGACATCCCCTAAAAAGAACAAAAAGAAACAAACCACACAAACCGAAAAAGGTAATACATATTTTTGAGTTTTTTTTGTTATGTAAAATAAAATGAAAGCTATGTTAACTACTGTTAATGCAAGGCAAAAGGCTGTATGAAAGCACATGGGAGTATATGTGGACCACTATATCACAATTCATCATGACCCTAATGAGAACAAAAATGACGTTTTACCCTTAAGAATGGTGTCACCTAATCTATCATAGGGAAAACTATGCATTTTTGCTATGAACAAGTATGCTTACCAACTCATATTTCCAACAAGAGTAACCAATTATGCCTCATGAAGTGGAGAAATACATGAAGAATCATGGCACTTGAAAAATCATGTAATTCACACATCTTCACTACAATATTATGACACATCATTTAGGGATGGAATAATGCTCAATATAAGTTCAAGGAACCATGTCTTGGTCTCTTAATTCATGCACAAGAGAAAATACAAGGAAATGCTCATATGGGAATATTCTCAAACACATGCTGGGCATAAATATTTGGGTACTCAAGACTTCCCCAATTGCATATGAAGCATAACCCCCAACTCAAACAAGCCACAACAACATCAATACTACACCATATGAAGTCCATATGAATTAATTCTTCACAAAAATCTAGCATAAACCATGAGTCACCATTCTTAGAAAAGACTAAACTAAGTAAACTTACCAAACTTTAAAAAGAAGAGGTGGAGTAATGTGGAAGATGAAGACTCTTGGGATGTAAAATGCAATGTGTGCAATCCTCTTTGAAAGTGAAGGTGAGAAGAAAACAAGAGCAACCTTGAATTTAGAGAGAGAGAAGAGCCGATGGTTGTGTTGGGAGGAAGAATTGGTCTTTAAAGTTAGAAGGAGTTGGGTTGTGGGTTATGGGTCATGTTTTAAATAAGAGAATGGATCAACCCGGGTTGGGTCGACCCAATCTTTTTTAAAAAAATTTCGGAGGTTCGACCCCACCTGCGCCCCACCATGAGCACGCATGTGGGGAGATGCGCACGCAGGTGGGCTTTCTTACCTGGGCAGTTTACCTGGGCGTGTTGGAGAAAGTCTGTAGCCACCTGCGGAGGGTCACCTGCACACGCATGTGGGGACCTGCGCACATAGGTGAGGAAACTAGCTCGAAGTAGGCACAAGGTAGAGCCTCCTGCGTTGCTAGCCTGAGCATGCATGTGCCTAGGCCGCACACGCAGGTGGTTTCTTGCCTTCCACCTGCTGGCCTCATGCGTCCCAACATGTGTGGGCATGTGGGCATGTGTGCTAGCAGGTGATTAATTTAGCTCAAAACGGTGTATCCAAGCTCCCACAATTAGCATTATTCACCTGCATTCACCAAAACAACTTAGAATTAGCAATCAAACAAACTTAGAATGACTATAAGTAACCTTGGGTTGCCTCCCAAGAATCGCCTTGGTTATCGTCGTGGCTCGACGTTGTTTCTCATCATCACGCATCCTTAAAACGGAGCAACTCAACCTTAGCCGCTCCAGGTCCGCCCTCATAGAAATGTTTTAATCTTTGACCATTCACCATGAACCTCCTTTGCTCATGGTCCTCAAGCTCAATAGCACCACTAGGAAAGACATTAACTACAACAAAAGGGCCAGACCACTTGGATTTTAGCTTCCCCGCAAAGAGTTTTAACCTCGAATTGAAGAGTAGAACTTTATCACCTGCATGGAACTCTCTTTTTAAGATCTTAGCATCATGGCATTTCTTTATTTTCTCCTTGTATAATGCTGAGCTCTTATATGAATTAAGTAGAAACTCATCCAACTCATGAAGTTGATCTGTTCTTGATTTCGAGGCATCCATCCAATCCATGTTCAATTTACGCAAGGCCCACAAAGCTTTGTGCTCTAATTCAACTGGGAGATGACAAGCCTTTCTAAACACTAGCTAATAGGGCGACATGCCAATAGAAGTGTTGAATGCGGTCTTATATGCCCACAGAGCATCATCAAGTTGCCTTGCCCAATTTGTACGCCCTACATTTACGGTTTTCTCCAAGATAGATTTGATCTCCCGATTGGAAACCTCCACTTGGCCACTCGTTTGAGGATGATATGGAGTCTCCACCTTATGCCACACCCCATATTTTTCAAGCAAAGCTTCAAATAGCCGATTGCAAAAATGTGAACCACCGTCATTAATGATAGCTCGAGGAGTTCCAAACCTGGTGAAAATGCATTTTTTTAGGAAGAGAGTTAGACTTTTACCTTCATTGGTTGGTAAGGCAATGGCCTAGACCCACTTGGACAAATAGTCAACGGCCACCAAGATATACTTATTACCATATGAGCTCATAAACGGACCCATAAAATCAAGGCCCCATACATCGAATAGCTCCACCTCAAGATTGGGTCTTAAAGGCATTTCATGCCTCCTTGAGATACCACCATGATTTTGACATTGAATGCAAGTCTTTACTAATTCGTGAGCATCACGGTGAATGGTAGGCCAATAATACCCACACTGAAGGACTTTCGCTGCGGTTCTCACACCACCATGGTGGCCACCAAAAGGAGAAGAATGGCATGCTCCAAGAATGGATTTTATCTCCTCATCCATGACACATCGTCGTATGATTCCATATGCACATTCCCTAAAAAGATAGGGCTCATCCCAAAAGTACCGCTTCACATCATGGAGGAATCTTTTCCTTTGATAGTAACTCAGCTCATCAGGAAGGAGTCCGCTCACTATATAGTTTGCAAAATCGGCATACCATGGTAGAGTGCTCTCCTTCAAGCTTATGACAAGTTCATCTGGGAATGTATCATCAAGATCAACATCTCCCCAAATGTTCTCATTTATCTCAAGACGTGACAGATGGTCGTCTACTTGGTTTTCACACCCTTTTCGATCCTTCACTTCAAAATCAAATTCCTAAAGTAGTAGAATCCACCTTATCAATCAGGGTTTTGCTTATTTATTTTCCATCAAATATCGGAGAGCAGCATGATCGGTGTGCACAATGACTTTTGTTCCTAACAAATAAGCTCAAAATTTCTCAAACCCATACACCACGGCTAGCAATTCTTCTTCTGTAACAGTGTAGTTCTTTTGAGCATCATTCAATGACTTGCTAGCGTAATAGATGGGATGAAAAAGTTTCTCTTTTCATTGTCTAAGCACAGCTCCCAATGCCAACCCACTAGCATCACACATGAGTTCAAATGGTTGTGACCAATTTGGGGTCACTATAATCGGGGCTGAGACAAGCTTCTCTTTAAGGAAATTGAATGCCTTCAAGCACTCTTCATTAAATTCAAAAGTGACCTCCTTCTCAAGGAGCTTGCACATCGGATGGGCAATTTTAGAGAAATCTTTAATGAACCTCCTATAAAAACCCGCATGGCCAAGAAAACTCCGGACCCCTTTGACAGATATTGGAGGTGGTAGCTTAGCGATGAATTCCACCTTGTCTTGATCGACTTGGATTCCTCGGCCTGATATTTTGTGTCCAAGAACAATGCCCTCCTTAACCATAAAGTGGCACTTCTTCCAATTCAACACAAGATTATTTGCCACACATCTTTCAAGCACCTTCTCCAAGTGTTCAAGGTAATTTTCAAATGTATCACCAACCACTGAAAAATCATCCATAAACACCTCCATAGAACTCTCTACCATGTCAGAAAGATAGAAAGCATGCACCATTGAAAAGTGGCTGGTGCATTGCATAGCCCAAAGGGCATGCGCCTGAAGGCAAAAGTTCCATAGGGACAAGTGAAAGTAGTTTTTTCTTGGTCTTTGGGAGCTATAGAGATTTGATTATAGCCTGAATATCCATCGAGGAAGCAATACCAACCCCTACCCGCCAACCTATCAAGAATTTGATCCATGAAGTGCATGGGGAAGTGATCCTTCTCAGTCCATGAATTTAACTTTCTATAATCAATACACACTCTCCAACCCGTGACCGGACGGACGGGTATAAGATCATTATTTTTGTTTGGGACTATAGTGATACCACCTTTCTTTGGAACACATTGTATTGGACTCACCCAAGTGCTATCCGAGATAGGATAAACTACACCCGCGTCAAGCCACTTGATGATTTCCTTCTTCATAACTTCTTGCATTGGAGGATTTAGTCTTCTTTGATGTTCTACACTTGCTACAAACTCGAGCTCAAACTTAATCTTATGAGTGCATATGCCGGGTGGAATCCCAATAATATCCGCTATAGTCCATCCAAGTGCCCGAATATACCGACTTACCGCCGATTTCAACACCTCAATTTGCCTCGATGAAAAATCACTTGCAATAATAATGGGTAGAGTCTCCTTTTCTCCCAAAAACACATACCGGAGATTAAGTGGCAATGGCTTGAGTTCGATTTGTGGTGGATCCTCAATTGAAGGCTTCGCGGGAGGAGTTTCTTGATTTTTCAAGTCAAGATCCAACTTACAAGGATTTTTTGGGTAAGACCCAAAACCTTTCAAGGATGCAACTTCTTCTTCATATCTTTCATTCCCTTCGCTTTCAAGATTCCACAAGACTCCCACCAAAGGTTGTCTAACAAATTCAGCCTCCATAGTATTAGCCACTACATCATCAACCACATCGATTACGGAGACAACTTGTAAATCCATAGGTTGTTTCATGGACTTGCAGACATTGAATGACACATCTTCGTTGTTTACTCGGAATTTTATTTCACCGCATTCAACATCAACTAAAGCTCGACCGATAGCCAAAAATGGTCTACCAAGAATAATGGGGACTTCATGGTCAATTTCACAATCCAAGATCACAAAATCAGCCGAAAAAATAAAACGATCCACCTTCACAAGCACATCACACAACACACCCATGGGTATTTTTATAGAGCGGTCCGCCATCAATAGCCGCATTGTCATTGGTGTCGGGGCTTCCAAACCCAACTTTTGAAATACAGCTAATGGCATCAAATTAATACTTGCTCCAAGATCACATAAGGCTTTCCCAAATTGATACACCCCAATACTACATGGGATAGTGAATGCCCCCGGATCATCCTTCTTCACAACCATCATACTAGACATTATAACACTGCAGTTATGAGTAACTTCAATTATTTCGAAGTCCATGGTTCTCTTCTTTGTTACCAATTCTTTCATAAACTTAGCATACCCGGGCATCTCTTGTAGGGCTTCCAACAATGGTATATTTACCGAAAGGTTGTTAAATTTAGAATGGAATTTCTTGAACTTCGAATCATCTTCTTTCTTCTTAAACCTTTGTGGGAATGGAGGGGGAATTTTAACTTGTGGCTTAGAGACAAAACCGAGTTTTCATTCGATTTTGCATTACCATGATCAACCACTTGTGGGATTACCTCCTTCGCTTCCACCTTTTCCGACCCGTCAACACCTTGATCTTGTGAAATTTGAGTTTTCTCTTTTGAATTATCAAGCCGAGTTCTTGTTTTGCTCACTTGGATCCCAACACCCTTATCATAAGGGTTGTCATCAAGATTTTAAACATTATTTCCAAGGGTTCTCCCACTTCTAGTAACAATGGCCATGACGTGAGCGTCATTTTTGGGATTCAACACCGTGTCACTAGGGAGTCCTTCTCTTTGTCTTGCATTCATTTGGGAGGAGAGTTGACCCATTTGGGTTTCAAGTTGCTTTATTGAAGCCGAATGTGAGGTAACAGTTTGGTTGAGATGCGAAAAATCCCCTTTCATTTCCCTCAACATCTTATCACTTCCTTCAACTCCCAAGAGGATACGAGCAAGCACATGTTCATTCTTATATTTCTCCGGATCAATCGAGGTTACTTCTTTACCCTTGGACCTATCATGTGGAGGAATGTACCTATCATAATCCCGATTCACATCTCGCCAATCACGGTCTCTATCTTTATCCCTCCAATCTCGGTCTCTATCACGATCTCTATCACGATTCTTCCAATCACGGTCTTTATCCATCCAACCTTGATTCTTGCCATTCCTTTGATAGGTGGGGTGAGAACCCCCCGCTTGATTTGACATAAATCGGATTTCTTCATCAAAAGTCTTCGCTTCATCATCATCATAGCTCTTAACATCCTTGGAGGCTACGGCGTTAACCGCCTTTGGTGTTGAACCCATTACATGCTTAGTGAGGAGTTCTAGTTGTCATCATCTTAGCCATACTCTCGTCTCTCTCCTCATCTTTCTTTATTTGATCGTGGCTAACAAAGGATGCGGAGGGAGCCCCCACGGCCACCTCGGAATCTCTTGTATGCCAACCCCGACTTTGTTTGGTAACTTGGTCCAATATTGTAGATGCAACACCATAAGTTTGTTTCACCAAAGACCCTCCAGCTGCATTGTCCGCAACCGTTTTGTTCAATTGATCTAATGCTCGATAAAGTATTTGGAGGAGAATCTTATTCAGAACCTCATGAGTCGGGTATTGCATCAATTTCGTGTTAAACCTTTGCCAAGCCTCATGTAACGGTTCACCATTCAATTGACAGAAGTTGATAATCTTATCTCTCAATTGTAACATCCGGGATGGTGAGAAGAACCGATCCAAGAATGCTTCCATCAATTTCGACCATGTAGTGATTGAACCCGCGGGCAATTATCTCAACCACAATGCAGCCTCGCCCGTTAATGAGAAGGGAAAGAGTCTCAATCGGATGGACTCTTGTGATATGTGGGCGATATCAAACGACATGCACACCTCAATGAAATTTGTCAAGTGAAGATTTGCGTCTTCATGTGCTTGACCCCCAAATAACCCCTTCATTTGAAGGAGGTGAAGCATTACACTAGTAACATGGAACACTCCATTGCCATCCACGGGTGGATGCAGATGGCACTAGCTCACCCGGCATCGCCCAAATGATCTTCATCTTCAAAATGTCCGTCAAATGAAGCGGCATGGATACCATGTTGACTCATTGAATCGTGAAGACTATGGTTGTCACCTATGAAGAACAAAAACAACAAATAAAGTAAACTTACACCACGGTAAACACAAGTAACTTAAAACACTAAAAGAAATGAACGCTACATTTCATTCCGCAGCAACGACTCCATTTTTGATAACGCTCAAATACACCCCAGAATAGAATGTAAGCGGTCGTTAGCAATATAATTACCCAACTTGGAGTCGGGGTCGAATCCACGAGGAATGAATGCTATAGATTTCACCTCTAAGCGTCAGAAGCAACTAGTGCTAACACGTGATGCTATGAAAATAATACATAAAAGTAAATGGGGGATTATCATCTATTAATTTGTAACTATTTAGACTTTTGTAACTTGGGACACACAAGTTCAAGAGTAGAGAAGAGGAGTTAAAACCAAGAGTATTACGAGACTTGGGGTTATGCCGTCGTAAGAGTGAAATTGTGTATGGGTAACTTGAGCATTTGACTACATTTAGCTAAGAACCTTGGGTAGGTTAGATCACAGGTGCTTGGTGTTGATTTGTCAACCAAACACCAAGGTTTCACAATTGGGTTCTTTCGAACACCTCAAAAGTGCAGATTATAAGACCAATCCAATCCCTCAATTAACACCCTTATGTCTAAGAGATGCTATTAAATGACACACATCAAGTTATTGTTCACACCCATTCCTCACCTTATCCCCTTTGTCAAGGATGACAAGAGCTCTAAAATTAATTAGAGTTTGCAACCCCTAATTTGAATGAAAACATGGAATGGGATTAAAACCCATGGCAATTATCTAAACATAAATCAAATAAACAAAACCCATACAATTATTACATCTTATTCAAGCATAACCCCAAGTAGAGAATTTAGCTACACATAAAATAAGAGAGAAGAAAATCACCCAAATTCTCTTCCCAAACTTCCATTGAATCCAAATGCTTTCACGAAATTGATCCAAAAATGCAAGAATGTAACTTGTTTCTCCTTAGGGTTTCACTCTCCTTTCATCTATCTTTACAAAAATGCCCAAAAAGATCCTTTTCAAAGCTGGAGAAATTACATTTTATAGCTAAAAATTGCGTCCCTAAAAATTACGGAAGTGCCACTGCACTAGCCATCTGCTGGCGCAAGTTCCAGCGCAGATGGCTGACCTGCACGCATAGGAGGCTGGTGCAGATGACACTGCCTTGCGACACTCAGCTCCTCAGTCATCCACCTGCATGTGCATCTCATGACCTGCATGCGCAGGTGGCTGTTAGTCTCCCCGGGTGGTAATTCAAGCATCCTTTCTTCACTTTTCAAACTCCCATTGACTCGCATGGTTATCTCGGGCTCAAATTCATCCATTACCTGCATACAAGAGCCATATAACATTAGAATTTATATCTAATCAATGCTAATTGCAAGATAATCCAAGCTCAAATATAGTAAGAATCGGGTAAAATGTCAACTTATCACACCTATACAGCTGAAGATTATACGAGGTTGTCTATCAAGGAGATAGTTCGGTTACATGGCGTTCCCATATCTATTATATCCGACAGAGGGGCTCAATTTACTGCTCACTTTTGGAGGTCTTTCCAGCAGAGTTTGGGAACTCAAGTGAATTTGAGTACAACTTTCCATCCCCAAACAGATGGGCAGGTAGAATGTACTATCCAAACACTTGAAGATATGCTGCGAGCGTGCGCATTAGACTTTAAAGGTAATTGGGATGATCATTTACCTCTTGTTGAATTTGCCTACAATAATAGCTATTATTCAAGTATCAAGATGGCTCCTTACGAAGTGTTATATGGGAGAAAGTGTAGATCACCTATCGGATGGTTTGAAGCAGGTGAAACTGCTTTATTTGGACCTGATCTAGTTCATCAAGCTATGGAGAAAGTTAAAGTGATACAACGGTGATTATAGACAGGTCAAAGCCGTCATAAATCATATGCTGATGTTAGAAGAAGAGGGCTTGAATTTGCTATAGGTGATTGGGTATTTTTGAAGGTGTCACCAATGAAAGGGGTGATGCGATTTGGAAAGAAAGGGAAGCTAAGTCCACGTTATATAGGGCCATATGAAATTATCCGAAGATTTGGTCAACTGGTGTATGAATTAGCATTATCTCAAGAGCTCTCCGCAGTCCACCCAGTGTTTCATGTTTTGATGCTTCGAAAATGCATAGGAGATCCGTCTCAAATTGCTCCCATCGAAGATGTACAAGTTACGGAAGATCTTACATACGAAGAAGTGCCTATTGCTATTTTGGACAGAAAAATCAAAAGGTTGAGGAATAAAGATGTAGCTTCCATAAAAGTTCTTTGGAGGAATCAACAAGTAGAAGAACCTACATAGGAAGCTGAAGAAAGAATGAAAGCGAAGTACCCGTATTTATTCCAAATCGAAGAGAAGGTCCAAGACGCCGAATTGAAGTAATGACAAGTAAGTATATATGAGCATTATAAGTATGCGACAATATGATGAATGTATTTAGACTTAAATTTGTGTGGGTTGATTACTACTACTACTAACATTCGAGGACGAATGTTTGTAAGGGGGGAAGGGTGTAACACCTCGTACATTTTTCGAACTTATCCGACTACCTTAATGTTTATGGAATTATTAAAACTTGTGGTAGTTGGTGTATTACTCACTAATTCTCTTGGGCTGAATTAATGTTGTGCAAATGGGCTCAATTAATGCCCAAATAATAAACAAAAGACATGGCCCAAAAAGGGGAAAATGATCCATTCATCTTTGACCCAAGTAGACACCTCATCTTTGACCCAAGTATGGATAAGGATGACATAAATAAGGCTAAAAAATCAGCTCTTAATCACCACAACACACTTGCAAATTCTAGAATTTTCGAAGATATTTCTCTCTTCTCTCAAACCCTAAGCAACCATCCCTTTTGGACAAGATCATCTCTTTGCAAGACTTGGTAAGTGTTTATTCTTATGGTTTAATATATTATATGCATGATAGGGTGTTTAAATCATGTTGGTTATGTTTAATAAGTGTTGGGCAGTCCACTTATTGGTAAAACAGTCCACTTTTGCTTTTTTGCTAAGGGATTTGCCTTCTATGTGGTTTAAACTTGAAAGGGGACTTAAGGTCTTGAAGGAATTGAATTATATGGATGAAATTTCAGTATATTTAAGTGTGGTTCTGTACCTAAGTCGTTACTCCTTGTGTATGACTTGCGGAAATATTTATACGTAATTGTGCATGGAACGTTTGGCGTAGTGAAAGGAAAATACTTTCTTGTTATGTTAAAGTGAATTCTGGAATTGTGTGGACTGTTTTTGGTATATTGTTGTGGAAGGTATTTATGTGACTTGATGGAATAAATATGTGGAGTTGCATTAAGGTATGCACTTGGTGGGAAATCTTGTCGGTTTGTGACGTCTATGTTGGTTCGTGGACTGTTTTGGTATTGTTGGTGTTGTGAGGCAGTAAATTATGTTGTAGGAGGGTGGAATGAAGTTATATGGAAGTATAAAGGAAGGTTTAATGATATACCATGTGTTTGGAATGTTGGATAGTTTTTACTTCTCGTTAAGTGACTAATTACCTTCTTGTGAACTTGTAATGTAGTTAGTTGTTAATATTAGCTCCGTTATGTACTAGTGTTGTAGAGTAACACATAAGGAAGGAGCTGAATTATTGTAGTCATGTGTTGGGAAGGATAAGGTATGTAAGGTTACTCTTTTCGTATCCTTCTGCAGCACATAGTGTTACATTGTCATTATACTTGTTCCATTCCGAAATGTTCAAAGGTATCCCATTTTCGGTTATTAATCCTTGTTACTCACATGTTCCTTATTCATTGATTAATTGTAATTCACATGACTCATGTTCATTGGTTAATTTTCCAAAGTTCCAATAATGTTCAACCACCAATGTACCAATCTCATAACAAAAGAATTGAAATAATGCACTTGTTGAGTATGGGTGGCAACTCGAAGGGGCGTAAGCCTAGCTAGAGGCGATCCCGAATGGATATTGAGTACGGGAGGAAACTCGAAGGGGCGAAAGCCTAGCTATAAGCTATCCCAAAAGTTCATTGGGAACGGGTGGCAACTCAAAGGGGCGAAAGCCTAGCTAGAGGCGATCCCGATTATTATGTTATTCCCACTGATCAGTTAGGCTTAGGCATTATATGATTTATGATTATCTGATTGATGATTGATGATGAAGTAAATTAAAGTAAAGTAAAGTAAGCAATGTGCATGATCCCACACGTATACCTTATGGTAATTTATCTATATGATGCATTCACTTGTACTTGATTCCATTACAGTTCTTATATCTGATCTGAGGCGTATTTATATGCCTTAGTAGCGACTTTAACCCATGATTACCTTAGTTTTGAGAACAATACTTGTGTAGTATATAAGTTTTTGATGGAAAATGAGATAATGTGCTAACCAATATGTTTAGACTCTTGTAGGTGGAATTTGCGACTTTGTGGAGCATGTTTGGCATGGAAAGTGAGGCTTAGAGGAGCTACGAGTGAAGAATATTGAAGATAAGAGACAAGACAAAGAGTTGATCTTAAAGAATCCATCCAAATCCACGAAGAGAAGTCGACGAAAGCTAGAAAATTACAAAAAAGGGGCCTGGCGCGCTAGGCAGCGTGCCACGCCGCCTGGGAGCACCCTGCTTGCTGAGGCAAAATCTGCCTAAGTGCTAGGTGCGCCCAATGGCGTGCCGGGCCGCTTTTTAGCCGATTTTTGCCTCGACTTGGGTCTATAAATATGGCTTTTGAGTTATTGTATATGAGGGGATCCTCCCTAGAATATTTTGGGCGTTTTTGGGCATCTTAATTAGGTTCCAATCCTCTTCTTTTCAGTTTTTAAGTACTTTTATGGTATTTATTTACTTTTGGTTGTTGATAAACATTATGAGTGGCTAAAATCCCTCATTCTTGGGGTTAAGGCCAAGAACATGAACCTTTTGGGCTAATTGGATTGGTTTTTGCTGGAGTTTATTATAAAGTGGTTATTCATATATTCTAAAATTCATTATTTTGATGTTTGATCACCATTGGAATATATTTCTTATCTTGAAGTGAGCTCGAGAGAGAAACAGAGAGATAGAACTTGAATATATGAAGTGTGGTCTGTCTCGAAGACGTAATTCTAAGGGATTGACCGGTGGTTAGGACCGAGAGGTACCTAACCACTCACACTTGGTTAATTACAAGAAGAAAGCTTGAATGCTCTAGAATTGGTTAAGCTTATCACCACTCACAGATGTAGGTAGGTTTCTAAGTTCTAGTAGACAATTATAATTTGGAGACGAATATAGTTGTAAAATTAACCTTGGGATCGATAACCATGATAAACTACCCAAAATGCTTAAACCAACAACAATTATGCTCAAGAGATGATGTTCAAGGTGCCTTAGCCCTGGGAATTCACTTTTTATTGATTTTTCAAGCATATTTGCGAAAACCAAAGTTACGGTAGCGAAGATAGGAGTTCTTAGTTCGCAATCATTTAATTTTTAGCACCCAATCACTTGTCATTTTCGCAACTGTTTTTAATTATAGTTTGACGTCCAGAGTGATTTCTGTTGATGAAAGTCCCTTGGGTTCGATATCCGGCTCTTTAAAAGGAGCCACTTTATTACTTGCACGATCACGTACACTTGCGTGTATAGCTGGTCACAACAAGTTTTTGGCGCCGTTGCCGGGGACTTTCAAATAGATAGATTTCAATTATTGACGTTTGTACTTTAATTTTCAGCTATGTGTTGACAACTTGATCTTAGCTGTTCTATTTTGCAGGCTTACTTCATCGGAACACTGGAAAGGAACAAGGATTTGGTAGCCCCGCAGTCTGAACCTGAAAGATATTTCAATAGATTGAGGAGACAGGCTGCAGACTACCCAATCCCACAAGTCGAACTGGCTGGCGAAGGAATACAGGGTAATCCCGTGAGAATTGAAGAACCAGGTGCAGAGAGACGCGAACGGGAAGTGATGGCAGCTAGAACAGTCCGCGATGTGGCAATCCCACTCGCCACTAATGTGACCTCCAGTATTCTCAAACCGGCAGCTGGAGGTAGATTTGAGCTTAAACAGAACATGGTGCAACTCTTGCACTCAAGTGGACAGTTTACTGGTCTCGCTCATGAAGACCTGCAGAGGCATATTCAAAATTTTCTAGAGATCAGTGACACATATATTCCTGCGGGTGTGTCTTCAGATTATGTGAGACTTACTTTGTTTCCCTTTTCTCTGTTGGGGGAAGCAAGAAGGTGGTTAGATGCAGAGCCAGCTAATTCTATCACTACTTGGGATGATCTTGCTCGGAAATTCTTGATAAGGTTCTTTCCGTCTGGAAAGACAGCAAAGCTAAGGAGTGAGATACTAAGTTTCAGATAGAGAGATGATGAGAATTTGTACCAAGCTTGGAACATATTCAAATCCATGTTAAGGGATTGTCCTCACCACCACCAAGCTAATGAAGTGTTGGTGCATATGTTTATAGAGGCTCTCGACCCCAACACTAAAATTCTACTTGATTCAGCTGCAGGTGGACAGGCTTTAGAAAAGACGTATGATGAATTATATGCTCTGTTGAATCATATTTCGCAGGGAAATCCAGACTGGCATAGTGATAATTTGAGGAATTCTACAAAGAAGGTTGCTGGGAAACTAGATGTGGATGCAGTCACAGCATTATCTGCCCAAATTTCTACAATGCAGAACATGATGAACAATCACTTTAGTAGTTTGAATATGGGGCAACAACCAGCTCCTGTGAATGCAGTCCAGCAACAGGTTTCTGTGATGTGTAGTGTATGTGGAAATAGTGATCATACCAGCGAATTGTGTAGTGCTAATCCGAATTCAGTAAATTTTGTTGGTAATGCCCAAAGGGGAGGAGGAGCTCAGAACTACGGTAACACTTATAATGCCGGGTGGAAAAACCATCCAAACTTCTCATGGGGAGGAAATCAAAATCAATATAGGCCTCAAGGATATGCACCTCAGTACAACCAACAGCAAGGGCAAGGTAATCAAGTGGGTGCTAAGTCTGGAGACTTGAGTGTGGACGATATGTTAAAACAGATTATGGCTGAACAAGCAAAGCTGGCAGCAGATGTGAGAAATAATCAGTTGGCTACACAGAATTTAGAAAAGCAGATTGGCCAGCTAGCTAATGCACAGAATACAAGGCCCCAAGGAGGTCTTCCAGGAGATACTGAGCCAAATCCCAAGCAGGTGAATGCTATCGTCACCCGTAGTGGTAAGCAGTTAGAGCATACAGTTGCACCAGCAAAAGAATTGGAGCCGAAAGTAGTGGTGATTGAAGACGAACAAGTGGAGCCTACCAAAAGGTCCAAAGATGATAAAGTGATACATAGCGTGAAGTTGCCTCCTCCTTTTCCTCAGAAGTTCAAAAAGAAGAAGGAGGATGAATGCTTTGGTAAGTTCATTGAACTACTTAAACAAGTGCACATTAATTTACCTCTTGTGGATATCTTGCAGGGTATTCCAAAGTATGCCAAGTTCGTAAAAGACATTGTAGCAAACAAGAGTAAATTGACAGAATATGCCATAGTGGCTTTGACTGAGGAGGTTAGTTCTCGCATTCAGAACCGGTTACCTACTAAGCTGAAAGATCCTGGAAGCTTCACTGTAAAGATCACTCTGGGGGATCATGTCTGCGCTCATGGATTGTGTGATTTGGGGGCTAGTATAAATCTGATGCCCACTTCGATTTTCAAGGAATTGGGTTTGGGTCGTCCGAAGCCTACTACTATTATTTTGCAGCTGGCAGATCGATCTGTGACTAGACCCGATGGTATTGTTGAGGATGTTCTGGTACAAGTGGGGTCATTGATCTTTCCCATTGATTTTGTAGTGCTGAATTTTGAGCATGACCCGGAAGTCCCATTTATTTTGGGGCGTCCGTTCTTGGCCACAGGAGGTGCAATCATTGATGTAGCAGCCGGGAAACTTACTATGCGAGCTCATGATAAGGTTGAAGTTTTTGATGTATATAGGGCTTTGAAGCTTCCAGAAATTTATGAGAACTTGTCGGGCATCACAGCTATAGATTCGGCTGTTGAAAACATCTACACTTTATCTACTGATCCGTTGGAAAATTTTTTGATGGGGCAAGATGTGTTTGGTGATGCAGAAGCTAATGAGATGGTGCAAGTTCTTGATCTTATGGGTATCTATGCTAAAGAGGATATATGGGAACCATTAAATCGTCCACTCGATCCCCCAACTAAGCCATCAATTGAGGAAGCACCGAAGCTTGAATTAAAGGAACTTCCATCCCACCTTCAATATGTTTTCCTATGTGAGAACAAGACTCTTCCTATTATTCTGGTAGCAGAATTGACACAGGAACAAGTTGATGCGGCAGTACTGATTCTAAAACGAAGAAAGAAGGCCATTGGTTGGCAGATGTCTGACATCCATGGTATTAATCCGGGTTTGTGCATGCATAAAATTTACATGGAAGAAGGGAACAGGCCAAGTGTGCAACAACAACGACGCTTAAATCCGGTGATGAAAGAAGTAGTAAGGAAGGAGGTAATTAAGTGGTTAGATTCTGGCATTGTTTACCCTATCTCAGATAGTACGTGGGTGAGCCCAGTACAATGTGTTCCAAAAAAGGGTGGTATGACGGTGATCACAAATGACAATAATGAATTGATTCCTACAAGAACTGTAACTGGATGGCGTATTTGCATGGATTACCGGAAACTTAATGATGCTACGAGGAAAGACCATTATCCAATCCCTTTTATTGATCAGATGCTGGATCGTTTAGCCGGGCAGGAATATGATTGCTTTCTTGATGGGTATTTCGGATATAATCAAATTGCTATAGATCCCCAAGATCAAGAGAAGACTGCATTCACATGTCCTTACGGCACATACGCTTTCAAGCGTATGCCATTTGGATTGTGTAATGCACCGGCTACCTTTCAGCGTTGCATGATGGCTATTTTCTATGACATGGTGGAGGAGTTCGTAGAGATCTTTATGGATGACTTTTCAGTCTTTGGTAACTCTTTCGAGGTATGTTTGCAAAACCTTGATAAAGTCCTTGCTCGGTGTGAGGAAACTAATCTTGTTCTCAATTGGGAGAAGTGCCATTTCCTTGTGACAGAAGGTATAGTTCTCGGGCATAAAGTGTCAAGGCAAGGGATGGAAGTTGATAGGGCAAAGACCGAAGCTATTGACAAACTCCCTCCACCCGTGTCAGTTAAAGGGGTGCGAAGTTTCTTGGGTCATGCGGGATTTTACAGAAGGTTTATTCAAGATTTTTCCAAAATTGCACGTCCCATGTGTGCACTCTTGGAGAAAGATGTGAAGTTTGTATTTTGTGAATCATGTGTGAAGGCATTCGAGGTTTTGAAAAAGAAGTTAATAGAGGCACCTATTCTTATTGCTCCTGACTGGGCTTTGCCATTTGAGCTCATGTGTGACGCAAGTGATGTGGCAGTGGGTGCGGTTCTAGGTCAACGGAAGAATAAGGTATTTCACTCTATTTATTATGCAAGCAAGACTCTAGATGCAGCCCAAATTAATTACACGGTAACTGAAAAAGAGATGTTAGCTTTGGTATATGCATTTGATAAGTTCAGATCGTATTTGGTCGGCACAAGCGTCATTGTATATACTGATCATGTAGCAATACGATATTTATTCAACAAAAAGGATGCTAAGCCGCGCTTGATTAGATGGATCCTATTGCTACAGGAGTTTGACTTAGAGGTTAAATATAGAAAGAGGACAGAAAATCAAATTGCTGACCATCTTTCTAGACTTGAGAGCTCGACACATATAGTGGATGATGGGCATATTTGTGAGGAATTTCCAGATGAGCAGTTGTTGGCATTAGAAGTCGATGAGTTGCCATGGTATGCGGACATTGTGAACCTACTGGTGAGTGGATTATTCCCTCCTGATTCGAGTTCTCAACAGAGGAAGAAACTGGCATATGAGGAACGCTTTTATATATGGGATGAGCCGTATTTATTCAAGCAAGGTCCTGATCAAATAGTACGAAGATGCATTCCAGATACGGAAGTTAAGCAAGTGTTAGAGAGATGCCACGCATCACCTTATGGTGGACATCATGGTGGTGAACGAACAGCCCAAAAAATATTGCAATCAGGTTTCTTCTGGCCTTCGATATTTAAAGATGCTCATGCCTTTGTGAAGAATTGTGATCAATGTCAACGTATGGGGACTATTTCCAAGAGACATGAGATGCCTCTTAACAACATCCTAGAAGTAGAAATTTTCGATGTATGGGGGATTGATTTCATGGGCCCTTTTCCACAGTCGAATGGAAATCTATACATACTCGTTGCAGTGGATTATGTATCCAAATGGGTAGAGGCCGCAGCTCTTCCTACTAACGACTCCAAAGTTGTGGTAAAGTTTCTGCAAAAGCACATCTTCACGAGGTTCGAAACGCCAAGAGCCATTATTAGCGATGGAGGATCACACTTCATTAATTATTTGGTGAAAAATGTATTGGCAAAGTATGGAGTGAAACACAAGGTCGCAATAGCGTATCATCCCCAAACAAGTGGCCAAGTGGAAGTGTCTAATCGTGAGATAAAGCAAATCTTGCAAAAGACGGTAAATACTCAAAGGAAAGACTGGTCACTTAAGCTGGATGATGCTCTTTGGGCCTATCGAACGGCGTATAAGACTCCTATAGGGACTTCTCCCTATCATTTGGTCTTTGGGAAAGCTTGTCACCTCCCAGTTGAGCTTGAGCATTGAGCATATTGGACGGTAAAGAAGTTGAATCTAGATCTGGGGTTGGTAGGTGATAAGAGGTTGTTACAACTCCATGAGTTGGAAGAATTTCGTGTGCATGCATATGAAAATGCTAAGATCTACAAGGAGAAAACGAAGTGATGGCATGACAAGCATATTCTTCCCCGTACTTTTGAGACAGGCCAGTTGGTACTCTTGTTTAACTCAAGACTTAGGTTGTTTCCGGGCAAGCTAAGATCCAAGTAGAGTGGGCCCTTTGAGGTAAGTCGCATGACACCTCATGGTGCGGTGGAACTTTTGAACAAGGCGGATGGTACAAGGTTTATGGTAAATGGCCAGAGATTGAAGCATTATTTCGGTGAGCAAGAAAAGCAGACGGAGGACGTGCTTCGCCTTGATGATAACTAAGCTCTTCTAATTGGTCGAGCCGCGACATTAAACCAGGCGCTACATGGGAGGCAACCCATGCATGTGTTGTAATAGTTAGATTTATAAAGTAAAAATACAAAAAGAAGAGTCGTGCCCCGACTAAAACTAAGGCGCTTGATGGGAGGCAACCCATCTCTTTTACAGTTTTTGTTTTCTAACATAGTGCTAGGATCTTGTGTTTATGCAGAGGCACGGAGTAGGTTGGTATGAGAATCCACAAGACAAAGGCAAATTGGGCGGATGGATGATTATTTGACGATGCCGGACAGGCAGGACATGTTTTTGATCAAAGCTTCAAGTCTTGGGACTTGTAAAAGCCCCAAGATCATGAAAAGATGGTGAAAAATGGCTCAGGTATGAGGATAAGTATGGGGTGCGCTACCTAGCGTGCCAGGATGAAAAAGCTAAGAAAATAAATTGTTGGGGCAGTGCACAGGCGCGCTAGGCAGCGTGCCACGCCGCCTGTGCAGAAAATTTGGTTAAGGACGGCAGTGCACAGGCGCGCTAGGCAGCGTGCGACGCCGCCTGTGCAGAAAATTTGGTCAACAAGGGCAGTGCACAGGCGCGCTAGGCATCGTGCCACGCCGCCTGTGCACGAGATTTGGTTGAGTTTTTTTTTTAAGGAGCAACGACCCATGCCCCTCCTCTTTTAAATCCCCAAATTACTAAATTCTTCACAAATATTTCAAAACCCCACACCCAAACTCACGATCTTCTCCCCCATCTAAAAAAAATAAATAAATAAAAATTTTCTCTATTATTTTTCTCTTCTTGCCCACACAAAGTTCGACTCTTTGCTTTCTCACTTTGGGATTGTGTTCAAGTCACACATCAAAGCTCTCAAGGTATGTCTCCGTCACTTTCTCTTTCTACAAATTGCCATGGATTATGTGATTTTGAGTATTCTTGGTTTTGTTTATGAACATAATATTTTCATGGTTTGTTGACTTGGCATCCTATCATATGATTGGGGGCATTACAGTGAACTCGGTAGGCCTGTGCACTTGTGGTTACTAATCTTATTGTGGTGCAACAAAGTGGAAGTGGGTTTATCTTTATTGGTGAAAATTGAGCAAATTAGTGGTGGAACTCACTGAATACAACTCAAATGTGTGGAATCTATGTGATTATTGTTGGATTTCTTTATTAAGAATGTACATTTATCTATGGTGGGAACTTGGATTTGGGGCATTAAGTGATGAGGGGAAGTCTGAATACCCTCCGCCCATAATTATTTTGAATTGGTGCCAAGCGACTAGGTGTGGGGTGGCCCTCAACGTCACCGCACATCAAGTTGGTTAGCTATTTTTACAAGGTTTATTGACTTGTTTGTGGATCTCTGCTACAAGTACTATGTCTGATTCTAATGTAGCAGCCTCTAGCTCTCACAAGAGACGTCGGTCAGGTAATAAGGTGCCCGCAGCTCCCCCAGTACCAAAAGGGCAAAAACGGAAGTATGGGCTTAATGCAGTCTCCAGTGCGGGGAAAAGTTGATACAAAAGCCATTCGAAAGCTAAATATTTCTCCGATGAGTGTATTGATAGGGCAAGCCTGGCTTGGGCTTACCCAAAAATTTTGACTCGACTTGAGCAAGTTGGGCTGGGCTTTGTTTTCAACAAACCCACAGATTGCAACCTACACCTGGTGAGAGAATTGTACGCAAATTGGAACCCGGATGCACCTACATGCTCGGTGGTGGTACGAGGTTCGGATGTGCTACTTGACTCCTTGAGCTTGACTGGATGAAATCCCCACTCGGGCTAGTCCCCAAGACATACTCAGACTAAATGCTAGGCCTCCATATGCTGAAATTAGGCACACTCTGTGTGGCCCACGTTCAACTGTGAGGTGGCTTCGCCATCACACACGAGGGTATCACAAGAGTCTACCCTTTGCCCATCTCAACAAAGAGGCGAGGATTTGGCTAAAGATTGTGTGTTGTTGCTTAATTCAGGGGAGTCATATGACTGAAGTTACAAGAGATCGGGTCTGCCTGGTATATGCTCTCATGACCAATGCAGAGATTGACGTAGGTTTTGTGTTGTTGTCAGCAATGCGCCGAGCTCGCCTCCATGGAGGTCTTCGATATGCTTTTGGTGGATTGTTGACCAAATTAATGCGAGCATTCGAAGTGCCTGAAGAAAATTTTGATTATCATCCTCCTTTGACGACAACGCCTGTGGATGTCACCCAGACTAAGGCGCCAGATTCACTCGGCCCCACTTTGACATTAGCAGAGCGTCATGCTCGAGATGACGGGATTTTAGCCCGCATGTATGGATTGGAGATGCTGCGACACAGAACTGGGGGTCGACCCTCCACGGCAGATGAGCTGAGCCAGGTAGAGAGAGATTATCCTCTCAATGAGCATGCCATGGCCTTATTGAGAATTGGTCCTGACTTTGTGGAGCCTGTGGATGATGATGTCCCCATAGATGAGGAGGACCTCCAGAGTGGTTCTGAGGATGAGGAAGCTGAGGCAGATGATCCACCGTTAGATGTCCGTGGGCCAGAGGATGACGACTACCTCGACTGACCAGGGAGCTCCTTACATCCTACTCTTGCTTTGTTTATTTTGGTAGCATTGGGGACAGTGCTAATATTTTAAGTGTGGGGTGGGGTGTGATGGACTTCCCGTGTATGTATGTATATGTGTGCTGTTGTATGCTTTTACTTTGGGTTCCTTAGCATTTGTTTTCGGTTCTTTTACTAAGGAGAGTCCCTTTGAACCGTACAAAAAAAAAAAAAAAGTCTTTTTGTGTGTTAAATTTTGGATTTTTGATGTTATTTTGTGTTGTTTTTGGGGTTTATTACTTCTGAGTCGCCTTAGTAACGGGACTAAGGGATTTGCTCTATGATGGATGGATGACGACCGTCTTAAGAGCAAATTAGTCATGTAGTGTCGTGTTAGGTGTTCTTGCTTGCTATACAGTTGCTCTTACACGTGTGAAACATGCCCGGATATATAATAGCAAGTGTTGAGACGCCTAATTCTCACTTAGTTGACTTGCTAAGTTGCTTAATATTGAATGGATGCATGATTTTGGAGTTTTTATGGTGAACCTGCTGAGCTGAACATGTGCCATGTGTGAGTAAGGTTTTGTTATGATATTCCATGTGCATGATGATGTCTAGAACTTGCCCGGGGTGTTTGCAAAGAGAAATAAGAGATGTTAAGTTTAGGAGATGATATAGGCATTTCTTTGATAGCCATATTTTAGACCTACTGTACCTACCCTCTGTGCATAATCCTAGTTAGCCCCGTTGAGCCTTTGGCCTTTTCCTTGTTAGCTTTACATGTAGCTCAATCCACTTCTTTCAGTGAACCAGAATTTGATCCAATAACTCCTAAGCGCTTTAATTAGGAAATTAAGAGGTAAAGGAGTACCGGAGTTGGGAAGAAGGAATGAGTTAAGTTAAAGCTTCAAGCATATCTCTTATAGGTGTGTGAGAAAATTTGTGTATGTTGGTGGGGAAGATATTCAAAAATAAAAATAAAAAAAGAATAATAATAAAATAAAATAATAATATTGTTTTTGAATCAATGGTTGATAGCATATTCCTCATCCGATGTGCGGACGCTAGTTTAAAGTTATGGGGCGAAACAAAGAAAAGTTGGGAAGAGAAAAGTAGTGGAAAATACGTTGGTTGAAGGTGCTCTGAATGAAATTTGTAGTGTATTAAAGCGCTCAGGAAAGATAGTCACTATGCTTGACCAAATAGTTCCTACCCGTCCTTGTGCCTACATTACAACCCCTACAAAGTCCTACTTGATCTTGAGCTTTAACATCTTAACATTAGTGAAGTATTACACTAAGGGAAAGCCTATGGTTCATCTTTGTGTTGCATGTGAACTCTTTCTGAGAGTGAGTGACTTTCATTCATGCACCCGTTTAGTAATTACGTTGTGGAATTGAGGGGTGATTCTCTTGTTGTGAGGGCACATGGTTAGTGAAGTTTGGTAATTTATTAATAATGTATCATGCAAAAAATTTGCAACTAGTAAGTTGTTTTGTGAGGGTAGGTTGTTTCAACTTGTTATTTAATTGAGTAATATCCTAGTATGTGGTGCATAAGTTGATAAATGTGGTTGTGTAAGCTGTGCAAGAATGCTCATTTTGTGTCTATTGCTTAGACGTTGCCCTGAGTTGAGTGGGAATAATTGTTCGAGGACAAACAAAGGTTTAAGTGTGGGGTGGTGATCTGAGGCGTATTTATATGCCTTAGTAGCGACTTTAACCCATGATTACCTTAGTTTTGAGAACAATACTTGTGTAGTATATAAGTTTTTGATGGAAAATGAGATAATGTGCTAACCAATATGATTAGACTCTTGTAGGTGGAATTTGCGACTTTGTGGAGCATGTTTGGCATGGAAAGTGAGGCTTAGAGGAGCTACGAGTGAAGAATATTGAATATAAGAGACAAGCCAAAGAGTTTATCTTAAAGAATCCATCCAAATCCGCGAAGAGAAGTCGACGAAAGCTAGAAAATTACAAAAAAGGGGCCTGGCGCGCTAGGCAGCGTGCCAGGCCGCTTCTGGCAAAACCGTCACCTGTCCAGGCAGTGGCCAGGCGCGCTAGGCAGCGTGCCACGCCGCCTGGGATCACCCTGCTTGCTGAGGCAAAATCTGCCTAAGTGCTAGGCGCGCCCAATGGCGTGCCGGGCCATTTTTTAGCCGATTTTTGCCTCGACTTGGGTCTATAAATATGGATTTTGAGTTATTGTATATGATGGGATCCTCCCTAGAATATTTTGGGCATTTTTGGGCATCTTAATTAGGTTCCAATCCTCTTCTTTTCAGTTTTTAAGTACTTTTATGGTATTTATTTACTTTTGGTTGTTGATAAACATTATGAGTGGCTAAAATCCCTCATTCTTGGGGTTAAGGCCAAGAACATGAACCTTTTGGGCTAATTGGATTGGTTTTTGCTGGAGTTTATTATAAAGTGGTTATTCATATATTCTAAAATTCATTATTTTGATGTTTGATCACCATTGGAATATATTTCTTGTCTTGAAGTGAGCTCGAGAGAGAAACGGAGAGATAGAACTTGAATCTATGAAGTGTGGTCTGTCTCGGAGACGTAATTCTAAGGGATTGACCGGTGGTTAGGACCGAGAGGTACCTAACCACTCACACTTGGTCAATTACAAGAAGAAAGCTTGAATGCTCTAGAATTGGTTAAGCTTATCACCACTCACAGATGTAGGTAGGTTTCTAAGTTCTAGTAGACAATTATAATTTGGAGACGAATATAGTTGTAAAATTAACCTTGGGATCGATAACCATGATAAACTACCCAAAATGCTTAAACCAACAACAATTATGCTCAAGAGATGATTTTCAAGGTGCCTTAGCCCTGGGAATTCACTTTTTATTGATTTTTCAAGCATATTTGCGAAAACCAAAGTTACGGTAGCGAAGATAGGAGTTCTTAGTTCGCAATCATTTAATTTTTAGCACCCAATCACTTGTCGTTTTCGCAACACTAGTTTTTAATTATAGTTTGACGTCCAGAGTGATTTCTGTTGATAAAAGTCCCTTGGGTTCGATATCCGGCTCTTTAAAAGGAGCCACTTTATTACTTGCACGATCACGTACACTTGCGTGTATAGCTGGGTCGCAACAATATCTCATACGATTACTTTTAGCCTTACATACTCAGTACATTCTTCGTACTGACGTCCCTTGAGGGACTTACCTTACTTGCTGCAGGCATAGGTACTAATAGGCCTCCACAGTAGGACTTGGATTTTCTGCGGATTGTTGGTGAGCTCCAGGTTGCTTCGGGGCTTTCTGAGTCCTATGTATATGTTGGTTTTGACATTGTATCACAGTTGTGTAAAGCGGGGACTTGTACCAACTTTAGGATGGTTATGTTCATGTATTCATAGAGGCTTTGTAGACGATGTGGGACAAACGAAGGATGTATACTATGTCATGGTAGCCCTAATGACCAAGTTTCATAGTTGTATGTGTTTAGCATCACACATTTTTCATGACTTATGCCATTAGCATCTTGCATCTACCTGTGGTATTGATATTCATGGAATGACTTGCGTATGAGTATACATGGATAAAGATTGGTTCTTCTTATCCAGCGAAAACTCTATTTGACTGATCAAATAACAGATACAAAACACCAGGAATTAGAACTTGAGGCGTTGTCAAAAACACTATCCTTAAGAATATTTCACCAGTTGTAGGGGCATCCGCAGGATTCAACAAGCTCTACAAGTATTCAAAAACATACAAAAATATCGAAAAAGCACCTAGACTACTCAACGGTCTTGGGTCAGGCTAGTAACTGCCCTATTCATACTGTGTCCAAATGGGCTCGTCATGGACCAAATTTGCTACTTGGCATGACTAGCTACAACAGGAGCTTCCCCCAAGCACAGTACACATCTTAAAAGGTGGCTGGCCTGGATCCTGATCACCTAATATCCCTTATGAACGGAACAGGACATTCAGTGGCCTATTCTTATAAGGTCGGGATGGGCTAGTCACAGGAAGACCCTGTGCACTTCCACTGTTCCACCCGTACATACTACAGAATCATAGACACAGGACCCTTTTTCATTGATAATTAGTCAAATATTCTTGTATTCACTAGAATAATGCATTTACAACTAAAATAAAACTTTAGAAGGAAATAGCACACATTTGATCTCTCAGATATCACTGAATGAAGATGGTGGTCCTTCTGATATCTAGTGGATCGAGCTAGGATTTTTACTAAGAAGATTCAAAATTTTAAAAGCAAAAAACAAACAAAATTTAAAAGCAAAAAAAGGAAAAATCCAAGGAAATTCGATAACATAGTATGCATACATAATTTTTTCAACCATATCTACACAGTGCAATTTTCCAGTAACATGATATCAATTGACGCCCCTTGGATGAAAGTGGCTCTGCTACTGGTGACAGACTGTTCAAGTTCATGACGTTGTGATCTTACCAGTAAATCAGATTTTATAAAAACCAAACTTTTCATGAAAAAGAAGACAAACACAAGAAGGAGGGGAATAAAATTAAGATACCAATTTTCCTCCATCAAGAAGAATCGGGGAGTTACAGAGGCTGAACTAAAGTTGTTTCTTGGAAGGAAAAACCATTAGACAGCTTTATCTAGAAACAATTTGTTGATAATCAGAGGGCAAAAATGTCTCCCAGACAACGTTGGATTCTGGTGCAGACATGAATGTTTGCGAGACAGCTGAAGATCTAGCTTCATCTTTCTGCGATGTTAAGGAGAGAATTTTCTTCAGGGAGAAATCAGAAACAATCCATCGGAGAAAATCAATAGATTAACGTCGTTGAACTTCTGTACTGTTTATATAGAAATAAAATAAAGACTACACGATTTTGAAACTTCTTTGATGGACAACCAAAGTAAAGTAGTGTGAAACCCTAGCTTCGGATAAGAATCACACTTCAACAACCTTACACCCTAGTGATGTATTTTAAAGTTGTACGTGCCTAGGCCTAGAGAAAAAAATATAACTAGCGGGCTAGGACGTTACAAGTATTCAAAAAATGTCTGTCCAAGAAACCAAAACTTCAAACCTCTTCTTAGTGGAGAGCCTTAGTAGCTAAGTTAGTTGACTACATGGACTCTCACCTTGCTGGTGAGGGGTTCGATTCCCAACCTTGTAATCCCCTCCCCTATTTCTGCTTCCCCTAATTGAAAAAAAAACCCTCTTCTTAGCAACTAAGAAATTGACAATATAGATTATGTCTAAATCAAATTAATGAAATAAAAAATGGAAACTCTTATTAGTCACAATTAATACAAGAAAATTCCAAAATAATTCCTTAAGTTTGGCCTTCGATTCAAATGTCCTTTATACATATACTTTGGTATGCTAATGATCCTTCAAGTATGTAAAATTGGTGCACTTTTAGCTTGAGATCAAACTATTTGTCTATATTTTCCAGAATTTATCACTGAGTTGTTTATAAAAAGAGCCCCGGCAATAGGGGACAGATCCAAAGAGTAATATGTGAGTTCACAGGAACCTAGTGACCTTAATTTTGCCCAGAGATATGTATTAAAATATTCACTAAATATCTACAACACAATCATATTTGTATATTAACTTGAGGTTACCATAGATACCCATAAACTTTAAATCCTAGATCCAACTCTGCTCAGCAAAACAAGAGCTCCACCTCCCTCTTTGACAACTCCATTGTCCACTAACCAACCAAAGTACATGCCGACCAAGCTCAACCTCCTCCAACACAAGCATGTAATTTCCTAAATTTTACTACATGAATAAAGTTAGAGCATTATATAGAACAATCACAATAGCACAGGAACTGGCAAAAATGGTTTTTCATCTTGCAAATCTTTTGAATATTTGATAATACATTATCAAAAAAAAATTTCTAATTCTTGCTTCCAAACCACACATTATCTAACCAAATACACTTCTTGCTAGATAGTTCCTCGAGAAGGGCCATATAAAGAAGTATTTGAATTAATACAAATGAGACAAAACAAAAGGCATACTAAGAGGAGGATCCTTCTCTTTTTCATTTTGGATGAAACTCAACTCCTTAAACAATGAGGCTGTGTTCCCAACCGATATGCCTAATCTCCATCAATCGTGCTTCAACATCTCCATCTTCTCCTTTATCGTTGAAAATATTCCCCATTTTTAATTCAATCCACCCATCAAATCTTATCACAGGTAGCCTCGCTCTAGGTCCTCGTCCTGAAAAAGCGGACAAGTTTAGCTCGTTGCTCTACTTCATGGTTAGTCTAGTGGAACAGTTTAGCTCGTTGCTCTACTTCATGTTCAGTCACAGAATCAGAAAATCTAATAATTGTCTTAGCCTTTCGAAGGCCATAAAAATCCATCTTCGCCACTTAATCGAATTTCTTGGCTTGATATCCGAGGCAAAATTGAAGCTCGAATGTTGTCGAAAATAACCACTTATTTTGCTTATCTAGTGTTCACATTGGAAGACGGATTTTTGGCCTTGGAAATACTAAGGAAGTTGTTAGATTTGTTGATTCTGAGAGTGACCATGACGCGGAGCAACAAGTTAAAGTCATCCATTTTTAGGAAGAGGACTTAAAGCGAGGCTACCCTTGAAGAGAGGTGATGGATGGAAGGAACTAAAATGGGAAACTTTTTCAATGATATAGGAGAAGAAAGAGATGTTGAAGCACGATTGATGGAGATTAAGCATCGAGAGGGAAAAGGTGGCCTCATTGTTCAAGGTATAGAGTTTTTTCCAGAATGAATTAAGAGAAGGATCCTCCTCTTATGATGCCTTTTGTTCTTGCCTCATTTGTATTAATTTAAATACTTCTTTATATGGCCCTTCTCGAGGAACTATCGAGAGAGAATTGTTTTTGGTTAAATAATGTGTGGTTTGTAAGCAAGGATCGACCTTTTTAACAACATATCATCAAATATTCAAAAGCTTTGCTAGATGAACAACGATTTGTGTCAGTTCTTGCTGCCATTGTAATTGTTCTGTATAATGCTCTAAATTTATTTATATAGTCAAATTTACAAAATTTACATGTTTATATTAGCTGAGGTTGAGCTTGGTCAGCATGAACTTTGGTTGGTTAGTAGACAATGGAGTTGGCAAAGCGAGAGCTGGAGCTCTTGTTTTGCCCGGCTGAGGTGGATCCAGGATTTGAAGTTTATTGGTTTCTACGATGACCTCAAGTTAATATACAACTATGATTGGGTTATAGATATTTATGGATATTTTAATACATGTAGAGGATCTGGACAAAATTAAAGTTACCAGGTCCTGTGAACTGGCATATTACTCTTAGGATCCACCCCTATTGCCAGGGCTAATCTTTTTATAAACAACTCACAGATAGAAAAATAGTTTGATCTCGAGCTAAAAGTGCACCAGTTTTACATTCTTGAAAGATCATTAGCGTACCAAAGTATATGTATAAAGGACAATTTTGAATGGAAGGCCAACCTTATGGAACTATTTTGGACCTTTTCTAGTATGAATTGTGACTAATAATAGTTTCCATTTTTTTAAAAGGTGGGGAATGGAACCCTTACCAACAAGTTCAAAGTCCAGGTAGTCAACCAACTGAGCTACTAAGATTCTCCGCTAAGAAGAGGTTTGAATTTTGGTTCATTTTTTGACTACTTGTAACAAAATGAGATGAGTTGGGATGTCTAGATGTGCATACTCAAAATTGAAGTGCTTAATTGCCAGCTAAGCCAAGTTTGAGTGTGTGTTTATGCATTATGACTTCTTATTAGTGAAGTGAAACATGAAATGTTAGGAAGATTCACAAATAGTGGGGTTTCTTTTCATGAGGAGCTCTCATTTATCCAGAAGCGTTTTCTATCAAGAATTTATCCATTCTCTAGGTTTGAACCGGAGACTACTGATTTAGTTGACAGTGGAGAAATCTCATCCATCGCACCACATCCTTGAATGTGGACTGGTGGAATAGATGATTTGGAGAAAAAGCAAAAGATAGTGAAATCAATGAGTAGATGTAGTTTTCCCGGTAAGCAATATTTTCACAAATTCTTACATGAATCATTTTATCAATTTCTTACAGTTAATAAAACTAACTACGGGAATATGGTATTGGATGGAGGCATAATAATAAATTGTCTTAATTTGAATAATATTGTTTACTAAAATGTTTAGATAGAAAAAAAAAAAGGAAGAAGAAAGGCTAATAACCATGGAATGATCTTGCCACTGCATTTTAATTCAACATTAACAAATTTACTAGATCAAATGGAATTCATAAAGAATAATAACAGAACATACACTTTTTCAAGTGGAAATCTATGTACAGTAGTTTCAAAATCAATCTCTTGCCCGTACTGAGCTCAAGAAAAATTCCTCATACTAACCGTGTCTTCCCCCATTTCACGAGCAGTGGAGACAATGCTTCACACGCTAGGTTGCCTTCACTATAAATCAATCTCTTAGTCAACTTTCCTCATACATCTTCAGCAGGTAACGTCTTTTCATATCTTTTGGAAGTTGAACGCCCTAATAGCGAAAGCAAATGTGAAGCCAAAAACAACAGTGTATCCGATAATCCCAATTGCAATTATTGGAAGAAAACCATGCTTGAAGCCGAAGTAACGTCTCAAGAATTATACGTTCCACGATTTCATCATCAGTAAGTTTATTCTGGAGATCTCCAAATTGTGATGTAATCAAACCATACAAAGTCTAGGCAACAGGACAACACCAGTAGTACCATCTCCACCGTATGGCAATAAGCTGTTTTCTTAAAAAAAAATGAAAAAAAAAAGAACATGTCATTTATCAGTTTTGATGTAGCAAAAAATGCAAGTGTTCAACAACTTATAGGTCGTGGAATGATGAATCCTGAGAAAAGATTCCATATGCCACAGAAGAAGGAGCCGGCAATTTGAGCAGCAGTTACATTTGGGGTGACGGCAATGGTCATCATACCGTAGAAAGTGTAATACAAGAGGGTGAAAAACAGGAGGAACATGTGCCAAAGGAACTTTTCAGCTGTCCATTCAAATCCAAGCATAGCATACATAATGGTACCACAGAAAACAGTTTGCATAAAGATATAAGAGATTTCAGTGAAAGTCTGTGATGTGAGGCTAAATGTTATATTATTTTACCACCATTCGCCTTACATTTGTTCTCTTTTAGTATCATTTTGAGCGTAAATGTTGGGAATTACACTTGTGGTTCATGTTTTGTGTTTTTAGAAGTGTCTTGAGGTGTTTGGAGTGCAAACAAGGAGGAAAATGGAACCAAGAAAGCAAAGCAAAACAAGGAAAGATTGACGTCGCAGGATGGTTCAAAAGAAACGAGCGGATGGAGGCCAAAGTGGAAGCTTGTGCCACTGCCTTGCTTTGGGATAGTGGCGCGAGAAATGCAGCAGCTCTGAAGTCTTGATACCCTGCGCCACTACCTTTCTTTGGGCTAGTGGAATGAGAAAGGCAGCGGCTCTGAAGTTTTGAAGTTCTGAAGGCCTGCGCCACTACACCAAGTCAAGCAGTGGCGCGAAACACCACAATTCTCTGAATCTATTTTTGTTCTTCGCGCCATTGCCTTGCCTTTTGGGTGTGGCGCGAGCAAGGGGCTATCCTAACCTGATTGGGATTGTTATTTTAGTGTTCTAGGGATTCATAAACTCTATAAATACCCATCCACACGTTTTAAAAGAAAAAAATGACACACACATTGAGTTTGGAGCATGGAGTTAGGACAAGAGATTTCTTTTCTTCCAGTTTATTTTCTTTCTTAATTTCTTCTTAGTTTCTTTTGCAAATTTCATGAACTTTTGGAGATTTTTGCGAGTCATGAGTAGCTAAGTATTTTATTCTAGGGTTTTGGCATAAACATGATGGTTGACGTCTGACTATTGCTCAATTATATTAAGTTTCTATCTTCGAGTTATTTATTTCTTCTTGATTTTAATTATTCGTTTGTTTGATCACCTTACGGATATTATCTAGGGCTTGTGTGTTGGACTTAAAAAAGGGAACTACAGTTGTAAAAAGAAGAAATAGGGCTAGGTCGTGAACCTTATAGGGAAATGAAATCGATTTGTCACAGAGGATAGAAATATACTATGTGACCTAGTTTAGTTGATACAAACGATATCTTCATGCACTTCACTATTAATGGACGATCATAGAAATATAGTGTAACACCCCGTACCTTCCCAACCCTACTTTTTGATGTTGAATAATGTTTGGTTAGGTGTCGAGAGATATAAGTATGTATTTGGTAATGCTAATGACGAGAAAATTGAAATTTGGCCACGTACATGCGATTAGACCTTCGTAGGAGGTGTTTTGTGACTTCGTGGAACATTTGTGTAATATCCCGTACACATTTCAACCTCATTTGTTCACTTGGAGTCATGTTTACCTTATGGTTAAGGTCACTAAGTATGTATTTTGTAGTATTTTGATGGGGCATTGGATGATATGCTAGTATGTGCAAAAGAGGAAAAAAATTCAGCAAGGCATGAAAACTTGCGCCACTGCCCTGTTTCAGGGGGTGTGGCGCAAGCCTTTAGGTTCAGAGGGCAAGGAAATCTTGCGCCACTGCGTTGCTTTGCAGAAGTGGCGCAAGGCATAACAAATTGTGCCCTTCCGCGCTCGTTTTGTAACGCAATTATACGTCGATTCCTATATGGTTTATTTTGGTTCCTTGGAGTTCTTTGAGTGTTGTTAAAGCTTCCAGTAACTCAATACACTCGTACATACTTCTACATGATCAAACCATGAAACACAAGTAGTTATCAAAAATGCTCAATGAAGCCATGGACGACTAGAATTTCTATTTTTGCGATTGAGACGACGAATGAGAATCTCGTAAGAGAATATTGGCGTGATATTATAGAATTATTTAAACATGAGATATGTGGTTAATTATACATGAAATTTGGTGGGCTAAGTTGAGATATGTTATTGGGCCCAATTTAAAGCCCAAAATGAGCCAAAATAAGAGGCCCCAAAGGGTCAAATGACCCATTCTTGTGTTTGACAAGTAAACACAAAATTTTTGACTAATTGGATGGATAGATATGAGAATGAGGGCCTATATAAAGCCACCACAAGTCAGATTTTTATTTCTTAAAACACACATGCCTTTTTGGAGATATTTCCAACATATTTCTCTCAAACTCTCAAACCCTAAGTCCTCTTCTTGGGCAAAAGCATCATCCTACAAGTATTGGTAAGTGTTTATTCTTGTGATTTAATATATTATGTACATGAGAGGTTATGTATATCATGGTGGTTATGGTGGCAAGGTGTTGAATAGTGAACTTTTGGCTTTTTGATAAAAGATGTGCATCCTTGTGAATTAAACTTGAAATATGACTTGTGGGTTTGATGAAAAGACATGGTATGGATGAAATACCAACATGTATGGTGTGATTATGTTATTAAACTTGTTATTTTCATATAAGTGTAAATTATGGGATTTTGGCCGATTTGTTGTTGTGAGATGTATTGAAGTAATTTGATGGCATAATTGTGATGTTGTGGTGATGGAGAAGTGTAAAGTATGAAATTGGTGTGACATGATCTTTGTTATCATGTATTGGTCAATGTATGGAATATTGTGGGATTATTGGGATAATAAATCCATAAATGATATTTTGGTCAATGTTGGGCATGTTGTGGTATTATTGATATGACCATGCCGAAAATGGTATTGTAGCGAAAGACATGACATTTTTAAAGCCAAACATGTGACTCATTGTTATTATATGCCATTGTAAGGTAATTGGTGGTTAATGTTGGTTCCGAAATGTACTTGTGTTATAGAGTGAAACATAAGGACGGAGCGGGACTATTGTATGCACTTAAGATTGTAGAATCGTATTGAGAATACAAGGTATGTAAGGTTACTTTGTCCGTATCCTTCTGCGGCAAATAGTATTCACATTGACATTTCACTAGTCCTATCCCGAAATGTGCTAAGGTATCCCATATCCGGTTATCAATGGTCATTGTCATATATTTCCTACTCATTAATCATATGTGAATCTCATGTCTCGTATTCATGGTTAATGTTCCAAAAGCTCAAATAAGGTTACGTTCCAATGTTCCAATAGTGGTTATACTCATGTCTCTTGTTCATGAATTAATGTCCAATGGTGTTATGGTTCTAATAATGTTATGTTGCCAAGTTATTCACATGTCTCTCACTCATTGGTTAATGATCCAAAGTTTCATATAAAGTTATGCCTATCATAGTATCAATCTCTCAAAAGTAATGAAAGAGGTAATGTACAAGTGAATGTGCCAATCTCTCGCAAGTAAAGATATCAATCTCAAAGTAAAGAACAAAGTAATGCATATGTGGTCAATGATCAAGTATGGGTGGCAGCTTTGGGGGCAAGATGCCTAGCTCAAGCCAATACCGAGGTTGTTGGATCAGGGGGCAGTCCTGGGGGCATAAGCCTAGCTCGGACCAATCCTGACAAGGGGCAGCTCTAGGGGTAATAACCTAGCTCGAGCCGAACCTGAAATATTGTATGGGTGGCAGCTCTAGAGGTACTACCCTAGCTCGAGCTGATCCCGATATATATATATATATATATATTGATTCATAGGGTGGCAGCTCTAGGGGAATAAGCCTAGCTAGAGCCGATCCCAACATAACGATATGTTATGTTAAAACCCACTGTTCAGTCGGGGCCCGGGTATCACAGGTCAAAGGCAAAGATGAATAATCATGGAAGCAAAGATACAAAGAATGTAATGAAAGCAACATACATGGTTTCCAAAGTACAGAATAGTGACTCATCTACATTGTGACTTATCTATATTGGTTATGCATTGAACTTGAGTTCTTGACATATTTTCATATCTTACAAGTTTCATATGTCCTTACATACTCAGTACATTCTTCGTACTGACCCCTCTTGGGGAATTTACCTTACTTGCTGCAGGCGCAGGTACTAGCAGATCTTTGGTGAGCTCCAGTTAGTTCGGAGCTCCTCCGAGTCACAGTCGTACATATGTTTTGGTGTTGTACATGTTGTATAAAGCGGGTACTTATCCCAACGTTTGGTTCATTTGGTCAATGCATTTGTTAGAGGCTTTTGTAGACGGATGTGGGTGTATAAATGTAAAAGGGATATGTCGTTCTTGACTTGATGGCCTCAACGGCCAAATTTCACATATGTATATATATATATATATATATATATATATCACATGTCCCATGAGTTCCGCTATTAGCATTTTAAAGTCCTTACTTGGTAATGGTGTTTTCTTATGACATGCATATGAACGCATAGAAGCAAAGCTTGGTTTTCTCGGGCCTTATCGGTTACGAGTGCCAATCATGCCTCGTTGGGATTCGGGGCATGACATATAGGCGTTAGGAATAGTCGAGTAGTCTTAGAGTTGTTGAAAAAAAACGTTCGATAAGGGATTTTTTAAACCTGCAACTAATAACTCCGGAAACCAATAGACTTGACGATAGGACGACTCAACCGGATTGTTAGAATCGCCAAGACCCTGGAATTCTCTGTAAAATTGTTTTGAAACCAAGAAATCTACAAAGCTTGAACCATATTTTCTTCGTTGTTTTTAGTTAATCGTAGCATAGGTGAATCTCAAGAATTACTCGTTTCTTTTCTCGAATAGGGAAATAAGAATTAAAATTAGAAGAGTGATCTTCCAAGTCTCTGTGGGTAAGATATCTGAACTTAACGTCCTATACTACTTGAACGGACACGTGCACTTGCGTGTGCAATTGGACGCAACAAGTTTTTGGGTGATAGACATAGTGTATGCCAAATACTAGGAGTTAAGAGAATCCCTTGGTTCCTCTTGATCCAGAAATCAAAAGAACATTGAGAGCGCAGAGATGAATGGGTGACCAAGTCAACATGCGGCAGCTCAAGCAGCCACGAAAAGGATCCCAGTACTGAACTTTGCCAAGCCTAGTCTAGAAAATGCATCAAAAGCTATAGTGAAGCCTGACATCACTGGGAATTTTGAGCTAAAAGAAGGAACAGTGCGACTGGTGCAGAATACGTGCCAGTATCAGGGTAAGCCTCATGAAGACCCATATAATCACCTCATGGCATTCGTCAAGTTGAGAGAGAATTTTCATTATCAAAATATCTCGGATGAGTATGTAAAATTGGCCTTATTCCCATTTTCTTTGATCGGGGAAGCTAAAGAGTGGTTGCAGAATGAACCTGCTGGCTCTATCACTTCATGGAAGATCTTGTCGGATAAATTTCTTAACAGGTTTTTCTCATTAAGACGGACAAAAGAGTTGAGAGGAAAGATATCTGGATTTATTCAAAAAGATGGTGAATCATTGCCTCAAGCTTCGGAGAGGTATAAGGGCTATTTGTGAGATTGCCCTCATCATAAACAACCAAAGGAGATCATCGAACATAATTTTATGGAGGGATTAAAGCTGGATTCTAAAGCATTGTTAGACGCCACTACTCAAGGACAAATTTTGTCTAACAGCTATGATGAGATTGAGGCACTTCTTAATTTGATGTCATCAGGCAACCTAGATTATCAAGAATTGAGTCGGGTCTTTGCCGCACAGAAAACTCTAGGTGTGCTAGAAGTAGATGGTGTTGCTGCTATACGGTCAAATATTTCTCAGTTGGTAAATACAATAAATAATCTGGCCACTAACCAGAGTGTTAGCCAGGTACAACAGGTCCAGCAAGTGCAGTCGGTACAACTAGTATGTGAGTTTTTCGAAGAGAATCATGCATATTCGGGATGTCTTTTGAATCCCGAATCTATTTATTATGTTGGCCAATAGAATCGTGGTGGTGTTTTTCAGGGAATAACTACAATAAAAATTACAGAAACCATTCTAATCTCTCTTGGGGTGGTAACCAGCAAAGACCACACTATAATATCTAACAACCTCATGCTCCACAAACAAGCAATTCTTTAGAAGAGACAATGAAACAGTTTATGGGGCATCAAACTCAAATTGTTAACGAAATGCAAAAGTCAATTCATTAGCTTGAGCGACAAGTGGGGCAATTAGCGACAACACAGAACACTAGGCCACATGGGGCACTCCCTAGTAATATCGAAAAGAACCCGAAAGAGAATGTTAGTCCAGTTAGTCTGAGAAATGAAAGAGAACTTGATGAGATACCACCTAAAAGAAAGGACGTAGATTTTGTATCGAAGCAGATCACGGGGCCAGAAAAGGAGGTCAATGAATAAGGTACAAAACAATCAGAGGTGGTGGCAGTTAAGCCACCACCACCATTTCCGTAGTGATTTCAAAAATAAAAAACCGACTCGGCTTGTAGAAAATTTCTTGATATCTTAAAGAAGGTACATGTTAATATTCCGCTGGTGGAGTTATTGAAGGAAGTCCCAAAGTATGCTAAATATCTGAAGGATATTATGGCTAATAAAAGGCGTTTGACGGAGTTTGAAACTGTAGAGTGTAGTTTTCGATTAAAAAGCAAGATACTGCAAAAGTTGAAAGATCCAAGTAGCTTCACCATACCCATTTTCATTGTTGACCGAGAGGTTGGGTTGGCGCTGTGTGATTTGGGCGCAAGTATAAATATGATGCCAAGTTCGGTTTTTAAAACATTGGGTTTGGGTGAGCCAATGCCGACAACTATAACATTGCAGCTTGCAGATAGATCTCTAGCATATCCAGATGGAATTATTAAAGACATGTTAATAAAAGTGGGACCATTTATTCTGTCGGTGGATTTCGTTATTCTTGATTATGAGGCCGACAAAAAGGTACCTATTATTCTTTATAGAGGTTTTTTAGCCATTGCAGATGCTGTGATTAGGGTCAAGTCGGGAAAAATGTCCATGACTGTAAATGGTGAAGAGGTTGTGTTCGACGTTTTCAAAGCCACAAAGCTTCCAGCTCATTATGAGGAGTTAAAAGAAATCATCGTGGTGGAACCTCAGATCACGGATACAGAGCTTGACTACTTCCTCACGTATAAGGACCTGTTAGAAAGAGCTTTGGTATATGGTGAGGAACTAATTGAAGATGAAGAAGTGGAAGAATGTCTTCACATCCTTGATGCGACTTGTGCTTATGTGAGAGGAGATGCCCCATTTAAGGAGCTCGAAAGGCCGGTGACATGGAAGAAGCGAAAACCTTCAATTAAGGAGGCTCCGGTTCTTGAGATAAAACCTTTGCCATCTCATTTGCGTTATGCATTTTTGGGCAATAATGACACACTGCCCGTAATCCTTTCTTTATTGTTGTCTGATGTTCAGGTTGAAAGAGTGCTCAAGGTTCTGCGGGATAGAATTAAGGCAATTGATTGGAGCATAGCTGATAGTCGAGGAAAAATGCTTCATTTTGCATGCATAAGATATTGCTTGAGGAGGATGCTAAGCCTAGTGTTGAGCAGCAGAGATGACTGAACCCAGTAATGAAAGAAGTTGTCAAAAAAGAAGTCATAAAGTGGCTCGATGCCTGTGTTATATACCCTATTTCAAACAGTCACTGGGTGAGCCTAGTTCATTATGTCCCAAAATAGGGTGGAATTACAGTTGTGAAGAATGACACTGATGAATTAGTACCACAAAGAACTGTTACAGGGTGGCAGATTTGCATTAACTACAGCAAATTGAACACTGCGACCCAAAAAGATCACTATCCCTTGTCTTTTCTAGATTAGATGTTGGATAGATTGGCTGGCCATGACTACTATTATTTCCTTAATAGTTACTCAAGCTACAATCAGATCATAATAGATCCAGAGGACCAAGAGAAGACCACGTTTACATGTCCCTATGGCACTTTTACCTTTTAAAGGATGTCGTTTGGCTGTGCAACACTCCAGGAACCTTTCAGAGATGCATGATGGCTATTTCGACCAACAGTGGAAATGTATTATGAGGTATTTATGGATGATTTCTCAATATTCTGTGACTCTTTTGATGAGTGTTTGGAACATTTAGATGCTGTGTTAGCAAGATGTGTAGAGACGAACCTAGTATTGAATTGGAAAAAATGTCATTTCATGGTTCGGGAAGGCATTGTGCTTGGGCACAAGATTTCAAAAGCTGGAATTGAGGTTAATAAAACTAAAATAGATGCAATCAAAAAATTGCCACCACCGTTATCAGTAAAGGGGGTGCGCAGCTTCTTAGGGCATGCTGGGTTCTATCGTAGGTTCATCAAAGATTTTTCGAAGATTGCGACTCTGATGTGCAAGCTACTAGAAAAAGATGTTAAGTTCTTGTTTGATGAGTTCTGCTATCGAGCTATTGAGGAATTGAAGAAGAGATTGGTTGCTGCCCCAATAATTATTACACCGGATTGGTCTCTACCAATTATATTGATGTGTGATGTGCGTGATTTTGTTGTTAGGGCGGCTCTTGGACAGAACAAAGATAAAAGGTTCACCCCATCTACAACGAAAGCTAAAGATTGGATGCAGCACAGAAAAATTACACGGTTATAGAGAAGGAATTACTAGCAGTGGTTTACGCTTTTACAAGTTCAGATCTTACTTAGTGGGCACAAAGGTAATTGTGTATACTGATCATACAGCAGTTCAATATTTGTTTGCAAAGAAAGATGCAAAACCAAGACTTATTCGGTGGATACTACTACTTCAGAAGTTTGACATAGAAGTTTGGGACCGAAAAGGCACTGAGAATCATGTTGTGGACCATTTGTTGAGATTAGAGGACAGAAGACATGTTGATGAAGGTGTTGAGATTACAGAAACATTTCCAGATGATCAATTGTTCACCATAGATGCACAGGAGCTGCCATGGTAAATTTTTTGGTAAGTGATGTGTATCCTCCTGGTGCAAATAAAGAAAGCAAGAGGTGCCTCAATCATAATAGATGATTCTTTATGTGGGATGAACCATATCTATACAAGTTGGGGCCTGACCAACTAGTAAGACGGTGTGTTCCCCAAGAGGAGGTAAGAACGATAATTGAGAGCTGTCATTCCTCCTCTTATGGTGGCCATCACAGTGGTGACAGAACAATGGCTAAAATACTGCAGTCGGGTTTTCATTGGCCCACTTTGTTCAAAGATACGCACACATTCGTCAGAGCTTACAAAAATTGCCAACAGACGGGGAACATATCCAAACGCCAAGAGATGCCTCTGAATGGGATTATGGAGATTGAGTTGTTTGATTGTTGGGGCATTGATTTCATGGGACAGTTCACTTTGTCCAAAGGAAACAGGTACATCCTAGTTGCAGTTGATGATGTGTCTAAATGGGTGGAAGCAGTTGCACTTCCCATAAATGATACAAGTGTAGTGGCCAAGTTCTTGAAAAAGAACACTTTTACTCATTTTGGAACCTCGAGAGCTATCATAAGTGCTGAAGGTACGCATTTTTGTAACAACTTATTTAATAAATTAGTGGCCAAATATAATGTGAAGCATAAGGTGGATACCGCATATCACTCCCAGATGAGTGGTCAAGTTGAGGTGTTGAATCAGGATATCAAAAGGATTCTTGAGAAAACTGTTAGCATAAACAGAAAAGATTGGTCTTTGAAATTGGACGATGCTTTGTGGGCTTATAGGACTGCCTACAATACCACTATTGGAACCTCTCCATATAGGTTAGTCTTTGGTAAGGCATGTCATTTACCAGTGGAATTGAAGCATAGAGACTATTGGGCCATCAAGCTATTGAATATGGACATGGAGGCTGCGGGGGAGAAAATATTGTTACAGTTACATGACCTGGATAAGTTTCGTTTCCATGTGTATGAAAATACAAAGTTGTATAAAGAAAGAACTAAAAGGTGGCATGATAAGCACATTCAGAGTCGAGCTTTCAAGCTGGGTCAACAAGTGTTATTGTATAATTCAAGACTGAAGCTATTTGGAGGAAAGTTGAAGTCCAAGTGGTTAGGACCATTTGAGGTAGTTCGTGTGAATGCACATGGCGCGGTAGAACTGAAACCAATAGAGTCGAATAAGACATTCGTAGTGAATGGTCAAAGAGTAAAACATTACTAAGGAAGGGTGTTGAGCAAAAAAGAACATCTATTGCTCTCAAGGATGATTGAGAGGACATGAGTCGTGCCGTGACGTTAAATCAAGCGCTGCTCGAGAGGCAGCCCGTGATGTGTAATAGAATAGAAGAAAAAAAAAATACAAAAAAACGTCTTGCCACAACCTTAAATATGGCGCTCGTTGGGAGGCAACCCAATTTAATTTTCTCCTTAACTCTGTGTGTTTTTGATTTTTGTAGGACTTGAAACGAATCGGATACAGGGTGAAAAAAAAAGTGATACTGTTGCAGAGCTCTGCAGCCAAACTTCAGAACGCTTACAAATTTTGCGTCACTAATTGCTTTAGCAAGGGTGGCGCATGGTAAGTATTAAAAAAATTTTTTTAAAAAAATAAAAAAATAAAAGATAAAAACGTTTTTCTTTAAAGCATGCCAAAACACCCTTTTTTTTCCCCCCACTTTTCACAACTTTACTCTTGCAAAGGAAACATAAACCCCCAAAACCCTTCATAACACTTTCAAGATTTCTTCAAGTGACTTTACTTTTCACAAATCAAAGACCCAAGTAAGTAATTTCTAACCCTCTTTCACCCTTATTAATGTGAAGATTTCATGATTTTCCATTACCCTTTCCCCCTCAAAGTCATGGTTGTTCTTGAACTTAAAGTGTGGGGTGAAGGTTTTGGGCGTGTAAAGGGTGGGAACCACTTGATTTTGAGTGTGTTGGGGATGTTAGGAATAGAATTATAATTCCCCATGAAAGAGGGAGGGTTTCACACACTCCATTGTTCTTGAAAAAAATTAATTAAGTTTTACGCCCATAAGGTGTTCGATAAATTGTCTTGGCCTAATTGTGAAATGTTTTTGTGAATTCTTGAGTAGTAAATCACTCATTGAAAATTGTCGAACCCCTAGGCACCCAATTAAATCAAGAAATTGCAAGAAATTCAAGTCGTAGTGTAACACCCCGTACCTTCCCAACCCTACTTGATGATGATGAATAATGTTTTCTTAGGTGTCGAGAGATATAAGTATGTATTTGGTAATGCTAATGACGAGAAAATTGAAATTTGGCCACGTATATGCAATTAGACTTTCATAGGAAGGGTTTTGTGATTCGTGGAGCATTTGGGTAATACCCCGTACACATTATAACCTCATTTGGTGACTTGGAGTCATGTTTACTTGATGATTAAGATCACTAAGTAAGTATTTTGTAGTGTTTTGATAAGGTATTGGACGATATGCAAGTATTGAAGAAGTGGCCGAAAAATTGAGCAAGGTGCTGAAACTTGCGCCACTACCCTATTTCAGGGGGTGTAGTGCAAGCCCCTGATTCATAGGGCAGTGATTTCTTGCACCACTGCCTTGCTTTGCAGCAGTGGCGCAAGGCACAAAAAATGTGCCCTTCCGAGCTCGTTTCGCAACGCAATTCTATGTCGATTCTTATGTGGTTTGTTTTGGTTATTTGGAGTTCTTTGAGTGTTGTTAAAGCTTCAAATACCTCAATACACTCCTACATACTTCTACATGATCAAATCATGAAACACAAGTAATTATCAAAAATGTTCAAGGAAGCCATAGACGACTAGAATTCCTATTTTTGCGATTGAGACGACGAATGAGAATCTCGTAAGAGAATATTGTTGTGAAATTATGGAATTATTTAAACATGATATAGATGGTGAATTATATATTAAAGTTGATGGGTTAAATGGATATGTGTTATTGGGCCCAAATTTAGGCCCAAAATGGAATAAAAGACTTGGCCCAAATGGGTCAAATGACCCATTCTTGCCATGACTACTCAATTATTGCTCCCAAATTGCTAAGGATGACTTGAGCAATATATAAGGGTCACAAAAAATCAGATTTTTATTCTTCAACACACACAACACATTTTAAGAATTATAAGACATTTTCTTTTTGGCTCTCTCAAACCCTAAGAACCCTAAGCCTTTTCTTTGGTGAAGATCATCCTATTCCAAGACTTGGTAAGTATTTATTTCCATGGATTAACATATTATGCATGGGAGATTATGTATATCATGATATTTATGTTGGCAAGGTGGTGAATAGTGTATTTGTGCTTTTGGTGAAAGATGGGCCATCTTTGTGATTTGAATTTGAAAAGAGACTTGATGTCTTAATGAAAGAGCATGGTATGGATAAAATATGAACATGTATGGTGTGATTTTGTTATTAAACTTGTTATTTTTCTAAAAGTGTAAATTGTGGGATTTTGGCCGATATGTGCTATGAGGTGTATTAAGGTAATTTGATGAATTATTTGTGATGTGATATGGATAAGAAAGTGTAAAGGAGAAGTGGTGTGGTGAAATGTATTGATTTTCATGTATTGGTAAATGTATGGAATATTGGGGGATTTTTGGAATAATAATTTCATCAATGGTTTTGTCAAGGGGAAATGACATGTTTAAAGGCAAACATGTAACTCATTGATGTTCTATGCATTTGTAAAGTAGTTGATGGTTAATGTGAATCTCGTTATGTACTTGTGTTGTAGAGTGAAACATAAGGAAGGAGCGGGAATATTGTATACGCGACTAAGATTGTGTATTCGTATTAAGAATACAAGGTATGTAAGGTTACTCTTTCCGTATCCTTCTACAAGATATTGTTCTTTTTGACATTGGACTTGTTTCAATTCCGAGGGGCTTGAAGTATATCAATTCAGGGTGACGTATATTGTTATTCATATGTGCCCTATTCTTAGATGAATTATGATTCACTTATCTCTTATTCATTGATTGAAGTTCCAAAGATGCCATGACGTTGTAATTTCTAAAAGAACTATTCTCAATGAGAGTAATGAGGTAAAGAGAGCTTGTTTAGTTTGAATAGCATTATTCCGATTATGTCTTGTTCCAAAGTCCTATAGTATGATGATTATCCTTGTGCCAATTGTTCATAAGTAAGAGTACCAATCTCATAAGAGTAATAAGAGAGGTGATGTGCAAGTTAGTATAATTATTCCTCATAAGTGAAGTTGTCAATCTCATGAGGTAAAGGAGTGAAGTGAGGTGTGCATATAAGTGTGTGCTTTAATGTCATGATCTTTAACGTGTCACTCTCATAACTAAGTAGAGGGTATATGATTGTAAAGAAGTAATGTGCATGGTTGCGATATGTTTCATTGAGTATGGATCACATTCTAGAGGGTATAAGTTCAATATGGAATAATCCCACTATTATGCTTTGTTATCTATTATAGCCCACCAAAGGTGGAGGCCCGGTATCATATGCCTACTTATATAAGATCTCATAAGAATAGTGAAGGAGGTAAAGTGCGAGCTAATATATCTATCCCTCATAAGTTAAGGTGTTAATCTCATGAAGGTAAAGCATAGTTGTGTGTTTCAATTAGTATCATGATCCTAAATGTATTAATCTCTCATAAGTTGATATACCAATTTCTCCCACCAAAGAGTGGATGTATGTTCTCCCACCATAGAGTGGATGTATGTTCTCCCACCAAAGAGTGGATGTATGTTCTCCCACCATAGAGTGGATGTATGTTCTCCCACCATGAGAGTGGATGTAGGTTATGTACGTCAATAGAGTGGATGTACGTTAATAAAGTTGATGTACGCAAGTAGATGAACAATAGTGGTAATGAACATAGAGGCAAGAAAGAATCTCTTGGGTATAGAAGAATCTATTGGAGACAAGTCTCCTGAGTGAAGGGGATTTCCCTTGAAGGAGAGTGGTTATAAAAGATAGTATATAAAATGGTGATTTATACACATTGACTATTCTCTCCTATTTTCTTTTATTGACATTCTCATGTATGATGCTATTTATTATGAGCCTTACATACTCAGTACATTCTTCGTACTGACCCCCTCGGGGGACTTACCTTACATGTTGCAGGTGCAGGCACTAGTAGATTTTTAAACAGACAGTAAGTTGATGGTTAGTTGCGGATATTTGGTGAGTCCCAGTTGCTTCGGGACTTATCATAGGTGTACATTTGTTTTGATGTTGTAAGGATAAAGCGGGGACTTGTCCTGACTTTTAGTTCATTTGGTCAATGCATCTGATAGAGGCTTTTGTAGATGGATGTGGGTGTATAAATGTAAAAAGAGACGTATGTTCATTTTGACTTGATGGCTCTAATGGCCATAGTTTCATATTTTACATGTTTTCCATGACTTCCGCCATTGGCATTTTATATGTTATCGGTTACATGAGATATTACGATGTTCATACGAGGATATGCATATGTACATGAGCAAAGATTGGTTCTCTCAGGCCATATCGGCTTTGTGTACCAATCACGCCTCGTTGGGATTTCGGGGTGTGACACGTAGTTTATTTGTTTTCTTTTCTTTTCATAGCTAGTTTATGTGTAGTTTTGTTAGTTTGTAGATTACTTATGGAAAAAGTGTGGGGTTGTTTAGAACCATATTCCTTGTTGATAATTTAAGTATTGATGTCGATTATTGATTTTATGATATCGGTATCATGGATCGTGCATAGGGCAAGATTGTGGTGTCGTCTTCTTCCCAACCTCCAAGTAAGAAAAGGAAAGAGTCTACATCCCCTGTTGTCAAAAGAAGAACCAAAAAAAAGGGTAGTAAAAATCTGGTGATGCCCATCCCAAAGCCTCAAGTAAAGACCATTTATGGTCTTCGTCATGTCAAAGAGTGGGGAAAAACATTTTACAAGAAGTTCAAACTTTCTGGGTATACTCATGAAAGGGCCATTGATGAACACGCTTTTAAAAAGAATTTCCCACTGATCCATAAAGCTATTACAAACATGGGGTGGTCTGAAATGTTTAAAAACCCCAGGCTGGCGAATCTTGATGTCGTCTTGGAGTTGTATGCCAATATTTTTACCTACCCTGCTCCGAGGGATTATGATGACTTTATGACGATAAGAAGTATCAATGTGGAGGTAACTAGATCCAGCTTGTGCCACGTACTTGGAGTTCCAAACCATCCAGCTCATATATTGGATGAGTTCATAAAACATCCTGACTATAAAGCTATGCGGGAGGTGCTCTATGGTCTAGGTTCTACACATAGGTAGGGAAGATCGAGCAACAAATCCCACAACTATATGCACATAAGCGAGTTTTAGAAGCCTGCTAGAGTGTGGCTGAGCTTGATTAACAATAAAATCATGCCGACTGATCACTACACTACTGTTAGCAAAGAGAGGGCTTGTATGATCTAGTTCTTCATGACTGAGCAACCGATTAATGTCAGTCATTGGATGCTACAAGAGATATACAAAGTTAGGGAGAATACAGGCAAGCGGTTGTGTTTTGGTAACACCCTCACCGCTCTAGTTTTGTGGTGTACAACTAATATTTTTGACCCCAAGGGAGACAGGATCCTTCATGCACCTATAGAAACCATGGATATCTCCAATGTTCAAGGCCCTGGTGAAGGCCCGAAGAAGAAGCTGACACCGGCCGAAGAAAGGAAGATGCAAGCCAACACATTGGCTCGGATACACTATATGATGGAATGGCAATGTCGTCAAGCAGGGATGGATTTCACCAAGATGAATGCTAAATTTCCCTTGCCATACACTTCATGGTAGATTGTGGAATATAATGGTGAACTCCCAGAAAGTGAGGATGTTAATACACAGGACCGAGTGGATAGTGCCGAAGAAGAGGGGGAAGAAGAGGAGTCAGTCATACCTGGTGATGCTAAGGATGAAGAGGAGCATACTGAGGACGATGCTGATGTTGACAGCTCCGACAAGGATTAGGCCCTAGAGGGCCGCAGAGAGTATTTTTACCTCACTTTTGTTTTAATTTTTGCTTTAAGTATGCATTGAGGACACTGCATAGATTAAGTGTGAGGTGGAAAATGCGGTCTTGTAACACCATTCTTGTGGTAGGGATGTTTATGCCATAGGATATTATTTTCTTTCAAAAATTCAGAAAAGAAAAATAAATCATTAACTTTATAGTCCTTATTAGTGGCATAAACATTCGCCCCTCGGTTTTTCTTTTTGCTTCTTTTTTGATGGGGGGCCTTTGAACCGAGTAGTTTTTTTTAGTTTCAGAAGTAGGTAAGTCAAGCTGGTAGTTAGTAGAGATTCGTGGGACCAATTGAATGCTAGGTGCTCAAACTAAGTGCTACACTCGACTGAATGATGCGAGTTGGTTTTGAAATTCAAAAGCATGTTATGGAAATTGAATAACTTCTTTTAAAGACACCTAGGCTCATTTGCTGGACTCTTATATGATATTTTTAGCTTAAATTTGAACTTGTGTCGTTGCTTGATTGAGAGTCGATATGGATCCATCATGAGTCGAACATGTGCCATGCGTATAAGGATTTTGTGCTATTCCATGCTATCATTTTGTTGTCTAGAACTTTCCCGGAGTGTTTGCAAAACGAAATGAAGAATGTTAAATTTAGGAGATGATATAGGTATTTCTTTGGTTAGCCAAATTTTTCTTTCTCCTCTACTTGACCTACCCATAATTGACATTCCTAGATAGCCCCGTTGAGCCTTTAGCCTTTGCTTTTGGTAGCCACATCTAAAGCTAAATCCTTTTCTTTCAATGGACTTTTAATTTGATTCAAAACTCCTAAGCACTTTCGTTAAACAATAAGAGTTGAAAGGGGTAAGAAAAAAAAAAGGGGAGGTGGGGGGGGGGCTAATAGTTGAACGGAGTAACCTGTAGAAAAATCTAAGGGTGCAAGTGCGTAAAGAGAAAAAAAAATCATGTGCCAGTAGTAAGGAAAGAAAAAAAAAAGAGAAAAGGGGGAAAAAAAAATAAGAAGCAAAGTGTTTGATGATTAAAGTGCTCCTTACTAATTGTGTCTGAGCTTGCCAAAAAAGATGGAAAAACAAAGAAATATTTGGGTGAGAAAAATAGAAGAAAGAGTTGGGTGATTAAAGAACGAGTAAATGATGAAAATTGTGATGTATTAAAGTGCTTAGGTAAGATAGTCATTATTTTATCCAAAATAATTCCTACCCATCCCTGAGCCTACGTTACAACCTTTAAAGTCCTACTGGATCTTGAGTTTGATGTTCTTATATTAGTGGAGTAGTACACGAAGGGCAAGCTTATGGTTCATCCTTTATGGACATGTGAAATTTTTTTTCTGAGAGTGAGCGTAATCTAATTTCCACACCCAAGTGTGTTGTTATGTATTTACGAGTGGATATGGGTAACTCTCTTTGTGTGAGGGCACATGGTTGACAAAATATAGGTGAAGTGTTTGATCTGTTGGTTAAGTAACATGTATGATTTTGCAAATGTTGTGGAATCTTCTCTTGAGGCTAGGAGGTTTTAGAGAAAGTTGTTCATGAGTTTTGATTATGAATGGAGCATGTATAATGAAGAACTTGCTATCGTTTGTTGTGGTCGTGGTAGCCTTAGTTTGAGTAGACCTGTTCATTAGTATAGTCTTGAGTTTCATGTTTAGTTTGAGTGTCGAGCTTGCTCGAGAACGAGCAAGGATTTTAAGTGTGGGGTGTTGATGCGAGGCTAAATGTTATATGATTTTACCATCATTCACCTTACATTTGTTCTCTTTTAGTATCATTTTGAGCGTAAATGTTGGGAATTACACTTGTGGTTCATGTTTTGTGTTTGTAGAAGTGTCTTGAGGTGTTTGGAGTGCAAACAAGGAGGAAAATGGCACCAAGAAAGCAAAGGGAAACAAGGAAAGATTGACGTTGCAGGATGGTTCAAAAGAACGAGCGGACGGAGGCCAAAGTGGAAGCTTGCGTCACTGCCTTTGGTTTGGGCTAGTGGCGCGAGAAAGGCAGCGGCTATGAAGTTCTGAAGTTCTGAAGGCCTGCGCCACTGCACCAAGGCAAGCAGTGGCGCGAAACACCACAAATCTCTGAATCTATTTTTGTTCTTCGTGCCATTGCCTTGCCTTTTGGGTGTGGCGCGAGCAAGGGGCTATCCTAACCCGATTGGGATTGTTTTTTCAGTGTTCTAGGGATTCATAAACTCTATAAATACCCATCCACACGTTTTAAAAGAAAAAAAAGACACACATATTGAGTTTGGAGCGTGGAGTTAGGACAAGAGATTTCTTTTCTTCCGATTTATTTTCCTTTCTTAATTTCTTCTTAGTTTCTTTTGCAAATCTCATGAACTTTTGGAGATTTCTGCGAGTCATGAGTAGCTAAGTATTTTATTCTAGGGTTTTGGCATAAACATGATGGTTGACGTCTGACTATTACTCAATTATATTAAGTTTCTATCTTCGAGTTATTTATTTCTTCTTGATTTTAATTATTCGTTTTCTTGATCACCTTACGGATATTATGTAGGGCTTGTGTGTTGGACTTAAAAAAGGGAACTATAGGTGTAAATAGAAGAAATAGGGCTAGGTCGTGAATCTTATAGGGAAAGGGAATCGATTTGTCACAGAGGATAGAAATATACCCTGTGACCTAGTTTAGTTGATACAGACGACATCTTCATGCACTTCACTATTAACCGACAACCATAGAAATATAGGCGTTAGGAATAGTCGAGTATTTTTAGAGTTGTTGAAAAAAAAGCTTGATAAGGGATTTAAACCTGCAACTAATAACTCCGGAAACCAATAGACTTGACGATAGGACGACTCAACCAGATTGTTGGAATCGCCAAGACCCTGGAATTCTCTCTAAAATTGTTTTGAAACCAAGAAATCTACAAAGCTTGAACCATATTTTCTTCGTTGTTTTTAGTTAATCATAGCATAGGCGAATCTCAAGAATTACTTGTTTCTTTTCTCGAATAGGAAAATAAGAATTTAAATTAGACGAGTGATCTTCCAAGTCTCTGTGGGTACGATATCTGGACTTAACGTCCTATACTACTTGAACGGCCATGTGCATTTGCGTGCGAGATTGGACGCAACAGTCTGCAAGATAGAAAAAGTTTTATAAGTAACCTAAACTTTTAACCTTAAATTGTCGAGGTAATTCCTTATATGGTCCATGAACTTTTCCTACTATAATGATAAAATCTATACAGTTTTATAAGCAAGGTGACTAGTTTTATAGAGGGTAAAGTTTTGTCACTTTAATATGACATAGAACAGTTTATGACTTTAACTGTTAAGAGTGGATAACATTAAGTTTCTTTAATGAGACAATTTGTAGTGGGTAAAACTCAGTGATCATATGTGAAATTAACTCGAGATAGGCTTATAAGAAGTTGAACTCTATGTTCACCTGTCCAAAGGCTTAGGGTAAGGCAGAATACATTCCAGTAGCTCTTCACTGTAGAATACTGTGTGTTCAATGGCAACAACAGGTTGCACGGATGATGCATTTTGTGTTGTGAACTCAGATGATGAAAAAGATGACAGCAGGGCAGCCACGGTGGATAAAGAAATTATTCTGCTGAAATGGGGCACAAGGGTAAAATTACCACCTAGAAGACTTGCTGAGTTTGTGTGGAAGCAGGGTAGAAAAACGTGAAGGGCAAGTATAGGTGGGGCAGCATATGAAAGAGACAGAAGTTATAAGTAGCTATCAGTAGGCATAAGAAAAGTAGGCTATTTCTTGAGTATTGAGTTTCTGCCATCTCATCTATTTTTCTACTGTAATTCCCCTCTCTTTTTACTTCAACTTTGTGCTACTGTTTCATTGTTATTCGTTGCTTGTAATTCTGTCTAGTTAAGCTAATATAATCAATCAGTTTGGTGACCATCTGGTTTGTTTCGTTTTGTGTACCAAGGAAGAGAACAGAAGCATACATGCATCCCATTGCATTAAATAGATCTTTGTTCTTGCTCCTGTAACAATAAAAAGATAGGCTTTCAACATTAAGAATTAAAGGTATTTTTTTACTTAGTGTAATTGTCTTTTTCTCTTTGTAGGTTTGGACTTACACTTTAATACCAAGATCCCAGAACATTGTCCCAAAGACCAAGGCAATCATGGTTGTAAACAGAAATCTGACTGCCGTATAAGATGGATTATGCCAGTACGACCAATATTGCTTCCAAAGGCAAGCCATACATTGGGTACAAAATGACTGAGTATTTCGTATCAAAATGCAGATCTTTTGTACCAGGGCGAGGCACGCTTAGTTCACTAATCAACGCTTTGTTCCTTCTATAAATGTCTGATTTCTTGTATAAATCATTATAATCAACCCCACACAGCATTTCCTGAGCCAAGGTTGTAACTTCTAACATCCAAGTTGCTGGATTGTAGCCATCTTTTTATATTTTACTTACCCCCGCATTGACTGAACACAAGAAAACTCCGCTTAGTATTTGATCATATGAACACAAGAAAACTCCGCTTACCTCAAAGTATTTGATCAAATGGCAAGAATGGCAACCCATTGGACCAACACATATTTCATTAGAAAGAGCTGCAAAGTGGTGTTTATATCAGTATGAGATGACAAAAGTGTAGGAAAAACAATTAATAGCTCAAAATATCAATATTCACCTCATCAAAGGCTTCAAAAATGGCATTACTAGGCTGATGGACGGTTTTTCCTGTGTCAACAGTGTTCCTAACAGTTCTCATAACAATTGCAGCAGCCCTAGCATCTAGCCCTGAGGTTGCATCCATGAAAATGATAAGAGGATAGATAAAAGTTGCTGAATTTCTGTACTGTTTATATAGAATTAAAATAAAGACTACAAGATTTTGAAACTATTCTTTGATGGACAGCCAAAGTCAAGAAGTGTGACACCCTAGCTTAGGATAAGAATAACACATCGGCAACCTTACACCTTAGTGACACGTTTTAAAGTTATGCGTGCCTAGATCAGAGAGAACAATATCACTAGCGGGCTAGTACGTTACAAGTAGTCAAAAAAGGTCTTTCCAAGAAACCAAAAATTCAAACCTCTTCTTAGCCGAGAATATTAGTTGTTCACTTGGTTGACTACTTGGACTTTCACATTGTTGGTGAGGGTTCGATTCCCCACCTTATAATCCGTTTCCCTACTTCCCCTATCCTATTTCCCCTTCCCCTATCCCTAATTGGAAAGAGAAACCTCTTCTTAGAAACTAAGAAATTGACAATACAGAGTATGTTTAAATCAAATTAAAGAAATAAAAATGGAAATTCTTATTAGTCATGATTAATATGAGAAAATTCCAAAATCGTTCCTTAAGTTTGGCCTTCAATTCAAAATTTTCCTTTAAACGTATACTTTGGTACACTAACCTTCTAGTATGTTAAACTGATGCACTTTTAGCTTGAGATAAAATGATTTGTCTATATTTTCCCTAATCTATCACTGAGCTTCTTATTTAAAAAAAAAAAAGAACAAGGGCGGATTCAGAGAGTAATATGTGAGTTCACAGGAACCTGTTAACTTTAATTTTGCCCAGATCCTCTAAATATCCATGTTGAATATTTGCTTTAGTTTTACTGCAGTAGTTTTATTTACACCTAGTCAACTAATTAGTTCTTTTAATTAGGAGTTGATTTTATTTGAATTTTGAGTAAATAGTATTTTCTAGACTTTAGGAGTTTGTTATTTTCATCAGATTTGTTTTGCTTATTTTTAAGTTTAGAAGTTAGTATTTTTATTATAAATTGTAATTTTAGATTGCAGTGAAATAATATTGAACTTTCAACTTCAGTTCATAAGCTTTCTTTCTTGTTCTTCATTCTTTTAATATTCTCATTCTTTTCCTGCAATTTCTTCTCTTTTAAAATCAACAATTGGTAGCTAGAGCCATTTTTCTTGAGGGACCTGTGAGTGAGATGAATTGTGAAAATAACTTTTCTCAAATAGCTCCTTCTGTCTTTGATGGTGAGAATTACCAACTTTGGGCAGTAAGAATGGAGACTTATATTGAGGCCTTAGATCTTTGGAAGGTCGTGGAGGAGGATTATGATGTTTTTCCGGTCCCCATAATCCCACACTGGCCCAGATCAAAAGCCAAAAGAAAAAGAAAATAAAAAAATCAAAGGGGAAAACAACTTTATTTGCTAGTGTGTCTGCAACAATTTTCACAAGAATTATGTCTCTCACATCACTAAAAGAAATTTGGGATTATCTGAAGAAAGAATATGCTGGAGATGAAAGAATTTGACGAATGAAAGTATTAAATTTAATAAGGGAGTTTGAGTTGCAGAGAATGAAATACTCTGAGACAGTCAAAGAATACTCGAACAGATTGCTTGGTATTGTTAACAAGGTAAGATTACTAGGAACTAAATTTAAAGATTCAAGAATTGTTGAAAAGATTCTGGCTACAGTGCCTAAAACATGTATAACTACCTTGAAAAATACACAAGATCTGCCCAAGATTACCTTGGCAGAGCTGTTAAATTCTTTTCAAGAACAGGAGCGAAGAAGACTTATGAGGCAAGATGGTATGGTTGAAAGAGCCTTAGCAGCCAACCACAAAACTCAAAGCAGGGGTAAAAATTTGAAAAGTTACCCACCTTCCGAGCACTGTTGAAAAATGGGTCATCCACTATACGGATGTTGGAAATGGCCAAACGCATAGTGCGGTAAGTGCAATCAGCTTGGTCATGAAACAGTGATTTGCAAAAACAAATTTGAGAATTATGAAGTAGATGCACATGTGGTCAATGAAGAAGAAGAAGACCATCTTTTTTTTTGCAACATGTATCTCAAGTAAGGTTTCAACAATTTTTTGGCCGATTGATAGCAGTTGCACTAAGCACATGACTCATGATTAAAGTTTGTTTAAATAGTTAAAGCCTACTGAAATATCCAAAGTTAGGATTGAAAATGGTGACCAGATTCTTGTTAAAGGAAAAGGAACTGTTGTCATCAAAAAAAGTTCAGGTAATAAGACAATTTCGTTTGTTCTTTATGTATCTGATATTGATCAAAATTTGTTGAGTATTTGTCAATTTGTAAAAAAAAAAGGATACAAAGTATCCTTTGAATTGCTTATCAATGATGGTGTTGGAAAGGGAGTTTTAAACATTAAAAAGAGAGTTAAACATTTCTTATTTGATTTAATGGAAGATGTTCCTGCAGAACATGAAAAAGATCATAGGCTGAAAAAATTAGAAGATGATCCTCCAATTGAAAAACCACAAGCAAAATGTAAACCTGCTAGGATTAAAGGAGCTTTCAATGTTCTAAAAGGAATTGAAGCAATGGAGGAGTTATCTATGTTTCAAGAAAATAAAATGGGTAAGTTTAAATTCAAGATGCAAACAGAGCAAGAAGACATGCCAAAAAGATTTAGTAGTCAAGGGTTGCATTCAAGACGCAAGTCAATTTAGTTCACTACAAGCCCAAAGATGAATCTGCAGATTCATTCACAAGGTCACTTTCAATTATCAAGTGTGAAGATCCCAAGATAGAAGACCAAAATTTTGTAGTTCCTAAAGCAAGGAGGAGTGTTGTTGAATATTTACTTTAGTTTTACTATAGTATTTTTATTTAGACCTAGTCAACTAGTTAACCCTTTTAATTAGGAGTTGATTTCTATTTGAATTTTGAATAAGTAGTATTTTCTAGACTTTAGGAGTTGGCTGTTTTCATCAGATTTTTTTGTTTATTTTTAGGTTTATAAGTTAGTATTTTTATTATAAATTGTAATCTTAGATTGCAATGAAATAATATTGAACTTTCAATTTCAGTTCATAAGCTTTCTTTCTTGTTCTTCATTCTTTTAATATACTCATTCTTTTCCTACAATTTCTTCTCTTTTAAAACCAACAATCCACTAAATATCCATAACTCAATCATAATTGTTTATTAACTTGAGATCATTATAGGAATCCATGAACCTTAAATTGTTGAGAAGTGATTCAAAAGATATTTGACCAAGTCTTCAGGAGTTTGTTAATTAGTTTCCTTTATTTTAGCAAGTTTAGATATCCTAGTAGATTAGTAGCAAATTAGTAATTAATGGGTTAGTAGACCTAGATTTTAGTATTTTCAATTTTATTGTAAGCCTATTTATAGGAAGGTCTCGTTACTTTCATTAGGCATCAAAAATAAAGAAGTTTGCAGTAGCTTTTCATCTCTTTTGCTCTGTATTCTGCTCACTTTTCCTTTCCAACAAATCTAGTATCAGAGCCAGGTTCCTTATTAAAATTAAGTGAATCGTGAGGCATATATCAATTGAGTATTTGAGTGAAACAAAAGAGTGTCAGAGCAAAAGTAAAATGGCAGTGAATGGTATTTCATCATCTTCGCAGCCACGCATGCCAATTTTTAGAACTAGATTCTACCATTGATGGCCACGATGGCCACTGGTCCACCATCCACGGCAATGGTTGATCAGCCCCTTTCAGCTGCACCACCCAAAATACCCACACCAGATAGCCCCATGACATCAACCAATCTTGATTACTCAAAATTCCTAAAACCTGCTACATTGAACAATATGAAAAAGAACCGTAAAAGTGTTTTTTGCCCACGATTACAGCGAAACCTATTACAATGCTACATGGTGAACCATACATCAAATGGTTTGAATCTGAAGTTGCAAAAATGAATGTAATTGAAAATCTACAACATGCTATAGTTGGGAAATTCTCGTATAGGTGGCCCGAATTGGAGGAGTTGTGTACCACGATCCTTGCACAGTGCAACATAAAAGGAGATTGTCAAATTGAATACTTCAGAAACAAACATATTCTGATTAGGTTATCTCTCAAAGAAGATTTTATCAATTTGACATCTAAAGCAACTTTCTACATTAAGTTAAAAGATGGGGCATCTTATCAAATGAGACTCTTGACATATGACTTAAGGTTTACTGTTAAATAAGAGACCACAATGGCGATGACGTGGATATCTTTCCCCAATTTGTTACCAACCTTCTTTGTTAAGGAGGCTCTATTTTCAATAGCTTCAGCTGTTGGAACTCCTATACACCTAGACATGGCAACTATTCATAAAACGAGACCTAGCTGTGCTAAAGTTAAGGTTTTGGTTGATTTAATGGCTAAATTACCGGATCATGTGAGGATGGACATTGAGGACGAAACTTCAGGTGCAATTAGAATAGTCAAGGTGAACATCCAATACAATTATTTGCCCAAATATTGCAATGACTGCAAGCCACAGGGTCATAATAGGTATGAATGTCGAGTGATACACCCTGAACTTGCAAGAGTTCATGATGACAATGAGGAGGACTAAACAGCAAACACTGGAGATGAGTAAAACAACTAATGCTGGACAGAGAATGAGAAGAGCACTCGTTTATTCATAGGCTAATGAAGAATATATAGGCTGATACAACACCGAGTCCTAAAGTAATACAACAGCTAATTACAATCCTAAAGTGATACAATAACTAATTACAGCTGTACAACCAGATAACTATGAGATAATTAAAAATTATTCTACTATATCTCTTTTACGCCCTCACAAGTTGGTGTTGACGTCTACAATACCCAACTTGTCAAACATACGACTGAAAGAAACACGTGGAAGTGGTTTGGTTAGGACATCAGCAACCTGATCAGCAGGATGTAAGTGCTTGGTTTCAACCTCTTTACGTTGCACCTGGTCACGGACAAAGTGGAAATCGATGGCAATATGTTTCATCTTGCTATGAAAGACAGGATTCTCACAGATGTAGGTAGTTCCTATATTATCACAGAGTATGCGCAGAATGCAAGCAAGGGAAAAATGTAGCTCACGCAGTAGGTTGGTGATCCAGTTGGTTTTTGCAAGAGCAGCAGCTACAGCTCGATATTCAGCTTCGGTGGATGACCGAGAGACGGATCGCTGTTTCTTGGAGGACCACGAGACTGGCGTACTTACAAGATATATAACATAGCCAGTTGTGGATGTTCTGTCTGTAGGGTCACCAGCCCAATCAGAGTCAGAGTACACCATAATTCGATTATCAGTCTCACGGGTTATTTGAAGCCCAAAAGAGGAGATTTGATTGAGATATCGAAGCAATCGCTTAACAACCTTCCAATGATTAGCTTGAGGATAATGCATAAACTGGGAGATTTTATTTACTGTAAATGCAATGTCAGGTCTGGTGAAGGACAAATATTGTAGCTTGCCAACAATTTTCCGAAAGAAAGAGCCATCAACAATAGGATCAACCTGATTTACACTAAGAACAGTAGCGACATACATAGGAGTGGATATGCCTTTGCTGTTCTGCATATTGGCTTCTTGGAGAAGGTCTGCTATATATTTTTGTTGAGACAACAGTAGGCCACCTTGATACGACAGAACCTCAACACCCAAAAAGTAGTTTAAGTGGCCAAGGTCCTTGAGAGAGAAACGTTGAGCAAGGGCATTGATAATTTGTCGAACACCATGTTCTTGATTTCCAGTAACAATAATGTCATCCACATATACAAGGATATAAATAGTGAATCCTGAATGATGTAAGATAAACAAGGACGAGTCAGATTGTGATTTGAAAAAACCTTGTGTTACCAGAAAGTTCTTGAGCTCGGTGTACCAAGCTCAAGGTGCCTGTTTGAGACCGTAGATGGCTCTGTTATGTTTGCAGACATGATTGGACAAAGTTGTATGCTCAAAGCCAGGAGGTTGTCTCATATAAACTTGTTCCTCTAAATGACCTTGCAAGAATGCATTATTTACATCAAGTTGATGCAAACACCAATTATATTGAATAGCGATGGCGAGAACTAGGCGGACAGTTATAGGCTTGACTATCGGACTGAAGGTTGAATGGTAGTCAAGTCCAGGCCGCTGAGTGAAGCCTTTGGCCACTAATCGAGCTTTATATCTGTCAATAGAGCCATCAGGACGATACTTAATGCGAAATAGCCACTTACAGTCTACGACATTCTTCGAAGGATCATTGGGAACCAAAGTCCATGTTTGGTTTCTCACAAGGGCATCAAATTCAGCTTGTATAGCAGTATTCCAGTGGGGTTCACACTGAGCTTTCTTGTAGGAAGAGGGCGTTACCGGACTTGGAAAGTGAGCAAGAAAGCTAGTGAGGTGTTTGGGCTTAAGGATATTATTTTTGGAACGGGTAACCATCGGGTGACTCGGAGTTGTGGTGGAAGGTGCGGCTGAAGTGATTTGGCTGGGTTGTGTGTTTGGGGGTGTGAAGATAGCCGACAAATTTGGAATAGAAGGAGCTGAAAGAGGCAAATGTGTGTTTTGACTGGATGAAGGCAACGACTTAGGAGATGAAGGTGGATTCCGTCGTTTATAAGTTAAAAGGGGTGGATTGTTTGTTTGAAAATGGGTGGTTTGGTTGTCTGAAGAAGGTACAGAAGGGTTGAGTGGCTGCCTAGAATTTGGAGAGGAAATTACATCTTCATTAGATAAAAAATTGTGGGAAGAGTTGAAGATCATACCTGAACCTTAAGATTGCTCTCTGGTTGTGGCGATTGGCATGGGCGAACTTTGTGGGCAAGGTGCACACACAATAGCAGGAGGAAGTTCCATGTTTAACTTTTGAGCTTCACAGGTGATTTGATTGTTTTTATTTTCAATTATTTCCCATGATTTAATTTGGAAATTTGATAAATGAGAGAAAATATTTTGAAAAGGAAAATCATTCTCAAAAAATAGAACATCTCTCGATAAAAATATTTTTGAAGAGATTGGATCAAAGAACTGATGGCAGTAATATTTGTTGGAAAAACCCAGGTATACACATGGTGTTGAACGAGGCTCAAGCTTATTATTGGTGTATGGTCGCATCCAAGGATAGCATAAACACCCGAAAGTTCTTATGGAATCAAATTTGGGGGTGTCTTGAAAAAGTATTTCATGAGGGCTGTTATCTTTTAGGGTAGCTGAGGGTAACCTATTGATAACATAAACTGCTTGATGGCAAGCAAAACTCTAAAAAATTGAGGGAAGGGAGGCTTGATGAATTAAGGTTTTGGCTGTTTCCACAACGTGTCTATGGCGCCGTTCAACTAAAGCTACACATTGAGGTGTATAAGGAGGTGACACAAGATGTTCAATACCATGTGTTTTAAATAAGGAGATAATCCTTCAAATTCACCACCACCATCAGTGTAAAATGAGAGAATTTTTGTGTTAAAGCGACGTTCGACTAATGGATGTAGACTTTTAAAAACATCTTTAACTTCACTTTTATTTTTTAGAGTATATATCCATATATATTTTGAAAAGTAATCAACAAACAGTGCATAGTAACGCTTTTGATCAATGGACAACACCGGGGAAGGTCCCCATAAATCATTGTAAATAATTTACAATGGTCGTTGACTTTGCAGAGAATTTTCAGAAAAAGATAACCTGTGCATTTTATTTGAATTGCAAGAATTACAAACTGAAGAAGTTTTTGAATCACAAAATGGAATTGAAAACTTTCTTAACAGCTTATGTAAACTTTGACGATTTGGGTGCCCCAATCGTCGATGCCACAGGTCAATAGGAAGACGGTTAGCTACCAAATTTACTTGAGGTTGGAAAATACGTGTTGTCTCTTGCGGCCACTCGTACAATCCATGTCTATTCTATCCGCACACCAGAGGCGCCCCTGTAGTCAAATCCTTCCCAAAAAAATTAAATGGAAAAAATTCAATAGATGTTTTGTTATCATGACAAAATCTAGAGACAGAGAGAAGATTTCTTTTTATAGCTGGGGCACAAAGGGTATCATTTAGTTTGAAGCTTTTATTTGATTCACATAAGTGAGTGTTACCAGTGTGAGAAATTGGAATGGTATTACCATTTCCCATCGAGATCTCGTCTGGCTCGTTGTAGTCCTGAGAAGTGGCTAAACTGCGAGCATTAGTTGTGATGTGATGGTTAGCCCCAGAGTCAACAATCCATGGATCTTGTTGTTGTGGAAACTGAGCAGCATAATTAGCACAAGCTTGAAAGTGGTTGTGAGACTGGGATCTACACACTTTGGCAGAGTGACCGGGGTGATCACAGAGTTGACAGCGAAGAAAACTGTCAGTATTTTAGGGCTGCTGATTTTGACGAGAGCGCTATTGTTGGGTATTTGATGAGTCTCGGGCTGTCTGGGAACGCCATGGTTGACTAACTTGTGAGGTATTACCTCCTTGCTTTCGATTGTTGTTGTTTCTTGAAGGTGCTTGGTTGTTCTGTTGAGCAATTGCAGCAGTGATTGGTGGTGTCCGTTTGGCTTCTTCATGCTTAAGAAAGATCTCATGATCAAGAAGTTTCTCATAGAGTTCTTCATAGGTGATCATTGTTTCACGTGACCGGATGGCCGCAGAAATAGCGTTATATTCGGGGCCAAGGCCTTGGAGGATTCTCACAGTAAGTTGCACATCTGTGATTGGCGCTCCACCGATTGCAAGTTCATCAGCAATGGAACGTATGTCATGTAGATAGTCAGTGACAGGCCGAGAATCTTTGGTAATACGGGCTAATTGATCTTTGAGACTGATAATTCTAGTATGTGATTTGTTAGCGAAGGCAGTGTGCAGGGATGCCCATGCTTCGCTTGCCGATTTGGCTTTTGCAACAGTAGATGCAAGTGTAGGTTCCACCGATGCCAAGATGGCGTTCTGAACAAGCTGATCTTGGCGAAACCAGTTCATATAAGCTGGATTAGGAGTGCTTTCATTGTTTGCTGTAAGTGTGGTTGGAGGAGCAGCAATTGTGCCATCAAGGTGACTGAAAAGGTTATGTCCGTACATGAGCATTGACACCTGCGCCTTCCAAGTAGTGAAGTTGTGGCTGCCTTCAAGTTTGATAGGTAGTTGAGATGAAGGATTAAACTGCACGATGGTAGTGCTGCTGGCAGTGTTATCTACATTAACAACAGTGGCGGTGGTGGCCATTTTTGCATGAGGCAGTAGTTAGGGTTTGAGAGAAAAAATAAAATAAAATTGGGATCGTACTCGTGTGAGCTTTTAGAGCCCTGATACCATAAAACAACTAATGCTGGACAGAGAATGAGAAGAGCACTCGTTTATTAATAGGCTAATGAAGAATATATAGGCTGATATAACATTGAGTCCTAAAGTAATACAACAGCTAATTACAATCCTAAAGTGATACAATAACTAATTACAGCTGTACAACCAGATAACTATGAGATAATTAAAAATTATTCTATTATATCTCTTTTAATGAGTACAATAAGAGGAATGGGCAAGGGAAAGGGAGCAAGCAACAGGCACAGTAAAAACAACAACCTACTAGTTGTTTTCCTCAAAGATTAACAAGTGGAAAGATTGTTGGGAACCCCGAGGACTGGAATGAAGTAGTAATCAGGAAAGGGAAAGCAAAAATGCATCATAATGCTCAGGTTTCAAGTAAGTCGAATGTTGATATTAGAGCACCATATAAATTTGCAGCATTAGAGGGTGATCAAGAGGGGGAAAAAGAGAAATATGCGGCTAATTATGAGCAGCAGATAGCCAAAAATAATCATACCTTAGCAGTAATAGATGGAGATGTTCCAGAAGGAGAAAAGGGATCTGCAAAGAGGAATGAGAGCCTACAACATGTACCTGCAAAGAAGGATATCCAAAATAATCAAGGTGTTAGTATGGAGAAAATAAGAGAGGTCAACATCAATAAGCAAATGGCACAGAAGCCTACATATGATTATGCAAAGACAAAAGCCAAGGGAGATGCAAATAGTCAAATGCATGTACAGGCTAATAATACAAAAGATTGGGTGGAAACAACTTTTAAAAATCCTCAAAAATTTGGAAAAATTAGAGAAGGATCCCAGGGGAAACAATTATAAGATAATAGACCCAAAAATGGTTGTGATGATAGAAGAGAGGTACCAAAAGATTTAGGGGAAGATGATGGAGAAGAAATACATTATTCAGAAGAGGAGATGGAAATCGGGGATGTGGTTGCAGATTCTGAAGAGAATGAAAATGGTAAATCAAAGCAATTAGTAATATCTTCTATACAGGAGGTTAGTTCAAGGTATATGGGAACTATAGTGGCAGATACTAGTCAGGGGCAGCAGCAAATTATCCAAGGGGAAGGGAATGCTTAGCTCTGACAATATCTCATTAGCCATCTGTACCAGATCATCACCCCTCATGGCATTCCAGGACATACTTTCTCATCAGGCAGTAATACAGACAAAGAAAACATGTCTTTTATAGAAGATAAGGAGGAGGATGACAACACTTCTAATTTCGAAAAAGTTGAAAGAGAGGCTGGTATTTCAAGTTCCAAAGGTAGAAGATCCAAGGTGAAAGCTTCAAGAGTGGGACTTATAAGGGTTATTAAGCCACTTGTTAAATGATGTTAAAAAAACTAGTATGGAACATAAGGTCTGTTAATACATAACAAGCCTTCCATAGGGTTCAAATGCTCCACAACCATCATAAGTTTGGTCTAGTTGCTCCTTTTCAAGAATCTAGGCACATTCAAAAAATACAAAAGAAGATTGGGAATGAAGTCTGCAACTTATAATTATAACGAGAAGATCTGGATCTTTGTGAAGGAAGGTGTAACAGTAGATATCATATCAAACTTAGAAAAACAAATTTCCACGAAATTGGGTCTGTAAGATAGTGACAAAGTCATAATGGCTATTGTAGTATGTGCAAAATGTTCTGCTTTGGAGAGGTTACAGCTTGGGATGATATCTATGGGTTGGCCGTTAATATGAACTTTCCTTGGATAGTTGGTGGTGATTTTAATGTAATCATGAATGACGAAGAGAAATTGGGAGGACTGTCTGTTTATCCCTCTGAGTATGAGGACTTTGCTTTTTTCCTGAACTCATGTGAGTTAGGAGAGATTAATTACAAAGGAAGCCCTTTTACCTGGTGGAATGGCAGAGCTGATGATTAATGCATCCTTAAAAGGTTAGATAGAATGGTTGCAAATCAAATGTTTCAGGAAAGTTTTGGCTTTCTAAAAGTAGAGCATCTATCTAGAACAGAGTCAGATCATGCTCCATTATTGTTATCATGTGGGGAACAAAATCTTCAAGTCCATAAACCCTTTAAAATTTTCAAGTTTTGGACAGAACATGAGGATTTTTTAGAGATTATTAAAGAAAATTAGGTCACAGGTGATGAATCTGATGTCTTTCTCAGGTGGAAACAGAAGATGAAAAAGACCAAAGCAACTTTAACCAGGTGGAGCAGAGAATGCTTTGGTGATATTTTCAAGCAGCTTAATATTAGAGAAGAGGTGGTTAGAATCAAAGAAAGTTTGTTTAAAGAAGTCCCTTCTGCAGAAAATAGATCCATTCTTCAAAGGGCACAAGCCGAGCTAAAAAAGTACTTACACTATGAGGAGAAATACTGGAGACAAAAAACTAGTATTAACTGGTTTTCAAAAGGTGATAGAAACACTAGATATTTTCATAATCTAGCAAATGGTAGAAGGAAAAGGCTCAACATCAGTAGAATTGAAAATATGAACGAGGAGCTGACAGAAAATGGTGATTAAGTGGCAGAAGAAGTTGTTAAGTATTTTCAAAACCAGTTCTCCTCAGAACTGCCGTCTTCTGACTTTTTCCTTCTTCATCATGTGCCTGAGATGGTAGATCAAGAGAGTAATGACAGATTACTTTGTAATCCTAACTTGATCTTGGACGAAGTCAAAAGGGTAGTGTTTGGTCTAAATAGGGAGAGTAGTAGTGTTCCTTGGTTGCTTTTATCAGGTATGTTGGGATATCATTGGGGTGGATGTTCTAAATGTGGTAAATGCTTTTTTTGAAGGCCATACTCTTTCCAAAGCTATTACTCACACAAATTTGGTTCTAATTCCAAAAAAAGAGAGAGTTCAAACTTTCTCAGATCTTAGACCTATTAGTTTGAGTAATTTTTTGAACAAAGTGATTTCAAGAGTCATTCATGATAGATTAGAGAAGCTGCTACCTAGATTGATTTCACAGAATCAATTAGGCTTTGTGAAGGGCAGAAATATTATGTAGAATGTTCTTCTTACATGGGAAATTATTACAGATATCAGGAAAAAGGGCAAACCAGCTAATGTGTTCATAAAGCTTGACATGGAGAAAGCTTATGACAGGGTTTCCTGGGATTTTCTTATTAAAGTACTTTAGAATAAGGGGTTTAGCAGTATGTTTGTAGATATGATATGGAGAATTGTTGCTAATAATTGGTACTCAGTGCTCGTTAATAGCCAACCACAAGGTTTTTCCCATTCCATTCCACTAGGGGAGTAAAGTAAGGGGATCCTTTGTCACCAGTTTTATTCATCCTTAGTGCAAAAGTATTAACTAGGGCTCTGAATGCACTATTTGATAGTGGTGAATATAGAGGATTTGGCATGCCTGAGTGGAGTTCAGATTTGAACCACCTAGCATATGTTGATGATACCATCATTTTTGTATCTGCTGATAAAACATCTTTGGAGATGATTATGCATACTTTGGGGGACTATGAGTTGCAGTCTGGACAAAAGATCAACAAGGAAAAGAGTTTCTTTTTTGTGCACAGAAATACTGCAAATAATATAATTCAACAGACAGAGAAGGTGACTGGTTTTGCCAAAGGTAACTTTCCTTTTGTGTATCTGGGATGTCCTATCTCTCATTCAAAGAAAAGGAAAATCTACTACATTCAATTAATCAAGAAGATAAGGAGTAAGTTGCAATCCTGGAAGGGGAAGATTTTTTCTTTTGTGGGAAAAACAGTACTGATTAATAATGGACTGCAGAGTAGTCCTATTTATTTATTGTCAGCAGTTAATCCTCTAACGTGTGTTCTTCATGATATCCATAAGTTGTTTGCAAGATTTTTGTGGAGCAGTAATGATGAGAGAAGAAGGCGGCATTGGGTCTCTTGGAGAGATATCTGTCTACCTAAAGAAGAAGGTGGCCTAGCCTTTAGATCCTTATTTGATGTCTCCAAAGCATTATTTGAAAATTTGTGGTGGATATTTAGAACAAAGCAAACTCTATGGACAAACTTCATGTGGAATAAATATTGCGAAAAATATATACCTCAAGAGGTGGAGTGGAGGGGGGGATCTCAATTATGGAAGCAAATGCTAGAGGCAAGGGAGTTAGTGGACCAAGAAATATGTTGGGAAGTCAGATGTGGTCATTCAAATGTCTGGTTTGATAACTGGACCAAGCTAGGAGCACTTTACTATGTAATTCGTCCTACTTTTCATATTGACAGAAATATTGAGGATGTACAACAAATTATTGATTCAAGGAGAATGGGACAATGATAGACTACAACAACTGCTGCCACAAAATATAATAGAGCACATTCAAAGAGAGATACAATGTCCAGCAGAGACAGAAGAATGGGACAAGCCTTGGTGGATGTTAACAGGATCTGGTAAGTTCTCTGTTAGTAGTGCATGGGAGATCTTGGGAAACTATGATGTTAAACAAGAGGTTTACTCAAAGATATGGGTAAAAGGGGTTCCTTTCAAGACCTCTTTTTTACCGTGGAGAGTATGGAGACAAAGGTTACCTATAGGTGAAGAACTAGTAAGAATAGGGGTGTTGAATGATTTGAAGTGCTGTTGTTGTGATGCAGAAGTGCAGGAAACACATACTCATCTTTTTTTAACATGTACGGATACTATGAGGGTGTGGCAGACATTCATTTCAGCTACTGGTAGATGTATTCCATTATTACAGCTTAAGGTGATTATCCAAAAAATTATGGGAGGTGGACTGTTCTGCAAAAGCAAAGTCATTATTCAATGCTTTACATGCTTTTATATTGTGGCACATACGGAGGAGGAGAAATGTAATTTCTCATGGGAAAACTATGCCATTTAACAAATTAGTTTTGGATATAAACAGAAGCTTATTTCTTTTTGCCAAAACCAAGTACCCTTGGATGAGAAATTTACCTAACCAGCGGGCACATCTCATTCAATTCCTAGAAGAATCTACTTCAATATGTTTTGTCCTGTCACGTTGAACAGGATTCTGAGCAATTTGTATAGCTGACTTGTTATCATGGAACATCTTTATCGTTGAACTTGAGTCAAGACCTATTTCTATTAATAATCTCTTCAGCCAAAGAAGTTCACAAATTCCCTTTGTAATACTTCTAAATTCTCCCTCTGCGCTAGATAAAGCCACCACGTTCTGTTTCTTGCTTCTTCAAGTAACTAAGTTTCCTCCAACAAAGGTCAAATAACTTGATATTGATCTTCTATCTATTACACTTCCATCCCAGTTTGCATCTGTATAGCCATTAATATTCAAATGACTGTGTTTCTTGAACATAAGTCTTCTTCCAGGATACAACTTAAGATATTGCAGAATACGACTAACCGCGCTCATGTGATCTTTACTAGGATTATGCATGAATTGACTAACAAGACTCATTGCATATGCTATATCCGTCTTGTATGGGATAAATAAATCAACTTGCCAACAAGTCGTTGATACCTCCCTTTGTTTGTTGGCGTCTGATTCGGATGCTCCTTTAGTCCATGATTTTGGACTACAGGAGTGTCAACTGGTCTACAATTGAGCATTCATGTTTCTGCCAATAAGTCAAGAACATATTTTGTTTGGGAAGGAAAATTCCTTTGCTAGATCGGGCCACCTCTATCCCAAGAAAATACTTAAACCCTCCAAGGTTCTTCATTTCAAACTCTATAGCTAAATACCTTTGCAACTTCGTAATCCATTCTTTGTCATTCCTTGTAATTATCATATCATCAAAATAGATAATTAAGGCTGTCACCATACCTCTTCGGTGATTCAAGAATAAGGTTTGATCAGCATTGCTTTGCTTGTAACCTCGTCTCTTCATGGCCAAGCTAAAGCATCCAAACCACGCTCTTGGTGATTGCTTCAATCCATATAATGCTTTGTTTAACTTACATACAGTTCCTGCTTGTGAAGCAACAAAGCCTTGTGGGATTTCCATATATACTCCCTCTTCAAGATCACCATGTAAGAAAGCATTTTTCACATCATATTCATGTAATAACCAATTTAAATTAGCAGCAAGCAATAGTAGTTCTCACGGTATTTAATTTTTCCACAGGAGAAAAAGTCTCTGTATAATCTATACCATAAGATTGAGTGTATCCTTTTGACACAAGTCTCGCTTTATAAAAGTCAATCGATCCATCAACACTATATTTGATAGTAAACACCCACTTGCATCCGACCACTTTTTCTCCTTTAGGTAGCGATACTAGTCTCCATGTATTAATATTCTCCAGTGCTATTATTTCTTCCTTTATTGCTTGAGTCCACTTTGAGTCACTCAGGACCTCTTGTACAGTGCTTGGAATATTTGTAGAGGATAGTTTGTATGTGAATGCTTTGAGCGATTTTGATAATTTTTTTGTGCTAACATAGTCAGTTATTGGGTATTTTGCGTTCTTTTCTTTAAGATCTGTAGAGTATCTATTCGGTGGCTACCCTCGATTATGCCTGAAAGGGAGCTTATATGTGGAAGGACTATCTAGTTCATTATTAGGAGTAGAATTCAGAGATTGTACCTCAGGAATGCACTCAGGAGATTGTTCTTCGTATGGTACTAAGCTTTGAGCCAACTATGACATTCGAAGCTGGATTATTGTCACGATGATTTGGAGGTTTTTCCATCAAGTGGGGTTTGTCATTCAAAGCTGGATTGTCTTTGAAAAATGGCCAATTCTCCCAATCATTTGTACTCTGCTTTTCAATGAGTTTCTCCCCCTGAAGAGAAGAGTCCATATAGCTCCCAGAAAAAAATAGCTCTGATTCTAAGAAAGTAACATCCAATGTTACATACAGCTTTCTACTTTTGGGATCATAGCAGTGGTAGCCTTTCTTATGATCACCATATCTAAGAAAAACACATTGAACAACACATGGATCTATTTTAGATCACTGATTTTGTAGAGATGGACATAAGCTACACAACCAAATATTTTAGGCTCAAGCATTAGTACCAACGGTAATGAAGAATGATCAGAAAGAGTCTTTAATAGAGTTTGAAAGTTTAATACTCGTGATGGTATCCTATTCAGCAAGTAAACCCAGTACAAACTGCATCTATCCAATAACGTCGAGGTGCTTTAGATGCTATCAAAAAAGATCTAGAAGTTTCCAAAATATGCCTATTTTTTTGTTCTGTGACACCGTTTTGTTAGGGTGTTTGAGTGCAAGAAATTTCATGAAGTATTCCATTCTCTCAAAAGTAATCAAAAAACTGGTTACTTGCATATTTTACTCCATTATCTGATCATAAAACTTTTGCAACAATAGAGAATTGAGTTCTTATCATGTTATGAAATGAATGAAAAATCCCATACACCTTATCTTTATCTTTCATCAAATAAAGCCAAGTCATACGTGTACAATCATCTACAAATGTCACAAACCATCTAATACCCAAAAAAACTAAGATGGGAGCTGGACCCCAAACATCAGAGTGAATTAACATAAATGGTGTTTTATATTTATTCAAACTTATTGGATATGAAAAATGATGACTCTTAGCAAGAATACAGTCTTCGCATTTGAACTTTATTTCATCTAAATTTAAGAACAAACTTAGCAATAAGTGCCTTAAATAAGGAAAAGATGGGTGTCCCAGCCTGCGATACCACAACCATATTTGTTTTTCCTTGTTACTCACTCCCTGAGCTGCATTTGTCAAGCCACAGTTGTAATCATCCATGTAATATAGGCCTCCTCGCTTAATACCACGACCAATAATCTCCTTCATGGGAATATCCTGAAATAGATAAAACTTTAGATATATTAGTGCACAACAGTTCAAGTCCTCCATCATATGACCCACAGATAATAATTTATTGGAGTGAGAGAAGATAAGTAAAGTATTTTGTAAAGAGAGATTTGGTGCTAGTGTCACTTTTCCAACCCCTTCAACATGATATTTCACTCCATTTGCATTAACTATGCATGTGCGTCTAGGTTGAGTTGAGTCTACTAAATCACGAGAATCAAAGGTCATATGGTTGGTTTCCCCTGAATCAATAATCCAACCATGATTACCTAAATCATTATGAGCCATAGAGTTGTTGACACTTGCCGGTGAAGTATCCTTAGGTTGTGGTATTAGCGTAAATGATTCAGCTCTTTTTGAGTTCTCTCCAGTGTTTGCCAATGATGTTGTACCGAATTCCTACTTCCTTTTCTTTTTTAGTTCATACCACCAGTCTAGAGTCCCATTCAATTAGAAGTATGTTTCGGGTTTCCACAGTGTGTGCAACCACCTCTTCATTCTTGTTGCTTTTGTTTTAACGTATTATACTTACCATTGTTCATTGGTTGAAGAGAGCCTTGTCGTTGAGATCCTTGTCCTTCCCTTGAAATCATAACTGCACTACTCGTGTCCTCCTCTTTAGTCAACATTACAGATTGCCTCAGATCTTCTGGCCTAACAAGTGCATATGCTTCCTCTACAGTAGGAAATGGCTTGAGTTGCAACACATCGCCTCTGATTTTATCAAGTCTATCATCCAATCCATCTAGAAAAGTATATACTCTATCTTCTTGTAATATAGAAATATACTTTTCAATGTCAGATTGACATTTCATTGGATTTGGTCAACAAAAATCAATTTCTCTCCGCAAGCCTTGAAGATGGATGAAATATGTTTCAATGGATCCCCCTCCTTGCTTCAACTTCATCACTTTTCTCTTCAAATCATAAACTTGAGAAGTGTCACCTCCATCAAAATATGTCGTAGCAATAGCATCCCAAACTGCTTTTATAGTTGGAAATCGGATGTAATTTCCAATTAACTTGGGATCTATCGAGATGATTAACTAAATCTTCACCATTGCATTTTCTGTTCTCCATTTCCTGAATGTGGAATCTGTTTCTTCTGGTGGTTGAACATCTCCATTAATATATCCAGTTTGTCTTTGCCAGAGATGTACATCTCTACAACCTGGGACCAAATAGCGTAGTTAGTACTATCTAGCTTGATACCTTATGGAACAACAAATGCTTTATGGCTTGCTACAGTTGATGTACTGCCCCTCAATTGTGATAATTTGGATATTAGTTTAGAGAGTAGGGAACTCTTAGATCCAACGCCAGACCTCCCAGTTGTTGGAGTAGTCTACCCTATAATCAAACTTTTATCCTGTTTCAGTTTTTTTTTTCCTATTAATTTCAGGATATTGAATGATTACAAGGCTGCAACTTTATACAAAAATAAAAGAGACCTAAATGGAAATATAATATACAGTAATCAATAAAGACACCTAAATGGAAAGATAATCAACATTAATGGAAACGGAATAAAAACAATTTAGGTTCCAATCCCACCAATCACTCATTCTATTTCCTGACTTAGCTCACACTGTACAGCTCATTGCAACATAGATTAGTCTTGTACATATTTCTTTGCTATTAATAAATTGTGGCCTGGCCACACTTTTTATTTTTTTAAAAAAATCACTCTTGCCACTTTTTATAGGTGAAAAATATGAGTTTTGGAGTATTAAAATGAAAAATATTTTCAAATCACAAGGATTTTGGGAGATGGTGGAAGCAAGCTTTGTGGATCAAGCAGCCTCTTACGAAGAGGCAGAGAAACTGAAAGACACCAAAAACAATGACACCAAAGCATTGTTCCTGATTCAACAAGCAGTCCATACCATAATTTTTTTCAAGAATTGCAGCAGCAACTACTTCTTCGCATGAATGGAAGATTTTGAAGAAGGAATTTCATGGTTTAGGTAAGGTGATTACTATAAAATTGCAGACTTATCATCGTGACTTTGAAACGCCTTCTATGAAAAGTAATGATTCTGTTCAAACTTTTTTGTCTAGAGTTTCTTCTCTTGTTAATCAAATGAAGTCTTATGGTGAAGATATATATGAAGAAACTGTTGTAGCAAAAGTTTTAAGGAGTCTTACTCCAAAGGTTGAACACATTGTTGCTGCGATTGAGGAATCTCTTGACTTATATGATTATACTTTTGATGAACTAATGATCTCTTTACAAGCTCATGAAGAGAGGCTCCTAAGGTCACTTGAAAAAAATGAAGAAAAGGCATTTTAGGTGAAGGGGGAGTCAACTTATCAAAAATATAAGCTAGAAAACTTTGCAAATCATGGACACGACAGAGGTGGATTCGAGGAAGAGGTCGTGGAAGAGGACAAGGAAGAAGACGAGATAGAGGAGGATCAAATGAAGAGAAATAGAACAAGACATTTTTGTGCAACTAATACAAAAAACCAGGTCATAAAGAGGCTTATTGGTGGCAAAAGAAGAAGGATGAGAATAGCCAAGCAAGCTTTGAAGAGGAAAATGATGATGAAAGTAAGTTGTTAATGGCCCTTTATTGTAAAAAAAGACTCCTAATGATGTTTGGTTTTTGGAGAGTGGATGTTACAATTCTTGGACAAGATCATTGTTCAAAGACTTTGATGAGTCCAAAAAATCAGACGTAAGGCTAGGAGACAACAAGAAGATTAAGGTTGAAGGCAAATGTACTATTAGCATTACGACCAGCCAGGGTAATGCTAAGATTTTAGAAGATGTGATGTTTGCTCCTAGTCTATCTCATAATTTGCTTGGCATTGGACAACTAATGATTAGCGGATAATCAGTTTCTTTTTACGATGGTGTTTGCACTATTAAAAATAAGAAATTTGGGAAAACCATTGCTAAAGTTCCAATGACTAACAATAAAATGTTTCCTTTGGACGTTTTAATGATTGAGAAGCGTGTTATGGTAGCTAGTGGAGATAATGAAACTAGATTGAGTTATTTGCATTATGGGCATTTAAATGTTAATGGTTTGAAGTTATTGAGCCAAAAGGAAATGGTTTTTGGGTTGCCAAAAGTTGAGAATCTTGATTTTTGTGAAAGTTGTGTTTATGGAAAACAAAGTAAAAAGGTTTTTCCTGTAGGCAAGTCTTGGAGAGCTTCTATTTGTCTTGAGTTAGTACATGTTGATTTGTGCGGTCCTATGAGTGTTGAGTCCTTAGGAGAAAGTCTATACTTTCTGCTTTTTGCTGATGATTATAGTCGTATGAGTTAGACATATTTCAAGAAATTTAAATCTTTTGTTGAGAGGAAAAGTGGATGTAGATTCAAAACTCTTCGAACAGATAGAGGTGGTGAGTTTATGTCATAATAATTCAGCTCCTTTTGTGAGGAAAATGGAATACACAGAGATCTCACAACACCTTATACACCAGAGCAAAATGGTGTAGCCAAACAAAAAAAACTACACACTTGTCGAGATGGGCCGAAGTATGATGGAAGGTAGAGGTGTTCTGAAGTGTTTTTGGGCTGAAGCTGTTTCCACTACTGTCTATTTGCTGAATATTTCACCCACTAAGGCAGTGTTTAATTGAACATCATATGAAGCTTGGAGAGGTAACAAGCCCAAGGTAAACCACTTACGTGTCTTTAGTTATATATCTTATGCTTTGGTAAATTCACAAGCTCGACATAAGCTTGATAGGAAATGTGAAAATTGTATATTCTTTGAATATAGCACACAATCCAAGGCTTATAAGCTATATAATCCAGTGAGTGGAAAAATTACGGTCAATAGAAATGTTGTGTTTAATGAAAATGCAAGATGGAACTTTAATTCCAGAAATGAAAGTTCAAATATTCAATTGTTGCCTTCTAACGATATTGTTGATCAAGAGTATGTAGCAGATCTTTTTTTGGCAGGTCCATCGACTCCTCATCAATTGCACTAGCAACTTCTCCAATTGGAAGAACTTTTAGCTAAGCCAACTCAATTAAGAAGATCAACAAGGGATAGGTAATCAAATTCCAAATATGCTGACAGTACATCTTGTACTTTTGCTTTACTTATTTTAGGTCATATTTTCTTTGAAGATGCTGAATGAGAGGATAAGTGGTGCAAAGCTATGGAAGGGGAGCTTTTGTCTATTCAAAAGAATTAGACCTAGGACTTGGTCAATTTCCCAGATGGAAAGAAAGCTATTATGGTCAAATGGGTGTTTAGAACCAAATATCATGCAGATGGCAACATTCAAAAACACAAGGCAAGACTCGTCGCAAAGGGTTATTCTCAAAAATAAGGAATCGACTTCGACAAAATTTTTTCTCCAGCTGCTCCCTTTGAAACTGTGAGAACTTTCTTAGACTTGGCTACTAAATTAAATTGGATAGTGTACCAATTTGATGTTAAATCCTCCTTTTTAAATGGTGATTTAGAAGAGAAGTTTGTGTCTCACAACCTGAAGGTTTTGTAGTTAATGGCAAAGAAGATAAGGTTTATAGGTTAAAAAAGGCACTCTATGGCTTAAAGCAAGCACAACGAGCATGGTACTTCAATATTGATTCTTATTTCTAGGAGAATGGCTTTGAAAGGAGTAACAATGAGCCTACTCTTTATATGAAAATAGGAGGTAAAAATGATTTTCTGGTTGTATGTCTTTACATTGACGATATGATATATATGGGTTAGAGTGAGTCTATCATCACTAAATTTAAAGACTATATCATGAAGAATTTTGATATGTCTGATTTGGGCCTGCTGTATTATTTTCTTGGTCTTGAAGTGAAACAGGGAGTTGATGGCATATTTCTTTCACAAAGAAAATATGCAATTGATCTTTTGAAAAAGTTCAATATGGTAAATTGTAATGGTACTGCTATTTCGATGAATATCAATGAGAAGTTTTGTCGTGATGATGGTTCTGAAGTGGTAAATGTAACTTGTTTTAGAAGTCCAGTTGGTGGTTTGAACTACTTGTCTCATACAAGACTAGACATTGCTTTCTCTATTGGTGTCGTATCTAGATTTATGCACAATCCAAGCAAGCTTCACCTTGGAGCTGCAAAGAGAATACTAAGATATATCGCTGAGACAGCAGAGCATGGAAGGTAAAAATTTCACATAAACTGGCTTTATCGATAGTGACTATGCAGGCAACATTGATGACAGAAAGAGCCCATCTGGTTTGTTGTTTAATCATGGATCTGAAGCAGTATCATGGAGTTCAAAGAAGCAGGAAGTGGTGGCCTTATCAACTTCAGAGGCTGAATATATTGCACCAACTTCTGCAGCTTGTCAAGTAGTTTGGTTAAGGAGACTTGTTGCAGATTTTAATCAGATACTAGCTGTTGCAACTGAGATTTTTTGTAACAATAGATCTGATATTACGATGATGAAGAATCCAGCATTCCACAGTAGAACAAAGCAGACAAATATTCGCTATCACTATATTCGAAGTCTTGTTTCTGCTGGAGAAATTACTTTGAAGTCTTGTGATACAAATGAGCAAGCAACACACATCTTCACAAAGACACTTTCGCAAGCAAAGCACGAGTTCTTCAGAGGTCAACTTGGAGTTTGCAGTTTTGAATAAAGGGGGAGTGTTGAGAATTGATTCAAAATATACTTGACTAAGTCTTCAAAGTTTGTTAGTTAGTTTCCTTTATTATTTTAGATATTGTGGTAAATCAGTAGCTAATTAGTAATTAGTGGGTTAGTGTACCTAGATTTTAGTATTTTCAGTTTATTGTAAGCCTATTTGTAGGCGGGTCTCGTTACTTTCATTAGGCATAAAAAATAAAGAAGTTTGTAGTAGCTTTTCATCTCCTTTGCTCTGTTTTCTGTTCACTTTTCCTAATACGAACATGGGTATCTTAGATCTTATTAGGAGGAACTTCCACATATGTATGATAGCTTGGAGCCCGAAGGAAGCCATGGAGTAATAAATACACAAGGCCATGTGCGATCAAGATGCCTTTTGCGCAATCAAGACGGGCCCTTGTTGGTTATTTCTAAAATAATCACCTTTGGGCTATTTTTGTAATAGGCTATTTTTGTAAAGGCAATAACTATAAATAGTGGCCTTAATTATTTTCTTTCTTAGATTCTGATGATGATATTTTGATGACTTGGATATTTGAGAGCTTTCAAGCTTGTAGTTTCTAGGTGAAGCCTAGCATTAGTGTAGTTCATAGTTGCTAATCGTAGATTGAGTGTTTAGGGTGGATTCTCTAAATTGCTCATGTTAACTTCTTCTAGCTTAATCAATCATCGAGTTACCCTCTTTTTGTATTCAATTTGGTTTCCTCGTCTTTGATTGAGTTGAAATTATTGTTGTTTATTGGATTTTATTGAGAGGGAAAGATATAGAGTCCTTTGTTGCTCATAAATCCGATCAAATTTCGATAATTCCACATATCCTTTTCTTTATTTCAATTTTTCGCATTTTGATTCTAGTTTCCAACTAGGATCATTATCATTTTGGTATCAGAGCCAGGTTAGAGATTCGTTCCCACAAATTTCAATTCTAGGTTCATAAATCTGAAAATTTCAAAAAAAATTAGGTAAAAACGTTTTTGAGGGAAAATTCCAACAAAATTCATAAATCAGAGTTGAATCGAGTCTTGTTTTGAGTTTCTATCATTAGATTCATATTATCTAGCGTTTTTGAGGTTCAGATCTGAGATTTGGTTCAATTTGGAATTGTTTGAAAATTTCATCATTGTTGAGCTTGTAAAAGCTTCGAAAAGGTGACGTGGGTTTCTTGATTGGAGCAAAATTGAGGTTCTAATTGTATTGAGGATTGTTCTTCTATTCAATTTGAATTTGGGTTTAATTATTGGAGGCAATCAGAGTTGAATTCCACTAGGTTGAATTTTGGAGTTTATCATGTTCATGGTGGTCTTCATAGTTTGAAGAAATTGCAAGTGGGTTTAATTTCTGAGAGTAATTGAGTACAAATTGAGGACTAAAAACTATCGGGCTTTGTTTGGGAGGTTGAAAGGAGCTCGTGGTTAAAATTTTATTGATTTCGGAGCTCGTTTGATCGAGGATCAAATTTTGAATATTCAAGTATTCTTCATGACCTTCGTATCTTGTTGAAGAAGAATATTCAAAATGGTGTGTTTGATCCAAAAGGGTAAAGGAAAAAAAGAAGGTGTACTTGCTTTTGGAAAGGAATTTACCAAAAGTGGCAAGTACAAGGTCAAGGAGGTACAAGGGGACCATAAAATTCAGATTTCGGCTCTAAGAAACTTCTCCACGAAAATTTTCGTGGAGTGAGGCAGCCTTCTTTGACACAATTCATCCTAGAAGCTGTCAAAAACGTCTCCACATTTTTGGAGAATCGTGTCCACATTTTTTGACTGCCAGAGAAAAATCTCCACGATTTGCTGAAATGTCTCCACGTTTTATGGATCATGCTCCACAAATCTCAGGTTCTAATTCTTTGTTTTATTTCTTTGATTCCGACTTCAATTTTCTTGATTCGCAAAACTAATTTTCAATTAGTAATTGATCTACTTAGTTGTTAATTGGTTCTTGAGTACGTATTGTTTCAAGCTAATTTCTTCTAAGCTTTTCTCGTTTATCTTGTTGAATATTTCTTGGCTTTTTCCGTTTGTTCTTTGAGTCATCCATCGTTTGGTCAACAATAATCTATTCTTCCACAAAGATAGGTGACCTTGAATTAATTGAGTGGAGCTAGTTCATGAGCAATCTTGAGAAGAAGCCGTAGAGGTGAGTTGAGAGTTACATACGAGTGACGTGAGGCATTTACAACTAACCTCGTGTATTGACTTTTGTAGGTACAATGTCTCATCACTTCCCTTATAACCATGGAAGAAAGAGCATGGTGAACAACATGTGGATATATGCCAATGTATCAAGGCAAGTGACCAATGAAAATGGAAGGATAGTTGAAACAAATGGGAGGTTTGGAGGTATGGAGGAAAGGGTGAGAAGGATAGATAGTATGATTGAAAGGAGGTCCCCACCGACAAGTCAAAGTGAAGAAACAAGAAGGGTATCGAGTCAAGAATCCAACCTATACTAGCCCCAACCAAATTGGAACCAAACCTACCCACAAGCTACATTCCGAATGAACTCGAGCTATGTTAGACAAGTCACCCCACATCCAAATACACAACTATATCATCCACCACAAAGGAGTCCTTCTTTTGAGGAAAACCAAGTTAGACGCCAAGAACCTCCACAAAATGTATCACATGCATCCTTACATGTGCCCTATGTTCCAACCCAACAACACTACCTACAAATACCCTACCAAGATATCTATTATCAAAATCATCTTTATGATGAGATATATGAAGAGGATAACTTGAATCGATGGTAGAAAGGACTCGAAGGCTTTGGTACGAACCAAGGTATATGATGTCAAGGGAAATGGGATAGTGGAGCTAGGTATAGGAATGAAGAAGAAAGGTGTGAAGACCAAAGTGATAGATATGGTGATCAAGGTGTTTTGAATCAAGGGATGGGTGACAACATGGTGAGTCTTCCAATGTTCCAAGATTATAGTCAAGCTATTCAAGCTAACTACAACATGAAAAAAGAAGACCAAACCTAGAGGTAATCATGATATACCCCGATCTTTTTTTCCTTCTATCGTTTGATATTTTAAATATCAAGGCAAAGGACATATTGCTAGAGAATGTCTACAAATGAGGTCAAATATGATCTTGTGTGATGGACCTTTTGCTAAAAATATGATAAAGTGTGAGGTTGGGAATGGTTAAGGTTAGGAATGATGAACCGACCTCGAATGTAGATGATGAGCAATTGAAAAAGGGTTTGAACTCTTCTTGTGTTCTAAAGAGAATCATGAGGGATCTTTCTAAAGAGGAACTTAATCAAAGCGTGAAACTATTATATTCAAAGTTTAAGATGATGGACAGGGTATGTTCCTTGGTCATTGATGGTAGGAGTAGTACTAATGTGGTGAGTTGCACTATGGTTGATAGAATGAAGCTTCCTACATAAAGGCACCCCAAGCCATACAAACTTCAATGGCTCATTGATGATGATAAAGTAGAGGTAACCAAACAAGTGGTCGTGAATTTTAGCATTGGAAAGTTTCGAGATGAGGTGTTATGTGATGTTTTGTCCATACAATCTTGTCATATATTGTTTGGTAAACCTTGGATAGTCGATAGAGATGTTCAATATCAAGAGGAATACAACAAATACTCATTTGTATTTAGAGGACGAAAGCACACTCTTATACCCTTAACACCCTATAAAGTGAGTGAAGACTATAAGATAATGAAGGAGCTCTGGGAAGAACTTAAGAAAGAAGAAGAACTTGAGAAGCAGGAGGAAGAATTGGCTCAAGAAGGGGAGTTGTATGAGATTGATGAACCAAGAAGTGAATTTAAAGAGGTGTACAAAGAACACTTAATTGTGGGACTTTCCAATACCGATCCATTATTTCCTACTAACCATGGTGGTAGCATTTTGCCTAGTACCATCCCTTCTCTTTTACAGGTTTATGGACAATTACTTCCAAAGGAGGATCCAAACAAAGCCCCTCATGAACAAAGGGTTGAAGGCCTAATGATGTAGCTACCTATTAAGGAAACTCCTAAGAAGAGATATATAGACCAAGTTTATAGGTCCAAGATGATGCCTTGGAGGGAGATCTTTGGAAAACCAACTATGATGGGTAATAATGGAAGCTCAAAGGCCCGTCTTCGAGGTATGTATACCCTTTCCTTCCTATTCCAAGAAATACTTAGAGTCATGATGACCTTTTCCATATGGTAGGTAGGTTTTTGAAATTGTATGATCTTATACCCTACCATATGATATAGTTCTAATGTATTCATAGTTGGTTTTGGCTATGCTTAAGTTGTGTAAGGTTCATGTTTTGGATGATAACTATACTTGTTGTTTGGGAAAAAATCCATGGTGCATTTGTGATGCCCAATTTGTGTATTCTACACCTTGTCACACTTATGTTATTAGACAAGTTTAGATGTTAGGATGGATTCTTAGAAGCATGCTATGATTTGTGAACATAGGAAGTGCATTCTATAGTTCCTTTAATCTCTCAAGAAGCATGGTTCCACTTGTTGATCCACTCATTGTGGGAGTTTGTTTGAGGAAGAACAACAAAGTATACTTGAAATGCCTAATTTTGTCCTCTTGTGTTCCTAATTGTAAATACCATCTTGTTAACATTCTAACCTTAAAGTGTGTATTTTCAATTGAGAACCCTCGGGATGAGTTAAATGCACTTCATTCCTTACTTTATTACTTGTTTGCATATGATGATCCTTTGATTAAATGTGGTCTTATGCTTCTGAACCCCAAGGCAAATGTGTCATTGCCTATTTTGGGTGTTTCATATATACTTGCATCCTTGTTTGACAAACTTGTGCTTAAGTTGTGTGGCCCACAACTAGAGGATGCTAAGTGGTTTGTTTATTTATGGGGGAGTCTATGGGTATTGAAAGCTCTTTGTCACCTTCATAGGGTTGGAAAAGTTGAATTTTCAAATGAGACTCTCAGATGCATGCTTAATACTCTTAGAAGCATGCTTAGCACCTTTCTCTACTACCTCTTTACTTACGATGATACCCATGTTGGTATGGGATTTATTTACTATAGAGGTAGAGGTATATGGGTCTCGCACTTCTTTGACCTAGATGAGCCTTTATGAGTGACTGTATCACTTTTGGTGAAGTCTTATTGTGAGACAATGAAACAATTATGTCTTATGGCTCCTAAAGCATATGTGATATCCTCTCTTGGGATTCTTGATGTCATTAAGACCTTTGTGGTTTCCTTGTCTCATGATGTTGCTTATAACCAATACATTTGTACCTTATAAGATGAATAAATCTTCTTCAATACAAAGGATAATTGGTTGTATTTCAACTATATGCCTCCTTGTCAAGTTGGTATAGTTGATAACCCTTGTGCTAACCATCATGCTAGGAGGATATGTTTGTTGTTTGTCCTTCTCATATTTTTGCAAGGTTTGGATTCGAGGACGAATCCTTTTGAAGAAGGAGAGGATGATACGGGCATGGGTAGCTTGGGGCATGTTAGGAGAAGATTCCACATATGGATAATAGCTTGGAACCCGTAGGAAGCCATGGAGCAATAAATACACAAGGCCATAGGCAATCAAGAAGGGTCCTTGAGGGTTATTTCTAAAATAGTCACTTTTGGACTATTTTTGTAAAGACAATAACTATAAATAGTGGCCATAGTTATTTTCTTCCTTAGATTATGATGATGATATTTTGATGACTTGAATATATGAGAGCTTTCAATCTTGTGTTTTCTAGGTGAAGCCTAGCATTAGTGTAGTTCATAGTTGATAATCATAGATTGAGTGTTTAGGGTGGATTCTCTAAATTGCTCGTGTTAACTTCTTCTAGCTTAATCAATCATCGAGTTACCCTCTTTGGGTATTCAATTTGGTTTCCTCGTCTTTGATTGAGTTGGAATTATTGTTGTTGATTGGATTCAATTGAGAGGTAAAGGTATAGAGTCCTTTGTTGCTCATAAATTCGATCGAATATCGATAATTCCACATATCCTTTTATTTATTTCAATTTTCAGCATTTTGATTCTAGTTTCCGACTAGGATTGTTATCATTTCCTTTAGATTTCCTTTTCCTTTCCTATAAAAATCCGGGATCCGCCTGAACCTAGCAAAACAAGAGCTCCACCTTCCTCTTTGACAAATCCATTGTCCACTAACCAACCAATGAACACGCTGACCAAGCTCAACCTCTGTCAATATAAACATGTTATTTCATAAATTTGACCAAATAAATAAATTTAGAGCATTAACTAGAAAAATTACAATGGCAGTAGGAAGTGGGACAAATGGTTGTTCATCTAGCAACTCTTTTGAATATTTGATAATCCTTGATTATAAACCACACATTATCTTACCAAATACAATTCTCTCTCGATACATAACCTAGGAATGGCCAAATAAAGAAGTATTTGTATCAGTACAAATGTGCCCAAAACAAAATGCATGCTAAGAGGAGGATCCTTCTCTCTCTTCTCCATCTTCCAATTTGAACACTAGATAAGCAAAATAAGTGGTTCTTTTCGACAACATTCGTCTTTCAATTTTGCCTCAAATATCAAGCCAAAAGTGTCCGATTATGTTTAGCCATGTCAAAGAATCTACAAAAAATTTACACGTTCTTAGTAATTATATTTAATAAAGTAATTTCTTTCAGAATTTAGAGTACATAGAAAGGAGCCATAAAAATCTAAAACCTGGAGTCAGGGTGAGAAAATCATTCTGAATACTCTGGTGTACCACCCCACATAATACCAAGTTTTCATCCTGCAACCCTACATTTCTTCCCCATCTTTTTATCCAGCAAAAAATTCTATTTGACATATCAAATCACAGACACAAAATATTAGGATTTAAAAACAAAACAAACAAAAAAGGTTGATGAAGGCCCTAGACTATTCAATAGCCCTGGATCAGGCTAATAACTACCCTATTCTTATTGTATCCAATTGGGATCATAGCAGATCAATCCCGATCACTAGACACGACTAGCTAGAACAGGTAGAAGGTGGCCTGGATCCAGACTACCTAACAACCCTTATGAATGGAACAGGCTATTCATTACCTGTTTTTATCAGGTCGAGTTGGGTCGATCATGGGCAGACTCTACCCACTTGACATGACTTTCAATGTTTCACTCATACATACTACATAATCATAGACCATAGGACCCTTTTTCACTGACAATTGGTTGAATATTCTTGTATTCACGAAAATTACACATTCAAAACTAAAATAAAAACTTTAGAAAGATCTGACACGCATTTGATCCCTCAGTCATCACTAAATAAGATAGTTGTCCTTCTAATTCCACATAGGATGAGTGTATCTACTTGTTAAACTTTATACAAGTTTAAGTGCCTACTTGTGCACATCCAAAGTTGGAAGCCACAGATGCAAGCTGAAGACAAGTTAGAGGTTATCAATTGACAACCCTCAGATAAAAGTGGCTCCGACATCGGTGATAGAGTGTTCAAATTCTTGTTGATGTGATCTTACCACTAAACCAGATTTTACAAAAACCTAACTTCTCATAAAAAAATATTACGGACACAAAAGGAGGGGAAAAACATGGAGAAATCATACCAATTTGCCTCGATCAAGAAGAATCTGAGAGTTAATGAGGCTAAAGTAAAGTTCTTTCTTGGAAGGAAAAACCATTAGAGAGTCTGATCTAGAAACAATTTATTGATAATCAGATGGTAAAAAAGTCTCTCAGACAATGTCAGATTCTGCTGCAGACATGAATGTTTGTGAGACTGCTGAAGACCTAGCTACAACTTTCGGCAATGTTAAGGATAGAATTTTTGATATGCAATATTTAGGAAGAAATCAAAAATAATCCATCAGAAAAAAAAACAATAGAATAAAGTTGTTGTGTTTCTGTAATGTTTATACAAAAATAAAATTAAGACTACAATATTTTGAAACTTCTTTGATGGATAGCCAAAGTGAAGTAGTCAACAAAAGTTTTTCCAAAAAACAAAACACTCCAGATAAGTTTCTTAGCTGAAAATCTTATTGGTGAGGGTTCGATTCCCCACCTTGTAATCTCATTCACCATTTCCCCTTCCCCTACCCCCAATTGAAAGAAAAAACTCTTCTTAGCAACTAAGAAATTGACAATACAGAGTATGTTTAAATCAAATTAAATAAAAAAAGTGGAAACTCTTATTAGTCAAAATTACTACGAGAAAAGGTCCAAAATGGTTCCTTAAGTTTGGGCTCTGATTCAAAATTGTCCTTTATACATATACTTTGGTACACTAATGATCCTTTAAGTATGTAAAACTGGTGCATTTTTAGCTCGAGATCAAAGATGTGTAGTAAAATTATAAACACTCACATATCAAGTTATTTATAAAAAGAGCTCCAGCAACATGGGCGGATCCAGAGAGTAATATGCGAGTTCACAGGAACCTAGTGACTTTAATTTTTCCCAGATCCTCTATATGTATTAAAATATCCACTAAATTTTTATAAATCAATCATTATAGCATATTAACTTGAGGTAGTCACAGGAAACCATAAACTTCAAATTCGGGATTCGCCTTAGCTATATAAGAGCTCTTTGCCGGTTCCATTGTCTACTAACCAATCAAAGTACATGCTGACCAAAGATCAACTTTTGTCAACATAAACATTTGATTTGGTAAATCTGACTATATAGATATGTTTAGAGCGTTATATAGAACAATTACAATGGTAACAGGAGATGGCACAAATGGTTGCTCACCTAGCACATCTATTGAATATTTGATAATCCTTGCTTACAAATGACACATTATCTAACCGAATAAATTTCTCTCTCGATACGTTCCTCGAGAAGGGAAACATAAAGAAGTACTTGAATCAATATAACTGAGACCAAAACAAAAGGCATAGCAAGATAAAGGATCCTTCTCTTCTTTATTCTAGACGAAACTCAATTCCTTGAATAATGAGACCGCTTTTCCAAACGAGATGCCAAATCTCCATCAATCGTGCTTCAACATCTCCGACCTCTCCTGCATCATTGAAAAAGTTTCCCATTTTTAATTCCATCCATCCATCACCTCTTCTCAAGGGTAGTGTCTCTCTAGGTCCTCGTCCTGACAAACGGATAACTTTAGCTCGTTGCTGCGCATCATTGTCACTTTCAGAATCTACAAATCTAACAAGTGCCTTAGCATCTCCAAGGCCATAAAATCCATCTTCCAATTTGAACACTAGATAAACAAAATATTTATGTTCTTTTCGACAACATTCGACTTTCAATTTTGCCTCGAATATCAAGCTAACAGACCATAATAAGTTTAGCCACTTGAGAGAATCTACAAAAGTTTACACTTTCTCAGTAATTATAGTATTTAATACAGTAATTTCTTTCAAAATTTATTGTACATGGAAAGGAACCGCAAAAATATAAAACCTGGAGTTAGGGTGAGATAACCATTCCCAATACTCTGGTGTACCACCCTAGTAATACCAAGTTCTCATGCTGCTACCGTAAAACATTTCTTTCATGTCTTCTTATCCAGTGAAAAACTCTATCTGCCAGATCAAATAACAGACACAAACATTATTAGGATTTAGAGACAAACCAAAAGGCTGAAAAAGGTCCTAGACCACTCAACAGCCTTAGGTAAGGCTAGTATCTAACTGCCTTATTCTTAGTGTGTTTGATTGGGATCACAACGGGCCAATTGCGCTCACCTGACATTACTAGCTACCTTAAAGGTGGCCTAGATCTGGACCACCGAACAATCAGTGACAAAACTAGAAATTTTGCTAAGGTGTTCAAGAATTATATATATATATATATATATATATATCATAATAAAAGGGGAAAGCTCCTAACTCTAATTTGAATTACCATTTTACCCCTATACTAAATAAAAAAGTTATTAAAATCCTAATTAATTAAATTGTAATTCATTATTTTGAAAACATTTTCATCTTCCATCAATATCCATATAATTCTCCAATTGATTAGTAAATAAATAATAATTATTAGTCTTTTACATTCGAAATCTTTTCACTTTCCAGCTTATATTTTTTTGAGCTTTGTACCGGTACTAGAATTAATTTACTGCTTTATCAAGAATCAAGTATCATCTCATCAATTGAAAACGTTTGGCGAATGAAAAGTCATATTGACAATTACCCTGTTTACGATATATTCGCACCTCATATTGCAGCTAACATTTAACATTTGATATAAAATAAAATACTTTATTATTTAACTTTTATAGTATCAATGAAATGTTGACCAGAATTGAATGCTACTTTTTTTTATTTTAAGTTAAAACCAGGCGTAGAGCCTCTTTATTAAATAAAATAATCTCTATTTATAAAAAATGGGCCAGGTCCAAAAGAGACCCGACCCAAAATAAAACACATAACACATAAAATCAAATAGCCAAGATAATTGAATAGTCTCAATTAGGAATGTTCTCGACCCCTCTATCTTGTCTGCTTCATCGAACCTCCACAGCTTCGATTAAACTTTTTCTTCTTCGATCTGCACTCACCAGGGGAAGACCTGTTGCTGAAAACTCAGTATAGCTATGATGATGTTGTTTCACAACCTCTGAGCTAGAAAAGCTATTCCAACCACTGCAACTGACTCCACTCCTCTTATGTGAAGCTCAAAATCAAAGGTAACAACAATCGAAGCATCATCTTTTACCTCAATGAAATAGCGACCATACCCTCCAAGATCAATGAATATCAACAACATAAGGAAAAAGAAGATGGCCATAGTTGGTGATTTGAAGTTCAAAATTTGAGGTATTTAGCTGAGTTTTGGGTGTATTTCACAGTAGGCATTTACACATCCCACAAACACTGTGATATCATCCCAATAGAGACTTCTCCACCTCGACTAACCCCAGATCTGTGCTTCTTATACCAATATAAGTACCATATTTCTTCCTCCTTATATGAAATACTCAATTATGTTGTTAATTTCACCTTACTTCTTTTTCCTTGACAAATTGAGCCCAATAAGAAGTTGATACCATTGTATAAGAAATTAGAAAATAAGGTTCCATTCCCAACTATATCAAGTAAGTAGTATATATGCTCAAGTGACCTTACAAATTTTCAATCTCTGCATAACCATTAATCTTCTGATCTGTGTTCTCACTTGAACCTCTATCTGTCGTGCAATTTCCTTATTACATAAGTTATAACCATACCGTATTATCATTGTGTTGTTGCTTCCCATCTCCTCAATGTACTTTCCAATGTTTTCTTTGATGACTTGTGCTCTTCTGGAAACCAAAACCACTAGCTACATTTACCCTCCTTCATTATTAAAATCCCCCTTTTGGAGTTTTTTAATTCTGAGATTAGGTATTTTGCTTTTATCCATGTTCAGTAGTGTTTTAGATTCCCTTGTAATTCTTGAAAACTAGAATAAATTAAACTATTTGTATCTGCAAAAAAAAAACTTGGTTAGTAATAAAATCAGCCACCTTGTTGCCTTATCTGAATATGTGTTTCACTACCACATCTACCTTCTTTATTATAGTATAAACCATTTTTATCTCCATAGAAATACCCCATGGTGTTTCCCATCTCCCATCTAAATTATTCTTTACTACTAGAGAATCAATTTCTAGTATCAAAGGTAGCAAGTTATGATTTATGCACTACTCTAAACCCATCCTCAAGGCCATCACTTCTGCCATCAAATTATTAGTGTCATCAATCCTTCTACCTTCAGTATAAACCATGTTGCCTAAGTCATTTCTTATGCAGAAAGCCTACGAACTAGGAAAAGGATTTCCCTTTGAGGCCCCATCAAAGTTACATTTGTAATGAACCATATTAAGCAGCTTCCAATACACCACAGTACACCCAATTCAAGGTGTATATCCTTCCTGAAACCTTACCAATTCAAGACATGAATCAGGAATATTGATAAGCGAGGGAAAAAGAAACTTGGCTAAGCACACTCAATTCCTTGTGATTTCCATCCTCATACTCATATAAGATATCTTGTCTCCATGCTTAACCACATTTATTCTTTTCCATATTTTCCATAAGACAAACATGGGTACAACTTTATAATTAAGTTTGAGCTTTGAAGTAGTTGCGGTATTTCACCATTTAAACACACACTCCTTCACTTGTAAAAAAGGACCATCAATCCCTGCAATACCTGCAAAATATGCCCATATGTTGTTAGAGAAACTACAATTCATAAAAAGGTGATCAACAGTTTCTTGGACCCAATCTCTACAACTATAACACACAACATCATCACATATCCTATTGTTGATAAGGATTTCTCATATAGGAAGCCTTTTCCTCCATAATATCTACAATAAAAATGACACCTTAAAATGTATCCATTTCATCCAAATTGTTTTGAAAATCAACATACTTTCTTCTTTCTCTCTTAAATAATCCCAAGCGGAAACCATAGTAAATTTCCCAAAAGCATTTAACATCTACCATGGTTTGTCCCACTGTTTAGTTTCCTTATTACACTTCACATAATTAATGACATGATTGCAAACCTCTTCACCAAACTTCAATTGCAACAAGTCAGCATTCCACCTTTTATTTTCAAACATTTGGCTCACCTCTTCTAGTTGACTATCTTTGTCAGTATTAATAGGAAAAAAACAATGAAGGGCACCCAATTGTATCCAATTGTCATACGAGACACTTGAATGTACATATTTGGGTTCCCATCATATCTCTTGATCAAACATGTCTCTGTTCTTAAGCATATGCTTCCAGGTCAAAGAACCTCATTTCCATTCCACCGATTGTGGCCTCACCTTCTTGCAATACTTGTTCCACATGTAGTTGGTCCATAAAGATTTTTGGGTTGTAAATACCCACTACAGTTTAGCTGTCATGACTCGAGACTACCCCCTAATCGTAACACGGTGCTTAAAGTCACAAGTGACCCCAAGCTAACCCATGGCCTGACATGACATTAAGAATACTAAAATAACTGATATAATACTGTGCGTAAGCTAAACTAAAATTACACAATCATAATAAAAGTGGAATCCATAGTGAACATCAAAACTAAGACTGTCTGACATAAACAACATGATGAAAATCTAATTGTCTGTCTGAAACCTCTAAATCGTATGAGTTGTTGGGACAAACCCCCAACTAACTCCAACTATCTGATACTAAATGATGCTATAAAGAAAGACTGATAATTATCCCTCGAGTGATGAGGACTCACCAACACTGTTGCTGATATGGTATGGAGTCGTACTAAGCGTGATCCAGATGCTAAACTTCTGAACCTATATTAGAAAACAATATAGCACAATGAAGGTATGCGATCAATACTTTGAATGTAATGAGTATATGAGATAGGAAAACACTAATATAGGCTGAACATGATGCATGTGACATGATAAACTAATGCAAGACCAAGTAATAATATGTACTGTATAATAAGCTGAACAACTGAATATAAGGTCATGCAAGTATCTGAATCTGAAATATGAACTGTGGACTGTGGGAGATACCATTAACTGGCATGCCCCAATCTGAACTAACCAGGGTCCAACCTGTAACCCCAGCTGGAAGGGTGTTCAGTACCCTTCCAAGGGTACGAACACTGATTGACGTGGATCCACTAACTGATGTCCAAACGGACTAAGCTGTCAAGCCTGGTCTGACGGATGACCCTTTAAAACCAACGATGGTGCCATAGTTCTGGGACTTAGGGACTTCTACTAAAGGTCTCAGCCTAACTGACGAGTGATCCTTCATCCCTGCGTCTGCCCGGCGCTAAGTACTACTCCCAACTGAATGACACTGATACCTGAAATGCTCAATAATAGTAATATTCTGAAGACTAAAAATGAATGCATTATCTGAGAGCATTCAAACATGTAATTTGAAGAATATAAAACTCATAAATATATACATGAAATCCTAGGTCATCAGGTGTTCATAACCCGCCATCTCTTAAGAATGCAACTATCATAACGATTTCTATAAACTGAATAAAGTAAGGAATTTCATGGCTCAAGTTCAAAATTCATGGATTTAACAATATAATTAGGGTTCATAATTTGGGACGTGTACTAGTACTGAAATTCATGGTAAAACATGGATTACAACTCATTAATACCAAGGGAATGAGATATCAAGAAATTTACAACCTTCATGAACCCTAAGCTCTGAAGAAGGAATTAAACTTGAGAAATTAGGTAAACTTTGGGACTCAATGGGTGAAAGGAAACCCAAAGATGAAATCCCACATGCCTGGAGATGAAAAAATTGGGGAAATCCTTGAAATTGGAAGCTTGAATTTTAAAACCTAACTTCACCTTGGGGAAGGAAAATCGCCTCTTCTTGCTCTGAAATTTCTAAGTGTCGAGTGTTTTCTATGTAATGAGGGCTTAGGGTAATATAAGGCTTAATAATCAATCTTTAAATATCTTAAACAATGTAGTTTTGATGTTAAAATAGGGGGAAACACTGATGTGCCCTTTTAAATTCATAACTGAAAAGCTGCAGGAAGGGACGTACGGGACCCTCCTACCATCGTAGGTCCCACCTATGATCATGGATTGTTTTTGTGGTTGGGTGGATAATTTGGGGACTCTATGAACATGATCAGACGAGACATGGTATGATCATGGGACCTACTCAAGATCGTGCCTTGGTCTATAGGTTGTAGGTTCCAATCGGATCAACTTTAGGAGTCAAGATCGTACCTAAGATTGTGGTTTCTAACCACGATTGTGGTACCCTTTCGTGGTTGGAAGGTATAAAAGTCAACTTTCATGTTTTTGGGTTGTTTCTATCAGACGGTAGCATGGTATGATCATATAATGTAACCACGATCGTACCTACACTCGTAGGTTTTCACTGCTAGATAGTGCTTTACTAAAATAGCCATAAATTTTTATGCCGATGTAGGATTTAGGAGAATCTGGATGAATTGGAAAAGTAATTAAAATATCTATCATTTGGTGGGTCTTGAGCTCAAAAATACTCTAAAACCTAAGAGTTATGCTCATTTAAAGTTGACTGTAGCAAGATTCTTCACAAGAAAACCACCGAAAAGGAAGGTTTCTACTTGGATATGAGCTAGGAGTTGCTTGTGGCCATAATACATCTCTAAATAACTTATAGTACTACTAAATCAATGATGTTGAATCTACATGTACTTGAAGCATGGTCATTCATACCCGAATGAAAACTAACTAAACTGAAGAGTCAGGGAAAGAGCTGCTATCCCAACACTGAATTTCTAAGGGCTGAATATTGACATGATAACTGAAACATGGACTGAATTTGAACTCGTGAATGCATGACATAACATGAGAGTCACTGGGAAACATGAGATAGAAAGAATTAATTAAGAACAAACTATTACCTCAAACTGGAACAGAGTTCGAAGAGAAAAGATGGGGGCACTTGGTCATCATATCTACCTCTGCTTCCCAAGTAGCTCTCTCAATAAGCTGATTTTGCCAAAGAACCTTTACCAAAGTGATCTTCTTATTCCTCAACTTACGAACTTAACGGTCAAGAATCTCAACTAGGACTTCTTAGTAAGAATGACTATCTTTCACACCCACATTATCTAAAGAAACAACTGATGCAGGATCACCAATGCACTTCTTTAACAAGGAAACATGAAAAATCGGATGCACTGATGCTAAGTCTGTAGGCAAACCCTTATATGCTACTTTACCAAAATGACCTACTATCATATAAGGACCAACATAGCGGGGACTGAGTTTCCTTTTGGCCAAATCTCTTCACCCCTTTCATGGGTGAAACTTTCAAGTAAACCAAATCACCAATCGCAAACTCAAGTTCCATTCTCCTTACATCTGCATAAGACTTCTGACGACTCTAAGCTGTTTTCAGTCTTTCTCTAATCAATTGAACTTTATCCATTGCCGCATGGACTGAATCTGACCCTATCAAGGTAGCTTCACCAACTTTGAACTAACCAATAGAATACCTACACCTCCTACCATAAAGTACTTTGAACGGGGCTATCTGAATACTAGAATGACAACTTTTATAATAAGCAAACTCAATCAAAGGAAAAAAATCATCCCAACTACCTTTGAAATCAATCACACATGCCCTCAACATATCCTCTAATATTGGAATGGTCCGCTCTTCCTAACTATCTGTGTAAGGGTGAAAAGTTGTATTGAGGTAAACTTGGGTACCAAGACTCTTCAGGAATGTCTTCTAGAACTGAGAGGTAAACTGAGTAACCCTATCTTAGATTGCAGTCAAAGGGACTCTATGCAACTTCAGTAACACCCTAAGATAGAGTCTAGCATAATTGTAGACTGATTTTGAAGTGTTAACTGGCAAGAAATGGGCTGACTTAGTCATTCGATCTACAATGACCCAAATAGAATCATGTTGATGATGAGTAAGAGGCAACCCTGTAATGAAGTCCATATTTACCACTTCCCACTTCCAAGTAGGAATACTAATAACTTGAAGCATACCACCAGATCTCTGGTTCTCAACCTTAACCTGCTGGTAATTTAGACACTTAGCCACAAATTCTGTGATATTCTTCTTCATGCCATTCCAACAATAGACTTCCCGTAGATCATGGTACATCTTAGTGTCTCCCAGGTGAATAGAATATCGAGAACTATGAGCTTCTGCTAGCATCCACTGTCTCAAGTCATCTACATCTAGAACACATAATCTGCCCTGACAACGAAGAACACCATCACCTCCTTCGGAGAAAACCTCAACCTTCTGACTCTGGACTGCTTCTTTCAACTTAAGCAAAATGGTATCACTATCTTGCTTTTCTTATACCTCAGTTATTAAGGAATATTCTGAACATTCTGAATCAAGGTATTACCTTTGGCTGAATCAACCAACCGACTCCCAATCTAGAAAGCTGGTGAACCTCATGAACTAACTCTTTCTTCTCGTCCTCAATATGAGCAACAATTCCCATAGATAATATACTAAGACCTTCAACCACAACATTGTCTTTACCTGGATGGTACAAGACACTCATATCATAATCCTTTAACAACTCTAGCCACCTTCTTTGACGAAGATTTAGATCCTTCTGGCTGAATTCATACTGAAGGCTCTTATGATATGTGAATACATCAACATGAACCCCATAAAGATAATGCCTCCAAATTTTTAAGGAAAAAACAACTGCTGCCAACTCAAGATCATGAGTCGGGTAATTCTTCTCATGAGGCTTAAGCTATCTAGAGGCATATGCTATAACCTTTCCATGCTGTATGAACATACAACCAAGTTCAACTCTGGATGCATCACAATAAACCATAAACCCATCTGAACCCTCTGGCAGAGTCAAAACTGGAGCGAAGGTGAGTCGAGTCTTCAACTCGTGAAAACTATTCTCGTAAGAATTGGACCACTAAAATTTCACATTATTTTGAGTCTATTTGGACATGGGGGAAGCAATAGAGGAAAATCCCACAACAAACCATCTGTAGTAACTGGTTAAACCAAAGAAACTCCTAATATTTGATGGAGAGATGGGTCTAGACCAATTCCTCACTGCTTCGATCTTTTGAGGATCAATCCTAATGCCTTCACTGGAAATGATATGACCAAAGAATGCTACTGATTTCAACCAGAATTCACACTTACTAAACTTTGCAAATAATTGGCAATCTTTGAGAGTCTTCAAGACAATCCTCAAATAGTCTGCATGTTCATCCTCACTCCGAGAATAAACGAGAATGTCATTAATAAAGGTAATGATGAATATTTCCAAGTGTTTCTTGAACACCCTATTCATCAAGTCTATAAAATGTGCAAGAACATTCATTAGTCCAAAAGACATAACAACAAATTTAAAGTGACTATATCGAGTTCTGAAGGTTGTCTTCGAAATGTCACATTCTCGGACTTTGAGCTGATAATAGCCAGATTTGAGGGCTATCTTAGAGAAAAAATTGGCACCTTGAAGTTGGTTGAATAAGTCATCAATACTAGGGATGGGATACATATTCATGACTATGACTTTGTTCAACTGACAGTAGTCGATGCACATTCTGAGAGAATTGTCTTTCTTTCGCACAAAAAGAACTGGAGCACCCCATGGAGAGATATTGGGCCTAATGAAACCCTTGTCTAGAAGATCTTTTAACTGCTCTTTCGATTCTATAAGATTAGCTGGAGCCATTCTATAGGGTGGAATTGAGATCAGTTGGGTATTTGGAAGGAGATCTATTCTGAAGTCAATTTCCTACTCGGGAGGAACTTCGGGTAGATCTTTTGGAAAAACTTTTGGAAACTCATTTACCACTGGAACTGAGTCAAGATTTGGGATATCGTACTTTGAATCTTTAACCCAAACAAGATGATAGATGCACCCTTTGGAACTCATTTTTCTAGTCTTAAGGTAAGAGACAAACCGACCTACAGGCACTGAAGTATTACCCTTCCACCCTATGACTGGCTCATTTGGGAATTAAAAGTGGACTACTCTCTTTCTACAATCAATATAGGCATAGCAAGAGTAGAACCAATCCATGCCAAGAATAACATCAAAATCTAGCATGTCTAGCTCAACAAGATCAACTGAGGTAACTTTATGAGAAATGGTGACTGAGCAATTTCTGTATACTCATCTAGCTATGATTGAATCACCAACTGGAGTAGATACTGAGAAGGGTTCTGAAAGGATTTTAGGACTGACACCAAAGTCTACAACTATGTAAGGAGTCACAAAAGAAAGTGTGGCTCTAGGATCTAATAATGTATAGACATGAATATGAAAGGCGTGTAATGTACCAGTGACTACATCATGAGAACCTTTCTGATCTTGTCAGGTTTGAAGGGTATAAAACCTATTTTGACGTTGCCCACTAGCTGCATTAGATAAGGCACCCAATTGAGTCGGGCGACTTACTGGAGCTGCTGGAGAGTTAGACTTATTCTGCTGACGAGTATCTCTACCTCTATGTGAAGCCATTGGAAACTCCCTCAATTTGTGGCCTAGATTACCACACCCAAAACAAGCATCATTTCCAGCCATGCACTCACCCTTATGGTTCTTACCACACTTATTGCAAAACGGATTAGTACGACCACTAGTAACACTGCCTTGGGACTTAGAGCCTGGTGCCCTATCCCGATTATCCTGCTTAAACTTGGGCACTGGAGTAATAGCAGATGATGGAGCTGGAGCTAAATATTTTTGGCAGAATTGAGAACGATTACCACCATCTGACCTCTACTAACAGAAATTAAAATTACCTGTTCTAGCCCTCTTGTTCTCCCTTTCCTTCTCCTTAATCTTTTCTTCCTCAATTTGTTGAACATGAACCATCAACTGGGATATGTATATCTCCTTAACCAATATATCAGTCCTGCACTTTTTGACCACATCCTCAGAAACACAGGACACAAACTTACTCATACGCGCCCTGGAGTCAGCAACCATGGCTGGAGCGTACTTTGCAAGCTGAATAAACTTAAGAGATACTCCTTCAAACTCATGTTACCCTGATTTAGATTAATGAACTCCTGGACCCTTTCTTCCCTCAACTCAAATGGGAAAAATCTATCTATGAAAGCAGTAACAAACTGATCCTACTCCACCGATTCTGTATATGTACCTTTATCGTCTTTCCACTGCTTAGACCAAGTGTGAGCCACTCCTTGAAACTGATAATAAGCCAAGTTAGAACTTTTAGTTGGAGTGACACCTATGATCTCAGTAACTTTTTGAATACTATCTAAGAACTCTTGAGGATCCTCTTCTGACTTAGACCCAAAGACTACTGGAGGATTTGTTCGAGTGAAGTTTCAGACTCTGGTTGCTGCCATATTCACTGCCGTGTTGGCTGGTGCCACAGCCTGCCGATTATTCTGGGTGGTCATGGATTGGGCTAATACTATGAAGGCATCCCTGAATTCAGCATGGGAGACATTTTCATTCAGAGGATTTGCTAGAGCTAGTGGAGCTTGCTGATTTCCATTCCCATTGCCACTACTATTTTGCTTTCTGTTAGTTCTCTTAGGAGGCATTTTCTGTAAACGTGTAGAGCACGAGTTAGAAAGTTTTTAAAGAGAGTTTACATTCAATTGCAGGATATGAGCATGAAAAAAATGAAACCTTTTCTAAAACGTTTCATAGCCTCTCACTCATAAGTGTGGCATGCTTCACACCCGTGAATAAGACTATACTTAACACGTCTTTCAGACACCCTAGGACACTTTAAACCTTGCGCTCTGATACCAAATTTAACATGACATGAGACTACCCCCTAGTCGTAACACGATGCTTAAAGTCACAAATGATCCCAAGCTAACCCATGGCCTCGCATGACATTAAGAATACTGAAATAATTGATATAATACTGTACAAAGGCTAAACTGAAATTACACAACCATAATAAAAATGGAATCCATATTGAAAATCAAAAATAAGACTGATTGATATAAACAACATGGTGAAAATCTAACTGTCTGTCTGAAAGCCTCTAAATTATATGAGTTAACTCTAACTATCTGAAACAAAATGATACTAAAAAGAAAGACTGATAGTTGGTCCTCGAATGATGAGGAATCACTAATACTGCTGCTGATATGGTATGGAGTCATACTAAGCGTGATCCGAATACTGAACTTTTGAACCTATATTGTAAAACAATATAGCACAAAAAAGGTATGTGATCAGTACTTTAAATATAATGAGTATATGAGATTGGAAAATACTAATATAGGCTAAACATGATGCGTGTGACATGGTAAATTGATGCAATACCAAGTAATAATATGTACTATATGATAAGCTGAACAACTGAATATAAGGTCATGTAAGTAGCTTAATCTGAAATATGAACTGTGGACTGTAGAAGCTACCGTTAACCAACATACCCCAATCTAAGATAATCGGGTCCAACCTATAACCTCCGCTGGAAGGTTGTTCAGTACCTTGCGACGGGTATGAACACTGACTGACATGGATCCACTAATTGATGTTCAAACGGACTAAGGTGTCAAGCCTGGTCTGACGGGTGACCCTCTAAAACCTACGGCGGTGCCGTAGTTATGGGACTTAGGGACTTCTACTAATGTTCTCAGCCTAACTGATGGGTGAGCCTTCATCCCTGCGTCCGCTCGGTGCTAAGTACTACTCCCAACTGAATGACCTTGATAGCTGAAATGCTCAATAATAGTAATATTTTGAAGATTGAAAATAAATGCTTTATCTGAGAGCATTTAAATAAGTAATTTGGAGAATATAAAACCCATAAATATATGCATGAAATCCTAGGTCATCTAGTGCTCATAACCCGCCATCTTTGAAGAATGCAACTATCATGACGATTTCTATAAACTGAATAAAGTAAGGAATTTCATGTCTCAAGTTCAAAATTCATGGATTTAACAATATAATTAGGGTTCATAATTTGGGATGTGTACTAGTACTGAAATTCATGGTAAAACATGGATTACAACTCATTAATACCAAGGGAATGAGATATCAAGAAATTTACGACCTTCATGAACCCTAAGCTCTAAAGAAGGAATTAAACTTGAGAAATTAGGTAAACTTTGGGAGTCAATGGGTGAAAGGAAACCCAAAGATTAAATCCCACATACCTGGAGATGAACAACTTGGGGAAATCCTTGAAATTTGAAGCTTGAAGTTGAAAACCCTAACTTTACCTTGGGGAAGGAAAATTGCCTCTTTTTGCTCTGAAATTTCTAAGTGTCGAGTGTTTTATATGTAATGAGGGCTTAGGGTAATATTAGGATTAATAATCCACCTTGAAATAGCTTAAACGATGAAGTTTATATGTTAGAAGAGTGGGAAAAGACTGATGTGCTCTTTTAAATTCGTAACTAAAAAGTTGCAGGAAAGGACGTACGGGAACCTCCCTCAATCATGGGTCCCACCTACAATTGTAGGTTGTGTTTGTGGTTGGGTGGATGATTTGGGGACTCTTAAAACATGATCAGATGAGCCATGATATGATCGAGCCTTGGTCTATAGGTTGTAGGTTCCAACCGAATCAACTTTAGGAGTCAAGATCGTACCTAAGATCGTGGTTTCTAACCACGGTCATGGTACCCTTTCATGGTTGGAAGGTATAAAAGTCAACTTTCAGGTTTTAAGGGATGTTTAGATCAGACGGGAGCATGGTATGATGGTACAATATAACCATGATCGTACCTATGCTCATAGGTTCTCACTGCTGGACAGTGCTTCACTAAAATGGTCATAACTTTTTACTCCGATGTTGGATTTAGAAGAATCTAGATGCGTTGGAAAGGTAATTCAAATATCTATAATTTGATGGTATTTATCTCAAAAATACCCTATAACCTAAGATTTATGCTCATTTGAAGTTGAATATAGCAAGTTTCTTCACAAGAAAACCACAAACAAGGAAGGTTTCAACTTGGCTATGAGCTAGGAGTTGTTTGTAGCCATAATACATATATAAATCACTTATAGTACTACTAAATCATGATGTTTAATTCTACATGTACTTGAAGCATGGTCCTAATCTTAACTTTGGATTTTCGGGGTGTTACATTAGCAGACAGAGCTTTAGACACATCAAATAATAATCTAAAACCCAAACCTCTTTCATCTTTAGGACTGCAAATATCATTCTAGGCCACCCAATGTTTATTTCTACCCACCTCCCTTAAATTCCATAGAAATCTTGCAAAAATTCTATGTAAGTCCTGAATAACACACTTTGGAGGGTTAATAGCAGATAATAAATAAATAAGAATGCTACTCAGAACATTATTAATTAATACTGCCTTACCATAAAAAGATAACATCTTTCCCTTCTATGCTTGCAACTTGTTATTAACTTTCTTCATTAATTCAACAAAATGAACCTTTCTCTTCTTTGCATGACCAATTGGAGAACCTAAGTACATCAGAGGGGATTTTTCTCTATTAAAACCAGTACATTCTTCCACTTCCCTGATGTAAGAATTAGTAGTCTTATGATATACTAGAAAGGCACTCTTTTCTTTGTTTATTAGCTGACCAGAATGAACTTCATAATCCTTGAGAATATCTATCATCAATTTCAAAGACTTACCATTAGCAGAAGTAAAAATAATGGTATCATCAGCATATCCTAGATGATTAATATTTTCACTCTACTTGGGCATACCAAAACACTTATAATCTGCATCATGAAATAAAGAATTAAGAGCTCTAGATAAAACCTCTGCAGACAAAATAAACAAAGTTGGAGATAAAGGGTCCCCTTGCTTTACATCCCTTGTATAGTGAACCAGTCTCCAAATCTTATCAACCACTCTAATATCAAAATCCATTTTTTCTAGAACTTTAATCAGAAAGTTCCAATCCACCCTGTCATATGCCTTTGCCATATCAAGCTTAATCACCATATTTGTAGGCTTTCCCCTTATCCTGATGTTTGATATAATCTCTTGTGCTAACAACACATTTTCAGTAATTCTCCTACCTTTCAGAAAACCTGATTGATTTTTGGATATGAGTGTAGAAAGCAACTCTTCAAATCTGTAATGCAACACTCTTGATACTACCTTATTCAGAAAGTTACTCAAACTATTGGTCTCATGGCAGAAAAAGATTACATGATATCTTTTTTAGGCAAGAGTACCATGTTAGTATGAGTAATAGACTTGGGAAGTGTACTTTCCTAAAATAAAGTAGTCACTACCTTACAAACATCATCACCTACTATATCCCAGCAACTATGAAAAAAGTGGTTCGTAAACCCATTCAAACCACTAGCACTTTCCCCATTCAGTTCAAACACTGCCTTTTTTACTTCATCTCTAGTAGGCATGACATTAATAGCTCTGTTGGACTCATCAGAAATTAGATTAGGGATATGCTTCAGCAGTGATAGATCACCATCTCTATGAGTACTTGAAAATTGATCCTGATAAAATGATAAAGCTGCAGCAACCACTTGTTCAGTACCCTTCACCCATTGGCCCTCCTTATCCTGAATCCTACTAATAGATAATCTCTTTCTTCTTCTATTAACCAGGCTGTGAAAAAATCTAGTGTTTTTCCCCCTTCTGAAAACTACTGAATGCATGCTTTTTGCCTCCAAAACTCTTCTTCATAATGTATATACCATGTCAGCTCAGCTTGTGCCTTATGGAGTACCATTTTATTTCCAGTAGATGGATTTTCTTCAGACATTTCATCCTTTAATCTAATAATTTCTTCTCTGATTATCAGCTACTTGAAAATATCATCAAAAATTTCTTTGCTCCAGTTAGTCAATGCTGCCTTTGCCTTCCTCAACTTCTGTTTTAGGTTGACAAAAATATCACTATCCTCATTAGACACCCAATTTGCTCTCACTACCTACTGAAAATATTTCATTTTTGATCAAACTTGAGGAATCTGAATGGTATTCTCAGAATATTGTACTGATAGCCACAAGAAAGTTACAAATATGCATGATCTAAACCAGTCCGTGCTAAATTCTCTGAATGCACCAATTCAAAACTACCCAAAAAAATTGATTTACCAAGAACCTATCTAATCTTTTGAAGATGCACTGTAACACCCTGCACGTTTCTGAGTCTAGTCGACTATCGTAACATTAATGGAAATATTGACACATGAGAGATTTGATGAATTATACATTAATTTGTGGGCATTAATAAGTCTTGCACCATTGGGCCCAAATGAAGCCAAAATCATAAGAAGACATGGCCCAAAAATAGCAATTTGACCCATTCTTCCAATACTCTTCCATTGGTCAAGTAAACATATCAAATGTGTGGATAAGTATAATTATAAAGGCACTATATAATCCAAGAAATTATATTTTTATTTCATAAAAGCACACATGCCATTTCTAGAATTATCTACAACATTTCTCATCTCACACAAACCCTAAGCTCTCATCTCTTTTGGGACAAGGTCACCTTTTGGTAAGTATTATTCTCATGGTTTAGTATATTATATTCTTAATATGGTCTATAAATCATGTTGGTGGTGTTGGCAAAGTCTTGGACAGTGTGCTATGTGTAAAACTGTCTATTTTTGCAATCGGAGAATGGTTTTGTCTTGCAAACGTGAACATGGACTTATGGTCTTGAAGGAAATGAACTTGATGGATTCAATATTGTCATGTGAAATTTGATTTTAGTCTTACCTTGTTTTATCCTTGTGTATAATTATTGGGATTATTATTGTGAAAATGGCTTTGGATTTGCCGACGTATTGACCAAGAAGTATAGTTTTGGGTGTCATTTATGTGTGTTGTGAGAAAGTGGATGACTGTTGGCACTCAAATGATCAAAAATATTTCAAAAGAAGTTTAGTTATGATCATGGACCATTCATTGCATAAAAAGACCCAAAAGAAACCAATTTGAACCAAAACGGGCATCCGCCCCCGCAGGTGAGGGCACCTGCGGGCGCAGATGCCAACGCAGGTGCCTCTGGAATATGCCAAAAGCCACCTGCAGGTTCAGGTGGCTTCGCAGGTCAGCCCCAGGTTCGGTTTTGTATGTTTTCTCATCTAGTTGACCCCCGAAGGCCCCTATACCCTTTTTGGATGTAATTATAACCTTATGATATCATTTTAATGACTTTAAAGTGTCGTATGGAGGCATGTTGGACTATATGAAGTATGGATGGTTGTTCATATGTTGTTTTGAAGGAGATATTGTGACAGAATGATAGTTAGGGGACGTAAAGGGTAAACGTGGTGTGAAATGCTATTGATGTATAATGTATTGGTCATTGTGTAGTTTGTTATAGTATTGTTGATGTGGTAACACAGTGGATTTTTCTGTAAAGGGTTAAATGACGTTATACGGTAGTCAAATAGCTCATTTTTATTTAGTACGCTTATATAGTAACTAGTTGCTAATGTAAGCTCCGATATATACTTGTATTGTAGAGTAAGGCGTAAGGAAGAAGCTGGGCTATTGTATTCGCATATAGGATTGAGTGTTCATATAGAGAGGACAAGGTATGTAAGGTTATTCTATCTATATCCTTCTGCAGCATATTGTTCTTATGGACTACGCACTTATTCCATTCTGAAATGTCCAAAGGCATCTCATTCAGGTTGTATCTATTGTTAAGTCACATGTTTCTCATACTTTAGTCGTTGTTGCTTATGTGTTTCATAATTATGGACATGGTTCCAAATTCCCAACAATGTTATGTTTCAAAGCTTCCAATAAGGTTATGTCTTCAATATGTCAATCTCTCACAAACAACGTATCAATCTCTCATATGTGATGGTATTAATCTCTCATGAGTGAGCGTGACAACCTCTCAAAAGTAGAGGTACCAATCTCGTAAAATTTAAATAATGAAGTAAGATATTATGAGTGTATCCATGGGGTGAAATAAACACGTGCATGATGATATCCATGGGGTGAAAGAAACACCAGCATGACGACTATCCCAATATTATGGGTGTATCCACGGGGTGACATGAACACCTGCATGACGATATTATTAATTTCCCACTGATCAGTCGGGCCAGGGCAGTATATGATTAATGATTTGTAAGTAAGTAACAAGAGGTACAAAAGTGAAGAGAGTATCGAAAGTAATACACACAGTTCCAAATATATATAGAGAATGATGACTTATCCAAATCGGTTATTCATTTGTAATTGAGTTCATTGACGTATGTATGATTCATATAGTTTTATTTGAGCCTTACATACTCAGTACATTCTTTGTACTGACCCCTCTTGGGGAATTTACCTTACTTGTTGCAGGCGCAGGTACTAGTAGACCTCCTCAGTAAGCTGCAGGACATCTACTGATCTTTGGTGAGCTCCAGTTGATTCGGGGCTTTCCGTGTTCAAGTTGTACATTGATTTTGGTATTTTAGATGTGATGTAAAGCGGGGACTTGTCCCGAATTTAGTTTGTTCGTATATGTATTTCGGTTAGAGGCTTTTGTAGACGTATGTGGGTATGTAAATGAATGCGAAGGAAAGAGATGTACGTTCGTTGACTTGATGGCCCTGAAGGCCAAGTTTCATATATATATATATATATATATATATATATATATCATATGTTCCATGATTTCCGATATTCGCCTTTTATGTTCTTATGTGATAGTGGTGTTTCTCATGGTATGCATATGAGTAAATGTAAGCAAAGCTTGGTTCTCTCGGGCCTTATCGGCTACGGGTGCCAATCCGCCTCGTTGAAACTTGGTGTGACAAAAGTGATAACAGAGCAGGTTGTTCTAAGGGTGTCTACAAAGTCGTGTCTGAGTAGATTCTTACTTATCGATGTGTTGTGCACCACATTTATAAGTAGGAGGCTATGGGAAATCTAGGAGTTATTTCATTTCTTTATTTCTAGATTGTGCATTAGAGCCGAAGTTATTGGTGGGATTGTTTCTTATCATAATATTTTTGTTCTTGTATATTATAGAAAAATGTCGATGACAAGAAGAGGTCGAGGTAAAAGTAAGAGGATAGATAGAATTACTGTAGAAGGAACCAATATACCACCTGATCAAGTTAATCAAGGCGAGATTGAGAATGAATTAGTCTCGTGGGCTTCCTCCACTCCCTCTGTTCCAGAAAAGTCGAGTAGGAGAAGCGCACCTGTAGAACTACTAGTCAATACTACGGACCAGGACTTAAAGAATGCAGTGCAGATTTTGACCCGAATAGTTGCTGCATAGGTTCAGGGACAAGGTGGTCCAATGACAAGTGATGATAGTGCAGCGAGAGCATCTAGTCGAAGGACACAGGACTTCCTGAAATTAGATCCTCCCACATTCACTGGATCCGACCCGAATGAAGATCCCCAAGATTTTATAGATCAAATCCAGAGGGCTTTGGAGGTTATGCATGTGTCCGGTGTGGAAACGGTTGAGCTTGTGGCTTATAGATTGAAGAGCGAAGCTATATTGTGGTATGAAGATTGAAAGAAAGCTCGTGATATTAGTGCAAACCCCCCTACATGGGAAGAATTTAAAGAGGCATTCCTGGATCACTATCTTCCCTTTGAAATCCATGAGGCTCGTGTGAATCAATTTTTAAATCTCCGTCAAGGGAATCTGAGCGTTAGAGAATACAGTTTGCAGTTTAATTCCCTGGCTAGATATGCTCAAAATGTGGTGTCCACAATGACAGATAGAGTACATCGATATGTGGACAGATTGGAGCCATATTTGGTACGAGACTGCACTATTGTTGCCTTAAATCGAGACATGGATATAGCTAGAATACAGGCTTTTGCGTAGAAAATGGAAGATCAGAGACAACAGAGAAGAACACCAGGGTTTGAAGTAGGGCCGTCCAAAAGGGCTAGACCTACGGGACAGATTATGGCGTCCCAAGCAGAGTTCAGGCCTAGAAATTTTAATAGACTGCCTAGGCCTTCATTTTCTTATTCCACGACAGGCACTTTCTCTCAATTCTGTGGGTCCAGGGGGTTTAATCAAATCGGGCAAAGTAGAGGGAGTCGTGGTTCACAGACAGTGGGATCTTTTCGCCTTCTGTGTCAGTATTGTAGAAGATTTCATTCAGGTGAATGCTGACGGGGGACGAATGGTTGTTATTGGTGTGTTATGACAGGGCATATGATGAGAGACTGCCCACGAAGAGGCTTGGGTAATGTGACACGACCTGCGGGATCAACCGTTGCATCATCATCACCAGTTCCTTCCCTAGGCAGAGGTGTACAGCCGACGAGTCATGGTAGAGGTACCAGAGGAGCAGCCAGTACTTGTGGGGTCCAGAATCGCACTTATGCTTTAGTGGACCGACAAAATTCAGAGGCTTCTCCTAATGTCATCACAGGTACATTATCCATATTTTCATATAATTTATATGCATTGATTGACCCGGGTTCTACATTGTCCTATGTTACTCCATTGATTGCTGCAAAATTTGCAAAGGAACCAGAATTATTAATTAAGTCAATTGAAGTGTCTACACCGGTTGGTGAATATATTGTTGCAAGACAAGTATATCGTAATTGTGTGGTAACTGTGTGTGGTCATGATACACTGGCCGATCACATTGAACTGGACATGGTGGAATTTGATGTGATAATGGGAATGGATTGGTTAGCTTTTTTTTATGCCACAGAAGATTGTCGGGCCAAGAAGGTACATTTTCATTTTCCACAAATGAATGTTCTAGAATGGAAGGGTGATGTAGGGACACCAAGAGGAAGATTTATTTCTTATCTGAAAGCCAGAAAACTGATTTCTAAGGGTTACATATGTCATTTAGTACGGGTGAAAGATACTAAAGTGGAACCACTAACTCCGCAGTCGGTTCCAGTGGTCAGTGAATTTCTGGATGTATTTCCAGAGGAACTTCCAGGCTTACCCCCAGAACGAGAAGTAGAGTTTGCCATTGATGTGATTCCAGGCACTCAGTCTATCTCGATTCCTCCATATAGAATGGTTCAAGCAGAATTGCGTGAGTTAAAGGAGCAGTTCAAAGATTTGTTGAACAAGGGCTTCATCAGGCCTAGTATGTCTCTGTGGGGTGCACCGGTATTATTTGTACGGAAGAAATATGGCACATTGAGAATGTGCATCGACTATCGGCAATTGAATAAGGTAACGATCAAGAACAAATATCCCCTCCCCCAAATTGATGATTTGTTTGATCAGTTACAGGGATCCAAGTGTTTTTCAAAGATTGACTTGAAGTCGGGTTACCATCTAGTCAGAGTTAGAAAAGAAGATGTACACAAGACGGCTTTTCGAACACGGTATGGCCATTATGAATTTTTAGTTCTGTCATTTTGACTAACAAATGCACCAGCTGTGTTTATGGATTTGATGAATAGGGTGTTTAAGCCATTTCTAGACGTGTTCGTGACGGTATTTATAGATGACATCCTGGTTTATTCAAGATCACCAGAGGACCATGCTAATCACTTACGGCAGGTGTTACAGATTCTCCGTGAGCGTAAGTTATATGCAAAGTTCTCCAAGTGTGAGTTTTGGTTAAAATCAGTTGCATTCTTGGGTCATATTGTGTCAGATGAAGGGATACAGGTTGATACAAAGAAGATTGAAGCGGTGAAAAATTGTCCAAGACCTACGACACCTACAGAGATTCGTAGTTTTCTTGGATTGCCAGGTTATTACCAAAGATTTGTGGAAGGTTTTTCCTCCATTGCTGCACCGTTAACGAAGCTTACACGTAAGGCAGTTAAATTCCTATGGAATGATGCATGTGAGAAAAGCTTCCAAGAGTTGAGAGACAAATTAACCTCTACACCAGTTTTAGTACTTCTCGAAGGTACCGAAGGTTATGCAGTATATTGTGATGCTTTCGGGATTGGCCTAGGGTGTGTATTGATGCAACATGGTAATGTCATAGCATATGCTTCACGACAGTTGTGGACACATGAGAAAAACTATCCCACACATGATCTGGAATTAGCAGCGGTAGTTTTGCTTTAAAGATATGGAGTCCTTATTTGTATGGAGTTCATGTTGATATCTATACTGATCACAAAAGTTTACAATATATCTTTAAGCAGAAAGAACTCAATTTGAGGCAACGAAGGTGGCTTGAGCTATTTAAAGACTATGATATTTATATTCAATACCATCTAGGAAAGGCAAATGTGGTAGCTGATGCATTGAGCCGTAAGTCAGCAGGAGTCATTAGTGGCCAATTAACAGAAAAGAAAGCGATAATCAAAGACCTACATCAATTAGCCAGTTTGGGGGTTCGTCTTATTGAATCCCCAGATGAAGGGGTTATTGTACAAAATGCAGCTGAATCTTTGTTGATAGCTGAAGTGAAAGAGAAGCAGTTTGCAGATCCTATGTTATTGCAGCTAAAGGAAAATGTACAACAGAATTTGACAAAGGCATTTGATCTTACACAAGAAGGGGTGCTTCAATGCCAAGGTAGATTATGTGTGCCGGATGTAGATGAGTTGAGGAGACAAATTATGACAGAGGCACATCATTCGCGCTATTTTATTCATCCGGGTGCTATTAAAATGTACCATGATTTAAAAGAAGTGTATTGGTGGGGAAACATGAAGATGAACATTGCAGAATTTGTTGCTCAATGCTCGAATTGTCAATAAGTAAAGGTAGAGCATCACAAACCAGGAGGTTACATGCAATGTATCAATCTCCCAGTCTGGAAATGGGATATGATTAATATGGACTTCATCACAGGTTTGCCTCGTACAATGCGGAAATTTGATTCTATATGGGATATAGTCAGCGCATTTCCTACCAGTCAATACCACCTATACAGCGGAGGATTATGCAAGATTGTATGTGAAAGAGATAGTACGGTTATATGGGATTTCGATATGTATTATATCAGATAGAGGAGCACAATTTACTGCGTATTTTTGGAGATCTTTTCAGCAGAGTTTGGGTACACAGGTGAATCTTAGTACGGCTTTCCATCCTCAGACGGATGGACAAGCAGAACGTACCATTCAAACACTTGAAGATATGCTACAACCTTGCACGTTAGATTTTCACGGCAGTTGGGATGACCATTTGCCTCTTATTGAATTTGCTTACAACAATAGCTATCATTCAAGTATTAAAATGGCACCTTATGAAGCTTTGTATGGAAGAAAATATAGATCACCAATCGGATGGTTTGAAGTAGGTGAAACTGCTTTACTTGGGCCAGATCTTGTTCATCAGGCTATGGAGAAAGTTAAGGTGATTCAACAGAGATTACAAATGGCCCAGAGTCGACACAAGTCCTATGCTAATGTTAGAAGAAGAGGGCTTGAATTCTCCATAGGTGATTGGGTGTTTTTAAAGGTGTCACCGATGAAAGGGGTAATGAGGTTCGGAAAGAAAGGGAAATTGAGTCCACGTTATATAGGCCCATATGAAATTATTAGAAGATTTGGGCAAGTTGCGTATGAGTTAGAACTACCCCAAGAACTCTCCACTGTTCATCCAGTATTTCATGTTTCGATGCTTCGGAAGTGCATAGGGGATCCATCCCGTTTTACTCCTATTGATGATGTACAGATTACAGAGGATCTTACCTATGAGGAGATACCTTTTGCCATTCTAGATAGACAAGTGAAGAGGTTGAGGAATAAAGATATAGCTTCCGTGAAGGTACTTTGGAGAAATTAGCAAATGGAAGAGGTCACATGGGAAACTGAAGAAATAATGAAATCCAAGTACCCTCATTTGTTCCAAAGGGATGAACAAGCTCACGATGTAAGATCAGAACAATGACAAGTAAGTATTTATAAGCTTTGACTATATATCTAAATGATGGCATGAAGAATTCTCCTAGACTTGTAATTGTTTACTTTGAATAATATCACTAACATTCGAGGACGAATGTTTCTAAGGGGGGAAGAATGTAAATCCCCAGACGTTTCTGAGTCTAGTCGACTACCGTAACATTAATGGAAATATTGACACATGAGAGATTTGATGAATTATACATTAATTTGTGGGCATTAATAAGTCTTGCACCATTGGGCCTAAATGAAGCCCAAAAATCATAAGAAGACATGGCCCAAAAATGGCAATTTGACCCATTCTTCCAATACTCTTCCATTGGTCAAGTAAACATATCAAATGTGTGGATAAGGATAATTATAAAGGCACTATATAATCCAAGAAATTATATTTTTATTTCATAAAAGCACACATGCCATTTCTAGAATTATCTACAATATATCTCATCTCACACAAACCCTAAGCTCTCATCTCTTTTGGGACAAGGTCCCCTTTTGGTAAGTATTATTCTCATGGTTAGTATATGATATGTTTAATATGGTCTATAAATCATGTTGGTGGTTTTGGCAAAGTCTTGGACAGTGTGCTATGTGTAAAACTGTCTATTTTTGCAATCAGAGAATGGTTTTGTCTTGTAAACTTGAACATGGACTTGTGGTATTGAAGAAAATGAACTTGATGGATTCAATATTTTCATGTGAGATTTGATTTTAGTCTTACCTTGTTTTATCCTTGTGTATAATGATTGGGATTATTATTGTGAAAATGGCTTTGGATTTGGCGATGTATTGACCAAGAAGTGTAGTTTTGGGTGTCGTTTATGTGTGTTGTGAGAACGTGCATGATTGATGGCACTCAAATGATCAAAAATATTTCAAAATAAGTTTATTTATGATCATGTACCATTCATTGCATAAAAATACCCAAAAGAAACCAACTTGGACCAAAATGGGCATCCGCCCCCGCAGGCGAGGGCACTTGCGGGCGCAGATGCCAACGCAGGTGCCTCTGGCATCTACCAAAAGCCACCTGCGGGTGCACCTCAACCACCTGCTGGTTCATGTGGCTTCGCAGGTCAGCCCCAGGTTCGGTTTTGTATGTTTTCGCATCTAGTTGACCCTCGAAGGCCCCTATACCCTTTTTGGATGTAATTATCAACTTATGATATCGTTTTAATGACTTTAAAGTGTCGTATGGAGGCATGTTGGACTATATGAAGTATGTATGGTTGTTCATATGTTGTTTTGAAGGAGAAATTGTGACAGAATGATAGTTAGGGGACGTAAAGGGTAAACGTGGTGTGAAATGCTATTGATGTATAATGTATTGGTCAATGTGTGGTTTTTTATAGTATTGTTGATGTGGTAACATAGTGGATTGTGCTGTAAAGGGTGAAATGATGTTATACGGTAGTCATATAGCTCATTGTCATTTTGTACGCTTATATAGTAACTAGTTGCTAATGTAAGCTCCGATATATACTTGTATTGTAGAGTAAGGCGTAAGGAAGAATCTGGGATATTGTATTCGCATATAGGATTGAGTGTTCATATAGAGAGTCCAAGGTATGTAAGGTTATTCTATCTATATCCTTCTGCAGCATATTGTTCTTATGGACTACGCACTTATTCCATTCTGAAATGTCCAAAGGCATCTCATTCAGGTTGTATCTATTGTTAAGTCACATGTTCCTCATACTTTAGTCGTTGTTGCTTGTGTGTTACATAATTATGGACATGGTTCCAAATTCCCCACAATGTTATGTTTCAAAGCTTCCAATAAGGTTATGGCTTCAATATGTCAATCTCTCACAAACAACATATCAATCTCACATAAGTGATGGTATTAATCTCTCATGAGTGAGCGTGACAACCTCTCACAAGTAAAGGTACCAATCTCGTAAAAGTTAAAGAATGAAGTAAGATATTATGAGTGTATCCATGGGGTGAAATAAACACATGCATGATGATATCCATGGGGTGAAAGAAACACCAGCATGACGACTATCCCAATATTATGGGTGTATCCATGGGGTGACATGAACACCTGCATGACGATATTATTAATTTCCCACTGATCAGTCGGGCCCAGGCAGTATATGATTAATGATTGGAAAGTAAGTAAGAAGAGGTACAAAAGTGAAGAGAGTATCGAAAGTAATACGCACAGTTCCAAATATATATAGAGAATGCTGACTTATCAAAATCGGTTATTCATTTGTAATTGAGTTCATTGACGTATGTATGATTCATATAGTTTTATTTGAGCCTTACATACTCACTACATTCTTCGTACTGACCCCTCTTGGGGAATTTAGCTTACTTGTTGTAGGCACAGGTACTAGTAGACCTCCTCAGTAAGCTGCAGGACATCTACTGATCTTTGGTGAGCTCCAGTTGGTTCAGGGCTTTTCGTGTTCAAGTTGTACATTGGTTTTGGTATTGTAGATATGATGTAAAATGGGGACTTGTCCCAAATTTAGGTTGGTCGTGTATGTATTTCGGTTAGAGACTTTTGTAGACGTATGTGGGTATGTAAATGAATGTGAAGGAAAGAGATGTACGTTCGTTGACTTGATGGCCCTGAAGGCCAAGTTTCATATATATATATATATATATATATATATATACGATTTCCGATATTCGCCTTTTATGTTCTTACGTGATAGTGTTGTTTCTCATGGCATGCATATGAGTGAATGTAAGCAAAGCTTGGTTCTCTCGGGCCTTATCGGCTACGGGTGCCAATTCGCCTCATTGGAACTCGTGGTGTGACAAAAATGGTATCAGAGCAGGTTGTTCTAAGGGTGCCTATAAAGCCGTGTCTGAGTAGAGTCTTACTTATCGATGTGTTGTGCACCACATTTATAAGTAGGAGGCTATGGGACTTCTAGGAGTTGTTTCATTCCTTCATTTCTAGATTGTGAATTAGAGTCGAAGTTATAGGTGGGATTGTTTCTTATCATAATATTTTTGTTCTTGTATATTATAGAAAAATGCCGATGACAAGAAGAGGTCAAGGTAAAAGTAAGAGGATAGATAGAATTGTTGGAGAAGGAACCCGTATACCACCTGATAAAGTTAATTAAGGCAGACTGAGAATGAATTTGTGTCATGGGATTCCTCCTCTCCCTCTGTTCCAGAAGAGTCGAGTAGTAGAAGCGCACCTGTAGAACCACCAGTCAATACTACGGACCAGGACTTAAAGAATGCAGTCCAGATTTTGACCCAAATAGTTGCTGCACAGGTTCAGGGACAAGGTGGTCCAATGACAGGTGATGATAGTGCTGCGAGAGCAGCTAGTCGAAGGACACAGGACTTCCTGAAATTAGATCCTCCCACATTCACTGGATTCGACCCTAATGAAGATCCCCAAGATTTTATAGATCAAATCCAGAGGGCTTTGGAGGTTATGCATGTGTCCAGTGTGGAAACGGTTGAGCTTGTGGCCTGTAGATTGAAGGGCGAGGCTATATTGTGGTATGAATATTGTAAGAAAGCTCGTGATATTGGTGCAAACCTCCCTGCATGGGAAGAATTTAAAGCGGCATTCCTGGATCACTATCTTCCCTATGAGATCCGTGAGGCTCGTGTGGATCAATTTTTAAATCTCCGTCAAGGGAATCTGAGCATTAGAGAATACATTTTTCAGTTTAATTCCCTGGCTACATATGCTCCAAATTTGGTGTCCACAATGACAGATAGAGTACATCGATATGTGGAAATATTGGAGCCATATTTGGTACGAGACTGCACTATTATTGCCTTAAATCGAGACATGGATATAGCTAGAATACAGGCCTTTGCGCAGAAAATGGAAGATCAGAGACAACGGAGAAGAACACCAGGGCCGTCCAAAAGGGCTAGACCTACGGGACAGATTATGGCGTCCCAAGCAGAGTTCAGGCCTAGAAATTTTAATAGACTGCCTAGGCCTTCATTTTCTTATTCCACGACAGGCACTTTCTCTCAATTCCGTGGGTCCAGGGGGTTTAATCAAATCGGGCAAAGTAGAGGGAGTCGTGGTTCACAGACAGTGGGATCTTTTCGCCTGCTGTGTCAGTATTGTAGATGATTTCATTTAGGTGAATGTTGACGGGGGATGAATGGTTGTTATTGGTGTGGTATGACGGGGGATATGATGAGAGACTGCCCACGAAGAAGCTTGGGTAATGTGGCTCGACCTGTGGGATCAACCGTTGCATCATCATCACCAGTTCCCTCCCTAGGCAGAGGTGTACAGCCGATGGGTCGTGGTAGAGGTGCCAGAGGAGCAGCCAGTACTAGTGGGGTCCAGAATCGCACTTATGCTTTAGTGGACCGACAAAATTCAGAGGCTTCTCCTGATGTCGTCACAGGTACATTATCCATATTTTCATATAATGTATATGCATTGATTGACCCGGGTTCTACATTGTCCTATGTTACTCCATTGATTGCTGTGAAATTTACAATGGCACCAGAATTATTAATTAAGTCAATTGAAGTATCTACACCGGTTGGTGAATATATTGTTGCAAGACAAGTATATCGTAATTGTGTGGTAACTGTGTGTGGTCATGATACACTGGCTGATCTCATTGAACTGGACATGGTGGACTTTGAAGTGATAATGTGAATAGATTGTTTAGCTTCTTGTTATTGCACAGTAGATTTTCGGGCCAAGAAGGTACATTTTCACTTTCCATAAATGAATGTACTAGAATGGAAGGGTGATGTAGGGGCACCAAGAGGAAGATTTATTTCTTATCTGAAAGCCAGGAAAATGATTTCTAAGGGTTACATATGTCATTTAGTACGGGTGAAAGATACTGAAGTGGAACCAATAACTCCGCAGTCGGTTCCAGTGGTCAGTGAATTTCTGGATGTATTTCCAGAGGATCTTCCAGGCTTACCCCCAGAATGGGAAGTAGAGTTTGGCATTGATGTGATTCCAGGCACTCAGCCTATCTCTATTACTCCATATAGAATGGTTCAAGCAGAATTGCGTGTGTTAAAGGAGCAGTTGAAAGATTTGCTGGACAAGGGCTTCATCAGGCCTAGTATGTCTCTGTGGGGTGCACCGGTATTATTTGTACGGAAGAAATATGGCACGTTGAGAATGTGCATCGACTATCGGTAATTGAATAAGGTAACGATCAAGAACAAATATCCCCTCCCCCGAATTGATGATTTGTTTGATCAGTTATAGGGCGCCAAGTGCTTTTCAAAGATTGACTTGAGGTCGGGTTACTATCAAGTCAGAGTTAGAAAAGAAGATGTACCCAAGACGTCTTTTTGAACACGGTATGGCCATTATGAATTTTTAGTTCTGTCATTTGGACTAATAAATGCACCAGCTGTGTTTGTGGATTTGATGAATAGGGTGTTTAAGCCATTTCTAGACGTGTTCATGACGGTATTTATAGATGACATCCTGGTTTATTCAAGATCACCAGAGGACCATGATAATTACTTACGGCAGTTGTTAGAGATTCTCCATGAGCGTAAGTTGTATACAAAGTTCTCCAAGTGTGAGTTTTGGTTAAAATCAGTTGCATTCTTGGGTCACATTGTGTCAGATGAAGGGATACAGGTTGATACACAGAAGATTGAAGCGGTGAAAAATATGCCAAGACCTGCGACACCTACAGAGATTCGTAGTTTTCTTGGATTGCCAGGTTATTACCAAAGATTTGTGGAAGGTTTTTCCTCCATTGCTGCACCGTTAACGAAGCTTACACATAAGGTAGTTAAATTCCAGTGGAATGATACGTGTGAGAAAATCTTCCAAGAGTTGAAAGATAAATTAACCTCTACACCAGTTTTAGTACTTCCCAAAGGTACCGAAGGTTATATTGTGATGCTTCTGGGATTGGCCTAGGGTGTGTATTGATGCAGCACGATAATGTCATAGCATATGCTTCACGACAGTTGCCGCCACATGAGAAAAACTATCCCACACATGATCTGGAATTAGCAGCGGTAGTTTTTTCTTTAAAGATATGGCGTCATTATTTGTATGGAGTTGATGTTGATATCTATACTGATCACAAAAGTTTGCAATATATCTTTAAGCAGAAAGAACTCAATATGAGGCAACGAAGGTGGCTTGAGCTATTGAAAGACTATGATATTGATATTTTATACCATCCAGGAAAGGTAAATGTGGTAGCTGATGCATTGAGTCGTAAGGCAGCAGGAGTCATTAGTGGCCAATTGACGAAAAAGAAAGCGATAATCAAAGACCTACATCAATTAGCAAGTTTGGGGGTTCGTCTTTGTTTTTTTTTCTATGTAAACAGTATAGAAATTCAACAACTTTAATCTATTGGTTTTTTTCGATGGATTGTTTTCGAGTTCTACCTGAAGGTCCCATATCGGAAATTCTCTCCTTGACATCGCCGAAAGATGTAGCTAGGTCTTCAGCTGTCTCGCAATCATTCATGTCTGTAGCAGAATCATACATTGTGTGGGAGACATTTTTGCCATTTGATTGTCAACATATTGTTTCTAGATCAGGCTCTCTAATGGTTCTTCCGTCCAAGAAACTACTTTTCTTCAGCCTCTGTAACTTTTCGATTCTTGTTGATGGAGGTAAATTGGTATGATTTCTTCCCCCCCCCCTTTGTGTTTGTCTTGTTTTACATGAAAAGTTTGTGTTTCCAATCCTTGAGTATAAAGTCTGATCTACAGGTAAGATCACAACGTCATGAGATCAAACACTTTGTCTCTTTTATCTGAGGGGTGTCAATTGATATCTTGTTGCCTGAAAATTACACTATGTCTATAGGTAATTTTTTTTTTTTTTTATGTATATATGTACTATGTTTTTGAATTTTCTTGGCTTTTTCATCTGTTTACTTTTTTTATATTTTGAATCTAGGTGAAAAGTATAGTTATGTCACACTAGCTATGAGAAGGACCATGATCTTATTCAGTTAGAGCGATCAAATGCATGTCGGATTTTTCTTAAGTTTTTATTTTAGCTGTGAATGAGTTATTTTCATAAATACAAGAATAGTCGACTTAATCGTCAATGAAAATGGTCCTATGTCTATGATTCGGTAGTATGTATGGGTGGAACAGGGAAAGTCATGTCAAGCGGATAGGAATCTATGACTGGCCCAACCCGATCTGATAAGTGAAGGGTGGTCAATTGAACACCCTTTGTTGAAAAACTATACTGTAAATATAGAAAATTATACGGAGTACATGTCACAAATTACTTTTTATACGTATATATTAACTTATTTTGGACACATGCTTTGCACGTTTGTCCTGTAGTAATTTATGAAGAGTCGTTACAATGATATATATATATATATACACACACACACACACACATATACATTCTCTAAAACACTTCTTATAAGTAAATACAAATATAATTGTGTAAAGTACAAGCTCTATTATGAATATGAAAAATAATATTTGAACGACTTCAATTATGCGATTCTTATAATATATCAAGTATTCAACTTATTTCCATATAATCTAGACAAACAATATGGGAGGTACAAGTGGGGTGGTGGGAATAGGGCTACATGGATGGGGTGAAGATAAAGTGCGATGGAGGGTGTGGGTTCACAATCAATGTGGGATGCTCACTTGTAGAATTTATTTTGCCTACTACTATTAGAAAAGTCATTTTCCTCATTTTTAAGGAGTTTGTTTTTCTAGAGAAAATATTTTTCAAACATGAGAAAATCGGAAAATGTATTCCTCCATATGAACACACCCTTAGTCGTAAACAATGTCTCATGCTTCTTCTTCCAACGTTTGTAAGTATGATGCTTATTTGAGTTTTAGAGGTCCAGATATGCGTAGGAACTTTGCGAGTCATCTCTCTAATCCTTTAAAGCAAAAAGGAATTGATGTTTTTCAAGACGATGAGCGGCTAAAACAAGAAAATCTATTCCTAATGAACTACTGAAAGCCATAGAAGATTACAGATCTGCCATTGTTCTTAGAAGGTAGGGAAGTCGAGAATTTCTTTAGCTAAATTTTAAGGACATTCAATTTACACCATAGGAATTTTCAAGTGTAATATTTAAGGTAGATAGATTTGTCATTAAAAGAAAAAAGAAGAACAAGTGAAATAGTGAAAAACGTGTACGTACAATCTGATGAACAGAAGGAAGATGATGCGAAGAAAATTCCCTTAGAACAAATAAGTACCTAGAATTTTCGTGAATCATCTCTATATTACAAACAGGAACCCATGCTTTCAAAGACAAAGAACTGCAGGAATCGGGAAAATCAATTCCGGATGAACTTTTGAAAGCTATAGAAGGGTCTAGATTTGCTATTGTGATTTTCAAACATCTATTCATGCTCGAAATGGTACTTAGGGGAGCCAAAGTGAATTGGACCACTTTCTGATTCCAGTCTACTATGATGTGAGTCCATATGGCACCCAAGGGTGGTTAATAAAGTGGTTCGCGAATTATGGGATCTCAGTTGTGAAGACTCCTTGTAGTACAAGTTTTGATGTTAGGGAAAACCTATTTTTAATAAAAGTCTACTTATGGAAATTATTCTATTTAAGGTATAAAGTGTATCCTTGACTAAAAAGGAAAAAGTGTGTCCTTGATTAACAAGGAAAGGTTTTGAAGTTGGCTAAGAAAAGCAGTTGGCACTAGCTTTCTTCAATTGGTATCATAGCAGTTTTTTTCATTAAAGGTTAACACTTGAAAAGGATCATATGGCTGCTTCACTAACTGCACAGGAAGGCTCTTCTCAAACAAGATCACCACTGTTCAATAGTAAGTACTATGGCTGGTGGAAAATAGGATAGTGGACCTTCTCAGTGGTGAAAGTGCTGATCTATAGAATGTCATATTAGATGGCCCTACTATTCCTATGAATATATCTGGTGATGGGAAGAGACAAGTTCCCAAGGATATAATAGAATGGGATGCTACTGACAAAGTAGCTATTCAAAATAATGCCAAGGGTAGGAATCTATGGAATTGAACCTGATGAATACAATAGGATCTCCTCCTATCAAGATGCAAATCAACTATGAGATACTCTTCAAACTGCTCATGAAGTTACTTCTGCTATGAAAAAGCTAAGATAGACAATCTAAATAGGTAATATGAGCTGTTCAGGATGAAGAAAGGAGAGACTATTCAAGACATGCACACCAGGTTCACTGTTATTCTTAATAAGATTTATTTCTTGAGAGAACTCATTCCCACTGGAAAAGCTGTTAGAAATCTTCCGAGTGTACTACCTAAATCTTGGGAAAGTAAAGTAGAAACAATTACTAAAGCAAGAGACCTAGACACTTTAGCTATGGATGAACTAATTGGAGATTTGACAACTTATGAACCGAAGAAAAATCAGGAAAAGGATATTGGAACTAAAAGAAAAGATAAAACTATCTCTCTCAAGGCTACTGAGACTATTGATTATGAAGAATAGAATCTGCCCTGGCTACTAGGAAGTTCTAATATATGTTAAAATGAGGTCAAAACTTTTCGATCGGAGCTCATAAAGTCCAAGAAAAGGATTCCAAGCTATGCCACAAGTGTGGCAGTCCAAATCACTTTATCAAGTTCTATCCTTTATGGGCAGTAGAGCACAAGAAGGTTGTCTATGAAAAGCCTAGAAATCAAAGGGAGGAGTTCACCCTCCCTTCACATAGGAAGATAACATCTTAAGAAGCTGACATAGCTATTCAAAAGGCCCTAACTATTGTGGGAGAACTTACTGATAAATCTGATGAAAATAGTCCCAACAATCATTCCTTGTTAGTTATGGTAGAAGCAAAGAAAGGAGACATTTTAGCCCTCCTATCTATAAGTGACACTGAAGATGATCCTAAAGAAGATGACTCAACAGAGACAATTCTTGCTCTCATGTCTGGCTCTAGTTCTGATAATGACACTGAACAAGAAGAGACTAAGGTATGTTTTTCAGATCTCAAACCCAACCTACACAAAAATATTCTAAAAAGAAACTTGAATATCTCTCAGTTGTTCTTATAAATGCATATTATTTTGTATGCTCTTATAAAGAAAATCTAATAAGTGATTATTCATCTCGAAGATTAGAATGTGAAAGTCTTGAGGAAGACAATGCATCTCTGAAGAATTTTCAGAAAAAGGGAAAAATCAAGCTATTGTTATTCAACAAAACTTGGAAGTAAGCATTAAAAAGCTCAATGCAAGTCTTTTAGATTTGTCTGAGAAAAACAACTAACTGATAAAAGATTTGAAAAAAAGCCAAGCTTGAGCTAGAAATAATAAAAAATGAACCAAATCCTCAACTCTACTTACTCACATTCAAAATAGTCAATCCACTTCTAAACATAGGCTAGGATACAGACTTAAGTCTTGCAAAACTAATCATTCCATGAATATGGTGTGTATTGCTTATGGAAAAGAAGGGCCTATTAAGAAACAATTCCATGTACAGATGAGAGCTGAACAAAGAAACTTTAATTTTGTTAATAAGCTCAAGACTAAAGAACTGAAAAAAAATTCTCTCCATCAAAAGGGGTCTTCCTCACCTAGCTAAAAGAGATTTGATTCATCCTTTCATTCACAAAAAGGGACCCAAGTTGATCTGGGTACATAAATCTAACCTTTGATTCATCTTTTGTAGGAGAAGTATAAAGGAAGGAGCTAGCATAGAGGAAGGAGCTAGCCTTGGTACTTTGTCCGTGCATGCTCTAGACATATAACTGGAGACAAAGAAAATTTCCTCTCTCTCTTACAAACTTTCAAGGAGGAAGTGTTGCATTTGGAAATGGAAAAACTGGAGAAATTGTTAGCATAGGAAAAGTGGGAAAGTCTGTTTCTCATGCTATAAAAAATATCTACTATGTGCTTGGTCTGAAACACAATCTACTGAGTATATCACAAATGTGTGATAAGAAAAACAGTGTGTTATTCACTGTAGCTGATTGTACATTGACTAATGCAACTATTGGAAGCTTAGTACTTAAGGAAAGGAGACATAAGAATGTGTACACAATAGACATCATGGATCCCCTAGAATCTGAATTAACTTACCTTAGTGTCATAACCAACAGCTCATTACTATGGCATAAAAGGCTGGGACATGCAAGTTTCTCTACTATCAACAAGTTGGCGTCAACAGATCTGGTGTTAGGACTGCCAAAGAATAGGTTGGATGAATCCCTTATGTGTGATGCTTGTACTAAGGGAAAATATGTAAGGTCAAGGGAAAATATGTAAGGTCCCCCTTTAATCCCAAAAAGATGGTTAACACAACTAAACCTTTTTAGTTGTTACACATGGATCTGTATGGTCCTATGAGAGTCCTTAGCAGAGATGGAAAGAGGTATGAGTTTGTGAATATTGATGATTACTCAAGGTTTACATGGACACTCTTTTTGAACTCCAAGTATTAAACTTTAGATGTATTCCAAATATTTATCATACTAGTTCAAAAGAAGCTGAATACTGAGGTGGTTGGAATAAGATCTAATCATGGTACTGAGTTTGAAAATGTAAATTTCTTAACCTTTTATGCAAAAAATGATATTGATCACAACTTCTCTACACAAAAAACACCTCATCAAAATGTTGCGGTTGAAAAAAAAATAGATCTTTAGAAGATATGGCTAGAACCATGCTAATAGATAGTGGTCTTTCCAAAAGTTTCTAGGTTGAAGCTGTAAACACAATCTATTATCTCATAAACATGTGTATGATCATATCACTACTGAATAAGACTCCTTATGAATTGCTCAAAGGAAGAAAGCTAAATCTCACCTATCTAAGACCTTTTGGTTGTAAGTGTTTTGTTCAAAACATTGGAAAAGAGTCACTGGGAAAATTTGATGCAAAAAGTGATAAAGGTATTTTCTTTAGGTGCTCTTCAAAAAGTAAAGCATACAAAGTCTTCAACAAAACAAAAAGTTGTGTAGAAGAACATCCATGTCATTTTTTATGAAGAAAATTATGAATGTAGCACAAATAATGATAATAAAGGGATTGGATTAGTACATGATTCAAAAGATGAGCATGATAAAGAAGCACATAAGGATGTCACCTCAGCTGTTGAGAAATACCCTATTAACCAGGAAGAATTGTCAGTCTTAGGTGGAATTGTCCATGTTGAAGATTTCTCTTATCACCTTAATGTACTAGGTCCTTCTCAACTAGCTGTTGGAAGAAACTGGAAGCATAAGAGTTCACATCCAATTAAAAATATTATTTCCCCCATGGACTCAGGAATGAAGACTAGGAACAAAATAAGAAATATTGTGCTTACTCAACATACTTATCAGTAATAGAGCCTAAAATATCAAGAAAGCTATGTTGGATGCTGATTGGATTTTGGAAATGCAAGAAGAGTTGAACCAATTTGAAAGAAGTAAGGTGTGTAACTTGGTCCTAAAACCTGAAGAAAGAACCATTATTGGTACTAGGTGGGTGTTCATAAATAAGAAAGATGATTAAGGAGTGATGACTAGAAATAAAGCCAGACTTGTGGTGCAAGGATATAATTAAGAAGATGGCATTGATTATGATGAACTTTTGCGCTAGTAGCTAGAATGGAAACAATAAGAATGTTGATTATTTTGCCTCTCATATGGAGTTCAAGTTATTTCATAAGGATGTCAAAGTTCCTTCTTGAATGGTTATCCGATGGAAGAAGTCTATGTAAAGCAGCCTCTAGGCTTTGAAAATTTTGAATTTCCTAATCATTTTTATAAACTTGACAAAGCTCTTTATGGACTTAAACAAGCTCCAAGATATTAGTATGATAGATTGTCCTCTTTTATTTTGGAGCATGAATATATAAGAGGAAAAACACAACACATTATTTATAAGGAGAGGAGTTAAGGTCCTCATTGTGCAAATATATGTGGATGACATAATTTTTAGAGCTACTGATGATGTATTGTGTAATGAGTTTGCCTTTTTGATGAGTAGTGAATTTGAAATGAGCATGATAGGAGAATTGACCTTCTTCGTAGGTTATAGATAAATCATACTAACAATGGAACATTAATACACCAACAAAAGTATGTCAAGAAATTACTGAAGAAGTTTGAGATGGATGGGGCAAAGACACATAATACTCCTATTTCTACAACTACAAAGTTTGATAAAGATGAATCGGGTGTATCTATTGTTGAGACCAAACATAGAGGAATGATAAGATCCTTGCTATATCTTACTGAAGGAAGACCTGATATTGTGTATAGTGTGGGATTATGTGCTAGGTTTCAATCTTCTCCTAAAGAGTCTCACTTGAAGGCTATAAAAAGAGTTCTAAGATATCTTAAAGATACTCAAGGATTGGTTCTTCCTTCTAGTGATTCTTTTGAATGTATTGGTTATGCTAATGTTGATTATGCTAGATACTTGGTGGATAGAAAGAGCACTTCTAGAATGGCATATTTTTTAGGACCTTGCCTTGTCTCTTGGGCAACGAAGAAACAAAATTTAGTAGCTCTCTCAACTGCTGAGGCTGAATATGTGGCTGCTACTTTTTATTGTTTTCAACTACTCTGGATAAAGCAACATCTCAATGATTATGGTATCAATCTAGGATGTATTCCTATCTTGTGTGAAAATACAAGTGCAGTCAACATGGAAAAGAATCCAGTTCAGCACAAAAGAACTATGCATATTGATGTGAGACATTATTTTCTTAGAGATTGTGTAGAAAAAGGGTTGATTAAAATGATGCCTTATGAAACTGATGAACAAATAGCTAACGTTTTTGCTAAAGCCTTGGGAATAAAACACTTTGAAAAGAATAGATTAGCCCTTGGCCTGTGATGTCGTCCAAAATATACCTCCAAAAAAGTATAATGCAGTCAATGTACCAAATAAAGAACCCAACTAGGTTGGGGTCGATCCCACAGGGAATAGGACGAAATTATGTCTAGTGCTTGTCCGAGTAATTGGAAAGTAAGTAAAAATGGGGATTTTTTATAAGTAAGCAGTAGCAGTAATGATTGTCGATTTTTATATTCATAATCAATATGAAAAATACACTAGGACTGTGATCTCCAATGATTCCTTAACTCCACTAGTTATTGTGCTGGCAAAACTGTTCCGCTGCGTTGCATGCAAAATCTAACAAGTTAAGTTCATCTAAACGTCTCTCGACCTTGGTTAGACGAATTTCACTCTTTTCCTCTCGGTCTCTGAGTGTCGCACTACTAACCCTTGTCCTGGATCTCAGATAACTATCCCTGTTATGGCTCAAGTTATTAGATGAAGGTTGATAGCTTCAAATCTCTGTTGTTATTCCCTTTTCCTAATCTCTACCTCTCTATCGAGCAAGTCTAGAATACAGACGAGTTTCTAACATTTGCAACCATTAGAAGATCAATTATAATGAGGGTAATAACAATGCATGTATTCATAATGATTCAGAATTGCTTTGCACTTAACCCATTTTGCTAATTGCTCATGGTTCACACAACCCTAGTTGATGGGTTTAGTTACTCATGATTGCAAGAACACAAGAAGAATTCAATGATGAAAACATAATTGTAAACTCACAATAAGGAGAAAACTCTAAAATCTCAATATCAATAAAACCCTAGAATCGATGTTCCAACATTACGAAATCAATAATATATTTATAAACTCAAAAATAATGGAAAATATATCTCAAAACAATGTCTAAGCAACCCCTAAACATAGAAAAATATAGGGGTATTTATAGATACAAGGTGTATCCTATCCTAAACAAAATAGGAAAATAGAGTCGGAACTTTTACACGGTACCAATCCACGCCACGTGGGTCCTGCCTTGGAAATCAGGCTGCTCCAACTAACTGTAGGAGTTCACCTATGGCATAGACCCACGCCACGTAGGTCGACTCACGTGACGTGAGTCCTGTTGTGAGTCTCTCCTCTGATGCAGGACTTGGATCTTTCATCTTCAGATACTTCGTTCTCGAGCATTATCCTTCCTTTGTCCATTTTGCCTCCAAAAAACCTATTCTCCTACAATATAGAACAGAAAACACATCATACCAACAAAACATACATGAGTTATTGCATATTTTCTTTGTTTTAAGCATCAAAAGTGCCATGAAACCATGACACATCAACACCCTCAACTTAGAATGGTTGCATGTCCTCAGGAAAACAAAACAAAACAAACACATATGATGCTTAACTAAGAGAAACCTAAGAGACCTACGATAGTCGACTTTTCCTACCCCTCCTATTTTTAAATCAACACCACAGTGTGTATACGTACAACATATTATCATGACACAGCAGGGATCAATGATGGCATCAGATTATGAACAAACAACTAAGCATATATGCAAATGACATTATCCGAACAAATAGCAGCTCACAATGCAACCCATATACTCTCACAACAAAGAAGTCTCATGCACTCACAGTATACTAATGAATATCAAAGTAGGAACTGGGTCAAAACACTCTCTCTCATAAAGAAGTTCAAACAATGTGCGTGAAATACCATAGGTTTGCCCTTATTTTCTATACCTTAGTTTTTCGGAAAGTTGGACTAGGATCACATTAGTACTTTCATCGGCTTGTAATGTAGGCTTAAGGACGGGTGTGGTACATATGGATATAGTGACTCAACTCTCCTTTACACTACACTATTTTTGGCTCCACTTTCCAGCCATTCTCCTTCATTTATTTTTAGATTTTGGTGTGATTTTGTTCATACTTTCAAAACAATCTTTTTTTTCTCTTTTTTTTTACTTTTTGCAAATTCTGTTTATTTCACTCATTTTCTTTCACACCCAACTCTTTTCTCTTTTTCTTTTACTAACCCCTTCTTCATACCCAAGTTAAACTATGCACCCCCATAATAGCCACCCTCAACTTAGGCGATTTGCCTGAGTTAAGGTACACAATGTCCAAGGAGGGACCAGGGCCAAGATAGATTCATTATAAGTCAAAATGGGAAGGTGAATAGGCTAATGAAACAAACAAGTCAATTAAGGCTCAAACTCGGGATCAAGGGATACTTAATTCATTTGGTCAGACATTTAGGCTAAAAGTGGACTCATTCAAGAACGGCCTATGATCCTTTCCTAAAAACTACCCTATAACCTAGGCAAGATTAACGGGCAAGTTATGGATCACACACACAAAGTGAACTAAGTAATGACCTCAAACACACATAGCACAGGGTTACACTATAAACTACTACCTATTCGTTTCATGCATTGCTAAGCTATAGTTATCACAAATTTACATGCTACATACACAATACAAAGAATTTTTTTTTTCTCAGGAAGGGTGTCACTTTAAGTAATCAAAAAGCATCATTATCTTTCAAAGTTCATTCAAAATGGGACTGCACTAAGGTTCCCTTATTTTTCTCCTAATTAAACATGAAAACACATAAATAATATAAATAACAAACTAAACATATCGGTTCTACTATGATAGCCCACTTGGGGGAAAAGAAACACGACAATAAAACCCCCAAGTGATGGTATACCCCCACCCCCAACTAAATAATGGTGCACTGCCCTCAGTGTACAACTATCAATATGGTAAGTGTAAGGGAGTGAAGACATACCTACAGTGTGTTAGGCACCGAATATGGGCCCGTCCATGGCAGGATCATCTGTATGCTCTCTGGGCTCCATGCTAGGTGCGTTCGGTAGAGGGGGTGGCTGACTAGAAGATGCTCCCCGTTCTCTCTGCACATGGTCAATATAACTGAGATGGCACTCTACCCAGGAGGCCTTGGTATCCCTCCAAAGATCACTCTCAAACTCATCTCCACTATCAGTCTGACACTCAGGACTCCGTGGCCTCTAGCAACAAGAGGCTCCTCATCAGCAAACAAATCCACCTCAAAACCTGGTGCTGAGGATACCACTGTAGGTATAGGTGGAATGATAAGAATATTGATAACTACTAAATATCAAACCTCTGCCCTCAATGCAGCCACCTCCTTAGTCAATCCCGTTAAATCCGAAACTTGGGCCTCTTTCAACCAGCTACCCATCCTGTGCTAAAAATTGTCAATCCCCCTATGCAGCTCGTGCATAAACTTCTCCATAGCAGAAGTTATGTGAGCCTCATGGCTTAGGATGAGATACCAACTTAGCCATCTAGGACTCTGTGTGAGCCTATCGCTCAATAACCTGCGTCTGTCTATCCACTAACTGCTGCAAAAACTCATGTGAAACTGCAACCATGCAAGACGAGGGTGATGGTGCTGTTGGTCCAGCTGCCCCTTTATCAGTCACAGAGACTGTGCCCTCGGAAGGCAACCTCCCAGCCTCAGGGTCACTAACAGGTGTTGAAGTGCTAACCGATTCCTCACGATCCACTTGCCTTTCAAAAAGGGTTTTGCTTGACGAAGTAGAGGTATCAGAACCCCTCTGGGAAATTGGAATAGCACCTCACTGCTGCATCAGTCCTACATCAGCGATATGGGTCACCTCAATGGCGTGATCTACTGAAGGCATCCAAACTACACCAACACTATGACAGCCCTGGATCAGACATAAGAAAGGTATGCTGGTATTGTCTCTAAAGGCACATTCATGAATCTGCCTAATAATGTAGCGGGCGATGTTGATGTCATATCAGGCGATGATGCTTGCTACCACAACAGCTCGGTCAAGAGTAAGAGAATTATCTTCACTTGTGGGACTGAGATGATTTCGTACAACCGACCATGAAAACCTGCCCGTAAAGTGAAGTGAGAACTTCTTAATATCCAACTTCTCAGCTACCCATTTCTCATCTACGCTATCCTCTGCGATATACTGTGCAACCCACCATAGTAGCTCTAAACGCTGATCAGCATCCTTCATTTTATTTCTATTTTTCACCATCTCCATGTGGTGATCAAACTCAGCAGTACTAACTAGAAGTGGACGTTATATACCAAACAAGAACCGATGGATAGTCTACTCAGAAATGTCTACTCTGGTTTCATGAACCAAAGTATAAGTCAATGATGGTTGGTCCCAAGATCACTGCTCAACTAGTGTGATCAATTCAATAGAAGCAACATATGAAGCATAAAACTCACGGACCAACTCTGGGCTATAGCTACCAGAAGGCTCCATCGTCCACCTGAATCCATACTGATCAAATACTACCTTGATTTGGGTAGTACCTTTAACTTATCTAACTGATACCGAGGCTCCTCAGTGATACTCCGTCTACACACATCCCGCTCAGTCAGCTCTGCATCCCTATCATAAATGGCCCTCATACCCTAAACACACCACTTTTTATTTTTCCTTCATACTGCAGTTGCGGCCAGCTGTACAACCACATGTCGATGTGAGGAAGTCGTTGAATCCTGAACACCAGCCCACTACCCATAGACTTAGAATCATCTGCACCCTCGGCAATATCATTGATCCTAGGTGCCTTAGCCTCATCTTCAGTATCACTGATTGCAGAAGCATCCACCCCCTCTCCAGACTGGGGACGAATTCTGAAGATTGAATAAGAGTCACAACTATAGGCTGAGTGGTGGCTCAAAATGCATCCTGTGCCCTCATTGGTTGTTTTGTGGCGCGAGGAACAAGAGCAGAATTATCCTGAGCGATCTCATAAACCTCTTCAAACCCACTTTTCTCTGACTCTGAAGACTCATCTCGCAGCCTTGTTGTGCCTTTCGGGTTCTTGGCGCGGATTCGCGAAGAGGAACCTATATCTATGTGTTTGAGGTTTCCCTTAGGCAGCATGGTTGGGTCGGGTATGGGTATTCAGGTTAGGGTTCCATGATGTAGGGTCGGATTGGGTTTGGGTTATTGGGGTAATGGGATTCAAATTTTTTTACAATTAGAGTAGTGGTGGTACGAATTGGAGTGGTTGGTACTTGGGATTTATAGTTATTATAGGATTAAAAGTGTTAATTTGGATGAATTGGGGAAGGAAATCGAGTATGTGGAGGCTTGGAGAATATGGTTTTTGGATTTTTAACCGGGTAGTATCGAATTTCATAAAAGATAGGCCAAAATTAGGGTTGGGTCGGGTTGGATCTTGACTTTTATTTATGGGTCTGAGTCTCATGGTTCTGACCCACAACACGTGGGTTGGCCTAAGTCATGTGGGTCCCTGTCGTGGGTCGAGTTCTGCAGCCATAAATAATCTTTGATTCTCACGATACTGACCCATGCCACGTGGGTTAACCTACGTCACATGGGTCTTGTCGTGGGTTAGATTCAGCAACCAAAAATTTTCCTCTGATTCCCACGAGGCCAACCCATATCACGTAGGGTAACCTACGTTACGTGGGTCCCTCCCGTGGTTTAAGCTTCATACTTTTCAGTTCACTTCTTTCTTTTCAACTTACAACTGGTAATAATCCTTGGGTTGCCTCCCAAGCAATGTTTGATTTAATGTCGCGGTACGACGTAGCTAGGTTGGTTACTCAGACTTCACCAACCAGCCCATGGGTTTCCTCCCATGAAGCTCCTGATTTAACATTATGGAACGACCTAGCTTACTTGACTACTCAGACATCGTCAAGACTAATATCCTCACATATCCTTATTTCTTCCGTGATTCCCACATAGTGTTTTACACGCTGCCCATTTACCTTGAATAGAACATTATTATCTTTTTTCAGCTCGATTGCTCCATGTGGGAACACCCTAACCACCGTGAATGGTCCAAACCATTTGGACTTTAACTTTCTAGGAAACAAGCGAAGCCTGGAGTTATAAAGTAGTATCAAATCTCCCGGGTGAAACTCTCGTCACTCAATCCTCTAATCATGATATAATTTTATATTTTCTTTATACAACGCTGAACTTTCATAAGCCCGGAGACAAAATTCATCCATCTCATTCATCTGTTTTAGTCTCAATTTAGCCGTATCACTCCATTCTAGATTCAACCTTTTCCGCGCCCATAATGCCTTGTGTTCAAATTCGACAGGAAAATGGCACTATTTACCAAACACCAGATAATATGGAGTTGTACCAATTGGTGTCTTGAAAGCAGTTCGATATGCCCATAATGCATCATCCAATGTTCTTGCCCAATCAGTCCTATTGGCATTCACCGTCTTTTCCAAAATAGAATTAATCTCACGATTTGACACCTCAACTTGCCCGCTCGCCTGAGGATGGTAAGGTGTTGCCACCTTATGTTTGACACCATATTTTTCAAGCAGGGCTTTGAAAAACCAATTACAGAAATGGGGTCCTCCATCACTAATGATAACTTGGGGTGTACCGAATCGTGAAAAGATGTTTTTTTTCAAGAATGCCATGACACTTCTTCCTTCATTATTGGGAAGCGATATGGAATCCACACATTTACAAGCATAGTAAACAACTACCAGAATTTATTTCATCCTATGTAAGCTCATAAATGGGCCCATAAAATCAACTCCCCATACATCAAACAATTCGAGCTCAAAAATAGTGGTCATAGAAAGTTCGTGTCTACGCGAGATGTTCCCTTGTATTTGACATTGGTCACAAACTCGAGCATAGTCATAAGCATCTTTATAAATGGTGGGCCAATAATACCCGCATTGTAAGATCTTATGAGCAGTCCACGCACCTCCATGATGACCCCCAATAGGAGATGAATAACATGCTTCCAAAATACTCATCATCTCGACTTCCGAAATACACCTTCGAATTATGCCATCTATACACACCCTAAATAGATAAGGCTCATCCCAGAAGAATTTTCTCACTTCATGCATGAATCTCTTCCATTGTAGATATGACATATCTTTCAAAATTAGGTCACTTGCCAAAAAGTTGGCAAAATCTGCAAACCAAGGGATTAATTCTTATGATGTTGCCAACACTTGTTCGTCTAGAAAAGTATCATCAATATCAAGATCATACCTCAATCTAAGCATTTCATCCTCCTCAAGGCATGATAGTTGGTCTGCAACCTGATTCTCAGTCCCTTTTCGGTCCTTAACCTCAAAATCAAATTCTTGCAATAGAAGTACGCACCGAATCAGTCTTGGCTTGGCATCCTTATTTGACATAAGATATCTAAGTGTTGTGTGGTCTGTGTGAACAATCACTTTCATACCAATTAAGTACGATCGAAATTTCTCGAAAGCAAAGACTATTGCCAACAATTCTTGCTCGGTTACAATGTAATTTTTCTGAGCTGGATTAAGTGTTTTGCTAGCGTAATAAATCGGATGTAGAATCTTCTCACATCTCTGTCCAAGGACTTCACCCAAGGCCAAACCGCTAGCATCACACATAACCTTAAATGGCATCATCCAATCTGGTGAAACAATGATAGGGGCTGAAATCAACTTCTCTTTAAGACACTCAAATGCTTTTAGAAATGCCTCATCAAATACAAACTTCACCTCCTTCTCTAAAAGCTTGCATAATGGATGTGCAATCATAGATAAATCCTTGACGAATCTTCTATAGAAACCTGTATGTCCTAAGAAACTTTGAATTCCTTTAACCGAAACAGGTGGAGGTAACTTTTTAATCACCTCAATCTTGTCTTTGTCAACTTCAATACCTTTCTTTGAGATCTGATGCCCCAATACAATACCCTCATTAACCATAAAGTGATATTTTTCCTAATTTAGCACTAAGTTGCACTCCTCGTATCTTTGCAACTCATTAGTAAGGTGTGCTAAGAAATTATCAAATGAGACTCCCATAATATAGAAATCATCCATAAAAACCTCAATAGTGTCTTCCACCACGTCGGAGAAAATGGACATCATGCAACGCTTGAAAGTGGTCGGTGCATTACATAAACTGAAGGGCATTCTTTTAAACGTGAACGTCCCATATGAATAAGTGAAAGTGGTCTTCCATTGGTCCTTGGGAGTAATAAAAATCTGATTATACCCCAAATAGCCGGCAATAAAACAATACCATCCTCTACCAGTAAGACGGTCTAACATCGGATCCATGAAGGGCATAGGAAAGTGATTTTTTTCGTACCAAGAATTCAACTTTGATAGTCCATGCAAACTCTCTATCTAGTAACCGGCCTCATTGGGATTAACTCATTCTTATCATTTGGAACAACAGTGATTCCTCCCTTCTTTGGCATATTCTGAACTGTCTCATCCACTTACTATCAGCAATGGGGTAAACCACACCTGTATCTAACTACTTGATGATTTCTTTCTTCATAACCTCTTGTATAGGTGGGTTCAGAAGATGTTGGTGCTCAGTGAATGGAATGCACTGAGGATCAAGCTGGATTTTATGAGTGCAAATATCATGTGGAATTACGATAATGTCGGTGATGGACTAACTAATGGCCCTCTTAAACCTTTTTAACACTAAAATAAGAGCTTCCACTTGGCACTCCACCAACTTAGCAGAGATAATCATCGGCAAGGTGTCGTTTGTCGTTGGATCCCAAGAATGCATAGCTGAGGTGAGACGGAAGAGCCTTAAGCTCCAAAATTGGAGGCTCCTCAATAGATAGTCGAGTTGGTGGGGTCACCCTATTTTTAAAATTAAGATCCAGTTTCTTAGGAACATAAGTGTATGAACCCCTACCAACGAGTGCACCAACCATCTCATTGTATTCCACAATACCATCGTTGTCAAAATTCATAATCATGGCCGCAAGATCTTTTACCCCCAACCTTTCTTCAAGAGGTACGACAATATCATTCTCATCAACTGCATCTATTACCAAAATCACCCGCATATCTTTTGGTTGCTTTATGGAATGACAAACATTGAAAGTGACATGTTCATTATTTAACTTGAATTTTATCTGCCTTGTTTCCATGTCAAACAATGCACGACCTGTGGCAAGGAATAGTTTTCCCAAGATGATGGGAACCTTAAAATCAAATTCACAATCTAGAATCACAAAGTCAGCCGGGAAGATGAAAGATGCAACCTTCACCAAAACATCATACAAAATGCCCACAGACATTTTCATAGATCTATCTGCCATAAGGAGTCTCATAGAAGTCAGTTTCAGTGCTCTTAATCCTAACTGCTTGAAAACGGCTAGCGACATCAAGTTTATGCTAGCACCTAAGCCACACAGAGCTTTTGCAAAATTATAGGACCCAATAGTACAAGGAATTGTAAAGGCTCCTAGATCTTCCTTTTTCTCGACAAGTGAGCGAGAAGCAATTATACTACAATGGTGTAAATTATCTGCTGGCTCAAAACTGACGGTTCTCTTCTTTTTCACCAAATATTTCATAAATTTTGCGTAACCTAGCATCTGTTCTAAAGCCCCGACAACAGGAATATTTATCGATAATTCCTTCAACATTGAGATAAATTTTTGATATTTATGCTCTTCAGCTTTCTTTTTCAACCTTTGAGGAAAGGGAATGGGAGGTCGAGGAATTTGTTTATATAATTGAGGGACCTCCTTTTCTCTCCCATTATCAGACTTCGCTTTTTTGTCGTCATCCTGAGGCTTTTGAACTGCATCCCCCTTTGAATTCTCTGGCTCTATTTCAATTTCAATATCAACTACCACCGTCTCATCTTTCTTATCATTATCCACAGGTATGGATGGTTCAGTTGTGCACTTCTCGCTTTTAGTAGTAAAGGCCAAACAATGGCTATCATATTTTGGATTCTGGACGGTGTTGCTCAGAAGGGTACCTGGCTAACGCTGGTTAAATGCCACCAATATCTGCCCGAACTTTTGCTCCAACTGTTTAATGGAAGTCGAATGAGATTCTACTTTCTGACTTATTCCTGAAATGTTTGACCTAATCTCCTTCAAGCAGTTCTCTTGAATCTCTGACCCTTTAACCAATTTATTGAGAAGGGCTTCCATTCTTGAATTTCCATAGTCAGCATCACAATTTCCTGGTGTTACATATGTGCCACTCTTCTTCTTATAATCATCCTTTTGCCTCCAATCACCGTCACGATCCTGGTCTCTATCTTTGTATCCTGACTTGTTATAATTATCTCTATAGTAGTTCCAACCTTGATTCCTTTGCCTCGAGTTTCAAGAGTCTTGATTAGACCCTTGGCCCTTGGCTCAAAAACCCGCCACCTCTCGATCCAAGTACTTAGCCTCCTCTTCAAATTCATAATCATCATGCCTAGGTGTTTTGCCTTGTGCTCCTATGGAATGCACCTTTTCAGCACTTCCAGCAGCAATCTGTTTGGCTAGAAAGCTAATTTTTGTCCTCAATTGTGTGAGCTCTTGAGCTACAGATTCATCCAAAGCCCATTCTGCTTCTAAGGCTCCAACAACATACATCCCCACAGGTGTATCTGCCTCTTGAGTATGCCATTCTTAGTTGGTATTAGTGACATGATCTAAAATCTCTGAAGCTTGTTCCCACCTTAGACACATAAATGCTCCGCCAGTGATAGTATCTACTACAACCTTGGTATTGGCGTTTAAGAAGCCCTGTAGAAGATCTTAAGTAAACTCCTACCATTCATCCTATGATTTGGCACATTCTGCATCTTCTTCTTGAACCTTAGCCATGTCTCGTAAAGTGCTTCAGAATGTAGTTGTCTGAAGTTGTAAATCTCATCCTTCAACTGTAACATCTTGGAGGATGGGAAAAATATCTCCAGAAATTGATTTCTCAACTCTTGGCAAGTAGTGATGGAACCTCGTGGTGATTTGACCAACCATAAAATTGCTTCTCTTGTTAGAGAGAATGGAAACAATAACAAACGAATAGCCTCTTGGTCAACTAGGGCAAATTGTATGAAGTGCAGACCTCCACAAAATTCATCACGTGCATATTCGGATCATCTAAAGGAAGACCGGCGAACACATCTTTCAAGTTTAGCAGGTGTATCATGGCACTTGTAATGTCAAACTTAGTGCCTTGAGGTAACTCTGGTGGAATAATAGCGCCAGTCTCAATAGGCTCAAAATACGCCACATCCTCTTCTTTGGGATCATCATAAACTGACACCTATGGTCTTGGATGGGGTTGTTGAACCCTCAATCTTCTATGTCTCTCTTCAAGTGCAGCTAGACGTTATGCTGTCTCTTGCATTCCTTGATGATCCCTATCCACTTGTCTAAGAGCTGCTTGCTTTGCATTTTTCTCTGCCGTCAATCAAGCAGTGACTTGTTTAGCAGTTTCATGACCAACTGGCTGAATTGGCTAGTTATGTATATCTCCCGCGGCTGCGAGATTCCGAGCTCCGTCAGTATTCACCATTCTTTGATTAGCATTGTTTGTTCAATCTCAGTATCAAGTGGAATCAGGGGATTGCCTTGACTCGTAGTGTTGGGCATACACCGGCGTGTGCCCTTAAAAGTATAAAAAAATAAAATGAATCAACTCCAACAAGCTAACATTTTTGCTAAAGCCTTGGGAATAAAACACTTTGAAAAGAATAGATTAGCCCTTGGCCTGTGATGTCGTCCAAAATATACCTCCAGAAAAGTATAATGCGGTCGATGTACCAAATATAGAATCCAACTAGGTTGGGGTCGATCCCACAGGGAATAGGATAAAATTACGTCGAGTGCTTGTCCAAGTAATTGGCAAGTAAGTAAAACTAGGGGATTTTTATAAGTAGTAACAGTAATGATTGTCGATTTTTGAATTCGTAATCAATATGAGAAATACATTAGGACTATGATCCCTAATGATTCCTTAACTCCACCGGTTACTTGTGCTGGAAAAACAGTCCCACTGCATTGCATGCAAAATATAACAAGTTAAGTTCATCTAAACGTATCTCAACCTTGGTTAGACGAATTTGACTCTTCTCCTCTCGATCTCTGAGTGTCGTACTACTAACCCTTGTCCTGGATCTCAGATAACTATTTATGTTATGGCTCAAGTTATTAGATGAAGGTTAATAGCTTCAAATCTCTTTTTTTATTCCCTTTTCCCAATCTCTACCTCTCTCTCAAGCAAGTCTAGAATACCGACGAATTTCTAACATTTGCAACCTTTAAAAGATCAATTATAATGAAGGTAATAACAATACATGCATTCACAATAGTTTAGAATTGCTTTGCACTTAACCCATTTCGTTAATTCCTCATAGTTCACACAATCCTAGTTGATGGGTTTAGCTACTCATGATTGTAAGAACACAAGAAGTATTCAATGATGAAAACATAATTGTAAACTCACAATAAGGAAAAAACTCTGAAATTTCAATATCAATAAAACCCTAGAATTGATGTTCCAAGATTACAAAATCAATAATATGTTTATGAACTCAAAAATAATGGAAAATATCTCTTAAACCAATGTACTAACCAACCCCTAAACATAGGACAATATAGGGGTATTTATAGATACAAGGTAAATCCTATCCTAAGCAAAATAGGAAAATAGATTCGGCACATTTCCACGGTACCAACCTATGCCACGTGGACTGACCCACACCACATGGGTTGACCCACGCCACGTGGGTCCTATCGTGGAAATTAGGCTGCTCTAACTAACTGCAGGAGTTTCCCTACGGCACAGACCCACGCCTTGTAGGTCGACTCACGTGATGTGAGTCCTGTCGTGAGTCACTCCTCTGGTGCAGGACTTGGCTCTTTCGTCTTCAGATACTTCATTTTCGAGCATGATCCTTCCTTTTTTTCCATTTTGCCTCCAAAAAACCAATTCTCCTGCAATATAGAATAGAAAACACATCATACCCACAAAACATAGCCGAGTTATTACATATTTTATTTGTTTTAAACATAGAAAGTGCCATGAAGCCACAACGCATCAGCCTGATCAACCAACTCTTACAAAAGGAAGGATGAAGCTTCCCTCAATGATTGATTTGAAAATTAAGGTACAAGATGATGTTAAAGAATAGATATTGTAACTAACTCAGTTTTTGTTCCTTAACAGGATCACATCCTCAACTTGAGAGTTCACCTCTAGGATCTAATGATATTATCTTATTTCTTAATGAAAAATTCTCCTACAAAGCAGAGAAAGCATAAAAGGACCTGGTCCTTGAGTCAGGTACGCATATCTTTCACTAAGCATTCAAAATTTAAGTGCGCGTTTTAAAAAGAATGTTGTTTTTGTCATATGAACATGATCCTCAACATTACACCACTTACTCTAAATAATACAAACTCTTAAGCAGAACATCAAATGATATGCCTTTTAATCATTACTCCCTCTATCCAAAACTGACAACTGTCACTTCAACTATTCCAATACTTCAAAATGTTCTCTCTCTCTCTCAAAACTATCCATCTTTATGAAAACCTTAACCAAAAAATCTTTGATTTCTTTCCTCCAAAGCCTAAAAAATTCTTTATCCAATGGCATCTTCAAAACCTTCAAATTTATCCACAAAGCCCACTTCTTCCTCATTCAATTCACTCTTAAATTACTCTGATGATGAGGATTTTTTCTTATTTACTGGTGCACACACATAGGGGGAACCAAGGTCTCGATCTTCATCACCCTCTCTTTCATTCTCTCTTCAAGTCCCTCTCAAAATCTCTCATCTCCTCAAGTACAAGAAATTGATTCCTTAAAATATTCTTGGACCTCTGAAGAAACAGCTGCAACATCCCATCTGATATATCTAAGCCCCCTTCTTTTAGTGATGAAAATATTAACAGTGATGGAGATATAGTGTTAGCCCCAAACTTTCCAAATGCGTGTTATCTTCCATCCCTGGGTGTAAAAAGAAATTCATTCATAAACCCAATTCCAACCCCAAATCCAAGTCCAAACCAAAACCCAAACCCTTCTTGCCACCAAAAATCCCAAATACTAGGAAAAGGGCTGTAGAAATAAGAGAGGCTGAAGAGAGTAAGAGAGGCAGAGTGGCTAGAGTAAAGAAAAATAATGGGGAAGATGATGACCCCATTGATCTTAAAGAATAATAGGAAGAGGTACAGGAAGAAGAAAATGCTCCTTCTTAGATAGGAAAAGTCAACAAGAACTATGAAAGTTCTTGAGACTAGGAATAATTGGTTATTATGATACTCAACTCAATCTGAAGGGGAGAGTTCTTGTTTATAAGGTAATTAACAATCCTTTTATTCAGCAATTAACTGATAGGCTTAGGTTTCAAGGTTGTGAACATCTGTTTAAAATGAAAAGGCATATACTGTTTAAGAAGGAAGTGATAGAATGCAAATTTGAAAATGTTAAAGGGATGGGTGGTGAGATCTAGTGTTGGTGGGGTTGAGATTATATTTGGCCTTGTAAAATTAGAAGAAATCCTAAATGTGCCTGCTGAGGGGTTAGAAGAATATGTTTGGAAGACAGATGAGGATTGTCTACTGATAAGGAAATTTATTTCGAAGAAAGAGAAGAGGAAGCTTAGGAAGGTATAAAAAGGAGAGAGATCTCTAATCCATAAGCTCCTATTTGAGATTATGAACAAGGAGATATTACCTAGGAGAGGAAGAAGGCATGAGGCCAGTTTCAAGAATCTAGGGATTATGCATGCCCTATATAGATGAGAAGGTAAACCTTCTAGCTCTTATGATCAAACACATAAAGAGAGTCACATCTCAAAGGACTGGTCCTCATGGTCTAGCCTAAGGATTTTTCTCTCTATAGTTTTTAAGAGCTTTGTTGTTCCTCAAGATCACAAACTCAACCTTAGAAGAATGTGACTGCCTATCTGAGAAGCCTGTTTGGAAAAAGAACTCAAGCCACATGACTCGGATGTTGCTAGTCTTGGAAGTTGCAATAAGGAAATTGCTCGATTGAAGGAAGAGAATACTAGTTTGAAGGAGTTGTCTTGCAGCCTCATAAGTTCAAGTGGACACCCTTAATACTAAGATGATACTGTAGCACAACAAATATTTTTAGAACATCCAGTCCCTCATGGATCTCCTTCCTAAGTCCAAGGCTTCATCCTCATCATCCTAAGCCCCTAATGATTTAGTCCCTTTATCATTCATAACTTTTTTTAGTGATTGGTTTTTATGACAAACAATATTTTCTTTGGGTTGTAACTAATACTTGAATGATTTGTTTTGGGCTAGTGGTTGGGTTAGTTTGTGCTTATCTTACTTATTTTACTGAATGATTCCTTTACTTGAGTTGTGATATCATTGAATAGATAATATCCTTAGTATTTTGGTGTGATGTCTCTCTTGAGTGTGGCTCTGTTGCCTCAATGACCATGAGTTATTACATGTTATATTCGATAGCTAACATTCTTTGTTTTGATCTTATTTTAAATGATTTCAAAAGGGGGAATAAAGTCTGGAAATTGTTAAGGCTTAGTCTAGAAATTGTTAAGTTTTGGTCTTGCTCCTTGCTCTTGTATTGTATAGCTACTTGTGTTGCTTCTGATTTTTTAATTATATAGTCTGGTGGTAGTGGTGGTGTTATGTGTTGATACTATGTAGTTAGGGATCAATTATAGTGAGGAGGTTAGGGATCAAGTGCATAAGACTTTCACAAAAATGGATATAGGTTATAGGTTTGCTATCATCAAAAAGAGGGAAATTGAAGAATCATTGTAGTACAAGTTTTGATGTTAGGCAAAACCTATTTTTATTAAAAGACTATTTATGAAAAATATTCTATTTAAGGTATAAAGTGTGTCCTTGACTAACAAGGAAAAGGTGTGTCCTTTATTAACAAGGAAATATTTTGAAGTCGGTTTCCCTACCAAAAGAGGACTGCATGAAACATCTATAGAGGGAGGAGAACAAGAAATTTTTGGAACACCTATTGCATATGCAGAGAAAGAACTATTATCAAGCAGTAGGAAATCTTAGCAAGCAAATACAAAGGGATCCATTGAAGGTTATTCATAGTTGAGGTCTTATTTACAGTTGATTTATGTTGTGTTATTATTAAGTGTTGACAAAGTAGCTATTTAGTTATAGCTCGTGTATTGTGATTGTTGATGTATTCTAGTTGGTAAGGCTTGTAACAAGAAGTAGGTTTGGCTTCTTGGGAGAGTTTTGATTAGAAATAGTTATAGTTAACTATTTGTGTCTAGGTTCTAGAGTTAGTTCCTTTGGTAATTGAGTTGTAATCATAAATCTTGTTTGAACTTGGTGAATTTAAGTTCGTGGTGGTTACTCCTTGATAAAGGAGGTTTTTCCACGTAAATTTATTGTGAATTCTAAGAACCTGGTCCCTGAGAAAAACAGTTGGAACTAGCTTTCTTCAAGTTACAATGTGATTTCTCCACTCATTAACCTAAACCAGGTTAATAAAGTGGGTCAAGAGTTATTTGGTGTCTGTGCTGGTGCGAGTTAGCAAGTGGCTCGTGGAATTAGTCGAGGTGCACTTAAGATGGTTTGGATACTAAGTATTGTAAAAATGAACAATTGATGCGAGTCACCACTTGTTGAGTTATTTTCTCAACAGGATGAATAATTCAAAGTTGATATGGAGAAGATTCAAAGATCAAGTCATGCACTTGCGGACGGTGGAAAACTATCAGAGCATGATCTAAAAAAACTAGTAACTTTCTTCTTCTTTATGTTTGTTGATACTTGATGGAACCTTTCAAAGAAGTTGGACCCAAATGATTCTGCGTGGAAATTAACTTCATAAGAAGTTGGACCAATTCACAATAATGCATGTTGTAGATACAGTGTGGAAAAATGTGTATAACTACAAATTAGTAATGCTAAGAAGACTTCATACCAGACATCGAATTAAAATGTGAAAACAACTTGGATATTATTGACAATATTAAATTAGAGTATGCTTCCATCGACAAGCTTAATGACAAATATAACGGCCTAAAACATAGTACTTAGTACTTAAATATTGTATTTATCAAGCTAGTGCAAACATATGCTAAAATATTATCATTTAACCTGTAGCTGTCTTTTCATTTGATTTTATTTAGCATTAAGCACCAGAGCTGCCCAATTGTGCGAGTTTTCTCACCTTATATCTAAACCTGAGAATTTGACTGTCAGTCTTTGATAATATTCTTTAACAACGTCTCATGCTTCTTCTTCCAAAGTTTGCAAGTATGGTTCTTTTTTGAGTTTTAAAGGTCCAGACACCCGTAAGACCTTTGTGAGTCATTTCTGTAATGTTTTAGAACAAAGAGGAATTGATGTTTTTTAAGACGGTGAGCGGCTGGAAATTGGAAAATCAATTCCTAATGAACTATTGAAAGCCATAGAAGAGTCCAGATCTTCCATTGTGATATTTTTCGAAAGCTATGCATCATCAAGATGGTGCTTGGAGGAGCTTGCACACATCATAAGGTGTCGAAATGAATTGGATCAGATTTTGATTCCAATTTTTTATGATGTGAGTCCATCTGATGTAAGCCATCAAAGTTCACCATTCGCTGAGTCATTTTTCCAACACGAGGAAACACACAAAGATGATTTGGAGAAGGTTCAAAGATGGAGAGAAGCATGTAAGCAAACTGGGAAAATATCAGGGTACCATTTACAAGCGTGCAAGTAAGATTTTCACGTTTTGGAAAGATCAAACTAATACTCTTGCAACTCTTTTAAGTAATGAACTTGAGCTTACAAGATTACGATGACAACAACATACCCAGTGTAATCCCGGGGGGGTCTGGGGAGGGTAGAATGAGCCTACAAGATTGCAAATGTATAATGGTGACTTTTCTTTCGTACTCAGATTGGTGGGCTGAGACAATTTTAATCTAGAGATTTGGAATCATACATAATGGTGAATTTTCCTTTCGTACTCTTAGACTGTAACACCTTGAACTTTCGGGCTAGGATTTGAACCATTCTACATATGTGGATAGACCCGAACCCAATGAATTTTAATTGTACATAAGTGTTAAGATCAATTCTTTAGTGTATGAACTGCTTTGGATATGAATTAAGGTCATAAGAAACCTCTACCACAAAGTTGAGTTGAGAGTCTTCCTACCGATTATGTTTTCGTATAAGTTCTTACGAGGGTCAACTTCAAACAATCACTGTTCCTAGAATATAAGAAGTTATGTGGCCCAATACCTACCAAATTAAAGCTTTTTGAGTCGTCTTTCCAATGTCACTGACCATTCATCAATCCGAGTCCGGAGTAAAATATTATGATTGTTTTACCAGAAGATATTCAATCTGCTGGATTTCTGCGGACCGATTTGACGGTCCGTCATTCAGGATGATGGGTTGTCGTGCATAATCCCTTGTATTTCATAAAGTGCATGTCTTCTACACTCATGTTTCCCACTAACTTTTTTTTGTTTTGTGATTACCTTTAACATAGCTTGTGATTCCAAAAACTTCTAATAATAATTGATATGAAAGTATCTTTTTAATCTAGATATATCAAAGATATATATGTCATGTGAATAACAGTGAAGATGATAATTTTTTTTCTTTAAAACATGTTTACAAAATTAATTAAACAAAAGAATATATCATAAAGGATGAATTAGTTAAATTATATCTTATTATATTAATAATAATTAAGTTAAAAATTTATTACCAAAAAATAACTTATGAGAGGTAAGCATCACCACAAAGAAGGTAAGTTAAACAAAATCAAACATGAGAAGAGATTTATGTAATTATTTCTTTAGTGTTTTTTTTTTGTGCATATTAAGACTTTGTTGATATACTACTCATACTTGAATGACTTTATTAATACAAAACAAACAAAGGTGACTTCGGTAGAAAATTTGCAATAATTGAATGACCTTTTAAGATATTCACTCGTACACTAGTGGTCTTTCAAGTATGTAAAACTGGTGTACTTTAGCTCGAGATCAAAGATTTGTATTAAAATTATACACACTCACATATCAAGTTGTTTATAAAAATAGCCCTGGCAACAGAGGCGGATCCAGACAGTAATATGCAAGTTTGGAACCTGGTGACTTTAATTTTGCCAAGCTCCTTATTAGAATATCCACTATAAATCTATAACTCAATCATAATTGCATATTAACTTGAGGTCGTCTTAGGATACCATAAACCTCAAATTCGAAATCCGCTTTAGCTAGGTAAAATAAGAACTCTTTGCCCGTTCCATTGTCTACTAACTAATCAAGGTACATGTTGACCAAGCTCAGCTTCTGCCAACACAAACATGTGATTTCGTAAATTTGACTAGATAAATAAATTTAGAAAAACTACAATGGCATCAGGAATTGACACAAATGGTAGTTCATCTAGCAAATCTATTGAATATTTGATAATCCTTGCTTACAAATGACACATTGTCTAACCAAATAAATTTTTCTCTTGATAAGTTCCAAGAGAACAGCAATATAAAGAAGTATTTGAATCAATACAAATGAAACCAAACAAAAGACATACTAAGAGGAGGATCCTTCTCTTCTTCATTTTGGACGAAACTCAATTCCTTGAATAATGAGGCCATGTTTCCAACTGAGATCCCTATTGTCCATCAATTGTTCTTCAACATCTCCATTTTCTCCCGTATCAATGAAAAAGTTTACCATTTTTAATTTCATCCATCCATCACCTCTCATCAAGGGTAGCCTCGCTTTAGGTCCTGGTCCTGAAAAAGGGACAACTTTAGCTTGTTGCTCTACATCATAGTCGCTCTCAAAATCAACAAGTACCAGTATTTCGAAGGCCATAAAATCCATCTTCCAATTTGAACACTAGATAAGCATAATAAGTGGTTCTTTTCTAGGGGTGGCAATTGGGCGGTTTGAGTCAAATTTGGGCGGGTCAAAACTTTCACGATAACAAATGGGTCAAGACCCAACCCGACCCAAATTTGTTTGGGCTAAAATGGGTTGGGTTAAAACATGTTAGGTAATGGGTTATAACCCAACCCGGTGAATTCTTACTAAGTTTTAATTGTTTTATTTGTTCTTTTATAAATTTTTAGTATAGAATAAAATTATATTTTTCATTATGATGATTATATATAACATATCAAATTTTAAAAAGTCTTTTAAAATATTTTTACAAGATTTCTGAAAAATCAATTCGGGTTACATATCAACCCAAATTTTAACGGGTTGAAATAGGTTGTGTTGTCATAGGTTGAGCTAATAAATAAGCGGGTCAATTACCAGCCCAAACTTAAATGGTTTAGGTTGGGTTGAACAGGTTGGGTTTGATTTTTCCACCTCTACTCTTTTCGATAGCATTCGAGTTTCAATTTTGCCTCGGATATCAAGCCAACAGATCCGATTAAGTTTAGCCACTTCAGAGATTCTACAAAAATTTTACACTTTCTCAGTAATTATATTTAATAAAGTAATTTCTTTCAGAATTTAGAGTACATGGAAAGATATAAAACCTGGAGTCCGGGTGAGACAACCATTCTGAATACTCTGGTGTGCCACCCCACATAATACCAACTTCTCGTGCTGCGACCATAAAACATTTCTTCCCCGTCTTCATATCCAGCGAAAAACTCTATTTGACAAATCAAATCACAGATACAAAACATTAGGATTGAAAAATAAATGAAAAACACCGAAGAAGGCCCTAGAACACTCTTACTGTATCCGATTGGGATCACAACGGGCCAACCACGTTCACTTCACATGACTAGCTACCTGAAAGGCGACCTAGATCCAGACCACCTAACAACCCTCATGAATGGGACAAGCCATTCATTGGCCTGTTCTTATTAGGTCAGGTTGGGCCAGTAACAAGCAGACCTTGCCTACTAGACTTTGTAAAAACCAAACTTTTCATGAAAAACAACATTTAGTTGGTTGAAAAGGAAAAACCCTACGCTCTCTTCTACTCTGCTCTCATGGAGGTTTGAGGGAAGCAACTCTCTCATGGCTTCTTTAGCAGTGCCTAAGCCTCCCTCTGTGGATAAAACATCACAACAAGATCTCCAAAATACTACTGATTCAACACGTAAACCAACATATGTCACACAACTTCAAACCAATTTTTCTCCCAGGCCTATATCCAAAACTGAGTTGAAACCAATTAAATTCATTCATGGAAAGCCAACCATGGATGAAGTTAATGAATTCACCATAGAGGAAGGACTACATCAAGCCGTTATTCTCAAATTTTCTTATGGAAAACCAGATTTACATGAGTTACACAAGGTTATCCAGGAGCAACATGATATCCAAGGTACTTGTAACATTGGGCAATTCATCATCTCAAGTTAATGATCAGGTTTGATTTATATGAAGACTTTGTTCAAGTTTTTACGAGAAATTTTGGTTATATCAAATTCAACAGTGAAGAGTTTCTATTTAGAACTTTTCTATGGACTATATGGTTTAATCCCAGGGATGACATATCAAAAGCATTGGCATGGATATCTTTACCAGATTTGTCGTCAAATCTCTTTGCCAAAATATGAATTGCTTCAGCTGCTGGAAAACCAATTATTGTAGATAAAGCCACTCAACACCGTACCAGGCCAAGTGTACAATTAAATTAATGTAATTCTAGACCTACGGGATAAGCATCTAAGAAGAATTAAGTTATTCTTTGTGGACAAAGATTCAGGAAAAGTTATTGAACATTATCAAGAGTTCGTTTATGATAGTCTCCCAAGTGTGGATGAATCGACATCAAATATAGGATTGTTGTTGTACACGATCTCCATTTTTTTAGTCCTTGCTATCCACTCCACTATGTGGTAGAGTGTTCATCCCAACCCCTTCGCAGGGTTACTGTCACACCCCAAATCCCATTGGGGCGGACTGGCACCCGAAGCCGTTAAGGCCCGAGAGAACCAACCTATGATCGAGTACATTCATATGCATGTCACTAAGTGAACAACATTCTGTCTCATATGGATACAAGATATCAATGACAAAAATCATGGAAAGACGTTCAAATAGATATGAGACTTGGCCGTTAGGGCCACCACGTCAAAAAGGGTAAGATATTCCTTTATTTAATTTACAACGTCTACAAAGCCTCTAACAGATACATAACCATGCCTAAAGTCGGGATAAGTCCCCACTTCATACAACTGTTACACAGTACCAAAACAAGTATATACAAGTGACTCGGAAAGCCTCAAACCAATTTGGAGCTCACCAATAGTCTGCAGATGACCTGTATCTTACTGTGAAGGTCTACTAGCTCATGTGTCTGGTGCAAGTAAGGCAGGTCCCCCAAGGGGCGTCTGCATGAAAGGATGTACTGAGTATGTAAGGCTATAAGTAACTGTATGAAATATAGAAACTCAAATGGAATCAAATACAAGTGAATAGATAATATTGATAAACCACCGTACTGTGTATGTGGAACCATTTACATTACATTCATTCCTTTCCTTTTACGTTCATATCAATATCAACATCAATCATACAATGCGCGGGACCAACTGATTAGTGGTAAATAACATTGGGATCAGCTCGAGCTAGGCTTATGCCCCCAGAGCTTCCACCCATAAATCAATAAATCAGGTTCAGCTCGAGCTAAATTTTCATCCCCAGAGCTGCCCCCTGTGTCTAATAAATCAGGTTCGGCTCAAGCTAGGCTTTCACCCCCAGAGCTGCCCAACCAAATATGCATTACTTCGTTCATTACTTTTTGTGTTATTGTTACATTGGTGGTCATAACATTATTGGAGCTTTGGAACAATAGTAAATGAATAAGAGACACGTGAATACAATTGCTAACAACCTGAAATGAGATACTTTAAAACATTTTGGAGTAGAAACAAGTGTGGTAGAGATGTGAACAATAGGTACTGCCAAAGGATACAGAAAAGAGTAACCTTACATACCTTATCATTCCAATGTGTGACTATAACAGTTCGGATCTTCCTTAAAGCGTTACTCTACAATATGAATACATAATGGAGCTTACATTAAAAGTCAACTACATTACAAGTTCACAAGGTGATAATAAACTACTTGACTGCCTCACAAAATTTCACCTGCGAAGTCACCTGCACGGTTCCATGCATAATTTCATAACCACCCCTTTGTGAATAAACCACCGGTTCCATGCACAATTTCATAACAACATTTCCACAAGTCATACACAAGGAGGAAACAAGTTAGGGACATAAAAACATCCTAAAATGTTGAAATTTCATCCATCTAGTTCACTTCCTTCAAGACCTTAAGTCCCCTTTTAAGTTTAAACCACATAGAAGGCAAATCCTTTAATAAAGAAGAAAAAGTGGACTGCTTAACACTTTTTAAACATAACCAACATGATCTACACAACCCCTCATGCATATAATATATTAAACCATAAGAGTAAACACTTACCAAGTCTTGCAAGGGGAAGATCTTGTCCAAAGGGGTGGTTGCTCAGGGTTTGAGAGGAGAAAATATTTCTTGGAAAAATCTGGAATTTTGCAAGTGTATTTTGGTGAATAAGAGCTGATTTTTCAGCCTTATATAGTCCCTCCAAAACACCTCTCTTTATGGTCATCCTTATCCAAACTTTTGGTTAAAGATGAGGTGTTTACTTGGTCAAATTTTGAATGGATCATTTCCTTTTGGGCCATGTCTTATTTACTTAATTTTTGGGCCTCAATTGAGCCCATTAGCACAATATTAATTTAGCCCAATAAAGTTAATGGGTAATTCACCAACTATCTTGAGTTTAAATAATTCCATAAATGTTAAGGTAGCCAAATAAGTTCGGAAATGTACGGGGTGTTACATCCTTCCCCCTTTAGGAACATTCGTCCTCGAATGGTAGTAACATAATCCAATTTAAAAAAGTTCAAGTCTAAGGTCATTTTTTTCATATTATCACATACACATAATACTTGTATATACTTACTTGTTATTGCTCCAATTCCGCATCTTGAACTTTCTCTTCAGTTTGAAATAAATGCGGGTACTTAGATTTCATCATTTCCTCGGCTTCCCATGTGATTTCTTCTACTTGTTGATTTTTCCATAGCACTTTTACAGAAGCTACTTCTTTATTTCTTAACCTCTTAACTTGTCGATCCAGAATAGCAATGGGTACTTCTTCATAGGTGAGATCTTCTGTAATTTGTACATCTTCAGAGGGATCAATACGAGATGGATCTCTTATGCACTTCCAAAGCATTGAAACATGAAACGCTGAATGAACTGTGGAGAGTTGTTGGGATAGTTCTAATTCATACACAACTAGACTAAATCTTTGGATAATATTATATGGCCCTATATAAGTGGACTCATCTTTCCCTTCTTCCAAAATCTCATTACCTCTTTCATTGGTGATACTTTCAAGAATACCCAATCACCTATGGAAAATTCTAGCCCCCTTCTTCTAATATCAGCATATGACTTATGTCAACTTTGGGCCATTTTTAGTCGCCGTTGTATCACCTTAACCTTCTCCATAGCTTGATGAACAAGATCCGGCCCAAAGAAGGCAGTTTCACCCGCTTCAAACCATCCAATTGGTTATCTACACTTTCTTCCATATAAAGCTTCGTAAGGCGCCATTTTGATACTTGAATGATAGCTATTATTGTAGGCAAATTCAATAAGAGATAAATGATCATCCCAACTACCTTTAAAGTCCAATGTACAATCTCGTAGCATATCTTTAAGTGTTTGTATGGTACGCTCTGCCTGTCCATCTATTTGAGGATGAAAAGTTGTGCTTAAATTCACTTGGGTTCCTAAACTCTTTTGAAAAGACTTCCAAAAATTTGCATTAAATTGAGATCCCCTGTCCGATATAATAGAGATTGGAATTTCGTGCAATCAAACTATCTCTTTAATATACAACCGCGCATAATATTCAGCTGTGTAGGTGGTCTTGACCGGTAGGAAGTGTGCTGATTTGGTAAGCCTGTCAACTATTACCCAAATGGAATCAAATTTCCGAAGTGTACGAGGTAAACCTGTGATGAAATCCATGTTGATCATATCCCACTTCCAGACTGGAAGATTTATACATTGCATATAACCTCCAGGCTTCTGATGCTCTACTTTTACTTGTTGACAATTTAGACATTGGGCTACGAATTCTGCAATGTTCCTCTTCATGTTACCCCACCAATATATTTCTTTCAAATCATGATACATTTTGGTGGTTTCTGGATGAATAGAATACTGAATGATGTGCCTCTATCATAATCTGTCTCCTTAGCTCATCTACATCTGGTACACACAATCTACTTTGGTACTGAAGCACTCTCTCTTGCGTAAGATCAAATGCCCTTGTCAAACCTTTTTTTACATTCTCTTTTAGCTGTAATAAAATAGGATCCGCATACTATTTTTCCTTCACTTCAGCTACTAATGAAGATTCTGCTGCATTTTGCACCATAATTTCTTCATTTGGAGTTTCAAGAAGACGAACCCCCAAGCTGGCTAGTTGATGCAGATCCCAGACTATACCTTTCTTATCCGTGAGCTGGCCATCAATGCTTACTATTGCTTTATGGCTTAATGCATCAGCTACTACATTTGCTTTCCCTGGATGGTATAAGATATCAATATCATAATCTTTTAGTAATTCCAGCCACCTCCTTCTGCTTGAAAATATACTGCAAACTCTTATGATCAGTATATAAGTCAACATGAACCCCGTACAAGTAGTGGCGCCATATCTTTAAAGCAAATATCATAGCTGCTAGCTCAAGATCATGTGACGGATAATTTCTCTTATGTGGTCGCAACTGTCTTGAGGCATAAGCTATTACATTACCATGATGCATCAATACACATCCTAAGTCGACTCCTGAAGCATCACAATATACTGCATACCCTTTTGTGCCTTCTGGAAGTACCAACACAGGTGTAGAAGTCAATTTATCCTTCAAATCTTGGAAACTCTTCTCACATGAATCATTCCACTGAAACTTGGTTGCCTTGTGTGTTAGCTTTGTTAAAGGTGCCGAAATGGAAGAAAACCCTTCAACAAATCTTCTATAATAACCTTCCAACCCGAGAAAACTACGAATCTCTATAGGCATCATAGGTCTTGTTAAATTTTTCACAGCTTCTATCTTTTGTGTATCGACCCTTATTCCCTTATCCGACACAATATGACCCAAGAAGGCTACAGATTTTAACCAAAATTCACATTTAGAGAACTTTGCATATAACTTACTATCATGAAGAATCTGTAACACATGCCGTAAGTGATTAGCATGGTCCACTTGTGATCTTGAATAAAACAAAATATCATCTATAAACAATGTCACGAACACATCTAAAAATGGCTTGAACACCCTATTCATCAAATCCATAAAAACCGCTGGTGCATTTGTTAGCCCAAATGACATAACTAAAAATTCATAAGGACCATACCGTGTTCGGAAAGCTGTCTTGGGTATATCTTTTTCTCTAACCCTTACTTGATGATAACCTGATCTCAGGTCAATCTTTGAGAAGCATTTGGCACCCTATAATTGGTCAAACAAATCATCAATTCTAGGGAGGGGATATTTATTCTTGACTGTTACCTTATTCAGTTGCTGATAATCAATACACATTCTCAACGTGCTATCTTTCTTTCGTACAAATAACATTGGTGCACCCCAAGGGGATATACTAGGCCTTATGAATTCCTTTTCCAGGAAGTCTTTTAATTGCTCCTTCAATTTCTGTAACTCTGCTGGGTCCATTCTATACGGAGGAATAGAGATAGGTTGAGTGCCTGGAACCACATCAATACCAAACTCTATTTCCCTTTATGGAGGCAAACCTGGAAGATCTTCAGAAAATACATCAAGGAATTCATTTACCACTAGAACCGATTGAAGAGTTGGTGGCTTCACATCGGTGTCTTACACTCTTACTAGGTGACATATGTACCCCTTAGATATCATTTTCCTTGCCTTAAGATAAGAAATAAATTTACCTCTCGGTGCTCAACATTACCCCTCCATTTAAGGACGGTCTTTTAAGGGAAATGGAAATGTACCTTCTTAGCTCGGCAATCTACAGTGGCATAACAAGAATCCAACCAGTCCATACCCATTATAACATCAAAATCTACCATTTCCAGCTCAATAAGATCAGCCAATGTATTATGATCACAAACAGTGACCATACAATTACGATAGACTCTCTTAACTATAATAAACTCACCCATGGGTGTAGATACTTCAAATGGCTTAACTAATAATTCTGGTGTTCTTTTGAATTTTTCAGCAACCAATGGAGTAACATATGATAGGGTAGAACCCGGATCAATTAATGCATATACATTATGTGAAAAGACGGATAATGTACCTGTAACCACATCAGGAGAAGCCTTCAAATTCTGCCGATCCGCTAAAGCATAGATACGATTCTGTACTCCACTAGAATTAGCTACTCCTTTCGCACCTCTACCATGACCCATAGGTTGTACACCCGATGATGATGATGCAACGGATGATCTCGTAGGTCGCGTCATACTACCCGTGCCTCTTTGTGGGCACTCTCTCATCATATGCCCTGAGATACCGCACCAAAAGCAAACATTCATTCCAAATCGGCATTCACCTAAATAAAACTTCCCACAGTGTTGACACGACTGACGAGGAAACCTCGATTGGCTCATACTTCCTTGTTCTCAATACCCCACTATCTGTGAACCTCGAATCCCACTACTTTGCCCAACTTGACTACCTCTAAACACTCTAAATTGGGATGGAGTACCTGCTGTAGAATAAGCAAATGATGGCCTAGGCGGTCTATTAAAAACTCGAGGCCTAAATTCTCCTTGGGATGCTATGAACTGTCCCATAGGTTTAGCCCTCTTTGACGGTCCTCTTTCAAATTCTTGCATTCTTCTCCTTTGCCTCTGATCCTCCATTTTCTATGAAAAAGCTTGTATCTTAGATATATCCATGTCTCTATTCAAAGCAGTAATAGTACAATCCCTAACCAAATATGGATCTAATCTATCCACATACTGATGAACTCTATCGTCCATAATAGCTACTATATTAGGAGCATACCTGGCCAAATAGTTAAACAGAAGACTGTACTCTCTGAAGCTCATATTACCTTGATGAAGATTTAAAAATTGATCTGCACGAGCCTCTCGGATCTCATATGGAAGGTAATTATCAAGGAATGCTGCTTTGAATTCTTCCCAACTAACTGGAAGTGTACCGATACCCCTAGATCGTTTCCAATCTTCGTACCATAATATAGCCTCTTCTTTTAATCTATATGCTGGAAGCTCAACTGTTTCTGTACCAGATACATGTGTAACATCTAAATCCCTTTGAATTTGGTCTATGAAGTCTTGTGGGTTTTCATTAAGATTTGACCCGGTGAACATAGGAGGATCTAATTTTAGAAAATCCTGTGTTCGCCGACTAGCTTCCCTAGCCGCACCGTCATTACTTGTCGTTGGACCAACTTGTCCTTGATTTTGTACAACAACTATACGATTCAACATTTGTACCACATTCCTTAAATCCTTCTCAGTAGCATTAACAGGTGGTTCAGGAGATACTCATCTTCTTCCTGGCTCTCCTGGAAATGGAAGAGTAGAAGAAGCTCGCGATGCAAACTCGTCTTCAGCCTTACCTTGATTAACTTGTTTAGGTGGTGATTTACTGGTCCCTTCTCCGGAAATCATGTCTACCTTCTTACCTCTATCCCTACCTCTTCTTGTAATCGGCATTTTGCTATACTGAGGAAACAAAACATAAAACAAACTTAGTAATCCAATATGACTCCACCTACAACTTTGGCTCTATTGCATGATCTAGGAAATGAAGAAAAGAGACAACTCCTAAATGTACCATAGCCTCCTACTTATAAATGTGGTGCACCACACACCCATAAGCAATACTCTACTTAGACATGACTTTATAGACACCCTAGGACGACCTGCTCTGATACCACTTTTGTCACACCCCAAATCCCATTGAGGCGGAATGGCACCCGAAGCTATTAAGGCCCGAGAGAACCAACCTATGATCGAGTACATTCATATGCATGTCACTAAGTGAACAATATTTTGTCTCATATGGATACAAGATATCAATGATGAAAATCATGGAAAGACGTTCAAATAGATATGAGACTTGGCCATTAGGGCCACCACGTCAAAAAGGGTAAGACATTTCTTCGTTTAACTTACAGCGCTACAAAGCCTCTAACAGATACATAACTATGCCTAAAGTCGGGACAAGTCCCCGCTTTATACAACTGTTACATAGTACCAAAACAAGTATATGCAAGTGACTCAAAAGGCCCTGAACCAATCTGGAGCTCACCAATAGTCTGCAGATGACATGTATCTTACTATGAAGGGCTACTAGCTCCTGTGCCTGCAACAAGTAAGGTAGGTACCCCAAGGGACGTCAGTACGAAAGGATGTACTAAGTATGTAAGGCTTTAAGCAACAGTATGAAATATAGAAACTCAAATGGAATCAAATACAAGTGAATAGATAATATTGATAAACCACCGTACTGTGTATGTGGAACCATGTACATTACATTCATTCCTTTTCTTTTACGTTCATATCAATATCAACATCAATCATATAATGCCCGGGACCAACTAATTAGTGGTAACTAACATTGGGATCGGCTCGAGCTAGGCTTATGCCCCTAGAGCTGCCACCCATAAATCAATAAATTAGGTTCCGCTCGAGCTAGGTTTTCACCCTCAAAGCTGCCCCCTGTGTCCAATAAATCAGGTTTGGCTCGAGCTAGGCTTTCGCCCCCAAAGCTGCCCCCTGTACTCAACCAAATATGCATTACTTTATTCATTACTTTTTGTGTGATTGTTACACTAGTGGTCATAACGTTACTGGAGCTTTGGAACAATAGTCAATGAATAAGAGACACGTGAATACAATTGCTAACAACCTGAAATGAGATACTTTAAAACATTTTGGAGTAGAAACAAGTGCGGTAATGATGAGAACAATAGGTACTGCGAAAGGATACGGAAAATAGTAACCTTACATACCTTATCCTTCAACCGTGTGACTGTAATATTTCGGCTCTTCCTTAAAGCGTTACTCTACAATATGAATACATAATGGAGCTTACATTAAAAGTTAACTACATTACAAGTTCACATGGTGATAATAAACTACTCGACTGTTGATCTAAGGCGTATTTATATGCCTTATTGTCGACTTTAACCCATATTTACCTTAGTTTTGAGAGCAATATGTATGTATTTTGTATGTTTTTGATGGAATATGTGATATTGTGCTAACAAATGTGATTAGACCCTTGTAGGTAGAATTTGCGACTATTTGGAGCATTTTTAGCGTGGAAAGCGAGGCTTGAGGAGCTACGAGCGAAGGATATTGAATATAAGAGGAAAGCCAAAGATTTGAACTTGAAGAATCCAACCAAATCCGTAAAGAAAAGTTGACGAAAGGAAGAAAATCAGAAATTAAGGGCCTAGCGCCCCAAGGGGCGTGCCAGGCCTCTTTTGGCAAAATTTCCACCCAAGTGGGCAGCAGGGGGGTGCACCCAAGGGCGTTCCAGGACGCTCAGGCATACCTGATCAGAGGCAAAAATTTGCCTAAGTCCCAGGCGCTCCCAAGGGCTGGTCGGGCCACTTTTTGGCAAATTTTTGCCCCGAGTTTTCATCTATAAATAGGGCTTTTGGGTTATTGTATCATTATTCCATCTTCACTAGAATACTTTGAGCATTTTTGGCATTGAAATTAGGTTTCATTCTTCGTCTTTTCATTTTTTATTTCTTTTTATGGTAATTTATTACTTTATGATGTTAATTGAAGTTATGAGTGGCTAAAATCCCTCATTCTTGGGGTTGAGGCTATGAACATGAATATCTTGAGTTGATTTTATTGGTTTTTGCTGAAGATTATCATAAATTGGTTATTCGTATATTCTTAATTTTATTATTTTAATGCTTGATCACCATTGAAATAAATCCCTTGTCTGAGGTGAGCTAGAGAGAGAAACTAAGAGATAGAACGTGGAATATAAGGAGCGTGATCTTTACTTGCGAAAGGGATTCCAAGAGATTAATCTGTGGTTAGGATCGAGAGGTACTTAATCCGCCGCGCTTGTTCAATTACGAGAAGATAGCTAAAAGGCATTAGAATTGGTTAAACTTATCATCGCCCAATGATGTAGTTAGGTTTCCAATTTCTAGTAGAAGGTTATAGTTTGGAGACGAATATAATTGTAACATTAACCTCGTGATCAATAGCCAAGATAAACGGCTCAAATTGTTTGAACCATTAACAATTACGCTCAAGAGATGACGTTCGGAGTGCTTTGACCCTGGAAATTTACTTTTTATTGACTTTTAAAGCATATTTATGAAACTGAAGTTACAGTAGCGAAGATAGGAGTTCATAGTCTGCAATCATTTAATTTTTAGTAACAAATCCCTTTTCCTTTTCGCGACACTAATTTTTAATTATTGTTTGACGTCTAAAATTGATTTCTGTTGACAAAATTCCCTTGGATTTGATATCTGGATCTTTTAAAGGAGCCATTATATTACTTGAATGATAACGTACACTTGCGTGTATAGCTGGGTCGCAACAAGGTTTTGGCGCCATTGTCGGGGACTTTCAAATAGATAGATTTCAATTATTGACATTTTTACTTTAATTTTCAGCTAAGTGTTGACAACTTGATCTTAGCTATTCTATTTTGTAGGCTTACTTCATCTGGACACTGGCAAGGAATAAAGATTTGGTAACCCCGCAGTCTAAACCTGAAAGATACCTGCAGAGGAATATCGAAAATTTTCTGGAGATCAGTGACACATATATTCCTGCGGGGGTGTCTTCTAATTATGTGAGATTAACTTTGTTCCCCTTTTCTCTTTTGAGGGAAGCAGGGAGGTGGTTAGATGCAGAGACGACTAATTCTATCACTATTTGGGATGATTTTGCTCAGAAATTCTTAATAAGGTTCTTTCCATCTGGAAAAACAGCAAAGCTGAGGAGTGAGATATTGAGTTTCAGACAGAGAGATGATGAAAATTTGTACCAAGCCTGGAACCGATTCAAATCCATGTTAAGAGATTGTCCCCATCACCACAAAGCTAATGAAGTGTTGGTGCATACTTTTATTGAGGCTCTCGACCCCAACACTAAAATTCTACTTGATTCAGCTGTAGGTGGACAAGATTTAGAAAAGAGTTATGATGAATTATATGCTTTGTTGAATCATATTTCGCAGGTAAATCCAGACTGGCATGGTGATAATTCTAGGAATTCTACAAAGAAAGTTGCTGGGAAACTAGATGTGGATGCAGTCACGGCATTATCTGCCCAAATTTCAGCTATGCAAAACATGATGAACAATCACTTCAACAGATTGAATTTGGGGCAGCAACAAGCTCCCGTTAATGCAGTACAGCAACATATTTCTGTGGTGTGTGGTGTATGTGGAATCGGGGACCATACCAGCGAGTTGTGCAGTGCAAATCTGAATTCCGTGAATTTTATAAGTAATGCCCAAAGAGGAGTTGGAGCACAGAATTATGGAAATACTTGTAATACTGGGTGGAAAAATCACCCGAACTTATCTTGGGGAGGTAATCAGAATCAATATAGACCTCAAGGATATGCACCACAATACAACCAACAACAGGGTCAAGGAAATCAAGTGGGTGCTAAGCCTAGAGCTATGAGCTTGGAAGATATGTTGAAGTAGATTATGGCAGAGCATGCTAAGCTGGCAAAAGATGTGAGAAACAATTAGTTGGCTATTCAAAATTTGGAGAAGCAAATTGGTCAGTTAGCAAATACACAAAATACAAGGCCTCAAGGAGGTCTTCCAGGTGATACCGAACCAAACCCAAAGCAAGTGAATGCTATTGTTACTCGTAGTGGTAAGCAGTTAGAGGATATAGTTCCACCAGCAAAAGAATCGGAGCCAAAAGAAGTTGTGGTTGAAGACAAAAAAGTTGAGTCTGCCAAAAGCTCCAAAGATGATAAAGTGATCCATAGTGTAAAGTTGCCTCCTCCTTTTCCTCAGAAGTTCAAAAAGAAGAAGGAAGATGAATGCTTTGGTAAGTTAATTGAACTACTTAAAGAAGTGCACATTAATTTACCTCTTGTGGATATCTTGTAGGGTATTCCAAAGTATGCTAAGTTTGTGAAGGATATTGTGGCAAACACGAGTAGATTGACAGAGTATGCTACAGTTGCACTGACTAAGGAGTGTAGCTCTCGCATTCAAAATCAGTTACCCACCAAGCTAAAGGATCCTGGAAGCTTCACTGTAAAAATTACTCTGGGAGATCATGTCTGTGCTCATGGTTTGTGCGATTTAGTGGCTAGTATTAATCTGATGCCCACTTCAATTTTCAAGGAGTTGGGTTTGGGTCGTCCTAAACCTACTACTATTATTTTACAGCAGGCAGATCGATCCGTGACTAGACCTGATGGTATTATTGAGGATGTTCTGGTTTAAGTGGGCTTGTTGATCTTTCCGGTTGATTTTGTGGTGCTGAATTTTGAGTCTGACCCGGAAGTCCCATTTATTTTGGGGCGTCCATTTCTGGCCATAGGAGGTGCGATCATTGATGTAGCAGTAGGGAAACTAACTATGCGAGCTCATGATAAAGTTGAGGTTTTTTATGTGTATAGGGCTTTGAAACTACCAGAAATTTATGAGAACTTGTCAGCTATTACTGCTATAGATTTGGCGGCAGAAAACATCCACACTTCGTCTACAAATCCTTTGAAAAAAGTTTTGATGGGGCAAGATATTTTTGGTTATGCAGAAGCTATTGATATGGTGCAGGTTCTTGATCTTATGGGTATCTATGCTAAAGAGGGTGGATGGGAACTTTTAAATCGTCCACTCGGTCCTCCAACCAAGCCATCAAATGAGGAGGCACCGAATCTTGAATTGAAAGAACTTCCATCTTATCTTCAATATTCTTTCCTTTGTGATAATGAGACCCTTCCTATTATTCTTGTAGCAAATTTATCAAAGGAACAAGTTGATGTAGCATTGGTGATACTCAAAAGAAGAAAGAAGCCTATTGGTAGGCAGATGTCTGACATCCATGGAATTAATCCTAGTTTGTGTATACATAAAATTTACATGGAGGAATGGTATAAGCCGAGTGTGCAACACCAATGACGCTTGGATCCAGTAATGAAAGAAGTTGTAAGGAAAGAGGTAATTAAGAAGTTAGATTCGGGCATTGTATACCCTATCTCTGACAGTACATGGGTAAGTCCAGTACAGTGTGTCCCCAAAAAGGGTGGTATGACGGTGATCACGAATGATAATAATGAGTTGATTCCTACAAGAATTGTGACTGGGTGGCGTATTTTCATGGATTACCGAAAACTAAATGATGCTACGAGGAAAGACCTTTATCCAATCCCTTTTATTGATCAGATGTTGGATCGGTTAGCCGGGCAGGAATATTATTTATTTCTTGATGGGTATTCCGGGTACAATCAAATTGCTATAGATCCTCAAGATCAAGAGAATACTACATTCACATGCCCTTACGGTACTTACGCTTTTAAGCGTATGCCTTTTAGATTGTGCAACGCACCAACTACTTTTTAGCGTTGCATGATGGCTATTTTCAATGACATGGTGGAGGAGTTCGTAGAGATTTTTATGGATGATTTTTCAGTCTTTGGTAACTCTTTCGAGGTATGTTTGCAAAACCTTGATAGAGTCCTTGCTCGGTGTGAAGAAACTAATCTTGTTCTCAATTGGGAAAAATGCCACTTTCTTATGACGTAAGGTATAGTTCTTGGACATAAAGTGTCAAAGCAGGGGCTAGAAGTTGATAGAGAAAAGATTGAAGTTATTGAGAAATTACCTCCACCTGTGTCGGTGAAAGGGGTGTGTAGTTTCTTGGAACATGCTGGGTTTTACAGATGGTTCATTAAAGATTTTTCCAGGATTGCACACTCTTAGAAAAAGATGTTAAGTTTGTCTTTTGTGAATCATGTTGTAACACCCCGTATGTTTCTGAACCTAGTTGATTACCGTAACATTCATGGAATTATTTAAACATGAGAGGGTTGGTGAATTATGCATGAATTTGTTGGGATGAATTTATTTTGTGCTAATGGGCTCAAAAGTGGCCCAAAATTAACAATAAAGACACGACCCAAATGGAAAATGAACCATTCTTGGCATTGACCAAGTAAACATAGCATTTATGACCAAAGTGTGGCTAAGGATGAGACTAAAAGGGACTATAAAAGGGCAAAAATCAGATTTTTTTATTCATTGTAACACACATGCCAAGTCTAGACTTTTTTAAAGATATTTCTCATCTTCAAACCCTAAGGAAACTATTCTCCTTTGGACAAAATCGCTCTCTTGCAAAGCTTTGGTAAGTGTTTATTCTTATGGTCTAGTATATTATATGCTTAAGATGGTGCATAAATCATGTTGGTTATGTTGGCAAAGTGTTGGACAGTTCACTATGTGTAAAACTGTCTACTTTTGCAATCGAAAAAGGGTTTTGCCTTATAAACTTGAAAATGGACTTGTGGTCTTGAAGGAAGTGAGTTTGATGGATTAAATATCAACATGTAAGATGTGGTTATGTCCTTAACTTGTTTAATCTTTGTATATAATGTTTGGAATTGTTATTTCAAAATTGTGCATGGACTTGGTGGTATATTAAAAGGAAAGTGTGGTTTTGGTGATGTTCATGGGTGTGGTGAAACCATGGTTGTTCGTTGGTATCTGAGTTGACCTAAAACATGTAAAGAGAAGCTTATTTATGGCCATGGACCATTTATTATGAAAAAGGACCCTAAAATGACCTCTGGAGACTGAAACGGGCATCTGCCCTCGTGTCTGGAGCACCTGCGGGCGCAGATGCCAATGCAGGTGGCTCTGGACAAGGCTAGAGAGACACCTGCAGTTGCATGTCATCCACCTAAGGGTGCAGGTGGCTCCATAGCCCAATCCATAATTCTGTTTTGTATGTTTTTGTCTCTCTTTGATCCCCGAAGTTCCCTATACCCTTTTTGGATGTAATTATCAACTTATGATACCTATTGCATGACTTTAAGGGTTCGTTTGGAGGACTGTTGGATTATACCAATTATGGATTGTTGTTAATAAGTTGTTATGAAAGGTATTGAGGTGACTTGATGGAATAATTGTGACGTAGTGTTAATGAGGAAGCGTAAAGGGTAAACTTGGTGTGAAATGCCATTGGTTTATGATGTCTTGGTCAATGTGTGGAATGTTATGGTGTTGTTGGCATGGTAATGTGGTGGATTGCATTATAAAGGGTGAAATGACGTTATATGGCAGTCATGTAGCTCATTGTCGTTTTGTGCACTTGTAAGGTAGTTAGTTGTTAACGTGAGCTCCGTTATGTACTTGTGTTGTAGAGTAAAACGTAAGGAAGGAGCTAGATTATTGTATTCACATATAGGACTGTGTGTTCATATTGTAAAGATAAGGTATGTAAGGTTACACTTTTCGTATCCTTCTGCAGCACATCGTATTCACATTGTCATTGTACTTGTTCCATTTCGAAATGTTCTAAAGTATCTTAGTTCAGGTTGTCATCTATTGTTAATCACATGTTCTTTATTCATTGAGCAATTGTTATTCATGTGTCACATAATGGTAGACATGGTTCCAAAGGTCCAATAAAGTTACGATTCCTAAGTTCCAATAATGTTATGACTATCAACGTGCCAATCTCTCAAAAGTAAAGAAATGAAGTAATGCATAGTTGTTGGTTGTAAGAGTACGGGTGGCAGCTCTAGAGGCATAATCCAAGCTCGAGCCAACCCCGAGACTATTGGATCAGGGGGAAGCCCTAGAGTCATAAGTCTATCTCGGGCCGAACCTGACAGGGGGCAGCTCTAGAGGTAAGAACCTAGCTCGAGCCGAACCTGATATATTGGTTTGTGGGTGGAAGCTCTAAAGGTAAGAACCTATCTCAAGACGAACCTAATATATTGATTTATGGGTGGCAGCTCTAGAGGTATAAGCCTAGCTCGGGCCGATCCCACCATAACGTTATGTTATGTTAAGACCCAGTGATCAGTTGGGGCCCAGGTACGACATAGTACAAGTGATGATGAATGAACATAGAATCAAAGAAGTTAATGAAAGCAATGTACATGGTTCCACATATTCAGAGCGATGGTTTATCCATATTGACTATTCTCTTATATTTTATTACTTTGATGTATATATGTATGATGCAGTTTCTTATGGCCTTACATACTAAGTACATTCTTCGTACTGACGTCCCTTGGGGGACTTACCTTACTTGCTGCAGGTACAGGTGCTAGTAGACCTCCATAGTAGGTTGCGGGTCAACTGCAGATCATTGGTGAGCTCCAGTTGGTTCGGGGCTTTCTGAGTCACTATGTACATTTGTTTTGGTATTTTGTATTATTATTGATGGAACATTTGATATTGTGCTAGTAAATGTGATTAGACCTTTGTAGGAGGTGTTTGTGACTTTGTGGAACATTTGTGGGGTGAAAAGTGAGGTTTAAAGTACATCCAAGCAAAGGATCTTAAAGATAATAGACAAGCAAAAGGTTGGAACTTGAAGAATCCAACCAACTCCGCAAAGAAAAGTCAAAATAAAAAATTAAGCATGGGGCACGCCAGGTGGCGTGCTGGGACACTTTTGGCCAAAATATTTTTGGCATAGGCAGAAAGGGGCCACACCCAGGGGCACGCCAGGCCGCTCCTGGCCACCTTTCCAGAGCTGAAATTTTTCTAAGTCCCTAGGGCGCCCGAGAGCGTGTCGGGGTACTTTTTGCCAAATTTCTTCTACGATTATTAGTCTATAAAGAGGACTCTGGGGTTATGGTATCATTATTCCATCGTAGTAGGGATACTCTTGAGCGAGTTTGGCATCTGAGTTGGGGTTAATTCTTCGTCACAAGTATTTTATCAAATTATGTTCAATTAAGCCATGAGTGGCTAGAATTTCTTATTTTTGAGATGGAGTCTATGAACATGAATTTTGTGAGTGAATATTTTTGTGAAATTTATGGAATTATTTAAACATGAGATATATGGTGGATCATACATTGAATTTGGTGGGCTAGCTAACATGTGTTAATGGGATCAATTTGAGGCCCAAAATGAAGCCAAAATGCATGGTCCAAATGGGAAAATGACCCATTCTTGTGTTGACTAGGTAAAGAATGGCATTTAATGCCAAGAAGTGTCTAAGTATGACTTGAGGAGCTATATAAGACAAGGAAAAATCATATTTTATTCACATAAACACACATGTCATTCTAGACATTTCCAAGAAATTCCTTTTAGCTCTCAAAACCCTAAGTTATCTCTTTGGACAAGATCATCTTTTTTCAAGCTTGGGTAAGTGTTTAATATTATGGATTAATATGATGGTTATGTTGGAAAAGTGTTGAATAGTGCACTTTTGCTTTTTCCTAAAAGATGTGTCATCTTTGTGATTTGAACTTGAAAGGAGACTTGAGGTTTTGATGAAAGTGCATGGTATGGATGAAATAGCAACATGTATGGTGTGGTTATATTCCTTAACTTTTTATTTTTCTATGAGTATAACTTGTGGGATTGTTGTGGATATGTTGTTATGAAACGTATTGAGGTGACGTAATGGATTAATTGTGACATAGTGTTAATGAGGAAGTGTAAAGGGTAAACATGGGGTGAAATGCTATTGGTTTATGATGTCTTGGTCAATGTATGGAATGTTGTGGTATTGTAGGTATGACAATGCCGTGAATTGTATTGTAAAGGGGTAAATGACGTTATTAGGCAATCATGTAACTCGTTGTCGTCTTATGCACTTGTAAGGTAGTTAGTTGTTAAGGTGAGCTCTGTTATGTATTTGTGTTGTAGAGTGAAACGTAAGGAAGGAGCTGGACTATTTTGTTCACATATAGGATTGTATATTCATATTGAGAAGATAAGGTATGTAAGGTTACTCTTTCCGTATCCTTCTGCAATACATAGTGTTCGCATTGTCATTGTACTTGTTCCATTCCGAAATGTTCTAAGGTATCTCATTTCAGATTGTCATCTATTGTTAGTCACGTGTTCCTCATTCATTGATCATTTATTATTCATGTGTTACATAATTGTGGACATGGTTCCAACGTTCCAATAATGTTATGTTCCAAAGCTCCAATAATGTATAATCACCAATGTATCACTCTTATAATGAAAGAAAGAAGTAATGCATAATTGATGAGTATTCTTGGGTGGTATCCCAGGGGTGGAAGAAACACCTAGCATGGGTCAATCCCAATATCATGGGTGGTATCCTAGGGGTTAAATTACCTAGCATGGGTCGATCCCAATATCATAGTAGCATCCCAAGGGCGACAGAAAAAGCCTAGCATGGGTCACTCCAGATTTGTATATGAGGACGGTATCCCAGGGGTGGAAGGACCTAGCATGGGTCATCCTCTTTACCACTAATAAGCTGGCCATTTGTTTAAAGTAAAGTAAAGTAAAACAATGAATGTAACATACATTGTTCCACACATATAGAACGACGGTTTATCCATATTGTCTTTTCTCTTATATTTGATTCCATTGAAGTTCTTACGTATATTGCAGTTTCTTATAGCCTTACATACTCAGTACATTCTTCGTAATGACGTCCCTTGGGGGACTTACCTTACTTGCTGCAGGTACAGGTGCTAGTTGACCTCCACAGTAGGTTGCGGATCTTTTGCCGATCATTGGTGAGCTCCAGTTGGATCGGGTCTTTTCGAGTCTCATGTGTACAATTGTTTTGGTATTGTAAATGTATTATAAAGTGGGGACTTGACCTGACTGTTGGTTGGTAATGTACATGTATTTGTAGAGGCTTTGTAGACGTATGTGGGATGATGAATGTAGGAGATGTATGTCCATTTTGACTTGATGGCCCTAACGGCCAAGTTTCATAGATATCATGTATTTTTCCATAACTTTCTCCATTGGTATCTAGTTACATGAGATAGAATGATAATCATACAGAGGCATACATATGAAGGTACATGGGTAAAGATTGGTTCTCTCGAGCCTCAACAGCTTCGGGTGCAAGTCCGCCCCATTGGAATTCGGGGCGTGACAAAAGTGGTATCAGAGCAGGTCATCCTAAGGGTGTCTACAAAGTCGTGTCTGAGTTGTAGTCTTTCTTATGGATGTGTTGCGCGCCACATTTATAAGTATGAGTCTACGGGACATTTAGGAGTTGTTTCTTTCCTTCATTTCTAGATCGTGCATTAGAGCCAAAGTGTAGGTGGAATTATAACTGACCATGGGAATTGTGTTTTTGTCTTGTGTTATCATAGAAATGCCGATGGCAAGAAAATATTGGGGAAAAGGTAAGACGATAGATAGGACTGCCGGAGAAGAAATCAGGAGAGTACCACCGGAGCAAGCTGATCAAGGTGGGGCTGGAAATGAGTTCGTATCGCGGGCTTCTCCTACTCTTCCATTTATAGAAGAGCCCAGAAGGAGAGGAGTATCTTCGAAACTGCCCGATAATACTATTGAGCAGGATTTAATGAGTGTGGTGCAAATATTGACCCGTGTAGTTGCTGCACAAGCTCGAAGACAAGATTTTACGCAGCAGATGGAGGATCAGAGGCAAAGGAGAGGGATTCAAGGATTGGAAGAGGGGCCGTCAAAGAGGGCTAGACCTATGGGATAGTTTATGGCATTCCAAGAAGAAGTTAGGCCTCGAATTTTTCCTAGACCTCCTAGGCCACCATTTCCTCAATAGACAGCAAATGTTCCCCCTCTATTCCAAGGGTTTAGAGGCAACCAGTTTGGGCAAAGAAGTGAGATTCAGGATTCACGGACAGCGGGGCATCGGGAACAAGGAAATACGAGCCAATTGAGGTTGTTTCTTCATCTGTGCCAGCGCTGCGGGAAGTTTCATTCAGGTGAATGCCAGGTGGGAACAAATGTTTGTTACTAGTGTGGTATATCGGGACATGTAAGGAAAAGGTGTCCACAAAAGAGGCACGAGTGGTATGGCACGACTTATGGGACCAACCGTCGCATCGCTATTATCGATGCCTCCTCTAGGTAGAGGTGCGCAGCCTACGGGGCACGACAGAGGTTCTAGAGGAGCAGCTAGTTCCAGTGGAACCCAAGACCGTACTTATGTCTTAGTGGATCGACAGAACTTGGAGGCTTCTCCTAATGTAGATACAGGTACATTATCCATATTTTTACATAAGGTATATGCATTGATTGACCCGCGTTCTACATTATTATATGTTACTCCATTGATTGCGGAAAAAAAATGTGGAAGAATACCAGAATTACTAGTTAAGCCATTTGAAGTATTTACACTAGTTAGTGAATCTATTATCGTTAAAAGAGTATATCCTAATTGTATAGTAATTGTTCGTGGTTATGACACACTGGTTGATTTTATTGAACTATAAATGGTAGATTTTGATGTTATCATGGGTATGAATTGGTTGGCTTCTTGTTATGCCATGGTAGATTACCGAGCTAAGAAGTTACATTGTCATTTTCCACAAAAGGATGACTTTGAAATGAAGGGTAATGTTGGAGCACCAAGGGGTACATGTCACGCCCCGAATCCCATCGAGACATGATTGGCACCCGTAGCCGATAAGGCCCGAGAGAACCAACCTTTGCCTATGCTCAATCATATGCATATAATATTCATAACCACCATTGCATAATATTATGAAATACGATATGCATATAATATTCATAACCACCATTGCATAATATTATGAAATACGAATAAAGGAGAACATGGGACATATATGACACTTGGCCGTTGAGGCCATCCAGTCAAAACAACGTGTGTCTTTTACACTATTACACCCACATCGGTCTACAAAAGCCTCTAACAAGAGCATTGACCAAAATGAACCATAAGTCGGGACAAGTCCCCGCTTTATACAACATGTACAATACCAAAACATATATACACTTTGACTCGGAGAAGCCCCGAATGAGCTGGAGCTCACCAAATAACCGCTAACACTGGCAGTCTATTGAGGAGGCCTACTGGGACCTGCGCCTGCAGCAAGTAAGGTAAATTCCCCGAGAGGGGTCAGTACGAAATAAGTACTGAGTATGCAAGGCTCAAATGAAACTGTACAACACATGAATATTTCAATGAACTCAAAACATATGAATAATCAATGTGAATAAGTCACCATGTTGCATTTGGAAACCATGTGGATTGCTTTCATTGCTTTCATTACTTTCTTTATCTCAATGCTCACATGTCATTACATATCACAATGTACCCGGGCCCCGACTGATCAGTGGGTCTTTCATATAATCATATAGGGATCGAGTCGAGCTAGGCTTATGCCCCTAGACTTGCCACCCTCGGGATCGAGTCGAGCTAGGCTTACGCCCCTAGACTTGCCACCCATAAATCCATATCTCGGGATCGAGTCGAGCTAGGCTTACGCCCCTAGACTTGCCACCCGTACTTGATCATTGACCACATTGGCATTACTTTGTTCATTACTTTGAGATTGATACTTTGATAATCATAACATCACTTTGGAACTTTTGAACATCACATTGTTGGAAACTTTGAATCATTGACCAATGAGTGAAGAACATGTGAATAAATATCAATGAGAAATATAACATTACTAGCACCATGATACCATTGGAACCATTGGACAATAATCCAGGAACAAGAGACACAAGTATAGTCACTATTGAAAACATAACTTTATTTGAGCTTTTGGAACATTAACCATGAATATGAGAAATGGGATTCACAATTGTTCAATGAGTAGGAAATATATGACAATGACCATGGATAAGTGCATATGGGATACCTTAGTACATTTCGGAATAGAACTAGTGAAATGTCAATGTGAACACTATTGGCCGTAGAAAGATACGGACAAAGTAACCTTGCATACCTTGTATTCACAATACGAATAGACAACCTTTAGATGCGTATAAAAAAATCCCGCTCCTTCTTTATGTGTCACTCTACAACATAAATACAAGACGGAATTCACATTAACCACCAATTACTCTACAAATGCATGTAACATTAATGAGTCATATATGTGTCCTTAAACATGCCATTTCCCCTTGACAAAACCATTGATCATACTATTATTCCAAAAATTCCATAATATTCCCAACATTGACCAATACATGAAAATCAATACATTTCACCACAATACTTCTCCTTTACCCTTTCTTATCCATCACACATCACAAATAATCCATCAAAGTGCCTTAATACAACTCATAACACATATCGGCCAAAATCCCATAATATCCACTTTTAGACAAGAACAAGTTTAATACCAAAAATAACACCATACATGTTCATATTTTGTCCATACCATGCTTTTTCATCAAAGGCACAAGTCCTAATTCAAACTTGAATTGTATGGATCCCAAATCTTAGACAAGAACACAAAGTACCATGTCCAACATTTCCAAGCACAACCAACATGATTTACATACCTTCTCATGCATATAATATAGTATTCCATAAGCATAAGTACTTACCGAAGCTTGAAAATGAATGATCTTGCTCCAAGAAGTAGCTTAGGGTTCTTGAGAGTTAAGAGAAATTTTGGGAAATTTCTAGAGATATGTTGGGTGTTCCTTTGAATAAATCAGATTTTTCCATGTATATATAGTCCCTCAAGTCTCCTTGGCATTAAATGCCATGTACAAATGGTCAAAGGTGAAGAATGGGTCATTTTTGGCCTAATTGGGCCATGCATTCTTTTCATTTTTGGGCCCTTTTTGGGCCCAATTCACTTAACCCGATAAAATTAATAATTTCTCGTCTTTATACGTATTACAACAATATTCCCACTCATAATATTCATATCCGTAGCCTCAATCCCAAGAACAAATGATTCTAGCCACGTTTGGCTTATTTTGACCTTAGGGGTAAAATCGTCATTTTGACGCCAAATTTGTTCTCGAGAAATTTCTCATATCAATAACATATTTTACTCATTTCATATGTGTTGTAGAAGAGACGTGGCAAAAATCGGCTCAAAACGTCCCCGGATACCCTTGGGACTTAAGAAAATTTCCAACTTTGAAAAAGTGGGATTTCCAGCGTGGCACACCTCTTGGGGCGCTAGCTCTCTGCCCCTGGACTAAAAATTTTAGTCCATAGCAGCGTGGCACACTGCCCAACGCGCCCCTGCCTTAATTTTTGACAAAAATTCATTTTTCGACGTTTCTTCGCGGGCTTGGTTAGACACTTCAAATCCTATCCTTTAACCTACTTCTTAACCTTAATATCCTTCGTTTAGAGGTCCTCTTAGACTCATTTTGAACCCCACAATTGCGCCATGAAAATCACAAAACAACTCTTACGAAGTTTTTAGCATATATACGAGGCCAAATTCAATTTTGCTTATCCTTAACATTACCAAATACATACTCATAGGTCTCTACACCTAAGTAAACATTATTCAATATCGTCAAGTAGGATTAGGACGGTACGGGGTGTTACAGTACAGTTATGTCTCATCTTAAGGAAAATAAAATGATACCTAAAAGGGCAAAGATACTGATGTGAAGCCACCAACTCTTCAATCGGATCCGTTGGTCAATGAAATTCTTGATGCATTTCCTGCAGATCTTCCGGGTTTGCCTCCAGAACAGAAAATAGAGTCTGGTATTGATGTGATTCCCGGCACCCAACCTATCTCTATTCCTCCGTATAGTATGGCTCCAGCAGAGATAAGGGAATTAAAAAGAGCAATTGAAAGACTTATTGGACAAGTGATACATAAGGCCTAGTATGTCCCCTTAGGGGTGCACTAGTGTTACTTGTACGAAAGAGAGATGGTACACTGAGAATGTGTATGGATTATTGGAAACTAAATAAGGTGACAGTTAAGACCAAACATCCCCTCCCCAGAATTGATGTTTTATTTGACCAATTACAATGTGCCAAATGTTTTTCAAAGATTAACTTGAGATTGGATTACCATCAAGACAGGGTTAGAGAACAAGATATACCCAAGACAACTTTTTGAACACGATATGGTCACTATGAATTTCTAAGTATGAAATTTGGACTAACAAATGCACCAGATGTTTTCATGGACTTGATAAATAGGGTGTTCGAGCCATTTCTAGGCGTGTTCGTGATAGTGTTTATAGATGATATTTTAGCTTACTCAAGATCACAAGAGAACCATGCTAATCACTTGCGATAGGTGTTACAGATTCTTTGCGACCATAAGAAATATGCAAAGTTCTCTACATATGAATTTTGGTTAAAATCTATAGCATTCTTGGGTCACAAGGTGCAAGATGAAGGAATAAGGGTTGATACACAAAAGATAGAAGCGGTGAAAAAAATTGGCTAAGGCCTATGACGCTTACAGAGATTCATAGTTTTCTTGGATTGGCTAGTTATTACAGACGATTTGTTGAAGGGTTTTCTTCTATTGTTGCACCTTTAACAGAGCTAAAACACAAGGCAATAAAGTTTCAGTGGAACGATGTGTGTGAGAAAAGTTTCCAAGAGTTGAAAGATAAATTAACTTTCACACCGGTTTTAGTACTTCCCGAAGGCACAGAGAGTATGCAGTATATTATGATGCTTCTGGGATTGACCTTGGATGTGTATTGATGCAGCATGGTAAGGTAATAGCGTGTGCCGCATGACAGTTGCGGCCACATGAGAGAAACTATCCCACACATGACCTTGAGTTAACAGCTGTGGTATTTGCTTTAAAGATATGGTGCCATTATTTGTATGGAGTTCATGTTGACATTTACACTGACCCAAAAGTTTGCAATATATCTTTAAGCAGAAGGACTTAAATCTAAGGCAGCGGAGATGGCTTGAACTATTACAGGACTATGATATCGATATCTTATACCATTCAGGAAAAGCAAATGTGGTAGCTGATGCATTGAATCGCAAAGCAATAGGACGCACTAATGATCAGTTAATGGAAAAGTTCTAGTCAAATATGGTCAGGGATCTAAATCAAGTAGCTAGCTTGGGAGTTCGTCTTCTTGAATCTCCATACAAGGGGGTTATTGTGCAAAATACAGCAGAATCTTCCTTCATAGCTGAGGTAAAGGAGAAACAGTATGCGGATCCTATTTTATTATAGCTAAGAGAGAATGTGCAGCAAGAGTTGACAAAGGCATTTGATCTTACGCAAGAGGGAGTACTTCAATGCCAAGGTAGGTTATGTGTATCGGATGTAGATAAGCTAAGGAAGCGGATTATGACAGAGGCACATCATTCACGATATTCTATTCATCTGGGAGCTACAAAAATGTATCATGATTTGAAAGACATGTATTGGTGGGGAAATATGAAGGAAAACATTGCAAAATTTGTAGCTCAATACCCAAATTGTCAACAAGTCAAAGTAGAGCATCAAAAATCGGGAGGTTATATGCAATGTATCAATCTTCCAGTTTGGAAATGGGACATGATTAACATAGATTTCATCACAGGTTTGCCTCGTACACTGTGAAAATTTGATTCCATATGAGCACATTTCCTACTAGTCAAGACCACCTATACAGCTGAAGATTACGCAAGGTTGTATGCTAAAGAGATAGTGCGATTACATGGGATTCCAATCTCCATTATATCAGACAGGGGAGCTCAATATACTGCACATTTTTGGAAGTCTTTTCAGAAGAGCTTGGGTACATAAGTGAATTTGAGTACGACTTTCCATACTCAGACAAATGGACAAGAAGAGCGTACTATCCAAACACTTGAAGATATGCTACGAGCTTGCACATTGGACTTTAAAGGTAGTGGGGATGATCATCTTCCTCTTATTGAATTTCCCTACAACAATAGCTATCATTCAAGTATCGGGATGGTTTGAAGTGGGTGAAACTGCTTTACTTGGGCCAGATCTTGTACACCAAGCCATGGAGAAAGTTAAAGTAATCTAACAAAGGCTACAAATGGCCCAAAGTCTCTACAAGTCATATGGTGATGTTAGAAGAAGAGGGCTCAAATTCGCCATAGGTATTTGGGTATTCTTGAAGGTGTCATCGATGAAAGGGGTAATGCGATTTGGGAAGAAAGAAAAGTGAGTCCACGTTATATAGGTCCATATGAAATTATCAGAAGATTTGGGCAAGTTGCGTATGAATTGGCACTACCCCAAGAACTCTCCACAGTTCATCCAGTGTTTCATGTCTCGATGCTTCGAAAGTGGATGGGAGATCCATCTCATATTGCTCCCATTGAAGATGTACAAGTTACGGAGGATCTCATTTATGAAGAGATACCTATTGCTATTCTGGATCGACAAGTGAAGAGGTTAAAGAATAAAGACGTAGCTTCCATAAAAGTCCTTTGGAGAAATCAACAAGTAGAAGAGATCACTTGGGAAGACGAGGAAATGATGGAGTCCAAGTACCCTCATTTGTTTCAAATGGAAGAGCAAGTGCAAGATGCAAGATCGGAGCAATAACAAGTAAGTATCCATAAGCACTATGTGTATATGTATATATGTGTTATACATGCGAAACTGTTATTAACATTCGAGGACAAATGTTTTTAAGGGGGGAAGAATGTAACACCCCGTACCTTTTCGACCCTACTTTCCAACCTTGAACCATGTTTACCCTAGGTTCGAGAGCACTAAGTATGTATTTTGTATTGTTATTGATGGAATATTTGATATTGTGCTAGTAAATGTGATTAGGCCTTTGTAGGAGGTGTTTGTGACTTTGTGGAACATTTGTGGGGTGAAAAGTGAGGTTTAAAGGACATCCAAGACAAGGATCTTAAAGATAATAGACAAGCAAAAGGTTGGAACTTGAAGAATCCAACCAAATCTGCAAAGAAAATTCGAAATCAAAAATTAAGCATGGGGCGGGCCAGGTGGCGTGCCGGGCCGCTTTTGGCCAAAATATTTTTGGCATAGGCAGCAAGGGGACGCACCCAGGGGCGTTCCAGGCCGCTCCTGGCCACCTTTTCCAGAGCTGAAATTTTTCTAAGTCACTGGGCGCCCGGGAGCGTGCCGGGGTGCTTTTTGCCAAATTTCTTCTACGATTATTAGTCTATAAAGAGGACCCTTGGGTTATGGTATAATTATTCCATCGTAGTAGGGATACTCTTGAGAGAGTTTGGCATCCGAGTGGGGGTTAATTCTTCGTCACAAGTATTTTATCAAATTATGTTCAATTAAGCCATGAGTGACTAGAATTTCTTATTTTTGAGCTGGAGTCTACGAATATGAATTTCATGAGTTACTATTGTCGTGAAATTTATGGAATTATTTAAACATGAGATATATGGTGGATCATACATTGAATTTGGTGGGCTAAGCTAACATGTGTTAATGGGCTAAATTTGAGGCCCACAATGAAGCCAAAATACATGGCCCAAATGGGAAAATGACCCATTCTTTGTTGACTAGGTAAAGCATGGAATTTAATGCCCAATAAGTGGCTAAGTATGACTTGAGGGGATATATAAGACAAGGAAAAATCAGATTTTATTCACATAAACACACATGCCATTCTAGACGTTTCCAAGAAATTCCTTTTAGCTCTCAAAACCCTAAGTTATCTCTTTGGACAAGATCATCTTTTTTCAAGCTTGGGTAAGTGTTTAATATTATGGATTAATATATTATATGCTTAATAGGGTGTGTATATCATGATGGTTATGTTGGAAAAGTGTTGAATAGTGCACTTTTGCTTTTTGCTAAAATATGTGTCATCTTTGTGATTTTAACTTGAAAGGAGACTTGAGGTTTTGATGAAAGTGCATGGTATGGATGAAATAGCAACATGTATGGTGTGGTTATTTTTCTATGAGTAAAACTTGTGGGATTTTTGTGGATATGTTGTTATGAAACGTATTGAGGTGACGTAATGGATTAATTGTGACGTAGTGTTAATGAGGAAACGTAAAGGGTAAACTTGGGGTGAAATGCTATTGGTTTATGATGTCTTGGTCAATGTATGGAATGTTGTGGTATTGTCGGTATGAAAATACCGTGAATTGTATTGTAAAGGGGGAAATGACGTTATAAGGCAATCATGTAACTCGTTGTCGTCTTATGCACTTGTAAGGAAGTTGGTTGTTAACGTGAGCTCCGTTATGTATTTGTGTTGTAGAGTGAAACGTAAGGAAAGAGCTGGACTATTTTGTTCACATATAGGATTGTATATTCATATTGAGAAGATAAAATATGTAAGGTTACTGGTATATAAGGTTACTCTTTCCGTATCCTTCTGTAGCACGTAGTGTTCGCATTGTCATTGTACTTGTTCCATTCCGAAATGTTCTAAGGTATCTCATTTTAGATTGTCATCTATTGTTAGTCACATGTTCCTTATTCATTGATCATTTGTTATTCATGTGTTACATAATTGTGGACATGGTTCCAACGTTCCAATAATTTTATGTTCCAAAGCTCCAATAATGTATAATCACCAATGTATCACTCTTATAATGAAAGAAAGAAGTAATGTATAATTGATGAGTATTCTTGGGTGGTATCCCAGGGGTGGATGCAACACCTAGCATGGGTCAATCCCAATATCATGGGTGGTATCCCAGGGGTTAAATGACCTAGCATGGGTCTATCCCAATCTCATAATAGCATCCCAGGGGTGACAGAAAAAGCCTAGCATGGGTCACTCCAGATTTGTATATGAGGACCGTATCCCAGGGGTGGAAGGACCTAGCATGGGTCATCCACTTTACCACTGATCAGCTGGTCATCTGTTTAAAGTAAAGTAAAGTAAAGCAATGAATGTAACATACATTGTTCCACACATATAGAATGACGGTTTATCCATATTGTCTTTTCTCTTATATTTGATTCCATTGAAGCTTTTATGTATATTGCAGTTTCTTATTGCCTTACATACTCAGTTCATTCTTCGTACTGACGTCCCTTGGGGGACTTACCTTTCTTGCTGCAGGCACAGGTGCTAGTAAACCTCCACAGTAGGTTGCGGATCTTTTGCCGATCATTGGTGAGATCCAGTTGGATCGGGGGTTTTCGAGTCTCACGTGTACATTTGTTTTGGTATTGTAAATGTTGTATAAAGCGGGGACTTAACCCGAGTGTAGGTTGGTTATGTACATGTATCTGTAGAGGCTTTGTATACGTATGTGGGATGATGAATGTAGGAGATGTATGTCCATTTTGACTTGATGACCCCAACGGCCAAGTTTCATATATATCATGTGTCTGTCCATGACTTTTGCCATTTGTATCTAGTTATATGAGATAGAACGATAATCATATAGGGGCATGCATATAAAGGTTCATGAGTAAAGATTGGTTCTCTCGGGCCTCAACGGCTTCGGGTGCTAGTCCTCCCCGTTAGAATCTGGGGTGTGACAAGCACAAATTCTCACCTTCTAATCTTTGGGTTGTGATTACAAGACTCCATAAAGCTATCAAGGTATGTTTCTTTAAGCTTTCTCTCTCTAGAATGCTATGAGCATGTTGAAATTATGGGGATTCTTGGAAATCAAATTTGTGATGCCCCATTTGTCTTGGTAGTTTGACTTGCGTCTTATGCTATTGTTGGAATTTATGGGGTATCCTGAAGGTGAACTTGAAGTACAAGTGCTATTGTTCTTCTTAATCTTGTTTTTAGTTGAAATAATTGAAAGTGGGTTTAGCTTTATTGGTGATAATTGAGAGAATTTGTGGTTGAAATCACTTGATACAACTCATATGTTGTTGAATATGTATGACTCTTGTTTGAATTCTTGAGTAAAACAAGTAAGTCATTCTAATGATAATTATGGGATTGTTGAACTTGTGTTTGACATGTTAAATTTGTCTATGGTTTGGACTTGGTAATTGGGCCTTAAGTGATGAGGCGAAGTCTGAGTACCCTACACCCATATATTTTGACTTGGTGAAAGCAACTAAGTGTGGGGTGGCCCTTAAAGCCAACATACATTGAGTTGGTTAGCTATCTTTACGTGGGAAATTGACATGCTTGTGGAACTTTGTTACAGGTACAATGTCAGATTCTAATGTGGCTGCTTCCAGTTCTCACAAGCGACGACGGTCAGGAAATAAGGTCCTCGCGGCTCCCCCAGTCTCGAAAGGTCAGAAATGGAAATATGGGATAAATGCAGTCTCCAGTGCCGGCAAGAAGTGGTACAAAAGCCACCCCGAAGCCAAATACTTTGCGGATGAATGTATTGATAGGGCCAGTCTAGCTTGAACTTACCCTAAAATATTGGCTCAAATTGTGCAAGTGGTTATGGGTTTCATCTTCAACAAACCTACGGATTGTAACCTTCATCTTGTGAGGGAATTTTATGCTAATTGGAACCCGGATGCACCTACCAGCTCGGTAGTTATACAAGGGTCGGATGTTATACTTGATTCCTTGGGCCTTAATGGATTATTGGGAGTACACACTCGGGCTTGTCCCCACAACCTACTCAGGTTGAATGCTAGGCCTCCCTATGTAGAAATTTGACACACTCTTTGCGGCCAACGTTCGACAGCAAGATGGCTTCGCCATCACAAAAAAAGGTACCACATGAGTCTACCCTATGCTCATTTCAATAAAGAGGCGCGACTTTGGTTGAAGATTGTGTGTTGTTGCTTGATTCTGGGTAGCCACATGACGGAGGTCACTAGGGACCGTGTCTGTCTGGTGTATGCTCTCATGACCGATGTGGAAATTGATGTAGGTTCTGTGTTGCTGTCGGCTATGCGTCGAGCTCGTATACAAGGTGGTCTTTGATATGCTTTTTGCGGTATATTGACTAAATTGATGTGAGCATTCAAAGTGCCCGAAGAGGCATTTGATTATCATCCTCCTTTGGTGCCGACACCTATGGATGTCACCCAAACCAAGGCACCTGAGTCTCTCGGACCCACTCTCACCTTAGCAGAGAGTCAAGCTCTAGATGACGGGATTTTAGGCCTTATGTATGGGTTAGAGATGCTACGGCACAAGACTGGGGGTAGGCCCTCTACGGTGAAAGAGCTGAGCCAGGTTGAGAGGGATTATCCTCTTAACGAGCATGCCATGGCATTGTTGTGAATTGGGCCTGATTTTGTTGAGCCTGTGGATGATGATATCCCCACATATGAGAATGACCACCAGATCGATTCCGATGATGACAAGGTGGAGGCGGATGATACAACACTAAAAGCCTGCAGGCCAGAGGATGTCGATTTCCTTGACTGACCAGGGAGCTGTCATGCCTCGAATCCCAACGGGGCATGATATGATATAAAAAGACCCACTGATCAGTTGGGGCCCGGTACATTGTGACATATGTATTGGCAAGCAAACATTGAATGTAAAGAAAATAAAGAAAGTAATCAAAGAAATTCACATGGTTTCCCAAAATGCAAAATGGTGACTTATCCACATTGATTATTTATATGTTTTGAGTTTATTGAAACATTCATGTATTGTACAGTTTCATCTGAGCCTTGCATACTCAGTACTTATTTCGTACTGACCCCTCTTGGGGAATTTACCTTACTTGCTGTAGGCGCAGGCACTAGTAGGCCTCCACAGTAGGTTGCCAGTCGTTGCAGATCATTGGTGAGCTCCAGCTAATTCGGGGCTTCTCCGAGTCAGAGTGTATATATGTTTTGGTGTTGTACATGTTGTATAGAGCGGGGACTTGTCCCGACTTATAGTTCATTTTGGTCAATGTTCTTGTTAGAGGCTTTTATAGACAGATGTGGGTGTATCAGTGTAACAGGCATATGTTGTGTTGACTGGATGGCCTCAACGGCCAAGTTTCATATGTATGTCCCATGTTTTCTGTTATTCGTCTTTCAAGTTCTCTCGTAATGGTGGTGATGCTTATGTTATGCATATGGTTGAACATAGACAAAGGTTGGTTCTCTCGGGCCTTATCGACTACGGGTGTCAATCATGTCTCGATGGAATTCGGGGCGTGACAAAAGTGATATCAGAGCAGGTCGTTCTAAGGGTGTCTACAAAGCCGTTTCTGAGTAGAGTCTTACTTATCAATGTGTTGTGCACCACATTTATAAGTAGGAGGCTACGGGACATTTAGGATGTTGTTCTTTTCTTTATTCTAGATCGTGCAATAGAGCCAATGTTTTAAGTTGCATTGTATCTGATCTTGGTAATTGTTTTTCTTTGGTATAGTCAAAATGTCGAACACTAGAAGAGGAAAAGGTAAAAGTAAGCGGATAGATAGAATTGCTAGTGAAGGAACCAGTATACCACCACCTAATCAAGTTCATCAAGGTGATACTGAGCCTGAATTTGTGTCGCGAGCTTCCTCCACTCCCTCTGTACCAGAAGAGTCGAGTAGGAGAAGCGTACCTGTAGAACCACCAGTCAATACTACGGACCAGGATCTTAAAAATGCAGTTCAGATGTTAACACAGTTAGTGGCATCCCAGAGTCAAGGACGAGATGGTCCAATGACACATGATGATGATGCGGCTAGAGTAGCAAGTCGCAGAACACAGGATTTCCTCAAATTAGACCCTCTTATCTTCACAGGGGCAGATCCAAAAGTAGATCCACAGGACTTCGTGGATCAAATTCAGAGGGCATTGGAAGTTATGCATGTGACATGGATAGAAACAGTGGAACTTGCCGCGTACAGGTTGAAAGGAGAGGCAATACTGTGGTACGAGGATTGGAAGAAATCCCGTGATATGGATGCAACTCCACCTACTTGGGAAGAGTTTAAAGTGGCTTTTCTTGATCATTACTTGCCCTATGAGATCCGTGAGGCACGTGCGGATCAATTCCTAAATCTCCGTCAAGAAAATTTGAGTGTCAGAGAATATAGCTTGCAATTTAATTCCTTGGCTCGATATGCGCCAAATGTTGTGGCTACGATGACAGACAGGGTCCATAGATATGTGGACAGACTAGAGCCATATTTGGTAAGAGATTGCACTATTGCGGCCTTGAATAGGGACATGGACATTGCTCGCATACAAGCTTTCGCCTAGAAAATGGAAGATCAAAGACAGAGACGCAGGGTACAGGAATTTGATAGGGGACAGTCCAAAAGGGCTAGACCTATGGGACCACCTATGATGTCCTAAGGAGGATCTAGGCCCCGCATGTTTCCTAGACCACCTAGACCGTCGTTCTCTTATTCCACAGGGGGTTCTTATTCTCAGTCTCGAGGGTTTAGAGGTGGTTCAGCTGGGCAAAGTAGTGGGGTTCATGGATCACATGCAGCAGGTTTCCCTCGTCAGCAGTGTCAGCACTGCGGGCATATTCATTAAAGCACATGTCGGTCAGGGACGAATGTCTGCTTTTGGTGTGGTATGCCGGGACATATAGCGAGAGATTGTCCACAGCGGAGCATGGGTGGTATATCACGACCGGCTGGGTAGGCTGTTGCATCATCAGCATCGGTTCCTTCACTGGACTGAGGGGTCCAACCTATTGGCCGTGGTAGAGGTGCCAGAGGAGCAGCCAGTACTAGCGGGGTCCAGAATCGCAGTTATGCTTTGGTGTACCGCCAGAATTCAGAGGCTTTCCCTGATGTCGTCATAGGTACATTATCCATATTCTCACATAATGTATATGCACTAATTGACCCAGGTTCTACATTTTCCTATGTTACTCTATTGGTTGCTGCGAAATTTGCAAAGGCACCGGAATTATTAATTAAATCCATTGAAGTGTCTACACCGGTGGGTGAATATATTGTTGCAAAGAGAGTATATCGTAACTGTGTGGTAACGGTGTGTGGTCATGATACGTTGGCTGATCTTATTGAATTGGACATGGTGGATTTTGATGTAATTATGGGAATGGATTGGTTGGCCTCTTGTTATGCTACGGTAGATTTTCGGGCCAAGAAGGTGCAATTTTGTTTTCCGCAAGAAAATATTCTTGAATGGCAGGGTAATGTAGGGGCACCACGAGGGAGATTTATTTCCTATCTAAAAGCCAGGAAAATGATTGCTAAGGGTTACATATGTCATTTAGTATGGGTGAAAGATACCGAAGCGGAACCACTAACTCCGCAGTCAGTTCCAGTGGTTAATGAATTTCTAGATGTGTTCCCAGAGGATCGTCCAGGCTTACCCCCAGAACGGGAAGTAGAATTTGGCATTGATGTGATTTCGGGCACTCAGACTATTTCTATCCCTCCATATAGAATGGCTCCAGCAGAATTGCGTGAATTGAAGGAGCAATTGAAAGATTTGCTGGACAAAGGCTTCATTAGGCCTAGTATGTCCCCGTGGGGTGCACCGGTATTATTTGTGCGAAAGAAAGATGGAACCTTGAGAATGTGCATTGATTATTGGCAATTGAATAAGGTAACAATCAAGAACAAATATCCCCTCCCTCGAATTGATGATTTGTTTCATCAGTTACAGGGTGCCAAGTGTTTCTCAAAGATCGACTTGAGGTCGGGTTACCATCAAGTCAGAGTTAGGGAAGAAGATGTGCCCAAGACAGCTTTCCGAACACGTTATGGTCATTATGAATTTTTAGTTATGTCATTTGGACTAACAAATGCACCAGCTCTGTTCATGGATTTGATGAATAGGGTGTTTAAGCCATTTCTGGACGTGTTCGTCACGGTGTTTATAGATGACATCCTAGTTTATTCCAGAACATCGGAGGACCATGCTAATCACTTACGGCAAGTGTTACAGATTCTCCGTGAGCGTAAGTTGTATGCAAAATTCTCCAAATGTGAGTTTTGGTTAAAATCAGTTGCATTCTTGGGTCACATTGTGTCAGATGAAGGGATCCAGGTTGATACACAGAAGATAGAAGTAGTGAAAAACTGGCCAAGACCTACGACACCCACAGAGATTTGTAGTTTTCTGGGTTTGGCAGGTTATTACCGAAGATTTGTAGAAGGGTTTGCTTCTATTGCAGCACCATTAACAAATTTAACTCACAAGGCAATTAAGTTTCAATGGAATGATGCATGTGAAAGAGGGTTTCAAAAATTGAAGGATAAGTTGACTTCCACACCAGTGTTAGTACTTTCTGAAGGCACAAAGGGCTATCTAGTGTATTGTGATTCTTCCGGGATTGGTCTCGGATGTGTGTTGATGCAGCATGGTAGGGTGATAGCATATGCCACATGAGAAAAATTATCCCACTCATGACCTTGAATTGCCAGCGGTAGTGTTTGCTTTAAAGATATGGCGTCATTATCTGTATGGAGTTTATGTTGATATTTATACGGATCACAAAAGTCTACAATATATCTTTAAGCAAAAGGAACTCAACCTAAGGCAACGAGGATGGTTAGAGCTCTTAAAAGACTATGATGTCGATATTTTATACCATCCAGGGAAGGCAAATATAGTAGCGGATACATTGAGCCGCAAGGCAACGGGAGTCACTAGTGATCAATTGATGGAAAAGAAGGAGGTAATCAAAGACTTATATCAGTTAGCGAGCTTGGGAGTTCGCCTTATTAAATCTTCAGATAATAGAGTTATTGTGGAGAATGCAGCAGAATCCTCTTTGATAGCTGAAGTGAAAGAGAAGCAATTTGTGGATTCTATTTTATTGCAGCTAAAGCAAAATGTCCAGCAGAATTTGACCAAGGCATTTGATATTACACCGGAAGGGGTGCTTCAATGTCAAGGGAGATTATGTGTACCGGACGTAGATGAGCTGAGGACATGAATAATGACAGAGGCGCATCATTCACGCTATTCCATTCATCCGGGTGCTACTAAAATGTACCATGAATTGAAAGAAGTGTATTGGTGGGGCAACATGAAAAAGAACATTGCAGAATTTGTCGCGCAATGCCCGAATTGTCAACAAGTGAAAGTGGAACATCATAAACTGGGAGGGTACATGCAATGCATCAATCTTCCAGTCTGTAAATGGGATATGATTAATATGTATTTAATTACGGGTTTGCCTCGTACATTGCGGAAGTTTGATTCTATATGGGTCATAGTGGACCGACTTACTAAATCAGCACATTTTCTACCGGTCAAGATGACCTATATAGCTAAGGATTATGCGAAGTTGTATGTGAAAGAGATAGTACAATTACATGGTATTCCACTTTCTATTATATCAGACAGAGGAGCACAGTTCACAGCACACTTTTGGAGATCTTTTCAGCAGAGTCTGGGTACACGAGTGAATTTGAGTACGGCTTTCCATTCTCAGACTGATGGACAAGTAGAACGTACTATTCAGACACTTGAAGATATGCTACGAGATTGTACGTTAGATTTTCAAGGTAGTTGGGAAGACCATTTGCCTCTTATTGAATTTGCTTACAACAATAGCTATCATTCATGTATTAAAATGGCACCATATGAAGCCTTGTACGGAAGGGAGTGTAGATCACCAATCGGATGGTTCGAAGCGGGTGAAACTGCTTTACTTGGGCCAGATATTGTTCATCAGGATATGGAGAAAGTTAAGGTAATCCAACAGCGGTTACAAACAGCTCAAAGTCGTCACAAGTCATATGCCGATGTTAGGAGAAGAGGGCTTGAATTCGCCATAGGTGATTGGGTATTTTTAAAGGTGTCACCGATGAAAGGGGTAATGCGGTTCGGAAAGAAAGGGAAACTGAGTCCACGTTACATAGGCCCATATGAAATCATTAGAAGATTTGGGCAAGTTGCGTATGAGTTGGCACTACGCCAGGAACTTTCCTCAGTTCATCCGGTATTTCACGTTTCGATGCTTCAAAAATACATAGGAGATCCTTCTCGTATTGTTCCCGTAGAGGATGTTCAAGTTACGAAGGATCTTAATTATGAAGAGGTACCCATTGCTATTCTGGATCGACAAGTAAAGAGATTGAGGAATAAAGATATCACATCCGTAAAAGTCCTTTGGAGAAATCAACAAAAAGAGGAGATCACATGGGAAGTGGAAGAAATGATGAAATCCAATTATCCCCATCTATTTCAAATGGAACAAGAAGTTCATAGTGCGGAGGTGGAACAATTGCAAGTAAGTATTTAATAGCATTATGTGTATTTGTATACGTAAGGTAAAAATGCAATTGTTGTATATAAGACGATGTTGTTAACATTCGAGGACGAATGTTTCTAAGGGGGGAAGAATGTAACACCCCGTACTTTTATAACCTCACTTTATACCTTGGGGTCATATCTACCTATGTGTTGATATGCCATGAGTATGTGTTTTATAGTGTCATTGGTGAAACATTTGATATCGGACCTAAAATGTGCGATTAGCCCTTCATAGGAGGTGTTTTGTGATTTCTTGAGGCATTTGGTTAATACCCCGTACACATTCTAACCTCATTTGGTGACTTGAAGTCATGTTTAATTGATGATTAAGATCACTAAGAAAGTATTTTGTAGTGTTTTGATAAGGTATTGGACGATATGCAAGTATCGGAGAAGTGGCCGAAAAATTCAGCAAGGTGCTGAAACTTGCGCCACTACCCTGTTTCAGGGGTGTGGCGCAAGCCACCTGCATTCATAGAATTCAGATAAGTCTCATTTCTTGTGCCACATCCTTCTTTGCAGCTAGTGGCGCAAGGCACAAATCTTGTGCCTTTCCGGACCCATTTTGTAACGCAATTCTACGACGCTTCTTGGATAGTTTCTTTTGGTTCTTTGGAGTTCTTTGAGCATTGTTAAAGCTTAAAAAACTTCAATACACTCCTACATACTCCTACATGATCAAATCATGAAGCATGAATAGTGATCCAAAATGTCTAATGAAGCCAAGGGCGACAAGAATTCCTATGTTTGCGATCGAGGCGACGAATGAGAATCTCTTAAGAGAATATTGTCGTGAAATTATGGAATTATGAAAACATGAGATATATGGTGAATAATACATGAAATTTGATGGGTTACATGGATATGTGTTATTGGGCCCAAAGTTAGGCCCAAATTGGAATTAAAAGAATTGGCCCAAAGGGCAAAACAGACCCATTTTTCCACTTTGACCACATTTAATGCCAAGGAATGGATAAGCATGACTTGGGGTCTATATAAAGGCCCAAAAATCATATTTTTAATCATCCAAAAGCTCTCATGCCTTTATGATATTTTCTCAAATATTTCTTTAAGTTCCAAACCCTAAAGCAAAATATTCCTTTGGACTCCTTGGACAAGATCATCATATTCCAAGCCTTGGTAAGTATTTATTCTCATGGATTAACATATTATATTCATGGGATATTATGTATATTATGATAGTTGTGTTGGCAAGATGGTGAATAGTGTATTTGTGCTTTTGGTAAAAGATGTGCTATCTTGGTGATTTGAACTTGAATTAGGACTTGTGCCTTTGATGAAAGAGCATGGTATAGAAAAAATATGAACATGTATGGTGTTATTTTTGGTATTAAACTTGTTATTGTGTATAAGTGGAAATTGTGGGATTTTGGCCGATATGTGTTATGAGTTGTATTAAGGTACTTTGATGGTTTATTTGTGATGTGTTATGGATAAGAAAGTGTAAAGGAGAAGTGTTGTGGTGAAATGTATCGATTATCATGGATTGGTCAATGTTGGGAATATTATGGAATTTTTGGAATAATAGTATGATCAATGGTTTTGTCAAGGGGAAATGGCATGTTTAAAGGCAAACATGTAACTCATTGACATTGTATGCATTTGCAAAGTAATTGGTGGTTAATGTGAATTTCGTTATGCATTTGTGTTGTAGAGTGACACATAAAGAAGGAGCGGGACTATTGTATGCACCTCTAGGATTATATATTCGTATTGCGAATCCAAGGTATGTAAGGTTACTTTTTCCGTATCTTTCTGCGGCAAATAGTGTTCACATTGACATGTCACTAGTCCTATCCCGAAATGTGCTAAGGTATTCCATATCCGGTTAGCAATGGTCATTGTTATAAATTTCCTACTCTTTGGTCATTTGTGAATCTCATGTCTCATATTTATGGTTAATGTTCCAAAAGCTCTAATAAGGTCATGTTCCAATGTTCCAATAGTGATTATACTTATGCCTCTTGTTCATAGATTGTTGTCCAATGGTTCCCATGGTGTTATGATTCTAATAATATTATGTTGACAAGTTATTCACATGGTTCTCACTCATTGGTTAATGATCCAAAGCTTCCAACAATGTTATGTTCCAAAGTTCAAAGTGATGTTATGACTATCCTAGTATCAATCTCAAAGTAATGAATAAAGTAATGCAAATGTGGTCAATGATCAAGTATGGGTGGCAAGTCTAGGGGCATAAGCCTAGCTCGACTCGATCCCGATGTATTGATTTATGGGTGGCAAGTCTAGGGGCATAAGCCTAGCTCGACTCAATCCCGATGCATTGATTTATGGGTGGCAGGTCTAGGGGCATAAGCCTAGCTCAGCCCAATCCCAACATGATGATATGATATGAAAAGACCCACTGATCAGTCGGGGCCCGGGTATATTGTGACATATGTATTGGCAAGCAAGCATTGAATGTAAAGAAAATAAAGAAAGTAATCAAAGCAATTCACATGGTTTCCCAAAATGCAAAATGGTGACTTATCCACATTGATTATTTATATGTTTTGAGTTCATTGAAATATTCATGCATTGTACAGTTTCATCTGAGCCTTGCATACTCAGTACTTATTTCGTACTGACCCCTCTTGGGGAATTTACCTTACTTGCTGCAGGCACATGCACTAGTAGGCCTCTACAGTAGGTTGCCAGTCGTTGCAGATCATTGGTGAGCTCCAGCTAATTTGGGGCTTCTCCGAGTCAGAGTGTATATATGTTTTGGTGTTGTACATGTTGTATAAAGCGGGGACTTGTCCCGACTTATGGTTCATTTTGGTCAATGCTCTTGTTAGAGGCTTTTATAGGCAGATGTGGGTGTATCAGTGTAACAGGCATATGTTGTGTTGACTGGATGGCCTCAACGGCCAAGTTTCATATGTATATATATATGTGTCCCATGTTTTATGTTATTCGTCTTTCAAGTTCTCTCGTAATGGTGGTGATGCTTATGTTATGCATATGGTTGAACATAGACAAAGGTTGGTTCTCTCGGGCCTTATCGGCTATGGGTGCCAATCATGTCTCGATGGGATTCGGGGCGTGACAGGAGCTCCTTACACCCTACTCTTTCCTTGTTTATTTTTTTGTAGCATTGGGGACAGTGCTAATCTTTAAGTGTGGGGTGGGATGTTATGGGACTCCTTTTTATGTATGTATATGTGTGTTTCTGTATGCTTCTAGTTGTTTTTATTTTGGGTTCCTTAGCCTTTGTTTTCGGTTCTTTTTCTAAGGATAGTCCCGTTGAACCGTAGAAAACCACAAAAAGATTTTAATTTGGTTTTGGTTTTTATTACTTTTGAGTCTCTTTTAGTCATAGTATTAAAGGCTTTGCTCTATGATGGATGGATGACGATCGTCTTAAGAGCAAATTAGTCATGTATTGTTGGGTGTCCTTGCTTGCTATACAATTATGCATACACGTCCAGTATGATGGTGGAACATGCTAGGATATACAATATCAAAGTTGAGACATCTAATGCTCACTTAGTCGACTTGATAAGTTACTTAATGTTTAACTTGTGCATGACTTCGGATAAATTGTATGGCGAGCCTACTTGAGTTAAATATGTGCCATGTGTGAGTGAGGTTCTTGTGATATTCCATGTGCATAATGATGTCTAGAACTTGCCCGGTGTGTTTGCAAAGCTAAATAAAAGGTGTTGAGTTTAGGAGATGATATAGGCATTTCTTTGCTAGCCATGTTTTATACTGACTTTATCTACCATTTTTGCATAATCTTAGTTAGCCCCGTTGAGCCTTTAGCCTATTGTTTGGTAGCCTTATATGTAGCTTAATTCTTGTCTTTCAATGAACCATAATTTGATCCAAAACTCCTAAGCGCTTTAATTGAGAAATTAAGATGATAAGGAGTGTAAAAAATTGAAGAAGGAAACAGTGAAGTTGAAGCCCCAAGTAAATAGCCTTTGGGTGTGTGAAAAAGTTTATGTGTTGTTGGTAGGGAGTATTGTAATGAAAAAAAAAAAGAAGTGAATCATTTGTTGATAGCAGTTACTCCTTGCCTAATATGCTTAAGCTAGCTTAAAGAGATGGGTCAAAGCAAAAGAGAGTTGGGAAGATAAAAGTGGTGGAAAATAGGTTGGTTGAAGGTGGTCTTAATGTAATTTGTAGTGTATTAAAGCGCTTAGGGAAGATAGTCACTATCCTTGACCAAATAGTTCCTACCCGTCCCTTAGCCTACATTACAACCCTTAAAGTCCTACTTGACCTTGAGCTTTAACATTTTGACATTAGTGGAGTACTACACTAAGGGCAAGCTTATGGTTAATCTTGTGTTGCATGTGAATTCTTTTCGAGAGTGAGTGAACTTTTATTCATGCACCCATTTAATAATTACTTTATGTGAAATATTGGGTGATTCTCTTGTGGTGAGGGCGCATGTTTAGCGAAGTGTGGTGATCTATTGGTAACGTGTCATGCATGAATTTGCAACTAGTATAGTTGTTTGGTGAGGATAGGTTGTTTCAATTTGCTATTCACTTTTTGGTGATACTAGCATGTTAGTGCATAACTTGATGAATGTGGTTGTGTAGCTATGCAGGAATACCTATTGTTTGTCCGTTGTCTTAAGTCGCCCGGGTTTGAGTGTGGTTATTGTTCGAGGACAAACAAAGGTTCAAGTGTGGGGTGGTGATCTAAGGCGTATTTATATGTCTTATTGTCGACTTTAACCTATTTTTACCTTAGTTTTGAGAGCAATACGTATGTATTTTGTATGGTTTTGATGGAATATGTGATATTGTGCTAACAAATATGATTAGACCCTTGTAGGTGGAATTTGCGACTATTTGGAGCATTTTTGGCGTGGAAAGCGAGGCTTGGAGGAGCAACGAGCGAAGGATATTGAAGATAAGAGGCAAGCCAAAGATTTGAACTTGAAGAATCCAACCAAATCCGCAAAGAAAAGTCGACAAAAGGAAGAAAATCATAAATTAAGGGCCTGGCACGCCAAGGGGCGTACCAGGCCGCTTTTGGAAAAATTTCCACCCAAGTGGGCAGCAGGGCGGGGCGCCCAAGGGCGTGCCAAGCCGCTCAGGTGCACCTGATCAGAGGCAAAAATTTGCCTAAGTACCAGGCGCGCCCAAGGGCGTGCCGAGCCGCTTTTTGGTAAATTTTTGCCCTGAGTTTTTGTCTATAAATAGATCTTATGGGTTATTGTATCATTATTCCATCTTCACTATACTACTTTGGGCGTTTTTGGCATTGAAATTAGGTTTCATTCTTCGTCTTTTCAGTTTTTATTTCTTTTTATGGTATTTTATTACTTTATGATGTTAATTGAAGTTATGAGTGGCTAAAATCCCTTATTCTTGTGTTGAGGCTATGAAATTCTTAGTTCTGAACTATGTAGTTACACCAACATTAAGTAACCCACAGGTAATATGGGTCCAGTACTCCCCAACTGGCGGGGCCTCAATCTATGTTAGCCGCATGGATTGAGATAACATAGTTGGACAAATCATAACATAATCATAGTTGCATACAACTACTCAAGGCAAGTATACAGTGGTCATCTATATTTCAGTACAAGACCTCCCAACGTCGGCAAATGCGGTTTCCAATGTTGGTCAGAGGGACTACACTTTCTCGGTAAACTACATACTTCTATTTGAGCCCAATTAAAATATTTTTCATTACATTCAATTATGGAGTCTTTCATTAAGACATTAACATGTTGGTATCGTCATACCAAGAACTTGTAAGTCACTCTTATCATGTCAAAATCATTATCATTAAACATTCTTTTGTACTCCAAAACCCCACCTTTAAAATCATAATTAAAATCTTCATAACAATTTTCAAACCATTCAATGACATAAAGGACGGGGAAAAACATTTATATTCCTTATGAAGTTTCAAAGTTTTCAAGAGACTGGAAATCATGGCTAAAACATATATCAATTTAACATTCGACCTTCAAGACATAATAGTTCATTGTTTTAAAATAGCCACTTTAGTCTCAAAACCCCCAATTAAAGATTAAATCATTATCCAAAAGAAAAGGGGAAAATTCATATCAAGTTTTAATAACAAAATCCCCAACCCTAGTTTCAAAATCACCATCGTAATATACTTAATAAATAATAATCATAATTTAGAATAGTATTTGAAATAGGGAGTGTTCAAACATGCCTTTTGAATGGAAGAATTTGAGAAAGCTTGAGATTTGGGTCTTGAATCTTGAACCCTAGTTGAATTTGCTCCTTTGAATGTTTTGGGGAAGGAGAAAGGGTTTATAATTGCCTCCCTCTTCAAAATAAGTGCAATTGATGCTAAAAAGGGTTTTAAATATATAAGGGTCGAATTTCATAAGGGGAAAATGACAAAAATACCCTTAGGATGACCCTATAAAAATTTTATCAGAATCAGTCCACGATTTGACCTATGTGTCTTAGAACAGATCACGTGTCGTGGGTCCATATCGTGGAAATCAGATTGATCTTTCAACTTGTAGGATCTGATCCACAGAGATCAACCCATGTCATGTAGGTCAACCCACATCAAGTGGGTTAGTCCCGTGACTCAAATTTTTTTTAATTTTTTTTTTTTAAAATAAACCTAAATTCATATACATATATGGGTTCTTGAAGGTTCTAAAATTTTGGGGTGTTACAATATCCCCCCCCCCTTGGGATCATTCGTCCCCGAATGATGATTAGGGAACATTTAGCTTAAATAAAGAGATTAGATGAAACTTGAAGGACATGAACTTATAAGATAAAAGGTGAGTATAGAGTTAGTACCTCAAACGACATCACCCAGCGTCGAAAACAAGAAGGGATATCTAGTTCTCATGTTTTCCTCGACTTCCCAAGTAGCCTCCTCCATCTTTTGATTTCTCCACAAGACCTTAACTGAAGCTATTTCCTTGGTTCTCAACTTTCGGACTTGCCTATCCAAAATCTCTATAGGAACTTCCTCATAAGACAAAGAGTCATCCACACTAATGTTTTTTATGGGAACAACAAGAGAATGATCACCCACACACTTCTTAAGCATAGACACGTGAAACATGGGATGAACCAATGCCAAACTTACGGGAAAGTCCAACTCATAAGCGACATTACCAAACTTTCTCCAAATTTGATATGAGCCAATGTAACGAGGACTCAGCTTACCTTTCATTCCAAATCTCATTACTCCCTTCATAGGAGAAACTTTCAAAAATACCCAATCATTAATCTCAAACTCCAACTCTCTTCGCCTCACATCTGCATATGACTTTTGGCGACTTTGAGCAGTCTTAAGCCTTTCACGAATAACCTTAACTTTCTCCATTGCTTGGTGAACAAGATCCAGCCCGAACAATTGGGTTTCATACACTTCATACCATCCAATTGATGACCTACACCTCCTATCATAAAGAGCCTTGAAAGGAGCCATTTGGATACTAGAGTGATAACTATTATTATAAGCAAATTCAATAAGAGGAAAGTGATCCACCCAACTACCTTTAAAGTCAATAACACAGGCCCTTAGCGTATCTTCTAAGGTCTGAATAGTATGCTCCGCTTGCCCGTCCATTTGAGGATAGAAAGCGGTACTAAGGTTCACCTGTGTACCCAAACCTTTCTGAAAGGATTTCCAAAATTGAGAAGAAAATTGTGTACCTCTGTTGTATATGATGGACACCGGATCTCCATGAAGCTGAACTATCTCCTGAATGTACAACTTAGCATAATTCTCTCTCGAATAGTTTGTCTGCACAGGCAAAAAATGAGCGGACTTGGTCATCCTATCCACAATGACCCAGTTGGAATCATATTGGTTCCGAGAACGCGGAAGACCAATGATAAAATCCATGTTTATCATCTCCCACTTCCACATGGGAATGTCTATCTCCTGAGACATACCACCAGGCCTTAAATGCTCAACCTTAACTTGTTGGCAATTCAAACACTTAGCAACAAAGTTTGCAACATCCCTTTTCATATTATTCCACCAGTACATCTCTTTCAAGTCATGATATATCTTAGTAGAACCGGGATGGACAGTATACCTGGAAACATGGGCTTCAGTCAATATTCTCTTTTTAGCCCATTGACGTCAGGAACACAAAGTCTCCCTTGATACCGCAAAATACCATCTCTCCCAATCTCGAAAGCTAAAACCTTTTGCTGCCCAACATCTTTCTTGATTTGCATAAGTATGGGATCATCAACCTATTTCTCCTTAACTTCAGCACCTAATGAAGACTTAGCCACTTCATGAACAATCACTCCCCTATCTTCAAAATCTAACAGTCGGACTCCAAATTAGCAGGCCTGTGAATTTTCTTCACTAATCCTCTCTTTTCTTCCTCAACATGAGAAAGACTCTCTATGGACAACCTGCTAAGAGCATCAGCAACAACATTAGCTTTACCTGGATGATAGTGCAAACTCATGTCATAATCTTTTAGTAACACAAACCACCTACTCAGCCTGGGATTTAACTCCTTCTACGTGAAAATATACTGCAAACTCTTGTGATCTGAATAATATCAACATGCACTCCATATAAATAATGATGCCAAATCTTAAGTGGAAAAACCACCGCCGCCAACTCAAGATCATGAGTAGGATAATTCTTCCTATGTACTTTAAGTTGTCTAGAAGCATAAGCCACAACCTTCCCATACTGCATAAGTACACAACCAAGTCCCACCCAGGACGCATCATAATACACCATAAATCCTTTAGTACCATCGGGAAGTGTCAAAACAAGGGTTGAGGTTAAACGACCTTTCAACTTCTTGAAACTACCATCACAAGCATCAGACCACAAAAACTTCACCTTTTTCTGAGTCAACTTCGTCAGTGGAGAAGCTATAGAGGAAAAAATCTCCACGAACCTTCTATAATACCCTGCCAGACCCAAGAAACTCCTAATATTGGTCGGAGTTATTGGTCTAAGCAAATTCTTAACTGCCTCAATCTTTTGGGGATCAACTTTAATTCCTTTACTAGAAACAATATGACCAAGAAACGTCACGACATTAAGCCAGAATTCACACTTAGAAAATTTGGCATACAACTCTTGGTCCTTAAGGGTCTGAAGTACAATACGGAGGTAATTGGCATGCTCCTCCTTACTCCGGGAGTATACCAGAATATCATCAAAGAAGACTATGATGAATAGGTCTAAAAACTGTCTAAACACCGTGTTCATAAGATCCATAAATGTTGTAGGTGCATTAGTTAAACTAAAGGACATAACTAGAAACTCGTAATGGCCATAACGGGTTCAAAAAGTGGTCTTGGGAATATCCGCTTCTCTAACTTTCAACTGATGGTAACCCGAACGGAGATCTATTTTGGAGAAACACTTAGCACCCTGAAGCTGGTCGAAAAGATCATCAATCCTAGGAAGAGATTATTTATTTTTCACAGTGACCTTATTCAATTGACGATAGTCTATGCACATAAGAAGGGACCCATCTTTCTTTCGTACGAAGAGTATCGGAGCACCCCAAAGAGAGACACTAGGGCGGATAAATCCCTTATAAAGAAGATCCTTCAACTGATCTTTTAACTCTTTTAGCTCTGTAGGATCCATTCTATAGGGTGGAATGGAAGTGGGTCGAGTGTCAGGCAAAAGATCAATACCAAACTCTATTTCCCTGTCGGGAGGAATATCGGGAAAAACTTCAGGAAATTCATTGACTACCGAAAGAGACTGCAGTGAGGGACTTTCAATACTAGAATCTTTGACCCGAACTAGGTGGTACAAACAACCCTTAGATATAAATTTACGGGCTCTAATATAAGAAATAAACTTTCCCTTTGGTGCTATGGAATCCCTCCCATTCTATAGCTGGCTAATTAGGAAAACCAAAAGTAACTCTATGAGTTCTACAGTCCAAGGTAGCGTAACAAGAGTGGAGCCAATCCATTCCCAGAATTAAATAAAAATCCACCATATCAAGCTCTACCAGATCCACCACAGCGTCCCGATGAAAAATAGACACCGCACAGTTTTTATAGACCCATGTAGCAATAATAGACTCACCAATAGGAGTAGAGACTGAGAAGGGTTCAGAAATATTTTCGGGACCAAAATCAAAATTCACGGCCACATAAGGGGTTACATAAGATAGAGTGGAACCGGGATCAAGTAACACATAAACATTATGGGAGAAAATCTGTAACATACCCGTGATAATATCTGGTGAGGACTCTGAATCCTGACTAGTAGATAGGGCATACAAACGATTACGGCCTCCGTCAGTTCCTGAAGTAGTACCCTTAGCTGCTGGGGCTAAAGAAGTGGTAAATTAGGATTTATTTCCCCCAAAAGTTCCCTTTGTTGAAGGGAATTCCCACTGAAAATGACCAGCCTGACCACAACCATAACACACACCCTTTCCCAAACGACAAGGCCCATGGTGTAACTTTCCACAAGTACGAAAAGGAGGATAAAAAGGAGTTGATTGAGTCACACTGGCCTGAGACTGAGTGGCCTGCACCTTGGAACCATTGTTTGGCTGAAATAGCTGGTCGGTCGAAGGTTTAGGGGTTGGTGCCCTAGCTGAAGGCTGAACATTACCCCAAGATTTCTTCTTCTGCCATCTCTTACCCCACTTACCATTACCACCAGACTGCTGGTTAGTCTCTTGGTCTGCCGAGCTAGCCCTTTAACTCTTCCTATCCTCAACCTCTGCCTGTATCTTCCTTTCATCCTCTACCTGCTGCATAAACACCACCAATCTGGATATATCCATGTCTCTATTTAACATTTCCCCCTTACATTCCAGCACCAAACCATCATTAAGACCCGAAGCAAACTTTCTCATCCGAGACCTCATGTTAGATACTAAATTCGGAGCATAACGAGACAACTGAGTGAACTTCAAGGCATATTCCTTGACACTCATCTTCCCCTGCTTTAAGTTCATAAACTCTTCAGCCTTAGCTTCTCTCAACTCCTGAGGAAAGAAGTTATCAAGAAAGGCTTGAGAGAAGTCCTCCCAAATTACAGGCTGTGCATCTTCACCCCTAAATTCTTCCCATTCATCATACTACTGATAAGCTACCTCTTTCAACTGATAAGCTGTAAATTTCACCCCTTCAGTATCACTAGCATTCATCACCCTAAAAATATTTTCCATTTAATCGACAAACCCTTGAGGATCCTCTTCAACTTTGGACCCAGTAAATGGCGGTGGATTCAGTCCCATAAACTGACCCACCCAAATAGCATCAGAATAACCAATGGCAGAACCACCACTACCTGACTGAAAAGACTAAGATGGCACAATTTATGCAAGCATTTGAATAGTCTGTCTGAACTTAGCATTTGAAACCTCGCCCTGAGGAATCTGAGTGCGATTGATGTCGGTTCTAGGGGCTCGTAGAGGATTAGTTGGGATAGGTGGAACCCCAACAGGAGCAGTCGGGCAAGAGGTACAAACTCCATTACGGGTCCACATCTCATAAGTTAGAAGAACCTCTTCAGCATTTCCCCCAGCAGGGACAAAGGTTCCTGCAGGAGTTCCTTGGTCGTTAGTCCTTCGTGGAGGCATGATCTGAAACGTGGAAAAGTAGTAGTCAGAAGAATTTTCTTAGAACTAAACTTTCTAGCACGAACTTAGAGTATGAAGAAAAGGGAACAATTCCTAAATGTCTTGTAGCCTCTTGTTTATAAGTGTGGCGCGCTACATACCCATAAAAAGGACTCTACTCGACACAGCTTCGTAAATACCCTGGGACCACAAAACGTGCTCTGATACCAAGTTTGTCACAAACCGAGGCCCTAGCCGTTACAGGCTTCCCAAACCAATGATGGACCAAGAAAACCCCTTAGCATTACATCATAAGCATAGACATAAAAAAAGTTTGCGGAAAATAGACCCATAATGAAAAAGTTTAACTGAAATGATACTTTAGATCCAAGTCTTGGAATGAAAGTCAAAACAATAACTAACTTAAGTCTACGAAGCTTCTAACATTATGAATAAATCTAAGACATATGCCTTCCAAAAGATGGAAAGGCTCACCACAGGCTAGCTGCAACTCTGAATGTGTCCTAATGCGGGGCAGAATCTCGGGTAAGTGCTTCAGAACCTACACATGAAAAGATGTAGCGTCCGGGGACAGTTGGTACGATGAGTACTGGAATGCAACCCGAGGAAAGGGAATCCAAAGCAGTTTATACAATATAATAATAATAAAAATTCAAAAAGCTTCACAATATAAGTCTGTCATAAATGAAATACGAAATAAATAACATTTAAAATACAAAATAAAGCAATCACTTGAAATTCTTAGTTCTGAACTATGTAGTTACACCAACATTAAGTAACCCACGGGCAATATGGGTCCAGTACTCCCCAGCTGGCGGGGCCTCAATCCATGTTAGCGACATGGACTGAGATAACATAGTTGGACAAATCATAACATAATCGTAGTTGCATACAACTGCTTAAGGAAAGTATATACTGGTCATCCATATTTCAGGACAAGACCTCCCAACGTCGGCAAATGTGGTTTCCAGTGTTGGTCACAGGGACTACACCTTCTCGGTAACTACATACTTCTCTTTAAGCCCAATTAAAATATTTTTCATTACATTCAATTATGGAGTCTTTCATTAAGGCATTAACATGTTGGTATAGTCATACCAAGAACTTGTAAGTCACTCTTATCATGCCAAAATCATTATCATTAAACATTCTTTTGTACTCCAAAACCCCACCTTTAAAATCATAATTGAAATCTTCATAAAAAATTTCAAACCATTTGAATAACATAATACATTCAATGACATAAAGGACGGGGAAAAACATTTATATTCCTTATGAAGTTTCAAAGCTTTCAAGAGACTAGAAATCATGGCTAAAGCATATATCAATTTAACATTCGACCTTCGAAACATAATAGTTCATTGTTTTCAAATAGCCAATTTAGTCTCAAACCCCCAATTAAAGATTAAATCATTATCCAAAAGAAAAGGGGAAAATTCATATCAAGCTTTAATAACAAAATCCCCAACCCTAGTTTCAAAATCACCATCATAATATACATAATAAATAATAATCATAATTTAGAATAGTATTTGAAATGGGGAGTGTTCAAACATGCCTTTTGAATGGGAGAATTTGAGAAAGCTTGAGATTTGGGTCTTGAATCTTGAACCCTAGTTGAATTTGCTCCTTTGAATGTTTTGGGGAAGGAGAAAGGGTTTATAATTGCCCCCCTCTTCAAAATAAGTGCAATTGATGCTAAAAAGGGTTATAAATATATAAAGGTCATATTTCATAAGGGAAAAATGACAAAAATACACCTAGGATGACCCTAAAAAATTTTCTCGAAATCAGTCCACGGCTTGACCTACGTGCCGTGGGTCCATGTCATGGAAATCAGATTGATTTTTCAACTTGTAGGATCTGATCCACTGAGGTCAACCCACATCACGTAGGTCAACCCACGTCACGTTGGTTGGCCCTGTGACTCAATTTTTTATTTTTTTTTGTTAATAAATAAACCTAAATTCATATAAGTATATGGGTTCTTGAAGGTTCTAAAATTTAGGGGTGTTACAGGATGCTAGTAGTGATCAAAATATTGTAAATAGTTCTGATGAAGCTACAGCTTCTAATGCTAATAATGAAGAGAATTTGAAAAAAATAATACACATGTGGAGAACAAAGGCAAGTCAATTGAGGTTGCTAGACTAGGTGTTGTGAAAGATGAGTGTTGGGTTCGCCTAACGACATTTTGACTACTAAATCTGGGAAAGATGCAGCTAAACAAGGCAACTCCATTGCAGAAACTTTTAGTAATTAATGGACTCTATTCTCACATAAAAAAACTGGTGGTTCTAAGGTCTCAAACAATCAAATTTTGCACCAAAAAATCTGTACAGGTTGAATTTGATAAAAGTAACAGTGTGCTTGAATGTAATCAGTTGACGTGCTGTGAGATAAAAATTTGGGAAAGAAAGAGGGCCTAGATGGTATGTCTGAATTTGGGAATACTTTAGATAAATCCTAACTTGTAACTGGTATACTTCAGCACACGCAAGGTTCTGCCCAGTTTGAGAAAGGCATTCACAGTTTGGGTCTTGTTACTCGAGACTTGAACAAGCATAGTGCGCATGATGATAAAGAAGCTCATGTGACACATTAAAAGGATTTCACTGATACAGAGGATATATCTGGTAAAGAAATCAATCAAAATACAACTACCATGCTTATTTCGAATCCAGAGGAAGCTAGAAACGAGTGCGTCTAGGTGGGCATATTTGGTTGAGGAAGAGGAGCATATTACTTCACCTCCTAGGAGTAGGTTAAGCCCTCAAGAACCTGAATTTGTGCCTATAAGTAAGGCAAATCCATCTATGCCAGCGACAGGTACTTCTAATTTAAGTACTACAAAAGTAAGCTTAGCTAATAGAGACATCCTTCATGCTGTTGTTTCTCATGATATGGATACATTGAGTGCAATTGATAACTCTAAAAAAATTCTTGGCCATTACCACCAAGGATATGAGAGTAGTGCCAAAGAGCCATGAGCGAGGAACGATAGTTTCAGGACTTAGCCCAACTACAACATATGATATTTACTTGCGCAATCACATGTCTGATGTGGATGATATGTTGGATATTTCTTTTATAAGGTCGCCAAGGATGGCAATCTCTCATTTAGGAAACAAAGAAGAGGAAACAAAAAAAACAAAATAAAGCACATGCAAGACAACATAGTTGGGATGGTAAGGTGACTGAAGAATTTGTTCCAAGGATAAGATTGACAAACCAGAATCATTCGACAGTGTCAACAACTTTAAAAAGATCCAATAAATCAAAGAAGAAGTTTAGAACTATCAAGTGCTGTTGGACAAATTTGAAAAAGAAGACAAGAGGAAAATACTTCAGGTTATGCTACAGGGGCAATATCTCTTTTTTAGTTCATGCATATGTCAAATGAAGTTTGAGGTTGATAACTCAAATTTATTCTTGACTTTTATATTCTTACATTACTTAAGCATCTTCATTTGTAATATCATCAAAGAGAGTATTATAAACTCTATGATGATCATAGAACATTTAATTTTCTCTAGTTCTTATTTTCTTCACGCTTGCTAATTAGTCGTAGATGTTGTTGAAAGTCAAGAGGGGGGGGGGGTTGAATTGACCTCTTTTAAAATATTAAGCCAAGTTAACTGAGTACAAGACTTAGTCGACTGACTTCCTGCACAAACACGTTAGTGGGGAAGACAAAATAAAGAAGGTAAAATAATCAAACACAAAGTAAATATGACACAAGACGTTTATATTGGTTCAGAACACCGGTGTGGTGCCTAATTACAGTTCCCTTTAGTTAGAAGGGTTCCCTTAAGAGCTTCAATGGTGATTCAAGTACAGATATTATCATGTTGTAGTTTCCTCTTGAACTATACTTAGTTCTAGCAGGTATACAGCCTCTACTCATATAGCTCTCTATTTTTCTCTCTCTTTCTTTTGTTCTCATAAGCAATCAAGCTATTACCGTGAATGTAAGAATAAACATGAAATAGAAGAGCTCGGGTAAAGTAGTACAATGAAGCCTATGTCGGAGCTTCTATTTAAATAGGGATAACTCTTAGTGAACCTTTGGAGAGACTTTAATGTTGATTCTGCCATTGGAGAGTAATTGAGGCTTCCATGATTTTGGGAATTGGAATTTCCATTCTTCCAATTTTGATTTCACTCTTTTAGAGTAACCCAAGGTATGTAGTCAATCTTGAGAATTGTGAAGTGCTCAAGATTGACTTGTATACGCCCGTATTAGATACGTCCGTATATTATTCTTTCCTTATTCATCTTGGTCCTCTAATTCTAGTATTCTTCATTTACTTTTGTTGTTGCATTTGAATCTTTTCCAGAATATATTCCTTCCTTGTTGATTCCATGATTGATGGCAGTCCTTTAATGCTTCTGCTTCCTTCCTTCAGTGTTAGTACAGCTTTCCTTAATTATTGTTGACTTGTTTCTTTCCTTCTATGTCTTTACCCCTTTGTTAACTCCACGCTTGACTTCTTTTTGATGTACCTGAATTATTGTCATCATTAAAATATGTTAGTGCTATCAGTCTCCCCCTTTTTGAGGATGACAAAAATTTGTGTACAAGTTTGGGTACTTCCCTTTTTAACATGAGCTCCCCCTGATAGTAGGCTCCCCCTGATAGTAGGCTCCCCCTGACTATATGCTGCTTGTACTGTACTGGAATGTTTCTCCCCCTTTTTAGACATCATAAAAAAGAAGTAGAACTGAATATGCAAGGTAAAAAAATACAAGGCAAACACAGGCAAATATGCAACACACACATACATACACATGCAAGTATAAACATAATAAAAATTGATAATATAGTGTCAGTGCATGATGAGGAGGGGCACAGGAGTTAGCAGGGATTATTCCCTGTTACAGACCAAGAAAAGGGAATAGAGGAAGTATAGTGTTTCAAGAACAGAGCCAAAAAGATTGTCTTAGTATGGGATAATAAGGAATCACAGATTCTTCAAATTCTACTTCAAAGTGTTGATGAAATTGTGATAAAAGTGTCACACCCCTTTTTTTTTCGCTCGGTATCGAGGTCGAAGGGTTTTTCCAATTAAAGTGACGGATTTGAATAGGGATTATTTTATTTACAGAGTCGCCACTTGGAATTGAGTTATGGTGTTCCAAGTCACCTTTTTGAATCCCTAATCAAAAGGAAGTTGACCCTTTAATATTGGTCTGCGAACTAGAGATCCGAGTAAGGAATTCTATTGACCGAGGGGAAGGTGTTAGGCATCCCTCGAATCCCGTGGTTCTAGCACGGTCGCTTTATTGACTTATATTCGGCTTAAATTAATTCTTGGATAAACTAGGTTTGATTAGTTACTCAATTTACCTAAGGATTACGAGAGAAATTACGACTTATGTTTTCGGCTGAGGAGCGTAACCACACACAAAGCCTCGTAATTATAGAAGTTGATCAAGGAGCGTAACCACACACATGATCAACCTCGATATATCATATCAATTGATTTTTATTTTATTTTTTTATTTTTTATTCTTACTATGTCGTGACTTATTTTCGCTCCTTTTCTCACGTTAGCGTTAAAGGCCTTTACTCATCTTTTCTGGATTCGAGATAATTTTCTTATCCATTTTTTTTCTTTCAACTCCATTCTTTATATTTACAACGAGTTTTAGATTAATTCGCAACTGACCTCGCTCCCTTACAAATATTTTTCTTTTATCATTTGTGATGGGTCTTGAATAAATATGTATCCCATCTCACTATTTCTCAAAAAATTAACAATGAATAGAATAATTTAGCCATAAATATTAGTTCTAGGATTGAGAGCGTTTTCCATTTTAAAACCAACGCACCTTCGACACAAACACGAAATCCAACATTGCACAATTTCTCATAGTACACATTCAACATGTGTAACTAAAAATATAATTTAAATTTCCAACATACAACAGATAAATATAATCAAGAGCACTAATATTTATGCTTATTTACGTTTCTCACAATTGAATTTACTATAGCCATTATTATTAGTCAAATTATTAGGAATCAACTAATCTAATCAATAGCACTAAAATTGACAAGAAAGGATAAAATAGTGAAATCAAACTTGCTTATTCATAGGAATTTAAAATTCAAATTAAATAACCACCCACTTAATCTTCGACTTAAAACTAAAGCAGTTTCTTCGTTTTAAAGATAATTCCTCCTTCCCTGTTTTACTTCTTTTAGCCCTTTTTTCAGCTTTAATATCTTTAATACAAGCACTTAGCTAATACACTTTATTATATGCAAATTGTTAAATAATAATTCTAGATACATACACTTAGCTTCTCAACTAATGCAACTGAAGGAAAAAAGAATTATTTACATAGTTTCCCAAGACAAACAGAGACTAGAATAAAATCAACAAGTTTTCTTTTCTTTTCACTCCAAGTGTTATTTTATTGTAAGTGTTTTCTCCCTAATTGCTATTCTCTATGCTTTATTTTTATTTTTATTTTTTTTGAATTTGATCTCCATTTTCTTTGTTTTTTTTGTTTTTTTTTGGTGTGTTGTCTGTCCGTGTTTTTTAACTCTCCAGGTCCTTTTATTATTATTTTTTAAAAAAACATAAAAATTCTAACTTTCTGTTTCTCTTTTTTTTTTTTTCGTGTTCTCTCGATTTTTCTATCTTTTCTTTTTTGTTTTCTCCCCTATCTCTCTCTATATTATACTTAACAAATACATGGTTAACAAAACATTTCACATGATTTTGCATGCATACAACAGCTACTTGGAGACAAATCCCCCATTTAACATGCATGCATGTTATAAAAAATAAAATATAAAATCACGTTAAACTACAAAAACTAAGCATAAATAAACAATCGGATAATTAAGTATACAATTCATGATACTAGCCTCATGTAAATAATCAACTTTTAATACTAAATAATGCATGAAGCCATTTGAATAATTTTACTCATGCTTGATTCACATTAAAACTTATAACATAATAATACATGATCGGATAAGAACCTGTGTGACGAATTAAACTGAGTGTAGAAGCAAGAACGCCTTCACCGAAAACTCGAAAGGAACCCGAACTCAACTCACCACTATTTCCTTTCTTTTTTCTCTCTTGTTTAAGTGTTGTATTCTCTAATCTGCTTTTTTGTTGTTGTTGTTGTTCTTTTATATTTTTTTTTCTTAAGTATTCTTGTCCGTCCTTTTTTTTTCTTCTTTCTGTTTCCTTCTCTTTTCTTTCTTTTCTTTTTTTTTTCGTGTTGCTGTGTTGTGTGTTTATATAGGTGTAGGTATGTTGGTTAGTGTATGTGGAGTAGTGTGCATGTGAGGGTGTAGTAGTGGTACGTGTGTGTGCATGGAGTAGTGTGTAGGTGAGGGGGGGGGGGGGGGTTGCATATTGTGGGGAAAAGTGGGGGGGTTGCAGATTGTGGGGAAAAAGTGGGAGGGAATGTGAAGGAGTGGGGTAGTTTAGGATTAATTAATTTTTTTTATTTTTTTAAATAAATAAATTTATAAAAATAAATAAATAACTAAAGTAGTATTAGCTAATTAATAAAAATATATAAAAGTTAAATAGCTAGTCCTAAGATATTGATGAAGAAAATATTTAAACCACTAGATTATTTATTAAAAATTAAAAGAAAAATATATTTTTGAAAATTTTCTTTTCTTTTGACAAGTAAAAGTAAAAAACTTATCCTAAAATGTGACTCATTTATTGAAACTTTTTTACAAATAAAACCTATAAGAATGAGATAAAAGTTAAAAATAATAATTAAATATAGAATAAATATTTAATGCAAAAATAGGTTAAAGCTCGGGGAGGGTCAAAAATCACGTGTCTACGTTTGCCCCTCTTTGTCTGTGAACACGAAAGAGTTTTCAGACAAACAAGTACACAACGAGACAAGTTTTAACCCTACTGTTATTTAAAATGAAGAGAAAAAGAAAGAAAAATACGACCGAACCCTGGTTTTGGACAGCCTACATATCCCGGGTTATAAGGGAATCGGGTCAAGTGTAGTTCAATGAGATGGAAGGGTGAGATGACGAGTTAGAGGTTGAGTGAGGTCTCGTCGAGTCTTTGGTTCGCGGCTCCTAATTTTATGTCAAGAATAAAAATGATCCTTCAAGTACAAGATCCTATCTATTCAGCTTCTCTTGAGGCTTGACTTGAATTTTCATGCTTTCTCGAATGATGAGATATCAGCTGTCCACTTGAGTTGCACTCGAAAGTAATTTGTTTCTTCGGTCGATTTTGAGTAATGGAGATGATCTTGACAATTGTCCCTATTCTTCATGCAGACACTTGCTCCTTCTGACTTTGGATTTGAAAATTGCCTCGTTCTTCAGGCGGGCTCCTAAGCTTGAATTGAAAGTTGACCCTATTCTTCAGGGGGGCTTCTGAATTTGAAAAATGAAAATTGACCCTATTCTCCAAGCGGGCACTTGAGCTTCAAAACTGAGAGTAATCCTTGTTCTCTAAACGTGTTCCTGAACTCAAAATGAATAGTGAGCTAGAAAAGTAAATCCCATTCTTCAGGAGGGTCCTGTTAATCCCATTTTCCAAGAGGGTCCTCCTAATCTAAATCCCATTTTCCAGGAGGGTCCCAAACAAAAATAAAGTCCCATTTTTTCAGGAGGGCCCTGCTAAACTAAATCTCATTTTCCAGGAGGGTCCTGCTAATTCCATTTTTCAGGAGGGTCCTGCTAAACTAAATCCCATTTTTCAGGAGGGTCCTGAATTGAAAATTAAAGTCCCATTATCCAGGAGGGTCTTGAGCAGAAAAGTAAAATCCCATTATTCAGGAGGGTCCTGTTGATCCCATTTTTCAGGAGGGTCCTGAGCAGAAAAGTAAAGTCCCATTTTCCAGGAGGGTCCTGTTGATCCCATTTTCCAGGGGGGTCCTGAGCTAAAAATAAAGTCCCATTATCCAGGAGGGTCCTGAGCTAAAAAGTAAAATCCCATTTTTCAGGAGGGTCCTGAGCTGAAAATTAAAATCCCATTATTCAGGAGGGTCCTGAGCTGAAAATTAAAGTCCCATTCTTCAGGAGGGTCCTGAGCCGAAAAGTAAATCCCAAAAAACACGAACAAAAATTTTGCCCCAGTTTGTACCAAAATTTTTCGTGAGTGTTTTAAAAATAATTATTATTTGAAAAACAAAGAGGGTGAATCCAAGACCTGCCCCATTCCCGAAAGTGCATCTCACAAAGATAAAAGATAATAATTTTTTACTATGACTGTAATCTAGCAAACTTATGTCGCAACATAGCTTCTTGCATTCGTAGGAGTGAAGAATTGTCCCTTTCTGATATCCAGGCTACGAAGCCTTTGATTTGCAGGCATCACCTATCTATGTTTCATACAAAAAAAAATTGTGAGTTTAACAACACGGTGGTTGGTTCATGGCATTTGACTTTTGATGCAATTTCTCCTGCACTTATCATGTTCAGCTTTGTTTCGAGCTGTTGATGAGTATCATTAACTTGTTGTACTATCGACCTAAAAATTCTGGTTACCCAATGACTGTAACTCAAACCATATTTTCATTTCATAGCGCCTCTGAATTTAACTTCCGTCGCACCTTCGTATTCTTATGAATTCGAAAACTATCAGATGATGACCATTCTTAGGTATTTTGTTTCACTTTGAATCATGTTTCTTTTATGTGCTGGCCCTTTTCCCTGCTTTGCACCATTGAAGGAGTTGGTAGCAAGTTTTGAAGTCCTTTCTCACTTGTTTTGCCATGGACTTGACTCAAAGAAGACAGGAAAATAAGGACGGTGATTTTCCATTTTGGTAACAAAGACAAGAAATAAAAATAGAAATATTGAACGGAAAAAAAGGCAACAAGCGTCACTATTTCCAAAAGAATGAAGGAAAGAAAACTTATCTGAGTGTTATAGCCGGAAAACTTATCTGAGTGTTATAGCCGGCTCTAGTGATTATGACATGCATTTGAGATCAAGCAACCCGACCTTCCAATCTCAACCATTTGTCAACTTTTGCCAACCTATTGAATTGAAAACTGGGTTTTGCTTTGAGCATGTCGCCTCTAAATCACAAACCTCATCCGGATAGCGAAGCCCCCAAAGAGTTTTCACCATCAAATCTCTCTCATTTTTATTTTCTCTCATCTCACCATCGCCTTATGGTACCCGTGAGGGTTTTCACCAATAAGACTCTCTCATTTTTTTTTCTCTCATCTCAACATCGCCTTATGATTCCCGTGAGGGTTTTCACCAATAAGGCTCTCTCATTTTTCATTTCTGTCATATTTTCTTTATGCTGATAAAAACAAGTGCGTCCCAAAATATAGAACATCATGTCACCATACCATGCTTATCCTCGACATTTACAAAGATTGATCTGAAGGTCTTTCTTTGGTTGTAACGTGGATTTTGGATAGGGTTAGAAATAAAGGGTGGCATGAGGCTCAGAAGACACTTAACATAGGGTGAGAATTACAACTTTTGGAATAGACTCAAAAAGAAAATAACTTTTGCCCTAGTTTCTTTTAAACTGGGTAACTGGAACTTTTTATCTGGTTGGACTGAATCCCAGAGTAGGGCTGCCTACGTATCTTGTCGTAGCAAGAATCAGGTCAAACGTAGTTTAGGCAACTTGTTCTTTTGCTTTATTTTGATTTTTTTTTCTTTTTTTTTTTGACTCAATTTCCTTTTCTTGACACTTCTCTCTTTGGGATTTTTTCCTGACTCCATTTTTCTTTTTCGACATTTTTATCATTTTTCTTTTTTTGATTCCAAAAGAGGGGTACAAAAGAAAGTAAAACTTAAGCTCAAATGGGATAGACAAATGATGACACAATATTTGGATAGTGGAATAAAATGCCTTCATCATATCAATCTTTCAAATATGCCAAAACCAAACATGTAAATAGCAATAATGATAAATAAAGATCATACATAATATCTTTTAATTGCATCGGTATTGATAGCCACTTCTACCATTTTGCCTTCTACATCGGTCAAATATAATGCACCATTGGGTAACACTTTCTTTACCATGAACGGACCTTGCCAGTTCGGGGAAAACTTGCCTTTAGCTTCAACTTGATGGGGGAGGATGCACCTTAATACTAACTGACCGACTTCAAAATTTCTAGGACGCACTTTTCTATTATATGCACGTGCCATTCTCTTCTGGTAGAGTTGGACATGACATACTGACGTTAATCTTTTTTCGTCAATCAAACTCAATTGCTCTAATCGGGTCTTGACCCACTGATCATCGTCGATCTCAGCTTCCACAATGACTCGAAGAGATGGGATCTCAATTTCTGCAGGTATGACCGCTTCAGTCCCATATACTAACGAGTAGGGAGTCGCACCTATCGAAGTACGAATTGTTGTACGATAACCCAATAAAGCAAAAGGCAACTTTTCATGCCATTTTCGGGAACCTAGCACCATCTTGCGGAGTATCTTCTTTAGGTTCTTATTGGCAGGTTCTACAGCCTTATTTGCCTTGGGGCGATACGGAGTGGAATTTCGATGCGTAATCTTGAATTGTTGGCATACCTCTTTCATCAAATGACTATTGAGATTCGCAGCATTGTCTGTGATAATTACGTTTGGGATACCAAATCGACAAATAATGTTGAAGTGAACAAAATTTTCCACAGCTTTTTTAGTCACCGACTTGAAAGTTACTGCATCCACCAACTTTGTAAAATAATCAATTGCTACCAAGATGAACCTGTGCCTATTTGATGCTTTTAGTTTAATAGGTCCGATCACATCCATTCCCCAAGCCACGAAGGTCCATGGAGCAGACATTGTATGCAACTCAGAAGGAGGGGAATGTATCAAATCCCAGTGCATTTGACATTCATGACACTTACGGACGAATCGAATGGAATCTCGCTCCATGGTGAGCCAATAATAACCGGCCCAAAGTATTTTATTTGCCAACACATACCCATTCATATGAGGCCCACAAACTCCAGAATGTATTTCTGTCATACTAGTGGAAGCTTATCTGGCATCTACACACCTTAAAAGTCCTAAATCTGGAGTCCTTTTGTACAAGATTCCCCGCTTAAGAAAAATCCACTAGCCAGATGTCGAATAGTTATATTTTGGTTACCATCTGCATGTATTGGATATTCTCTAGATTGAATGTATTTCTTGATATCATGGAACCAAGGTTTACCATCGAGTTCTTCTTTGACCACATTGCAATAAGCATGCTGATCATGAATTTGTATATGCAAGGGCTCAATATGAGTCTTGTCGTGATGTTGGAGCATCGATGATAAGGTTGCCAAGGCATCAGTAATCTCATTATGAACTCGGGGAATGTGTTGAAACTTTACCAATACGAATTGTCGACAAAGGTCTTGCAAACAATCTCGATATGGTATAAGCTTCAAGTCACGAGTTTCCCAATCTCCCTGGATCTGGTGGACTAACAAGTCTGAGTCACCTAGCACTAACAGTTCTTGGATCCCCATGTCGATAGCCAGTCGCAAACCCAAAATTCAATCTTCATACTCCGCCATATTATTTGTACAATAGAATCTAAGTTGAGCTGTAACGGGATAATATTGTTCTGATTTCGAAACAAGAACTGCTCCTATTCCAACTCCTTTCACATTAGCAGCTCCATCAAAGAACAACCTCCAACCTAGATGGCTATCATCAAGAATAGCTTCGTCGACACATGATACCTCTTCATCAGGAAAATAGGTCTTTAATGGCTCATATCCTTCATCAACGGGGTTTTCGAACAAATGATCTGCTAGCGCTTGGGTTTTCATTGCAGTCTGCGTCACATAGATAATATCAAATTTTGTGAGCAATATCTACCATTTTGCGTGTCTGCCTGTGGGCATAGGCTTCTAAAAAATATACTTTAAGGGATCCATGCGGGAGATGAGGTAAGTGGTGTAGGAGGAAAGATAATGCTTCAACTTTTGTGCCACCCAAGTTAGGGCACAACATGTCCTTTCGAGAAGTGTGTACTTGGCCTCATAAGTGGTAAACTACTTGCTGAGGTAGTAGATGGCTTGTCCCTTTTTCCCTATGATATCATGTTGACCCAATACACAGCCAAAAGAGTTGTCCAAAATAGACATATACAATATCAAGGGTCTGCCCAGCTCAGGTGGAACTAACACAGGTGGATTCGATAAGTACCTTTTGATTCTATCGAACGTCTCTTGACATTCTTCAGTCCATTTAACAACAGCATTCTTCTTCAATAATTTAAAGATGGGCTCGCATGTTGTTGTGAGTTAGGCAATGAATCTACTGATATAATTCAACCTTCCCAGTAAGCTCATCACCTCAGTTTTGTTATTTGGTGGAGGCAATTCTTGAATGGCTTTTATTTTTGAAGGATCTAGTTCGATACCACGCCGACTGACTATAAACCCCAAAAGCTTTCCAGACGGGACCCAAAATACGCATTTGGCTGGGTTAAGTTTGAGATTATACCTGCGAAGACTGTCAAAGAATTTCCTCAGATCTTTGACATGGTCCGACTACTTTCTTGACTTAATTATCACATCATCCACATAAACTTAGATCTCTTTATGCATCATGTCGTGAAACATAGTGGTCATCGCCCTCATGTAAGTTGCTCCTGCATTCTTTAGCCCAACTGGCATGACTCGATAGCAGTATATCCCCCATAATGTGATAAATGATGTCTTTTCTGCATCTTCATGGTCCATGATGATCTGATGGTACCCCGCGTAACAATCCACAAAAGATGAAAGTTCATGCTTGGCACAATCGTCCAGCAAAATATGGATGTTGGGCAGCGGAAAGTCATCTTTTGGACTTGCTTTATTTAGATCACGATAATCGACACACATTCGAACTTTGCCATCTTTCTTTGGGACAGGGACGATAGTGGCTAACCAAGTAGGATATTGTGCAACTCGAATGACTTTAGCCTCAAGTTGCTTTGTGATTTCCTCTTTAACTATTACACTCATATCAGTTTTGAGTTTCCTCAACTTTTGTTTGACCGGAGGAAAGGCAGGATATGTTGGCAACTTATGAACTACTAGATCAGTGCTCAAACCAGGCATATCATCATAAGACCAAGCAAATATGTCCTTATAATCAAGCAAGGCCTCGATTATTTTTTCCTTTTGTTGTGGTCGCGCATGTACACTTATCTTAGTCTCCCTAATATTTTCATGATCTCCTAGATTGATTGACTCCGTTTTATTCATATTGGGGTTGGACTTATTCTCAAACTGTTTGAAATCCTTGCTTATTCCCTCAAACGCTTCATCTGGATCATATTCAACTTCTTCATTCATTGTTTCATGATTAGTTTGAGTTTTAAGATCTGGTTGATAATTTCGCATGCATGTCATATCACTAGAATCAGCATAAAAGGAACTGTAAAATAGGAAATAAATAAGTAAATATTAGACTCAAAATAGAAAAGAGGGAAACTGCATTTCATTAAAAATAAAGATAGGAGGGTTTGAACCTAAAAACAAACAAGATAGAGATCTAAATTACAACCCTAAAATAGTTCAAATTACAGAATGGAAAACAAAATAGACTACCAAGACTCCTTCTTAGTGGGAAGAGGAATGGCCTCCCAATTGTTGAGTTGGACATCAGGGCCAACAAACTGCACATCTGCATTACTGGTGCCTTCCCCAATTTCAACCATATCAGCCTCGAAGAACATGTTTTGGAAAAGGCCAATCAACTCTGTATCATCTTCAAATGTTGGCTCTGAGACTGGTAACATGGAGGGCCCAATAGCACTAGTTCTAATGAAAGACTAGTTGAGTGGCGGTATCGGCTTGGCAAGTGACCATAACTCTTTTTTCCGCTTCTTAGCTTTCTTCTTATCATTAAAAGTGGGTTCATACCCTAAACCAAAGGTACCCAGGTTCTCACAGAGGCATATTAGATGAGCTCGGCCCTGTAAAGACATCCCTAAACTTTTTCCTGGTTTAAAACCATGTTTTAACATTTCATTCACCACCATGACAAATGCAAAGGGCAATTGTGGTCTTGGAATGAGATTCCCCTCGAGGATATGCTCAACAACCACTACCTCAAAATCCTGATAGATCAGCGATCCATGTACATTTCCTACCTCACTAAAGGAGATGGATGATTCTTTGTATATGGACAAGTCCCCTTCTCCGTGAATGACTATTTCTTTTCTATCATGTTCGAACTTGATCATTTGATGCAATGTGGATGGGACTGCCCCAGCCCTATGAACCCATGGCCTCCCCAATAACAGATTGTAGGAGGCGTCGATGTTCAAGACTTGGAAATCTATGGTAACATCAATAGGCCCTATTGTCAGTACCAGCTCAATCTTCCCAATGGCATTCGTTTTTGCTCCATCAAAAGCTCTGACACATACATTATTGGGTCGAATCCTTTTCGAATCAACATTTAATTTTTGTAAAGTTGATAGAGGACAAATATTAGCACCAAATCCCCCATCGATCAAGACTCGAGTGACATAGGAATGCTCGCACTTTACAGTAATGTAGAGGCCGCGATTATGTCCAGTACCTTGCACGGGTAGTTCATCATCCGAGAACGTGACCCTATTTACCTCAAAGATTCTTCCAACAATTTTCTCCAATTGATTCACCATAATCTCACTGGGTATATGTGCTTCATTCAAAATCTTTATAATAGCTTTGCGATGTTCTTCTGAGTGGATCAATAACGACAACAAAGAGATTTGGGCTGGCGTTTTCTCAACTGTTCCACAACAGAATATTCTGGCAACTTTATCTTTTTCAAGAATTCCTCAGCCTTCTCCGCGGTAACTGGCTTCTTGACTGGCCTTTGGCCGTGTCTATCTTTTCTTAACTCTTTTGGGGTAAAACATCTCCCTGAACGAGTTAACCTACCTACTCCATCCACTTCTGCAAAGACTTCCTTTCCCTTATATGTCACTGTCGTGCGATTATAGTTCCAAGGGACTGTCTTGGTGTTGACCAATGGAAGTTACGACACTGGTTTAATAATAATAGGGATTGTGAGAGCTCCTTTCACAATTAAGAGGGGCTTGGCGGGCATTCTCGGAGCAATCGACTTTGGGCTAATCTGGCTTGCCCCAGTGTCTTTTGCAGCTCCTTTCACAATAACCATAGGAGTATTCGACTGTTTGGGCTTTACGGGCTCCTCGTTCACTCCCGAAGATACTATTTTTGTCAAATCCACCACATTTGTTGTCTTTTCCTCATCACTTTTGATCTTAATGATAGGCTTGTAGGAAATTGTGGATTCTTTGCCGCCGTTTATCAACTCAAGCATGTTTTTTTCAGTATGAATTGGCAGTGGGTTTTGATTAATGTTTGGAGCATCCGAGCTTTGCACCATAATTTGTTGTGTATCAATCAGCTCTTGGATGGCTTTTTTCAAGAACTAACATTTCTCTATATCGTGCCCTGGGGCATCAGAACAATATGCACATCTTCGAGTATAATCCACATTTTTGGGAGGAGGGTTTGATACTTTCCTCTCAATTGGGCTCAAAATATTCAAGGCCCTCAGCCTCTGAAATAAGCTAGCATATGATTCTCCAATAGGAGTGAAATTATCTTTGGCTACGTTACCCCTTTTATACTCTGCTGTAGGTCAGAAATTAGGTTTAGGAGGGCCTTGGTAAACTTGTGGGAGTGGAGGATGATTTTGAGGGGCTGGTGCACGCCATTGCGGGTAAGAAGAGGGTTGGGCATATGGCTGTGCATTATAAATGGATACCGAGGAGAGGGTATGGAATATAGTGGGTAGTGTTGTGGGTGATTATATAGGTCTTGGGTATATATTTGGGGTTGATATTGTGCGTATTGGTGAGTCGAACCTCTCAGAGTTTGTTGTGGCCCTGACACAATGGTAGCCACGTCCTCCTTTCTTTTCTTTCCCCTAATACCTCCCGAGCCATTTTGAATCGCCTGCGTCGTAGCTTTTAAAGTAGCTTGGCTTATAATCTTTTCGGACTTAATTCCATTTTCCACTATTTCGCCAACCTTAATAACCTCAGCAAATGTTTTACCAACAGCAAAAAGCAAATGATGGAAGTAGTCAGGTTCCTGTGCCTGGAGAAAAATATCAATCATCTCTAACTCCTTGATTGAGGGCTTTACTCTAGCAGCTTGCTCTCTCCACTTAATAGCATATTCACGGAAACCCTCAGTAGTCTTTTTCCTCAGGTTGGCCAGTGTGGTGCGATCTAGAATTATGTCAATATTGTATTGAAATTGCTGGACAAAATCCTGAGCCAAGTCATCCCAAACATGTCAACGAGAGATATCCTGATCGATAAATCATTCTGAAGCTATCCCCGTCAAACTCTCTCCAAAATAAGCCATAAGTAGCTCTTCTTTTCCCCCTGCTCCCCTTAGTTGATTACAAAACCTTTTCAAATGAGCTAAAGGTTCACCATGGCCGTCGTACTTGTCAAACTTTAGGGTTTTGAAACCTAGAGGAAAGTGTACATCGGGGAACATGCACAAATCTTTGTAAGAAACACTCTTGTTCCCTCCTAGTCCTTGCATGTTCCTCATGCTCTGCTCTAAACTTCTCATTTTTTTAGCCATCTCCTCTTGTTCCTCATTCTTCGTCGCCCTTTCGATCACAATAGGAGAGTTGTGCAGATAAGTAGGATTGGATGATTCTGGGACCTTAAAAGTTACTCTAGTGGAATAGAATTGATCACGAGGCAGCTCACCCCCACACTTCGGTATCAGCTTTGGTTGAGGATCTACAGTAGTTGGTACTGCGGGAATAAAGAGCGGGTTATTTGTGAGAGATGGATTTGGGGGGCGCACAGTGGAAGTCCCAACTATGCTAGGCATATTAGTATATGGGCCGAATCCTGGTGGGTAAAATGGATCATCAGTTTGGGCCTGAGTGGAAATTGGTACAGACGTGTTCGAAAGTCCAGGAATTGAGGAAGGAGGTGCTTGCCCATTTATCCAGGCTTGATACATTTCTGCCATCTGCTGTTTCAACAACTTATTCTCTTCTATCGATGCAAATTCTTGTTGAATCAACTGATTTTGGTCTTCTTCGCTGTCAGACTCTATCCCCTCTTTGTGTGTCCGTTTGCCCTTTCTTTTGGATCTGGTATTGTACGGATGAGATGCTAGTGTAACCACCTTACAAAAATTCTAACCTTTTCTGTGACAAGTGGAAAATGGGTGAGTGTGGCACATTTAAAATTATATAACACATCGTATGTTATGCCTCTACATGCATTTCCCATATTAACATCGTATATATATATTATTTATTTTATTTATTTATTTTTGTTTATTTTATTTTATTTATTTATTTATTTATTTGAAAAGCTTTGATCGAACCCGTTGTAGGTTTTCCTACGTATCATGTTGGGACATGAATCAGATCGTTGTGTAGTTCGAAGAAAAAAACAGAGTCTTTTTATTTTTTTTATTTATTTATTTATTTTATTTTATTTTTATAGCAAAATAAATAAAAAATTTTGAACAAAAGAAAATCTTTTCCATTCATTTTCAAATATGCACTCTACAATACTCAAATGAAGGAAATGATAGAAGTACTAAAACTGCTATTGACTCAAAATAACTAGAAACTAAAAAAAAAACTGGGATAAGACCAAATAACTTAAAAATAAACAGACTCTAAAAAAAAAGGACCATAAAAAAGATGTCTTCTTCAAGGCGTTCTTTGTGCCCTCTACTGCCCTCCTAGACTGGAGTATATGATGGATAATGCCTTTGGCAGATATGGGGTGAGAACACGTGCCTGTTCTCCCAAACTTTCGTCATCACGGTGGAGAAAACCAGTATACACATCGACGAGAATGTCATTAAGCCTAAGCACTCGCTCTTTAGCTTCATTCATATTTTCGTGGCAGTTCTGCAACCAATCTTGAAGAGTGTAGACTGCCTGCCTCAAAACATCCTCTCGTTCCTGAAGCTCCTCCACTTCGTGGTGAAGTTCACCACGCTCAATCTCCCACTGTTTTTTCTCACTTTCAAATTTTTCTTGATAAGTTGTGAAGCGCTTAGCAATTTCCCTCTCTCGTTCCATGAAGGCTTTCACTTGAGCCTGAAGCCTATCTTGGGTGTACATCAATTTGTCCTTTTCATTCTCGAACTCATCCTGTTGTTTCCCCATTTCCATCTCAGTGATACCCAAATCTTCTTGCAAAACCCGAATCAAGTGTTTGTCTACCTCGAATTTTCTCTGTGCCGACTCAACTTTGTTCCCCAACTCTTTCTCCAATTGACCGTATTTTCGTTTGACGCACCTTAAGTCCTGTTTCACAACTTGGAGAGCTAACTGTTGGTCTCTTTCCATTTCTTCCCGAGCCTGTGCGATTCTTGCTTCATACTCAGCTTGCTGCTCGTTCAATTTCTTTTGAAATTCATGTTCCACCTCAAGACGGGCTTGTCTGACTCTCGTTCAAACCTCTGATTCTTTATCCCATTTTCTTTTCCCAGAATCTTCGGGCCCCTGTTCAAGTGGGGAAGGTCTATACAACCATGAAAGGTACACAGGAACTACTTTCCCCATATCACGATCTTCCACCATTTCACTCTTCTCAGATATTATACTCCCATACCAAAACTTTAGTATCTCATCACTATCAAACAAAAAACCTGGAGGAGTGTCGTACATGAATTAACCCATGTCCTTTCCGCGAGGAATCTCTTAAAGTCGACCCAATTGGCGCATTACTCAAAGCGGCACATAATATTGGACCACTCTAAACCCAATCAACACTAAAAAAGGATGGTATGAGGACATACAAATGACATCTTGGGTTGGGAACCAGTAGTAGTTCCAGATAATCTGATCGTCAGTCAGCTTTAAAACCTTCTCCTTCCATGCCTTGATCCCGATTGAGAGTTTACTTTTATTGGCCCTCTCTTCATGACTAGTCATACGATTTAACTAGTCGCTGGCTCCCGGAGCATAAGGGTAATAATAGAAGTGTTCCAGAAACCATATTTGCAGGAAAATATTGCACCCTTCAAAGTATATGGCACCCTTTTTGCACTTGGTTAGTGCGCGAAAGACATCCCTAAGAATCATAGGTACAAGAGTGGGGTTATCCATCGTGGTTAGTGCTTGCACTACTCCAGATAGACGGATATCAATATTTCCATCACGCTCCGGAAAAACCATCCTCCCCAGGAATGCAACCATGAAAGCAAAGCGACTGTGTTTCTTCCATTCTTGCAAGTTCCCTTTGTTGTACAATTGACCCTGATACTCCTCGAATCCTTTCTCTCGACCAAATCTCAGGAATAAAAATTCCAAAGAAATCCAACCTTCCTTCAAACTTGCTATATTCATCTGATTGATATTCAGTAATTTCAAGAACTTGATCCCATCCACATTCTTAGGAACTATAGGTCTCTTGTTTCGAAGATCTAAACCTCGGCGAATGGTGCCTACCCCCATGAAGGTTGCTAATTCCTCTAGAGTTGGGGTCATCTCAAAGTTTGAGAACTGAAACACATTGTTGTTATGATCCCAAGCTTCAATCAATGCTTCAAACACGTCTCTTCTGGGATTAATTTCCATCATATGCACAAGGTGTCCCAAATAGTCTTTCACTATCCTCTTGTCCTGCTCCTCCATTCCATTCCACCATTGCCACAAAAGTAGAGGAGTCTGATCGACGATCATAAATTTTGGTATTCCTTCAACCCTGGGCCTTTTCTCACACTTCCCTCTAGTTCGCGGATTCATGTTATACCTTTTGAGAAAAATAAAAATGTTAACATCTACCTAGATACAAATTTGTTTAATAGTAAGAAAAGATGCATAAAAGCAAAGATTTTTTTTTCTTATTTTATTCTTTTTGTTTTATTTTTAGGGACTGACTTTTGTGTTTATTTTTAGGGACTGACTTTTGTCTATACCAACCCTACATGGACATTCTTCAAAGATAGACCTCTATATAATCTCAAACAGGATCTTGGGGGAACAAGATGCAACCAAGTATATAAAAAAAAATATAACAATAATAATAATAGTAACTTAGAAGAAAAATACAATTATTTTATATATTTTTTGCAAAACTCAAATTCATGACTCCTAAAGGTTCAGGATTATTAAGATACATGCATATGAAAATTTTCTTTAAAACTCAACCTCATGACCTCTAAAGGTTTCAGGCTATTATGGTATATGTATATATATTTTGTAAAAATTCAGCCTCACGACCCCTAAAGGTTTAGGGCTATTAGGATATATGCATAAATAATAAATTTGAGAATAAGAAAATAATAATGAAGGTAGTCATATTTTCAAAATGAACCTCAATCAATGGGTGATTTTTCCCATTTTATTCCTCAAATATATATATATATATATATATATATATATATATATTTTAAGAGAACGATTATAAAAGTTAGCAAAAATTTTTATTATTTTTTTTCTTACCTTTTTCCATTTCATTAAGTTGCCTAAATCCGGTCAACAATCGAACGGGTCTTCCAAATAAATGTCAAAGAGCACATAAGATGCACATGTTGGCCATATAAAGAGGGACACCTGTCCTAGACAGACCCAGCCCTTGTGCCGAGTCCCACTAAGTCAAATACACATGATGCAGATAAAGCAGAGCCTAATAGGGATGGTCGCGTCTGAGTTTCAGTTCTACTAAGTTTAACCTGATGGAGATGGTGTCTAGACTGGCTTATCCAAGTAGACAACTCGGATCGAGGAGGGTCAGTTTACCGGTAGCAGAGATATTCCGGTTCTACTGGTGATCCAACCCCGCCTAACATGTGTGACTAATATTCCTAAAACCAGGAGCGTAACCGAACACTGGTTCATCTCAGCTAGAAGGTTTTCGTGGAGCGTAGCCGTACACATAATAAATAGTGATAGGTATATTCAGAGACTCAGATGGGTGCGCGAAAGAAGACAGTTTATATTGCAACTCAGATAATATTAAAGCGGTAAACAAACAAGCAAAGACCACATTAGGCCAACAAACACAATATATCCAAGAATTAAAGAAAGTCAAAAATAAGTCAATATACAAAGCTCGATTTTCCCAGCGGAGTCGCCAGAGATGTCACACCCCTTTTTTTCGCTCGGGATCGAGGTCGAAGGGTTTTTCCAATTAAAGTGACGGTTTTGAATAGGGATTATTTTATTTACAGAGTCGCCACTTGGATTTGAGTTATGGTGTTCCAAGTCACCTTTTTGAATCCCTAATCAAAAGGAAGTTGACTCTTTAATATTGGTCTGCGAACCAGAGATTCGAGTAAGGAATTCTATTGACCGAGGGGAAGGTGTTAGGCATCCCTCGAATCCCGTGGTTCTAGCACGGTCGCTTTATTGACTTATAGTCGGCTTAAATTTTGATTAGTTACTCAATTTACCTAAGGATTACGAGAGAAATTACGACTTATGTTTTCGGCTGAGGAGCGTAACCACACACAAAGCCTCGTAATTATAGAAGTTGATCAAGGAGCATAACCACACACATGATCAACCTCGATATATCATATCAATTGATTTTTATTTTTTATTCTTACTATGTCGTGACTTATTTTCGCTCCTTTTCTCACGTTAGCGTTAAAGGCCTTTACTCATCTTTTCTGAATTCGATATAATTTTCTTATCCATTTTTTTTCTTTCAACTCCATTCTTTATATTTACAACGAGTTTTAGATTAATTCGTAACGGACCTCGCACCCTTACAAATATTTTTCTTTTATCATTTGTGATGGGTCTTGAATAAATTTGTATCCCATCTCACTATTTCTCAAAAAATTAACAATGAATAGAATAATTTAGCCATAAATATTAGTTCTAGGATTGAGAGCGTTTTTCATTTTAAAACCAACCCACCTTCGGCACAAACACGAAATCCAACATTGCACAATTTCTCATAGTACACATTCAACATTTGTAACTAAAAATATAATTTAAATTTCCAACATACAATAGATAAATATAATCAAGAGCACTAATATTTATGCTTATTTACGTTTCTCACAATTGAATTTACTATAGCCATTATTATTAGACAAATTATTAGGAATCAACTAATCTAATCAATAGCACTAAAATTGACAAGAAAGGATAAAATAGTGAAATCAAACTTGCTTATTCATAGGAATTTAAAATTCAAATTAAATAACCACCCACTTAATCTTCGACTTAAAACTAAAGCAGTTTCTTCGTTTTAAAGATAATTCCTCCTTCCCTGTTTTACTTCTTTTAGCCCTTTTTTCAGCTTTAATATCTTTAATACAAGCATTTAGCTAATACACTTTATTATATGCAAATTGTTAAATAATAATTCTAGATACATACACTTAGCTTCTCAACTAATGCAACCGAAGGAAAAAAGAATTATTTACATAGTTTCCCAAGACAAACAGAGACTGGAATAAAATCAACAAGTTTTTCTTTTCTTTTCACTCCAAGTGTTATTTTATTGTAAGTTTTTTCTCCCTAATTGCTAGTCTCTATGCTTTATTTATTTTTTTTGAATTTGATCTCTCCATTTTCTTTCTTTTTTTTCTTTTTTTTTTGTGTGTTGTCTGTCCGTGTTTTTTAACTCTCCAAGTCCTTTTATTATTTTTTTTAAAAAAAAAAAATTCTAACTCTTTGTTTCTCTTTTTTTTTTCGTGTTCTCTCGATTTTTCTATCTTTTCTTTTTTTGTTTTCTCCCCTATCTCTCTCTATATTATACTTAACAAATACATGGTTAACAAAACATTTCACATGATTTTGCATGCATACACCAGTTTCTTGGAGACAAATCCCCCATTTAACATGCATGCATGTTATAAAAAATAAAATATAAAATCACGTTAAACTACAAAAACAAAGCATAAATAAATAATCAGATAATTAAGTATACAATTCATGATACTAGCCTCATGTAAATAATCAACTTTTAATACTAAATAATGCATGAAGCCATTTGAATAATTTTATTCATGCTTGATTCACATTTAAACTTATAACATAATAATACATGATCGGATAAGAACCTGTGTGAGGAATTAAACTGAGTGCAGAAGCAAGAACGCCTTCACTGAAAACTCGAAAGGAACCCGAACTCAACTCACCACTATTTCCTTTCTTTTTTCTCTCTTGTTTAAGTGTTGTATTCTCTAATCTGCTTTTTTTTTTTTTTGGTTGTTGTTCTTTTCAATCTTTTGCTATATTTTTTTTCTTAAGTATTCTTGTCCGTCCTTTTCTTTCTTCTTTCTGTTTCCTTCTCTTTTCTTTCTTTTTCTTTTTTTTCGTGTTGTTGTGTGTGTGTGTTTATATAGGTGTAGGTATGTTGGTTAGTGTATGTGGAGTAGTGTGCATGTGAGGGTGTAGTAGTAGTACGTGTGTGTGCATGGAGTAGTGTGTAGGTGAGGGGGGGGGGGTTGCAGATTGTGGGGAAAAGTGGGGGGTTGCAGATTATGGGGAAAAAGTGGGGGGCAATGTGAGGGAGTGGGGTAGTTTAGGATTAATTAATTTTATTTTTTTTTAAATAAATAAATTTATAAAAATAAATAAATAACTAAAGTAGTATTAGATAATTAATAAAAATATAGAAAAGTTAAATAGCTAGTCCTAAGATATTGCTGAAGAAAATATTTAAACCACTAGATTATTTATTAAAAATTAAAAGAAAAATATATTTTTGAAAATTTTCTTTTCTTTTGACAAGTAAAAGCAAAACTTATCCTAAAATGTGACTCATTTATTGAAACTTTTTTACAAATAAAACCTATAAGAATGAGATAAAAGCTAAAAATAATAATTAAACATAGAATAAATATTTAATTCAAAAATAGGTTAAAGCTCGGGGAGGGTCAAAAATCACGTGTCTACAAAAAGTAGGAGCGCTCCACGTTCCTTGAGAAAGTCTGATAAGATGTCTGCACTGAGATGGCCAGCTGATTGTGAGAGGAGTCGGCTTTTTTGTTGGTGAAGTCGACCTTCTGCATTAGCTTATTGATAACACTGACTTGTTCCTGCTTAAGATTTGCAACAGATAGTCGTAGCTTACCTACATTAGAGGTGGTGTCCTTGGAGTGCTGCAGAAATTTGTCCATATTATCGGAGAGAGGGGATGCTTTATTCAAGCGATGAGAGCCTCAACTTGATGTCACTTGCCTCTTGAATGAGGATAGCAGTCGAATCAGCAAAAATTCTGGTAGGCTTAGGGGGTTCCTCTTTCGCTTTAGCAGAATTCTTTTTGACCCATTTTCCATCCTGCAAAACATAGCCCATACTATCAAATGTACTAGTGTCATAAGTGGATGAAATTTCCACGAACTTATATGGGGACAAGTCAATCATCTGATTGAGCAAGATGCGAGATATGAGGAGACCATAAGGGAAGCTAGAGCCAGAGCCAGAGTCTTCAGCACTCTCAATCATATAGCACCAAAACCAATCGGCCCAGTTAATTTTATACTTTTTCAACAAACAGTATAAAACAAAAGTATCTTGTGTAGTGATGGAGCTGAGAGATCCGTTTCGAGGGAGAAAGGTGGTTGCCACAATGTGAGCAAGAATACAATGCTCAAAACACATAGAGAAGGGTCCAAAATCAGTCAAGTCTTTGCTTGGAAGAGCCACAAAAACCTTTGCCTCTTCCAAAGAAACTTCAAAGTCATCCGGCCAAGTACCATTTATAAAAGGAATATTATCGGAAAATTTTGTCCCAAACACATCTTCAAACAAGTAATACGCTTACCAAGCACAAGAGTTTCGAGTTCACCACTATATTTAGACATCCTCAGACTTGCATAAAATAGACGCACGGGTTCTTCATACGCATGCACAGAGGCTGCAATTATGAAAAAAAATTATGCAAACAGAAAATCTTTAAAATATTTAATGCCCAATTGATTTCTAAAGAAACAAAATCTTTCTTCTAACAAGGGTTTTGTAAAAATATCAGCTAATTGATTTTTAGAATCAATGAAGCTTAAAGGAAACAAAATCTTTATTCTAACAAGGGTTTTGTAAAAATATCAGCTAATTGATTTTCAGAATCAATGAAGCTTAAAATAAAATCTCCATTTTTAACATGATCTTTAATAAATGATGTTTTATATCTATATACTTAGCCCTAGAATGATGCACAGTATATTTAGTAAGACTAATTGCCCTGTATTATCACACAAAATAGGGCCAAAATCATATGATAAATCATAGTCTAGCAGTTGATGCATAATTCATAATAATTGAGTATCGTATTTCCCAACAGTTAAGTATTTGGATTCAGTGATTGAAAGAGCAACGGAAGTTTGCTTTTTGCTATACCACGAGACGAGGGAGTTACTGAGAATTTGACAAGTACCACTCGTACTTTTAGGATCCTTTTTATCACCTGCTTAATCCGTGTTAGAATATCCAACTAAATTAAAATTATTAGAGCGGGAATACCATAGTCCTAGGTCCTGAGTCCCGATAAGTTATCAAATAATTCTTTTTATAGCAGTCAGATGGGACTCCTTCAGATTTGATTGAAATCTTGCACACGTACAGACACTAAGCATAATGTCAGGATGACTGGCAGTTAAAAAAAGTAGTGAACCAGTCATACCTCTGTACATTTTTACATCTACGTTCTTACCAAGAGCATCATTGTCAAGACAGGTGGAAGGACTCATAGGAGTGCCAAAGGCATTACCTTTTTCCATCCAGAATTTCTTTATCAGTTCCTTGGTGTATTTGGTATGACTGATGAAAGTCCCTTTTGAGGTTTGTTTGATTTGAAGCCTGAGGAAAAAGGTTAATTCTCCCATAAAACTCATCTCAAATTCACCTTTCTTGAGGTTTGCATAGTTTTCACAAAGAGGAGTACTAGAACTTTCAAAAATAATAGCATCAACATAAATTTGTGCAACAAGAATATTTGAATCAAGTTTTTGAATAAAAAGAGTAGTGTTGATTTTTCCACGCATAAAATTATTTTGTAATAAGAAGGTGCTCAATCGCTCAAACCAGGCTTTTGGAGCTTGTTTGAGATCATAAAGAGCTTTTGATAATTTAAAAACATGATCAGGACAAGAGGGATTTTCAAAACCTGAAGGTTGTTTTACAAAAACTTCTTCTTTAATAAACCCATTTAGAAAAGCACTTTTGACGTCTATTTGATAAAATTTAAAATGTTTAAAAGAAGCATTGGCCAACAAGATTCGAATAGATTCTAACCTTGCGATGGGGGAAAAAGTTTCAATGTAATCAATACCTTCTTGCTGGGAGTTGCCTTGTGCTACTAATCTGGCTTTATTTCTCATGACTTTTCCTGCTTCATTATGCTTGTTTTGAAAGACCCATTTGGTTCCAATAACTGAACAATTCTTTGGTCATTTTACCAAATTCCATACCTGATTTCTTTCAAATCGATCAAGTTCCACTTTCATGGTGTTTATACAAGATTCATCCGTTAGTGCTTCATCAATCCATTTTGGTTCCATTTGAGATACTAGTGCAACTAATGCTTGCTTTCTCAGAGAGGCCCTTATCTGTATTTTTTTCATTTGGATCTCCTAGAAGTAATTCATTTGGAAAGCTGGCATTATGTCTCCATTCTCTAGGAACAACTGCTTTTGGAGTTTTAGCAATCGGCTCTATAGCTTCTGGTGTCGGTTCTGGAGTAGAGTTTCCAGGGATGTTGACCTCACTACTTTGAGCGAAGTTTTCATGAACATTATTTTGAATAGTGTCTATGTGCTCATCTTCAGAAATCTGCACACTTGGATTAACCTCATCAAATACCACATGTACGGACTCTTCAACACTTAGATACCTTTTATTAAAAACATGAAAAGCTCGACTAGAAGGAGAGTAGCCAAGAAATATACCTCCATCGCTATGAGGATCAAATTTACCAAGATTGTTCTTACCAGTATTATGAATGAAGCATTTGCATTCGAAAGGGTGAAAGGTGCTTATGTTTGGCTTCTTTCCTCTCCATAGTTCATATGGTGTTTTCTTGAGTATCGATTGAATGAGGCAACGATTTAGAATGTGACATGTTGTCCTTACCGCTTTGCCTAGAAGTGATCCGGTAGGCTTTGTTCTAGAAGCATGGTTCGTGCTGTGTCTTGAAGTGATCGATTCTTTCGTTCCACAACCCTATTTTGTTATGGAGAGCATGGTGATGAGAAGTTTTGAGTGTATCCGTGCAGATCACAGAATTCTTCAAATGCTTTGTTTTTAAATTCTTCACTATTGTCACTATGAATTGTAGAAATGAAATAACCTGCTTCTCTTTGCACTTTTCTACAAAATGTTTCAAAGTTAGCAAAAGCTTAATTTTTGTAAGCACGAAAAATAACCCATGTGAATCTAGAGAAATCATGCACAATAACTAGAGCTTATCATTTACCACTGATACTAGCTGTTTTGGTTGGACCAAAAGATCCATGTGAAAAAGTTAGAGGGGCTTAGAAGTGCTAACTATATCCTTGACTTTAAAAGATGTACACGGTTCTGTTTGCCAAACTGACAAGCATCACAAATATTATCCTTTTCAAATTTCAGTTTGGGCAGGTGTATCACAATTAAAGTTTGATATTTTTTCAAGGGCATGCATGCTTGCATGTACAAGTTTTCTATGCCACAACCGAGGTCACAAGACATAGCAGTAAGACAAGTTAGAGTAGGAAAATCAACATTATTTAAAACATATATATTATCAACTCTATCACCAATCAAGAAGATATTTCTGGAATGGTTGTTGATAGTACATCTGAGAGCATTAAACAGAACTTCAAAACCTGTATCACACAATTGACTAATACTAAGTAGATTCTATTTGAGTCCATCTACTAAGTAGACTTCAATCTGGTCACAGGATGGACTGATGGTGAAGATCCCACTCCTACAACTTCTCTTTTTGTATTATCTCCAAAGTTAAAATAGCCTCCATCTATATTTTTAACGGATTTGAAATTTTCTTTCCTCCCAGTCATATGTCTGGAACACCCACTGTTGATAACCCATATTCCCTTTTTGTATGATAGTCGGGTATGTTCCTGCTAAACAGATAAATTAATTTCTTTTAGGTATCCAAGTATCCTTGGGTCCTTGAAGGTTAGAACTTGTATCTTTGGGCCTCCAAATCCATTTACTATGAGACTTCTATCTACAGTTAAAAGATTTATGACCAATTTTACCACAAGTGTAGCAAGTAGGTTTACATTGAGACCATGAGAAATGTGCAGACATAAAAGATGTTGATGAATGGCTTTGAAACCTGTTTATATCAAAACTGTTGTTAGATCTAACAGAACTATGAGTTGGTGATTTTTTATGCTATTGAGTTGCATCTTAACTTTACCAAGTTCTTCCATAAGCAAGTCAACTTCTATCTGACTTGCTTCCAAAAGAATATGCCAGTTTTTCTTTTCTTGAGCAATTTTATTATATTCATCAATAACTTTTTGAAGTTCATCAGCAATCATATCCACATTTGATTGCAAGGTATTACAATTTTGATAGTTGAAGCGTCTTACTTCACTAGAATATCCCATATCCATGAAACATATATTTTCAGTTTCTGCATCGTCTTCAGTTTCTTGTTCCTGGCTCCATGCACAATTTTTTTTGTTTTTATTGGAAGATCTTCTTCTCATCTCAGGATAATTTTGTTTGATGTGACCTAATTTTCCACAGTTGTAGCAACGGTCATCATTCTTTGACTAGTAATTATTCTTGAATGATTATTGTGGTCTCTATTGTCTTTATCTCAATATGTGCCTGAGTCAACAATTTATGACGTCCATTCCTTCATTGTTGCCTTCATCTAAATTTCTCTCTTCTTTAGGATTTACAACATTGAAGGCCACTATTTTCTTCTTCTCCTCTTTGTTGTACCTGTTAATATGATTTTGTTCATAAGCGATAAGGTTACCTCTTAATTCATCGTATGTCATTTTGTACAGGTCTCCATCTTTAAGGATAGTGATTTTTTTCTCCTATGCTTTAGGCAGGCTTCTTACAAGCTTTTTAACTTATAGGTTGTTTGAGTAGATTATTCTCAGAGATTTGATTTCACTAATAATTCTATTGAATCGAGAGAACATTGATTCCACTCCTTCATCATCATTCATTTTGAATAGTTCATATTCGTTAACAAATGTACCGATCCTAGCCTCCTTTACTTTAGTTGTTTCTTCGTAGGTCACTTCAAGATTGTCCCATATTTCCTTGGCAGTCTCAAAGGTTGAGATATTTTTGTATTTTGACCTGCTAACTGCACAATAAAGCAAATTGATAGCTCTAGCATTAGTTTGGCTTACCTCTTGCTGCTCCTTTGTGATATAAAAGGTTTCGAGATTGATTTTGTTACTGGAATCAGTTTCCTTGTCCTTTAGTATAGGAATTGGTTTTGGCCCCCTTTTTGATCACAATCCATGCTTGGAAGTCATTTGATTGAACAAAGATTCTAAATCTTTCTTTTTAATGGCAGTAGTCTTGCTCATTGAAGTAAGGTGGCCGGTTTGATAAATTACCATCCTGAAGGATTGCTCTGGGAATCTGATAGTTTACCATTTGATCTTTTCTCATGTGCAGTTAAGCAATATAAGTGAGACTTACTCTAATACTAATTGAAAGTCAAAAGGGGGGGGGGGAGTGAATTAACCTCTTTTAAAATATTAATCCAAGTTGAATGAGCACAAGACATAGTCGACTGACTTCATGCACAAACACGTTAGTATAGAAGACAAAATAAAGAAGGTAGAATAATCAAACTCAAAGTAAATATGACACAAGACATTTATACTAGTTCGAAACACCGGTGTGGTGCCTACTTCCAGTTCCCTTAGGTAAGAAGGGTTCGCTTAAGAGCTTCAATGGTGATTTAAGTATAGATCTTGTCGTATTATAGTTTCCTCTTGAACTATACTTATTTCTAACATGTATATAGCCTCTACTTGTATAGCTCTCTACTTTTCTCTATCTTTCTTTTATTCTCACAAGCAATCAAGCTATTACAGTGAATGTAAGAATAAAGATGAAATACAAAAGCTTGAGTTGTATAATGATGAAGCCTATGCCGGAGCTTCTATTTAAATAGGAATAACTCTTAGGGAGTCTTTGGAAAGACTTTAATGCTGATTATGCTGTTAGAGAGAGTAATTGAGGTTTCCATGATTTTGGGAATTGGAATTTTCAGTTTTCCAATTTATGATTCCTCTCTTTTAGGGTAACCCAAGGGATGTAGTCAATCTTGAGAATTATGAAATACTCAAGATTGACTTGTATAAGTCCATATGAGATACGTTCGTATATTCTTCTTTCCTTCTTCATGTCGATCCTCTGATTCTTGTATTCTTCATTTCCTTTTGTTGTTGCATTTGAATATTTTCTAGAAATATTCCTTCCTTGTTGATTCCATGATTGATGGTAGTCCTTTAATGTTTTGACCTCCTTCTTCAGTGTTAGTACAACTTTCCTTAATTATTGTTGACTTGTTTCTTTCCTTGTATGTCTTTACCCCTTTGTTAACTCCACGTTTGACTTCTTTTTGATGTACCTGAATTACTGTCATCATTAAAATATCTTAGTGCTATCATTTGTTACCTCATTAGGATTAGTAAGGTAAGGCCAAACTCTTCTTGCTTGTACTCTTCTCTTTGAGGTTTTCTTCTTTATTTAATAATAAAAAACTAGTCCTAGGTACCCGCCTAGTGGATTCGTTAAAAAAAAGTGAAAAACAAGACAATCACAAAAAAAGGGGAAAAAAAAAAGAAATCATACCAATTTACCTCGATCAAGAAGAATCAGAGAGTTACAGAGGCTGAAGTAAAGTTGTTTCTTGGAAGGAAAACCCATTGAGAGAGTCTGATCTAGAAATAATTTGTTGATAATCAGATGGCAAAAATGTCTCCCAGTCGTTATTTCAACGTCGAGTCGCGGGTCAACAATCACATCTAGCGTAGGATCTGTATGCATACCACGTTCACTAGCCATGTCTACTTCATCATTAAGAGTAGCTAATGCTAATTGTTTTCCACTTGTAATTCCCACTACAACTTGCCCATTCTCTTTAGTTCAAACACCTAAGGTGTTGAGATTTTATTCTCGATTCGTAAATTGTCAATGTGTCATTATCATGTGTATGCTACCTCGTTCCATCACCCGTATAATTTGCACTTTGATGAGCTACTACTACTTGTTCCATCACCTGTATCATCACTTCCACTATTTTGATCCTTCTCTTCCCAGAAAAAGACGACGCAAACTTTCATTGTGGCCTTCATGCTTACAAAAATAGCAATATGCAGAAAGATTATCATAAACGATCTCTTGATAATCTTTCACCTTCTTTCCAAATTTTTCATCCAAGAATTGAACTCTAACTCTATATGGCAATTAATCAAGGAGGTCTCGCTCCACCTTAACTCTAGTCGTACTTGGTCGAGTTTTCTCTTGGGTAGCTTTATCTATCTCAATTGGCTTGCCAACACCAGTAGCTATAGACAATAAAGGTTTTTTTGCAAACAAAATTGGAGGCAAGCTTTGCAAGGAATCCAAACAAAGCCCTAGTCATCTCCTCCTTAGAATTATAGCGTAAATAATGGACTGATTTCGCTGCTGCCATCACATAATCCTCCGTCCTATCAAACCTAACCAATGTCTGTCTGCCAGCCAACCATCCAATTAAACATCTTCCCTGTGAACCAAAGTATTTGGGCAGAATCTTGCTAAATTCTTGCATATCCAGTTTGCCGTGAGTAAACTTCATCAATAGAGCTTGATAAAGTCCTTCTTCAGTTTTGAAATGATCTATCTCCTCCATTATAAAACTAACGGTAGGTTCACCATGAATGATTTTAGTAGGATTTAGATCTGTTTTGGTTATAGGTTGATAGTAGGGTTATTAGTCACAATTAATACGAGAAAAGGTCCAAAATATTTAAGTTTGGTCTTCGATTCAAAATTGTCCTTTATACATATACTTTGGTATGCTAATGTTCCTTCAAATATGTAATACTGGTGCACATCTAAATATCCACAGGACCTGGTAACTTTAATTTTGCCCAGATCCTCTAAATATCCACTAAATATCTATAAATCAATCATAATTGTATATTAACTTGAGGTCGTTGTAAGAATCCATGAACTTCAACTCATGGATATGTCTCAACCCGGCAAAACAAGAGCTCCACCTCTCTCTTTGACAACTCCATTGTCTACTAAACAAACAATGTACATGCTGACCAAGCTCAACCTCCATCAACATAAACATGTGATTACTTAAATTTGGCCAGATAAATAAATTTAGAGCATTAAGTAGAAAAATTACAATGGCAGCAGGAACTGGCACAAATAGTTGTTCATCTAGAAAATCTTTTGAATATTTGAGGATACATTGTTTAAAAAATCGATCCTTGCTTACAAACCACACATTATTTAACCGAATACAATTCTCTTTCGATAGTTCCTCGAGAAGGGCCATATAAAGAAGTTTAGCAAATCTTTTGAATATTTGAAAATCCTTGATTATAAACCATACATCATCTTACCAAATACAATTCTCTCACGACACGTCCCCTAGGAAGGGCCAAATAAAGAAGTATTTGCATCAATACAAATGAGTGCAAAACAAAAGGCATACTAAGATAAGGATTCTCTTATTCATTCTGGACGAAACTCAATTCCTTGAACAATGAGGCTGCATTGGATATTGAAATGCCTATGCTCCATCAATTGCGCTTCAACATCTTCTTCTTCTTCTATATCATTGAAAGGGATTTCTCTACTAGCTCTTTTGTAATTTGGCTTCGTATAATTTTGGGCGTAGAGTTCCTACGCCTATGCTCAATCTTCTTCTTTCTTTTCACTCTTGATAAAAAGCCTCACCAACAATATTTTTTCTCTCACTTCTCTTTCATTATACAGTAAAACAAAAAGTATTGCAATGCTTAATAAAAGTAGATTAAAGAACTAGAGATGGTAGAGACAAGTTGTATGTTTTTCTTTGTCTTTCATACAACAACAACAACAACATACCCAGTGTATTCCCACCAGGTGGGGTCTGGGGAGGGTAAAGTGTACGCAGTCCATACCACTACCTCAGATGAAGTAGTTTCTTTATCTTTCATATGTCTTTAAATACTTGAATGAAGTAGTCGTTTGAAGATGGCCGTTTGAGGATCTAATGAAGAAGGAAACCCAATAGATTTAGTCCTTGGAGAAAAAAAAAGATGAATAATATCCTATTTTCAAGAAAAAGGTTGGACTAGAATTAGTCCTTATAATCTTTGTTGCTTCTCTTTTAAATCAGGCGTCGTTCAAAGATTTGATCTGATCCTTTCCTTTGGGATTGATTCGTGGTACTTCTTTCCTTCTAAACATAGATTCTCCTTTAATACGTTGATTGTTTTGATATTTTCCTTTTCCTAGTTACTTGTTCCTTTCTTAGTAAGTCAACTGATTTTATCTTAAATCAAGGGTGATTTAAGATTTCTCTTGTGTATCATCTTCTTTAGTGAATGCATCTCATATTTCTTGCAAGTAAATTAAAATTCATTGAAATTAAAATACTATCACTTATGTCGTAAGAGGACAATATATAGTTTTAGAACCACAAGTTCATTGACCCAAGTCACCTCCAAGGCATTTACAAGGAGCCAAGCACTGGAATTACAAGATCTTCAAGGCGTATTCATGAAGATGGACTTACTTGAGCATACCTTGATACCATCTAACGGGTTCCATGTCTTGATGATTGGATTGGAGGTCGAAAGAAAGACAAAGGAGGGAGATGAAAACTCAATTTAAAGGATAGCTCACTTTTGGGGTTGTTTTTGTAATTTACTTAAAGGCCACTTTTGAACTTTGTAATAAACTATAAATAGTAGAGGCTAGCTCCTTTAGACTGAGTTTTTGATGATTATTGAATTATCGTAATTCTTGAGAGTTGAGAGCTTGGTGAAATTTTTATTGAATCTTGTTTAGAAACTGTAACACCCCGTACGTTCCCAACCCTACTTGACGACATTAAATAATATGTACGTAGGTATCGAGAGCTATAAGTATGAATTTGGTAAGGCTATTGATGAGATAATTGAATTTGGCTCTTGGTATGTGGTTAAACTTGCATAGAAGGTGTTTTGCAATTTTCATTGCGCATTTTTGGGGTTCAAAATGAGGCTAAGAATACCTCTAAACAAAGTATAATAAGGTTAAGAAGTGAGTTAAAGAATAGGACTTGAAGTATCTAACCAAACCTGCGAAGAGAAGTCGAAAAATGGAATTTTCGAAAATTTTAAAGAGGGGTGCATTTGGGACCGTGCCACACAAATCAGATTTTATTCATTTAAACTCTCATGTTCTTTGAGATATTTTCTCAAACCTTCTACAATATTCTCTCAAGAACCCTAAAGACTCAAAGGCAATTTTGGAGCAAGATCATCCCTTTGCAAGTTTGGGTAAGTGAATATTATTATGGATTAATATATTATATGCATGAAAGAGTATGCAAATCATGTTGGTTGTGCTTGGAAATGTTGGATATGGTATTTTGTGCTTTTGTATAAGATGTGTGATCCATGGGATTTGCACTTGAATTAGGATTTGTGCCTTTGATGAAAGATCATGGTATGGATAAAATATGAACGTCTATGGTGTTATTTTTGTTGTTAAACTTGTTCTTGCCTATAAGTGTAAATTGTGGGAATTTCCCCGATATGTGCTATGAAGTGTATTAAGATGAATTGATGGATTGTTTGTGATGTGGTATGGATAAGGAGGTGTAAAAGAGAATTGTTATGGTGAAATGCAATGATTATTATGTATTGGTCAATGTTGGGAATATTGGAGGATTTTTGGAATAATGATGCTATCAATGGTTTTGTCAAGGGGAAATGACATGTTTCAAAGCAAACATGTACCCCATTGATGGTATATGCATTTGTGAAGTAGTTGTGGTTAATGTGAATTCCGTTATGTATTTGTGTTGTAGAGTGACACATAAAGAAGGAGCGGGACTATTGTATGCACATCTAGGATTGTATATCCGTATTGAGAGTACAAGGTATGTAAGGTTACTCTGTCCGTATCTTTTTGCGGCAAATAGTATCTACATTGCTATTTCACTAGTCCTATCCCGAATTGTGCCAAGGTATCCTATATCCGTTTATCAATAGTCATTGTCATATATTTCCTACTCATGGATCATTTGTGAGTCTCATGTCTCATAATCATGGTTAATGTTCCAAAAGCTCAAATAAGGTTATGTTCCAATGTTCCAATAGTGATATTACTTATGCCTCTTGTTCATAGATTATTGTCCCATAGTTCCCATGGTGTCATGATTCTAATAATGTTATGTTTCCAAGTTATTCACATGTCTTCTATTTTGATTATGGTTGCAAGTTTCCAAATGTGCTATGTCACAGGAATATGTCAATCTCTCACAAGTGAATGTACCAATCTCATATGTCTCTCACTCATTGGCTAATGATCCAAAGTTTCAAGTGATGTTATGACTATCAAAATACCAATCTCAAAGTAAAGAACAAAGTAATGCAAATGTGGTCAATGATCAAGTATGGGTGGCAAGTCTAGGGGCATAAGCCTACCTCGGCTCGATCCCGATGTGTTGATTTATGGGTGGCAAGTCTAGGGGCGCAAGCCTAGCTCGACTCGATCCCGATGTATTGATTTATGGGTGGCAAGTCTAGGGGCATAAGCCTAACTCGACTCGATCCCGATGCAGTGCTTTATGGGTGGCAGGTCTTAGGGGCATAAGCCTAGCTCGACCCGATCCCCACATGACGATAAGTCATGGAAAGACCCACTGATCAGTAGGGGCCCGGGTACATTGTGACACATGTATTGACAAGCAAGAATTGAATGTAAAGAAAGTAATGGAAGTAATGAAAGCAATTTACATGGTTCCCAAAATGCAAAATGGTGACTTACTCACATTGTCTAGTCATTTGTATTGAGTTCATTAGTATGTTCATGTGTTACAAAGTTTCATTTGAGCCTTACATACTCAGTACTTATTTTGTACTGACCCCTCTCGGGGAATTTACCTTACTTGCTGCAGGCGCAGGTCCCAGTAAGCCTCCCCAGTAGATTGTTAGTGTTAGCGGTTCCTTGGTGAGCTCCAGTTAATTCGGGGTTTCTCCGAGTCAGAGTAGATATATGTTTTGATGATGTACATGTTGTATAAAGCAGGGACTTGTCCCGACTTTTGGTTTGTATTGGTCAATGCTCTTGTTAGAGGCTTTTGTAGACGGATGTAGGTGTATCAGTGTAAAAGACATATGTTGTTTTGACTGGATGGCTTCAACGGCCAAGTTTCATATGTATGTATAAATATGTCCCCTGTTTTCCTTTATTCATCTTTCATGTTCTTATGCACTGGGGGTTCTGATTATGATATGCATATGATTGAACATAGGCAAAGGTTGGTTCTCTCGGGCCTTATCGGCTACGGGTGCCAATCATGTCTCGATGGGATTCGGGGCGTGACAGAAACGAGGGTTGTAAGGTGAATCAATTTTCCCTGTTGGCCTTCGTAAGAGTTAGGTGCTTGATTCAGATTAATCGTTTGAGGTCTTAGATGTTAATACAATCTTTGGTTACGTTCGATTTCCTTTTCTTGTGTCTATCTATCTATCCTTTAATTTCTTATCTTAATTTCGTATTTCTTTTTATTTTCATCTTGATATTGCATAAAATTGGTATCAAAGTTCAGTTAAGATTTATTTCCACAAATTTATCTTGGGATTTATTACTACAAAAAAAATGTTCAAAAAAATTTGTTCAACATTTTGTGTTAATTTTGTTGTTTGAACACTAGATTCTTGTTTCCTGGTATTTTTAGAGTTTAAACCTAGAGTTTCGAGTCATTCCAGATTGTTTTGTATCTTCTACCATTGTTGAGTTGAAGATTTTAAAGTGGATTTTCACATCTGAAGCTTTTGAGTTGACATTTAGGGTTCAAAATTATTGGGTTTTGTTCTCCAAATCATTTGGAGTATGAATCTCAAATTTGATTCGATTCGGAGTTGATTTGAAGTTTCTACCATTTTGGAGTTTGGAGGTTTTAAGGTTTTTGAAGAAAGAAGTGGTCTTGAAATCTGAATATTTTGAATGTGAATTGAGAGTTCAAGGATCCTGGGCTTTGTTCATCTTATCACAAGGAGCTTACATAGCAAATTTCATGAAAATCAGAGTTGATTTGAGTGAATTGTCAATTTTTGGTGTTCATAGTGTTCTTGAGGAAATTCATATCTTCAAAGAGAAGAATTTTTAAAAGAAGGTTGTTAGATCCCAAAAAGGAAGAAGGAGAATGTGCAAAAGTATTGGTACAAAAGGAATTTACCAAAAGAGCAAAGTACTAAAAGAATAGAAGGCACAAAAGGACAAAAAGTACAAAAATCGAAAGTTGCCAAGTGTGTTTTTATGGGCATCCGAAGCCCAATACATGTCCAGCAGATTCGTCCTCACCCAGTGGATCAGTCTACGCCTTGGGTCAATGGCATCTGCAGTTCAATCCCACAAAGCAGTGGCATCCGCAACTCAATCCCTGGACATCGGATCACTCCATGCCTTAGGACAGTAGCATCTACAATGGCAAAGGAGTCCAGAGGAATTCCATCCGCTCTCCATGGATCTACAACATTTTGGACCAGTGCAACCTTTATTTCTTTAACCAATCTCAGGTTATAACATCCCCATTTCCCTTTTCTTTGATCCTAATACACTTTGTTTTTATTCCTAAAGCTAATTAACAACAAGTAATTGGTCTACTTGATTGTGATTAGTTCTTGAGTCCGTCATTATGTTGTGCTTTTCTTTCATACTTTTCTCTTTTAACTCCGTTGTTAGTTTCTTGATTCAAGTCCGTTAGTTTTAGTTCAGTCATCTGTCTTTCTAGTGAACAAAGATCCACTCCGGATAAGAGCATTAGTTGACATTTTGTGTGCCACCGAATTTAAGCAAGCTTCAACATTAGCCTAGCCAAATTGTGAGACAATCAAAAGTGAGAAAATATGAGTGGTAGTGAGGAGCTTTTATTATTAACCTTATTTTCTTATTTTGTAGGTACAAAGGAGCTATAAGGAAGTATGTTGTCAATAGCTTCAAATCCTTGTGATTATGACATGGAAAACAATGATTGTAGCGATGGAGGCTATAAGTATGATGATGATGATGATGGTGATTATGGAGGCCATGAAAATAGCCATAATCATGAACCCTATGGATATAAGAGCTACTTTTCTAGAGAAGAATATTAGGAAAATGGTGATCATAGCTCTTACGATGAAGATGATGGGGTAGAAGAGCCTTGTGATGATTTCTATGAAAACAATAGAGCATGTAAGGTATCTCACACTTCCCACTACGAGGATGAAGACGATTTGAGTCGAAGTGGCATGTGTGGTTATGTTAGTTCAAATCAAAGTTATCCAGTGAGAAGAAGAGAATGTGCATTTCCAACGTCCATAGGTACTACATCTTATATTTCTCATTCTAATGCACATTCGTTGAGATACGGGAACCAAAGAGTTTATGGGGGACGAGGTATGGATCTCAATTTTATCAAGTACATTCTTTCTACTTTCAAAAGAAGGAATGTGTAACACCCTTAAAATCAAAGTTAAGATAAGAACCAAGCTTCAAGAATATATAGAATCAAACTCTATGATTTGGTAGTATGAGAAGTGATATAGATATGAACTAAGGCTATAAGTAACTCCTAGCTCATAGCCAAGTTGAAAGCTTCCTTACCGATTGAATTCTTGTGTAGAATCTTTCTATAGTCAACTTCAAATGAGTCTAACTCCTAGCATATAAAGAGATTTTTAGTTCAAGATTCACCAAATGAAATTTCTTTGAGTCTTCTTTCCAACGCATCTAATTGCTCGTTAATCCAATACCGGAGTAAAAAGTTATGCTCATTTTACCAGAGGGTTTCTGTATGTAAGAGAGTGACGACCTAAGTGACAACTCATCACTTGGGTGGCTACCCATCAAGGGAGGTCATCAAACTTAACCAGTAAGCTTGAAAAATTAGCCAAAAGTGATGAGTTGGGTGATAAAACATCAGAGGGGGTGACGAGACGTCACCCAAGTCATCAGACGAGAATTTTTTGCATTGTAAAAACATTTTCAAAGGGTTGTTTGGTCTTTTCCCACTCTTTTAACACCCAAACTACGTTGTTTTAACTAAATTAAAGTTTAATATTAAGCCTAAACTACCCCAAATCCCTCATTCCCTCAAAAATCAGATCGACACTTAGCAAAAATAGAGCAAACAAGCGACTCCTTCTACTCCAGAGCAAGAATTAGAGTTCTTCAACTTTAGACTTCAAATCCAAAGATTTCACCAAGAGTTTTTCATTCAAGTATGTGGGATCTCATAAATTGGTTCTCTTTCACCCATTGAGTCCCTAAGTAAACTCAATTCCTCAGTTAAATTCATCTTTCAGAGCTTAAGGTTTTATGAAAAGTATGAATTCCTTTGTATTTTAGTTCCTATTCAGAATGATCCTTGTACCCATGTTCCCCTTGAGAATTTAGTACATGTACATGTTTATAATTCATGATTCTTCAGTATATTGAATAATTCATGGTTTTGGAGTTGTGTTAAGTAATTTCACATTCTATTCAAATTTTAGAATTGTCATGAGTAGTTGCATTCTTCAGAGATGGCGGGTTATGAACACCCTATGACTTAGGATCTCATACATTGTTAGTTGAACACTCAGTCCTTCATGTTCATATGATTTAGAAAGCTTTCAAACAAAGCACTTATCTTTTAGTGCCCATTGGATGGGCTTTTGGCTTTTGGCTTTTTTTTTTAGCATTTTAAGCCAAAAGTCATGAGTTAGGATTCCTAACTTATGGCTTTTGGCTTATTTTAAGCATTTTAGCCAAAAACCAAGTGCTTATAAACACTTTTTAAATTTACCCAAACACTTCAAAAGTGCTTAAAAGCTATTTTTAGCTTAAAAGCACCTAAAATAAGCCAATCCAAACGGGCCCTTAGTCTCAGAACATCAGTATTATTGAGCTATTCAGTATTATTAGTTATTGCATGACCTCGTATTCAGTTTTCTCATTACAGTATTGATTAGTTACATGTTTATTTATGTGTTCATTGTATCATCTTACATTCCTCAATTCCATGCTCAGTTTAGCAACTTCATGAATCAGGATTCAGGGTCCAGGTCCATCTTTATAAATTCTTTCCAAATCTCAGTCCCCATATGTTTCCCCTTATGCATTAACTCCAGCCAACTCTTGTCTCCCATAGACTTGCAAGTCTCATGATTTAGAAATTCATGATATATATATATATATATATATATGTGTACTCATATCATAATTAGGAGCTTCAGCTCATATCAGTAAGATGCACGGCATGTATGACATCCGGATATAACATCAATGCTTTAAACACTTTTTCCCAAAAGTCAATTTCACGATTAGTATAGTATACAAAATGCCATCAATGATCATGGATCAGTTTTCTTATAAAAGTAAAGTTCACTAGTAGTATGGCAGTCAGGTATGGCATCCATGATTATGGACAGTTTGATATCTAAATATGTCACCATCAGTATTCTCAAGATCTATCAGTTATATTCAGTTGGGAGTAGTACTTAGCACCGAGCGGACGCAGGGATGAAATCTCACCCATCCGTTAGGCTGAGACCTTTAGTATTAGTCCCTAAGTCATAGAACTACATTCTACTATAGGTTTATTTAGCCCTCTCAGTGGGCATGTTCAATCAGCTTGTTGGTACCACATCAGATCAGATCAGCCTTTATACCCTGGCGTGGTATATTAGGCCCTTTTTAATGGGTATTATACATCAAACTCCATGTTTAGCACATATTGTTATATGTCGATTAATAGTAACTCCCACAGTTTCAGACTTTAGTATTTGCTGACCCTCAGTTCAGTCTAGCTCATAATATTTTAGATATCTCAGAATTTTCATGCATTCAGTATTTATGCTTATCCATATGGGTCCTTTCATCTTAATATACATCATCATTACTTTTGATTTAAGTATTTTATTGTCATCAAGCCTAGTTTGTATATCACCTTATTATTTTAAAATATCTTGGTGTTCCCATACTCATACTTATCATTCAGTGAATTATTACACTATAGCTCTTATCAGTTTTATATTCAGTTATTCATAGTGCATATCTCGCATACTCAGTACATTCAAAAGTACTGATCACATACCTGTTCTGCCTATATTTTTCATGTGATGTAGATTCAGGTACTTACTATTAGGATCATGGTCAGGCAGACCACAACATCCAGCCATCAGATGATGAGTTCTCTTATTTTGAGGACTCAAGTTAGTTGCAGTTCTAGTATTTTATTTCTATTTGTATGTATTGATTAGGGATAGCTGGGAGGGTCGTGTCCTGGCTACCTATAGTCAGTATTAGTAGATGTCTCATACATAGTCAGTTAGAGTTGCATTGAGTTTTTCTTTCTTTTAAGACTTCTGATGTTGTAAATAAACTTCTCAATAGTAATGTATTAAACTAGTATATTTCATGATTATATTTTCGCTCAGTCATTTTATCCCTTATACATGCTTATATTCTGTTGCTCATGCATTATGCTAGTATAATGGGTTAGCCTGGAATCACTTATGGTTCTAAACACAGTATTGGAATTAGGGGGTAGTCTCGGGTTGTTATAGAATAACCCTAAGGCCTATCTTAATTGAAAGTTACAATGTGATCAGATTTTTCAAACCCCTCTGACCAAAACCAAGAAAACCACATATTCCATTGCATAATTTAAAGGGTCTGTTTCAACTTAGTGGGAATCTATCAGTAGATTTCAAAAGGCTTATGATGACGACAACCTCTCAACATGGAGTGCATTGAAGAGACTCATAAGAGTTAGATATGTGACGGAAATATATAAGAAAGAACAATGTTTGAAACTCTATAATGATGACCCAAGGAGACAAGTTCTTGAAACAAAGGTGGATAATTATGGGTCTTTAGAATTCTATCTTGTCTTTGATAACTGGTTCTATGCAACCTGTATCACTCTCTCTATGGTAGAATACTTGAGAATACCTTGTTTTTCGAAGCACAATACATATACAGTAAAGGGATGTTGGGTTATTAATAGTGTGAAGGTCTCATTCATACATGGTGAATACCATGAGGAGATTTGGTGTGATATATTTCCCATGGAGTTTTGTCACTTATGTTTAGGAGACAATTGATTTAACAAGCATGGGGTTCCAAATGAGCGTAAATGGTCCAAGTATGTCATGAACAACAAGGAAAACATCTCTTCCCATCTACTTTTCGTAATTCTCATTAAGAAAATTCGGGCACTTATTCTAAGTCCCATGAATATGAGAGACAAAAGATTGAAGGAATAAGGGAGTTTAAAGTAGCAACCTAAGAGGGGGGAAAAGAGAGGATCTGAGGAGTGAAGTGAGGGGTTGTCACAAAATCAATCTAACCTTCTTGATTATCCATCCCTTAGTAAGGACACTTGTGTAAGTACAAGGTTGATACAGTAAAGGGATGTTGGGTTATTGATAGTGTGAAGGTCTCATTCATAATGGTGAATACCATGAGGAGATTTGGTATGATATATTTCCCATGGAGTTTTGTCACTTATGTTTAGGAGACAATTGATTTAACAAGCATGGGGTTCCAAATGAGCGTAAATGGTTCAAGTATGTCATGAACAACAAGGAAAACATCTCTTCCCATCTACTTTCCGTAATTCTCATTAAGAAAATTCGGGCACTTATTCTAAGTCCCATGAATATGAGAGACAAAAGATTGAAGGAATAATGGATTTTAAAGTAGCAACCTAAGAGGGGAAAAAAGAGAGGATCTGAGGAGTGAAGTGAGGGGTTGTCACAAAATCAATCTAACCTTCTTGATTATCCATCCCTTAGTAAGGACACTTGTGTGAGTACAAGGTTGACAATTGGAGAAGCACAAGTTCCCAACAAGCATATTATCCTTAATGAAATGTGTCCGAATGTGATGGACTCCTTGAACAAATAACTTGAAGTGTGTTCCAATGCTTTGAGGGGAGTTTCACCCAAGGTAAAGAAGATCTTGTGGTTTCCTTCACCCGTAAAAACCAAAAAAATTAAAATAAAATGATAGTTCTAAGCCCACAGTTAAACTGTGTTTCCTTAAAATATTTAATCCCCTCACAATTGCCCAAGGTTTGGATTAATTCTTCCCAGGATAGAATAGAACACTATTCAGCAAAACCAATAATGGAATTGACTGAACTCCGTCGAACTCAACTAATGGAGTAAACAATACTTACTTTGATTCTCTTGTAAAGAAGAAAATGTTTGACTTGTGAAAATAATATATTTTGTATCCTTCATCTGAGGAAAAAGATTGATATTTATAGCCCAAGAGGTAATGCTTCAAAAATGATGCAATTGTTGAAGAAAACACACAACTTTTTGAAATGTCACTTGACCTACGGACCCCACCTACACCCGCAACTGACCACATGAGGTCGCAGGTTATTAAATGATAATTTCCAAAAAGCTTTATTCCTTCTGCGGAGCTCATCTGAGTCCGCAGGTGACAACCTGCACCCGTAGGTCATCCTTTCCACTTTGAAACAGTGCCTCGAAGGGTCGCGCCTCTTCGAGGTGCATTGTAACATGCATCCGCGTCTGTTCATGTATGTCCGCAAGTGGAGAGAATTGTTCCTATCAAATTTTTGGATTAAAACTTCACTAATTCTCAAGTTTCAAATGAACTTTGTCCAAAAAGATAATCTCTCGATCGATCATTTACCAAATCTAAATTTGAAGCCAAAGCAGAGCTAAGCGAGCGACGATGATGGCACGATGCTTGTCTTGTTCTTGCCTCACTATCCATATGAAAAAGTGTGTTCCAATATATACATAAGAAAGCCTCTTTCTCCCACCAATGTGGGAGAACTTCACTTCCTTAAAGTGAAGATTTACCCTTAATTTTTCCCTCCATGTTTTTCCCTCCATTTTCCATTCACTCTCTATTACCAAAACCTAACAGATCTTTCTTATGAGCTTTATGGTAAAATAGCTAAACTTAGCACTTCAAAAATTTCCAATGAACAAATTAAGAGTGATAGCTTGTCTTCATGTAAGCTTAATGATTCTTTACCATGTAATAATAATGACTTGGTGGAGAGTGTTTATACACTAGTTGATACTATTGATGACCAAATTGATTCTTCTTGCAAGATCGATTTGTGTTCACTTAGTGTTAACACTTGTACTTTAAATGATAGTACATTGTCATGAGATTCTTTACCATTTAATGATAATGTATTTGATGAGAGTATTCATGCACTAGTTGATCTTGTTGATGACAGAGTTGATTTGTCTTGTAAGATCGATTTGTGTCCACCTAGTGTTAACACTTGTGATGTGATTGATAGTATATTATCATGTGAAACTTGCATTGATCAATTTATTTGTGATTCTAATCCTCAAATTAAGGAAGTTTGTGATGTAATTAATGAGCCTTAAGTTAGTAATGATGTCAATAAAGCTTGTCATTTAGAAAAGAGTGATTCATTGAACATGTTTTTTTGTTGAAGATCCTAGTACTTGTTTTGCTCATACAACTCGAGATTGAAACCAATGTGAAATAGGACATATGTCTTATTGAGAATGATAATACATGCTTTAATTGTCCATCATTTATTGATAGTTCTCTTTTTAATTACAATATCTTGTTTGATGATGATGAGTTCACTCCTAACGTGATTCTTAGTAGTGTGAATTGTGAAGATAATATATCTCTTCTTATAGGCTATAGCTTCTATGATAACCTACTATGGGATGTTGAAAAGGAAGGTTCTTCTTGCTTTCAAATTGCTACTTCTTTTTGTGTGTTTCAATTCTTGAGAATACTCTTGATAATGTTCTTGATTCTAATAGCGAGCATGCACATGAGCACACTTTAGGTGAATTTAATTTGCATGCCGCCTTTCTTTAATATTTACTTGCATATGAAAATACTCATATTTGTGTGGAAAGTATGTCTTATGGTGATAGGAGTACTATTGGGGATAATGGGTGTTGCCTTGACCCATGTTTATGGATATTCTTTTCATTTGACCTCGGTGATCACTTGAATTATGGTGATTGTGAGTTGAAGCTTGGTCAAGACGACAAACAAGATTTGGGTGAAGTTGTTAGCACCTTCTTATGATGGAAAGTTTTTCTTGAGATTTTATAATCCACCTGATGGACCAACATTGAGTGTGGGGACAAATTCTAGCAAAGAATAATACTCTTCAAAGAAGGAGTGAAATATAAAGGTAAAAGATTATTATCTTGATGTAAATTATGCTAAAGCTTCTAACCTAAAGGGTGGGAAAATACTACTTAGATCTTGGCGTAGGACCAATAAGACTAAAGGAAAAACTCTTTATCTCTATAGACTTGATTATGTGATTAATATATTTGTGAAGTCTTATCAAAGGAGGATCCTTGAAGAGGATGAAAAATGGAATAAACCATTTTGACAACAAATTTGGTTTGGTGCTTTATATTTTCATAAGCCAAAGGATAGTATGTATTCATGCTTGTACTTATTCTTGGACTTTCCAAAGTCATGAATCTGAAATCTAATACTCTTGAACTTCTTATAGCATTCATTTGATCTTTTGTGATTATTAATTGATGATGCTATTAGAAAGGTGCAATGATATACTTTTAAGAGTTCTTGATTTTGGGGTACCTTCCATTTTAACCCTGGTGATGGATTATGTTGTGGTGGTTTGATTTAGGGGCCTCATGGTACAATGATTTGGTATGAAGTCACTTTTTGTATTTCCTTCAAAGGAGGTATGTATATGTAGCTCATACTTATTCTTGGTATTTTTAAAGCCATGGAGGTAACCTCTTGGTGTGATGAGTATATTAGTAGCACTTCAATTCATTCATGTGATTCTTACTTAGTGTTATTACTTAACCTTATGAGCTTGAATGATACATGTTTGTCCATTTGTTTGGGGGATACCTTTGTAATTGACCCCAATGATGACTTGAGAGTAATCCCATTCTCAAAGATGACTAGTGTATTGGGTGGAATCTTAACTTGGTTGGCCTTGTTTATGACATTGCACTTAACCATGAGGGTGATCATGTGTTTCTTGACTTAAAGGGAGCTATGTACATCTCGTAATGAAGAACAAATATGAACTTGTATATTGGTTTTCTAAATGCATTGGTTCTATTGATAAATATTTTTGTCAAAGTCTCATGAGTAGCCAAGTATCTTTTACCTTGTTTGACTACATACACTTTATAGATCATTTTGATGCTTGGTTATATCATAAAATTGAGCAATTTAGAGTGTCGATTACATGCTATGCTTACTTCAGGTATTATCATACACCTTATGATGACTACCTTATTTGAATTAGGCGAGGACTTGTATTCAATATTCTCTTCCATGTTTTGTAGGATTTAGATTAGAAGATGAATCCTTTTCAAGAAGGGGGAATAATGCGACCAAGCCATTTACAAGGAGCCAAGCACGGGGAATATTCATAAAGATGGACATACTTAAACACACATTGATACCATCCAAAGGGTTTCATATCATAATGATTGGATTGGAGGTCGAAAGAAGGACAAAGGGGGGAGATGCAAACTCAATTTAAAGGATAGCTCACTTTGGGGATTGTTTTTGCAATTTACTTAAAGGGTCACTTTTAAGCTTTGTAATAAACTATAAATTGTGGAGGCTAGCTCTGTTAGACCGAGTGTTTGATGATTATTGAATGATTCTCATTGTTCAAAGTTGAGAGCTTGGTGAATCTTTTATTGAATCTTATTTAGAAACGGGGTGAATCAATTTTCCTTGTTGGTCTTCATAAGAGTTACGTGCTTGATTCGGATTAACCGTTTGAGGTTTTTGATTTTACTACAATCTTTGGTTGCTTTTGGTTTCCTTTTCTTGTGTCTATCTATCTATCTTTTAATTCCTTGTCTTAATATCACATTTCTTTTCGCTTTCATCTTGATATTGCACCACAAGTTATGCCTTAAGAGGCATAACTTAATTCTTATAGAACGTTGTAAGAGGCAAAAGTGTAGTTTCAAAACACACAAGTCATGGTGTAAGGGGCATAATTAATTCCTTCCCGAGCCAAATAGGTCATAGAAAAACCACAACTTATGCCTCGTAACTAAATTCCTATAAAATTTATGCGGAGTGAGACAAAAGTTCTCTAAACGTTTTTAAAGCGAATTAGGTCATAAATAGGGGTCCTTTGATCCACAATTTTTTATTAAATGAGTAGCAGAAGCAAAAAAATTAAAGACCATCATATTTAAGGAGGAAAATTAAAGATCACTCCAAAATAAAGACAATTTGTAGGAAAATTCATATTTTTGTGCCCTATCTTATTTGCCATTTCCAGACCCCACTTGTGTGGGAATATACTAGGTATGTTGTTGTTGTATCTTATTTGCCATTTAATTTGTGGATTGTGAATTTGATTATGAAAATTATTTATTAATCATGTTATCAGTCCAGTAAATCAACAACTAGATAAATCAAGCAAGTCGATAAAATTGATTACTCAACATGATTGTTAGCAAATTCATAATCCTAGATCAATTTCATCACATTGATTATGTAAAAATCTATTCATCATCTAATTATTTGTTCATAAGCTATTTTGTTTTTATTTTTAGTTTAGTTAACTCATAAATATATGAGATCTACTGATTGAATAAATAATTAGCATTAATTTAATTTAGTAAATATTTAATCGATAAGTCCTTGTGGGTATGATATCTGGACTTAAAAATCCTATGTTACTTGTACGATCGTGTACACTTGCGTGTGAATTTGGACACGATAAGTTTTTGGCGCCGTTGCTGGGGACTTAGAAATTATCAATTTATCCATATTAGAGTTTTACTATTTGTTTATTCAAGTTTTTTTTTTTTCAATTTTTAAAAATTTTATTTTTCTTTTTGACATGGCATATCGAAATAAGGATAAATTGAATGTTAGTTACTCATATTTTATTTATCCTTGTTGTATTTGTGGAGGACCTCTCCTGTGGAAAAAAGGTTCAAAGCTTTTGATCTTATAGAATGGATTGTGTGACTATTCTAAATCCTATGATTGAAAATTTTATAAATGGAGTAGTGGTCAATGAAAAGATTATTCCAAGTATTATAACCCTTCCCAAAGCCCTTATTATGATAATTTTAATAATATTTGTGCTTTTGATAGAATTGATCCTTGCAGGAAATTATTAAAGGAATATGGGAGTCGCCTTAAGAATATTGTAAATGGGATGACACACTTTATGAAAGAATGAATGAAGCTCATACAAGAAGTAGAAAAATTTGTCTTAGCTATCCATGACCTACAGCTTAATTAAATAAAAAGGCTGGAGTGTTTGTTGCCCAATCACCAACCATTGTGAATATTAACCAGCTTTTGGATCAAGAAGTGGAATGCCAACCATTCAACTATTCTCTTTTGATTGATGCTGATTTGAGGAGGTGTGCAAAAGTGAGAATGTCGTAAAGAATGCAGTTTTGAAGTTGGAGCGCGTTGGGTCTTATTCTAAATAGTTTTTGACATTGTGTTTAGTTGGTGACATGGAAAATTGAGCCTTCCAATCCAATGGAGAAGTGTGTAGATGAGGAACAAGGCCCTTATATTCTAAAAATTTCCATGCCAAAAAGACAAAATGACATTCCACACTTAAGAACCAAGAAGTGTAAGATGCAACATCTATTGCTTGGTTCTTTTAAATTTGTACCAACACCCCTTGAGCGTAGATAACTCAAAAAGTAGTTAGGGGTACACTTCATAATTTCAAAGTGAAAGAAAAAGTGGTGAAATGACGGTGTCATGCCGTGACGTAAAATTATGCACTTAGTGGGAGTTGACCCAATTTGTCGTAGTTAGCTTCCTATATTTATTTTTATAGTTTCACGTTTTTTATTTTATTTTTATTTGTGAAGATTGGGCAAAGTTTGAGTACCCGAATTTGAAGCTAAGAAGCATGGTTGAGCTTAAGTGTGGGGTTGAGTCACCCTTGTAGCAAAAAATGAAACACATGCTGCTAGAGGGCCTCAGGGAATATCTCTAACCCTTGTTCTTAATATTTTGCTATAAATTGCTTTAAGGACAAAGCATGATTCAAAGTGTCACGTGGAAAATATTCTGATATTTGTGAGGCTAAGGTCGCCCCCCCCCCCTTCCCCCCTCCCCCAATGAAAAACTCATCGTTTCCAAACGCACATGCAACTATACGCGATCGTACAAATAATATGGGTTTAGAGTCCAACTATCGTACCCACATGGAGTTGTCGATTAACTATTCATTAAATTAAACTAATGCTAATTATATATCGAAGTGGTAGATCCCAAAGATATATTTATGAATTAGCTAAATTAAAAATAAAAATAAAATAACTAATGAATAATTAACCAAATAAAAAGCAAATTTTAACATAATCAATGTGATGAAATCGATCTAGGGTTATGAATTCATTAACAATCATATTGAGTAATTAACTTCATCGACTTGATTGATTATCTAGTTATTGATTTAAGAGATTAATAACATGATTATGGTCTTTCGAGCCTCTAATCGTTTATTCACACGCACTTTTATGTCTATATTCCTATGATCAAGAATGAACATGCAAACGCAATTGCTTTTCCCGTTTTGTAACCAAATAAGGTGATCTAGGTATATTTCTATCCTAGCCACAATTCAGATCTTTATTTTACTAAAGAAAAGATATTGCTACCTATATTGTTCATTCGAACTCACAATTCCTCTTCCGAGTTCACAATAAGAAATATGAATTTATTCTAACGGTCTTGAAGCATTATGGTAAGGTCAAGAATATAAGAACAACTAACATGATAATATTCACAAATCTAATCAAGAGTCTACTACAATAATCATGAAGCTACCATAATTCTAGAACAACTCCACATAGATATGGAGAAATTACAACAAATCATCCAAACAAAAACGTAAAAATAAAGAAGTATGAAAAAGAAAAGATTAAACCAATTTTCTCTGGATGGCGGCACCTAGCGTGAATTTTATGATATCGTACATGGAGAACCATCTGAAACACCTGAAGGAGAACAACCTCCTGATTATTCTGATGAGGATCATCGGGATTTGGCGTTTTTAAGAGCCATGTGGAATTTCAGGGATGCCCCCGAGGGGCTCGGCCCAAAAATATTTTCGGAGCCAGCACCCCACCCCACCGCCCCAATTGATACATGGGTTAACACACACAGAAAGTCACAAAAAACTGTCATTTTCAGTATTTCGCCCATGGGACGCCTCCTTTCGCGTGGCTACCGCGGCGAGAGGACTCTGGCCCTTTTTGATAACAAAGCTATCCTTGGACATAATTTTTTTTAATATGAATATACAAACTGAGTACAAAGCATAGTCCAAGAACATCTTCAGAATGCTTTCTTATATTGATTTGCTCTACACGTCATGTTTTGCCAAAATCCATCTTAACCTGTTAAATTCGATTGTTTGTAATTCTGCAAGTTATGATGTCTTCCTTAGCTCTTGATATTCATTCCTGAGATGAAGTGGGAAAGTATAGATATGGACTTCATAGTAGGTCTCCCTAAGAGCTTGGGGAAGTATGATTCAATTTGGGTCATAGTGGTCAGGCTGAATAAATTAGCTCCCTTCATCCCAGTTATAGAGGATCTCAGTTGGAGAAGAAATAATCATGGGTAAGGTGTTGTTGGCTCCCAAGAATGCATAGAGAAGGTGAGACGGGAGAGCCTTAAGCTCCAAAATTGGAGGATCCTCAATAGAAGGTCGAGCCGGTGGGGTCACCCTATTCTTTAAATCAAGATCTATTTTCGCTTCTCCAAAAAAACATTAAATCTTTCACAGATTTTGGCATAACCCAAGAAACTCCAAACCACCAAAGTATATCCTACCACAATATCATGGTAAAGTCACATTGTATGAGGAGATTATCCACTTATTCCCCTGTCTCCTTATGGCCAGACTTCTTTATGAGAATGAGAGTTTTGATTCAGTCCCAGTTTTTGCTTTACATTGCATAAACTGAGTGTTGGTACTTCTTTGTTGTGAGGTCATAAGGGCCATATTTTGGGTTACTGCTTGATTAGGTAGTGTCATTAATTTCTTCACCAAAAGCAAAAAACAAGAAAAGTACTTTGTCTAATTTAACCCTTATTCAAAAACTGAAAATCTCATGCTCATCAAACAACTCATGTATCCCTTCATGCCAATATTATTTATTCTTCCATTACGGCAGTTGTCGGTAAACATCCCGTTGGTAGAATCTCTTGAACAAATGCCAGGATATTCTAAGTTCATGAAGGACTTAGAAATGAAAAAAATGATGGTGAACTTTGAGCCATAAGGAAATATTCATCATTGTAGTGTGATCATTTCGAGAATTCAAGTTTTGCATTAAATAATTTGGGATAAACGTGCAACACACGTTTTCATAGACTAGTAATTATAAAAAGTCATATATGAAAAAAATAAAACAAAAAAAATATATAAGGATAACGTTCGCAGATAGTTAATACATATTCCACCAGAGCAGCAGTAGCACCACCCGTGGAACCACCAGCAGCAGCACCCGCACCGGTCGCTAAGCCCACAGTCCAAGGCATTTTGAAGTGACTACACTTAACCATTTTTAAGTCACTAGTTCACATTTCAAGTGACTACACTTGACCATTTTCAAGTCATTAGTTCACAAGTTACTACACTTACCCATTTTCAAATAACCAGTTCACATTTTCAAGTGACTCCTTAGATCAAAATTTATGTAAAAGCCATGATTTATGTAATATTTATAGGTGTAGAAAAAAACACCAAATAAAATAACTGCTTCCAAAATAGTTTTAAAAAAAAATCAAAATTGAATGTCGGGCCATGTCACTATCCAGGTACGTCTCTTTCTCTTTCTTCACTTTTCAATTGAATTTTTTTTTTTTTAAAATGAAAAAGTGGTCAGGACACATCTTATTAAAAAAGAGAAGGAATATTTACAAAACCCCAAATCAAATTGGCCCAAAAACAAGACCAACTCAATTAGGAGATAAAACAAAAAAGAAATCAAAGGGAAAGAAAATAGAAAATTTAAAAGACTTCAGACTGTTAGAAATACAGAGTAATAGTGCAGTGGAATTTAAAGTTGGCGTACCTCCAGCCATTGTTACAGAGAAGCCGGAATCCTCGGTGTCGTCGGCATTCGTTCGGTGAGTCTTCTAAGCACCCAACCTCACTTTTAGATGGTGTGATTTTTAGAGAGGATTGCACTTAGGGACATTGGACCGGATTTGAACTATTTGTAATTGTTCCACCATCTGAAACAATTTAGGACAGTTCTTGGAGATAAGGTGTGGCAGTTTTCTGAGGTTATGGGCAGTTACATGAAGTAGAGAAGTTGGGAGTTTAACTCCCTTTGTATACGGACTATTACAAAAGTTTAAGTTAACTAACATTCTCCCACTTGGTCCATATATATAATGCCCAAAGTTACAGTATTTAAAAGAACTATAATACATGGATCATGGCGATTATTCCTCTAGGAGCGAGTAGTATCTTCCATATATCACAATGCACTATGTGTCTAAACCTTAATTAATATTACTTGATGAATAAACCCAATGTTTATTCTAGGTCCATACTTTAGTGACATTTCTCAAATAAAACTGAATGTGCACAAAGTTACAAATACGAGAAATATCATATAAAATAGAGTTTCATCAACATTCGTTGTTACAACGAAAATTTACATAGTGGAACTAAGTCCCATTGTGACTATATGATCCTTAAATTTCTGCGGTGGCATGCCTTCAGTTAAAGGATCAGATAACATCACTTCAGTACTAACATGTTCAATGACCACTTTCTTATCTTTAACACATTCTGTTATGGCTAGATACTTGATGTCGATATGCTTGCTTCGACTACCACTTTTGTTATTCTTAGCCAAAAAGACAGCAGTAGAATTGTCACAATATAACTTTAATGGCTTAGAGATTGAGTCGACAATTCTCAGCCCAAATAAGAAACTCTTCAATCATACACCATGTGAGGTAGCCTCAAAACAAGAAACAAATTCAGCCTCCATAGTGGAAGTAGTAATCAAAGTCTGTTTGGCACTCCTCCAAGATATAGCTCCACCGGCTAACATAAAAATATATCCAGAAGTTGATTTTCGTGAATCAACACAACCTACAAAATCTGAATCAGAGTAGCCAATGACATCCAAGTCATCTGATCGTTTGTACATAAGCATGTAGTCTTTCGTCCCTTGAAGATATCTTAAGACTTTCTTTGCAGCTCTCCATTGGTCAAGACCTGGATTACTCTGATATCTTCCTAACATTCCAACAGCAAATGCTATGTCAGGTCTTGTACAAACCTGAGCATATATCAAGCTTCCAATAGCAGAAGCGTATGGAATGTCCTTCATTTTCTCCCTCTCAGGATCGTTCTTCGGGCACCGATTCAAGTTGAACTTGTCACCCTTCACAATACGAGCTACACTTGGTGAACAATCTTTCATTCGAAACCTCTTTAAAATTTTATTGATATAGGCTTCTTGAGATAAACCTAAGGTACCTTGATATTTATCTCGATGAATCTTAATGCCAATGACATAAGATGCATCACCCATGTATTTCATATCAAAACTTTTAGCGAGAAATTGTTTCACCTCATGTATCATTCCCTTATCATTGGATGCAAGTAAGATATCATCCACATATAGAACTAAGAAACATATTTTACTCCCACTGACCTTCTGTTATATACATTGATCCATAATGTTCTCAGTAAAATCGAATGAAGAGATAATATTGTGAAATTTCAAATACCATTGACGGGAGTCTTGTTTTAGTCCGTATATGGATTTCTTTAACTTACATACCAAGTGCTCACCATCACTAGAGGAGAAACCTTCAGGTTGTTTCATATAAATATCTTCCTCTAGATCACCATTGAGAAATGCCGTTTTCACATTCATCTATTGCAAATTCTAAGACAAAATGGGCTACTAATGCCAATATAATGGGCAAGGAATCCTTTTTAGACACAAGAGAAAAGGTCTTTGTGTAGTCAATTCCTTCCTTTTGAGTGAATCCTTTAGCAATAAGTCTTGCTTTATATCTTTCAATGTCACCTGATGAGTCTTTTTTAGTTTTAAAGACCCACCTACATCCAATGGCTTTTACACCATTAGGCAACTCGTCAAGATCCTAGATTTTGTTACTTTTCATGGAATTCATCTCTTCTTTCATGGCATTGTACCATAATTCTGACTCTTTGCAATTCATGGCTTGTGAAAAAGACTCAGGATCATTTTTAACTCCAATGTCAGATTCCTGTAAATACACAACAAAATCACTAGGAATTACTGATTTTCTTTCTCTAGTAGATCTTCTTAATGTTGCACCAACATTTTCCTGAGAACCATGTTGTTCAACTGGTTGTTCAATAATTTTTTGAACTTGATCTACTTGAACATTTTCAGCAGCTTGTGAAATCTCATTGATTTGTTGTGCAACACCCAATTGTTCTTGAGGGGTGTTATGTACGACAATCAATCTTTAACTTGAAGTGGAAGGTCGATCTCTTACAGAAATTGTATTCTGAAATTGATTACTCCCACTAATTAAGTCATTCTCAAGAAATTTTGCATTTCTTGATTCCACAATCCTAGTGTTGTTAGATGGACAGTAGAATCTGTATCCTTTAGACCTTTCGGCATATCCAATGAAATATCCACTAATGGTCCTAGGTTTCAATTTCTTTTCTTATGGGTTATATATTCTTACTTCAGACGGGCATCCCCATACATGAATATGTGTTAAACTCAGTTTCCAACCTTTGAACAACTCAAAAGGTGTCCTTGGGACAGCCTTGGTTGGAACTCGATTTAATATATACACTGCCGTCTTAAGAGCTTCAATCCACAAAGACTTAGGTAGCTTAGCGCTACTTAACATACTACGCACCATGTCCAATAATGTTCGATTTCTTCTTTCTGCTACACCATTTTGATCAGGAGAACCAGGCAAGGTGTATTGGGCAACAATCCCTTTTCTTGAAGAAATTTTGCAAATGGACCTTGTGCTTGTCCATCCTCAGTGTATCTACCGTAGTACTCACCACCTCTATCACTTCTCACAATTTTAATTTGCTTTCCGCATTGTTTCTCTACTTCAGCCATAAAAACTTTAAAGGCTTCTAATGCTTCGCTTTTATTATGAAGCATGTAGAGATACATATATCGTGAGTGGTCATCTATAAAGTTGATAAAATATTTTTGACCATATGCATCCATATCTGGACAACATATATCTGAATGTATGATTTCTAATATGGTTGAACTCCTCTTGGCACCTCTCTTTGACTTGTTTGTCTACTTGCCTTTAATACAGTCAACACAAGTAGCTAAATCAGTAAAATCTAAAGTACTAAGTACTCCATCATTTACTAATCTCTTAATTCTATCTATGGAGACATGTCCTATTCTCCGATGCCATAATATAGAGGAATCTTCATTCATAACACATCGTTTAGTGCCAGCTTGAACATGCATAACATTATGAGTGGAGTCATTTTGTAAATCAAGAGAGAAAAGGCCATCAGACAATGTACCATATCCAACAAGTTTAGATTTATAAAATAGATTAGAATAACCTTCTAGAAAGAAAGAGTAACCCAAAGGTACAAGTCTTGATACTGAAATTAAATTCCTAGAAAAGTTAGGAACATAAAAGGTCTTTTCCAACTCTAAAATAAAACCACTACTAATAACTAAAGTGCATGTTCCAATAGCTTCTACACGCGACTGCATCTTGTTTCCTGAATAAATGTTTCGCTCAGCTCCCACTGGCTTCCGCAGGTTTGTTAAATCCTGCAAGAAATTCGTAATATGGATTGTAGAAGCAGAATCAATCCACCACGTGTTATGATTAACATCAATCATATTAGCTTCATAACAAACAAGAGAGATAAAAGTACCTTTCTTCTCAAGCCATTGTTGAAACTTGACACAATCCTTCCTTATGTGTCCCTTCTTTCTACAGAAGAGACACTTGGATTCTTTTTTATGTCAGAGTCGAGTGGAGCCTTTCCTTTCAACTTTTTATTGGCTTGATAAGACTTCAGTCCTTGAGTAGTCATGAATGCACTTCCTCCTGCTTCCATTAGCAATCGACCCTCCTCTAGAACACACATGACCATAAGTTCATTGATAGACCATTTATCCTTATGTGTGTTATAAGAGATCTTAAAGGGGTCGTACTGTGCAGGCAGAGTATTCAAAATATAGTGCACTAGAAAATTTTCAGACATTTCAACCTCAAGAGTCTTTAGTTGAGCCGCTAAGTCTCATATTTTCATGATGTGCTCACGTACACCTCTCACACAGGTGAGCCTCATTGATAAGAATTTCATGATTAAAGTGATGGAAAGTGTTTTATCTAAAGTTTCAAATTGTTCATCAATGGCCTTCAGTAATGCCTTGACATTGTTATACTGTTCGACAAAACCACGAATACCAGCAGAGATTTTGGTCTTAATGAACATAACACTCAAACGATTAGAGAGCTCCCATTGTTCATGAAGAGCAATCTCAGCTTGAGTGCTAATTTCATCAATAGGTGATTCATCTTTCCTGATAGCATAATCAATGTCCATGCACCCTAAGTGAAGGAAAATTCTTTCCTTCCAGATCTTATAGTTCTCACCATTCAATTCGAGAATATCACAAATATCAGAAAAATTTGCAGGTTGCATAACTGCAAAAATATACATACATGCTTAATTAAGGCAAATAATATAAAACTGAATCTACTGACATAAAAATTGCCTGTGGGCTAAATTTTTAATTCAATTAGACTCAGTCTTTATGATAGAATTATCGTTTACTAGCATGATATTCTATCTTTATGATAAAACTATTAAATTCTCATTCATAATTCTTGTGGGTAATTATGAAAAGTATTTAACATTTTATCCTAATTAATTATGCAACCCAATAATAAAAGTTCTTGTGTTATCATATCGTGCATAACTAATCACAATACTAATGTCTAAAATTTCTTTATGTGATCCTAAATTTTAAAAATTCTATTCAATTAAAGATGTTGTGGCTAATCTTCAATCAAACAAAACTATAGATCACTTAGACATTAGTCCTTATTCAATGTCTATAATTTTCTTATGTGATCCTAAACATAATATATAATTTTATTTAATCAAAATTATTGTGGCTAAGTCTTAATTCAATAAAATCATATGAACCACTAGACATTAAATATAAGGTTTATTACTAAAATATTATGCAATAAAAATAATTTTACGTACTAAAGTACCTTTCATTGTATGTAAAAGAAGTAATATACATACACGAATAAGATAACTTAAGCATATACTATTCTCATACTGTGATAAATAATTTTTAGTATCACAATAAAAGTTTACACAGAATGAAAAATTGTATAAAACAACCTTTTACTAAACTGTGTCATAAAAGTTGTTAAACAAACATATAACTAAGGAAAAAGTTTATTATTGAATCAGAACTTCCAAAGCTTGAAAATATTTGCAGGCAATATTTCCAAGATACCATGAGAAAAGTATATATAAAAAGCAAGTATTTTACTGCTTTAAAAGTCGTGCAAATAGTGACCACTTAAGTCTAGGTGTCAACACATAGATAATAACTTTTACATTAAATACTTTATTAGGTCATCTTCAACCTTTAAACGGTCTGCATAACCCGATTTAGTGACCCAATTGCAAAATCAGTTTATTGTTACCATTTCGAACAACGAAAAAATCAATAAATAGCCACAAAATTGTTAGAAAACCTGTTTTGTTATGATTTCTAACACCAATTTGTATCAAAAAATCATAGATCTGAAAATCAGAACATCATTTTTGAACATATTTTCTACTCCGAAAATCAACAAGGCAGAGGTATAATGATTGCTCTGATACCAAATGTTAGAAATATAGAACAATAGCACAGCGAAATTTAAAGTTGACATACCTCCAGCCATTGTTACAGAGAAGCCAGAGTTCTCGGTGTCGTCGGCATTCGTCTGGTGAGTCTTCTAAGCACTCAACCTCACTTTTAGATGGTGTGATTTTTAGAGAGGATTGCACTTAGGGACATTGGACCGAATATGAACTATTTATAATTGTTCCACCATCAGAAAAAGTTTAGGACATCTCTTGGAGATAAGATGTGGCAGTTTTCTAAGGTTATGGGCAGTTACATGAAGTGGAGAAGTTGGGAGTTTAACTCCCTTTGTATACGGACCATTACAAAAGTTTAAGTTAACTAACACAGACATCAAAAGTAAATTCTAAGCCATCTCCGATGTCCAAGAATGAACTCCGACGAGAGGATGAATCCAAGCTCAGGCGATGCAGATCTGAAGTCCAGGGGAACTTAAACCACGGGAAGAAGCTCGATGGGGTTGTGACCACCAAGGCTTAGGTCGATATCACTTCAGAAGTCAACAAGTCTCACAGACGTCGTGACATCAAATCCGGTGAAAACTTCTTTGATTCCTTGTCGGTGCTTCCTCATTTCTTGATCTTCCTTTAGTATAATCTCCAAGCAGTATAAGAAATGGCCATTGCTTAGGTAAATGTTTCAGCCAAGAGTACCTTGTTTTAGCAAAAAGATACATGTTTTTGTTGATATCAAAGACCACCTTATCATAAGACATAGACTCTCCATGACTTATGGCATTTCTTCTCCTCCAAATATGCCATAAATTGAAAGTTGGAAGGGCTTTATAGATTGGTTTTAGTTTAGCTGCACACTCCATCGCCCATCATTTCTTAAGAGTAACTTTAAGTTGTAACAATGGAACTAATTTCCCTGTGGCTGCAATAAAGATCTAGCAAATTTTCATAGTAAAGGGGGAAAGTCAGAAATAGATGATTAAGAGTTTCCTGACAATTTTCATTACAACAACAACACACCATATTGTCAACTAATCCCATTCTTACTAATTCTTTCCCAGTAGGAAGTCTCTGTCTCCACACTCTCCACAGCAAGAAAAATATCTTAAAGGAAACTCCTTTAATCCAGATGTTAGCTAGAACTTCCTGCTTTACCTCAGTATGTCTTAGGATTTCCCATGCACTGATGACAATAAACTTTTCAGACTCATTCAACATCCACCAAGGCTTATCCCAAGACTCTGTAGTTTTAGAGCACTTCAATTCTGTCACACCCCGAATCCCATCGGGACATGATTGGCATCCGTAGCCGATAAGGCCCGAGAGAGCCAAGCTTTACCTGTGTTCATCATATGCGTATCAAGCAATCCCATCATCACGTGACAACATGAAAGACGAGTAATGGAAAGCATGGAACATGTGACATTTATACATATATATATATTTGAGAAACTTGGCCGTTGAGGCCATCAAACAAGACTTCATGAATCACCTTAGATACATATACCCACATGCGTCTACAAAAGCCTCTAACAGATGCATTGACCAACGCAAACTAAAAGTCGGGACAAGTCCCCGATTTATACACCATGTACAAAACCAAAATACATATACAAGTGAGACTCGGAGAAGCCCCAAACTAACTGGAGCTCACTAACGATCTGCAACAACTGGCAACCTACTGCGGAGGCCTACTAGCACCTGCGCCTGCAGCAAGTAAAGTAAATTTCCCAAGAGGGGTCAGTACGAGGAATGTACTGAGTATGTAAGCCTATAGGTAAACATCTGAGATATAGGAGCTTTGATGAAAACAAGTACAAGTGAGCATGTTACATGAATGAACTACTAAGTATACAAGTGTGGGATCATGCGCATTACTTTCTTTGCTTCATTTCACATTACTTTACTTCTTCATCATTCATGTGATCATCAATCATATATGCCCGGGCCCAACTGATCATTGGGAAATCATATTGGGATCGTCTCTAGCTAGGCTTATGCCCCTTTGAGCTTCCACCCATAAATCAATAAAGCAGGTTCGTCTCTAGCTAGGCTTACGCCCCTTTGAGCTGCCCCCTGTATCCAATAATCATTCGGGATCGCCCCTAGCTAGGCTTATTCCCCTTTGGGTTGCCACCCGTTCTCAACAAGTGTTCATTACTTCAATTCATTACGTTTGAGATTAATACTTTAACTTGTGAGAGATTGGTACTTAGTGGTTACAATGTTATAGAAACTTTGGAACATTATTGGAATATTAATCAATGAACATGAGTCATGTGAATTAAATTTGATCAATGCATAAGGAACATGTGTGTAACAATGATTAACAACCGAGAATGGAATACCTTTGGACATTTCGGAAAGGAACATGTGTAAGGACAATGTGACACTATGTGCCGCAGAATGATACGGAAAGAGTAGCCTTACATACCTTCACTTCCAAGTATGAATAATGCACAAGTATAGGTAAGAACACAATAGTCCAGCTTCTTCCTTACGTCTTAATCTACAATAAAAGTCAAACACACCTCCATACGATACTTTAAAGTCATTAAAACGACATCACAAGTTGATAATTACATCCCAAAAGGGTATCGGGGCTTTCGGGGATCAACTAGTGACGGAAACACACAAAACGAATTCTGTAGGTGACCTGCGCTGCGACCTGCGCACGCAGGTGGTGAGATGCACGCACAGGTGGCTCCTGGAAAATTCCATGGCCTTCTGCGTTGGCATCTGCATCCGCAGATGCCTCGTCTGCGGGGGCAGATGCCCGTTTTGGTCCAAAATGACTTTTTTTGGGTCTTTTAATGCAATGAATGGTTCATGATAACAATCAAACATATTTGAACATATTTTGATCATATTAAACATCAACAATCATCCATGGCCTCACAACACACAAAACGACACCCAAAACCACATTTCACGGCCGATACAACACCAAAACCACAATCGATTTCCCAATAACCATTCCATATGTTATGCACATAACTCAAACAAGGTAAGACCGTAATAACATCTCACATGTCAATATTTACTCCACCAAGTTCACTCTCTTCAAAACCACAAGTCCAAAATCAAGTTTACAAGACAAACCACCCTTTAATTTAGCAAACATGAACACTTCACTTTTTGTGAACTTCTCAATATTACACCAACCTAACCAATACAATATACACCATATACCATGCATAATTTATATTAATCCATCATAATAAACACTTACCAAGACTTACCAATGGGTGATTTTGGCCAAAAGAGTGACTTGGGATTCTTGAGAGCAAAAGAGAAATTGTTGGAAATTTCTAGAAATGTGATGAGAGTTAAAGTGAATAAAGATCTGATTTTTTCCCCTTATATAGTACCCCATGTCTCTCTTATCTTTTTCCTTAGCATTAAATGCCATTTTGATTTAGTCAAATGGATCAAAAAAATGGAAGAATGGGTCAAATTAACCCTTTTGGGCCATGTCTTCTTATTCCTTTGGGCTTCATTTTAGGGCCCAATCATATAAGACTTTTAAATGCCCCTAATTCAATACTTAATTCATCAATTCTCTCATGTCGTCATATGTCCATCAATATTATGGTTGTTAGCTAGACTTCGAAAAGTGCGGGGTGTTACAAATTCCCTGTGAATATGATCAATGATATTTTGAGGTAGGATTTCCTGGAGCTTCTCATTACTCCATTCACTGTGGTTCATTAGCTGATGAACATCTTCTATAGATCTATCCAAGTTTAAAGTAGAGGGTAGAACATAATAGAAGGCTCACTTCGTCCAATTGTCAAACCACACATTAGAGTGAACTTTTCAATTGAATTGAATTCCTATATAGAAATATTAATATTATATTCAATCCAATCCATTAAGTTGCCTGCTTGATTTCCTTATATGATTTTTTTTATTTTATTTCATTTTGCTCCGTATCTCTTTAACATCCCACTATTTTAATCCTACACGTGAATAATATAATATTAAGCATAATTCATAAAATCAATGTTTAAAAAGACTATAAAAATACTAAATGTGAGGCAAATAATGACTAAATGTATGTATTTTTGGACTCACATTATTTATTCACAAATCAATTTTTGTATAAAATCAAATAATGAGATGGATCGTTAAAAGAGTGAATGCAAGGAACAATATAGAGAAAATTTCATAAATAACTATAATTTAGGCTATAACTATCATTAGTAACTACATTTTGTCTAATATCTATAGCAACTGTTTTGGAGTTGTATCTGTTGCTTAAATTCATTATATATGTTCGCTCAATTTCATTGTATATGTCGCTCAATTCATCGTATCTGTTTGCTCAATTTCATTGTATCTATTGCTCAAATTTGTTGTATCTGTTCGTTTAAATTAGTTGTATTAATTGGATACATTGTATCTATTCGCTAGACTTATCTGTATCACACTTTCTCAATTTTGTTGGATACGTTGATTTTTCGGAAAGTCATGTTGTATTAATGTATTTTTCAAATTTTTTGACTACATGCACTATGTATGTATCAATGTGTCACTTATATTTTATGAGATACACTAATATAATCACCAGAAAAATCACCTCAACCATCATCATAAATTTAGATCTCGATCCTTGATACAAATCAGAAACATTCTAGATACAATCTAGCTACAACTTAAAAATCACTAAATTCCTAGATAGAACCTAAAAATATTTTCAGATACAACATTCGTGTGAAGGAATTAACAAAGCATTGATTTAGAGGGATATGGGAATATTTCTTCCACTGGTAAGCACAATACAGTAAGCCGAAGGGATTTTGGCACTCTTCACTTGCAATTGATTTTCAAATTGAGAGGACATACAAAAGGGAGGGTATACATATTGAATACAGAGGAGAAAGCAGGGATTTCGCGGACATTTTTGTACTAACGAAGATGGGTCCGCTACGGTGGTAAACACAGGTGGAATGGTCTTAACCAAAAAAATACGTATGCAAAATTTAATTACCACATAATTCTACAAAATTCAATACCCACATAATTCTAACTCCAAACCAGCTATCAAGCGACTCCGTAGATTATAAAACGTGCAAAACCATGACTGCAAATTGTAATTAACTCAATGTTCGTACAATAGCAAACTTACACTTTTGATTAGCATTAAAGCTTACTATTTATTCCTATGTCTCAATATCTATCATGTTTCTCTTTTACATTGTTGTTAATAAAATATTAGTTGGGAAGAGATTTTGATTACTTTACCTCTTTTATGTCTTAAGATATAATTTGTTTTCATCAAATATTTATTCTATTGAGTGTTTATAACTTTCAAGAACAATCACAATTATAGATAAAATAGCAAAAATAATTTATGACAATTATTTTAAAAATCATGATAAATAATTTAAGACTGGAATAGCATTTTAATTTGTCTCTCAAAAAAAGGCATATTAGCCTACTTTTGGTTCATATTTTCGTGCACTAGCTTGTATGCAATTGAGTTTGCGGATTGTGAATTTGATTATGAAAACTATTTAGGGTAAATAACATAAATAGTCAAATATAAGGGGACTATTTATAAAAGCTCACATAATTTTAAATTAATTACAAAACACCATAGCCTTAAAAAAATGTGTGTATCTTAGGTAAAGATACACACGACTTCGTCTATGTATCTCAGATATACACGATTCAAATACACACAACTTGACCTATTTTATAGCAGAATGTATCTCAGATACACATGACTTAGCCTTGAGAAAACACGTGTGTATCTTAGGTAAATATACACGCGACTTGGCCTGTGTATCTCAGATACACACATGAACTCATAGACACGTGACTCAGTGTAGTTCTTTCAACATATCTTATAATTATTGAAACTTAGGTAGTTCCTTGTAATTAGGGGCCAAACCTTTGGGTTTTTTCGTTGTTCACCCTACTTTTTGTTCACAAATTGACATTCATGTAAAATTCAATAATGAGTTGGATCATGAAAACAGTGTGATTTGGGCCTTTTTGTTGGGCCCTTTCTCAATTTTCATCCTTCTATATCTATATCTATATCTATCTATAATCTATATCTATATCTATAATCTATATATCTATATATCTATATATCTATATAATATATTAAAAGTGTAAAGACCCTTAGAAAAGTGATTTGAATTTTTTACCCTTCATTAAAACATACTCCTTTAAACAAAATCGTCTTTTCATTAATTTTGAAAAAAATAAAAAACTACTGTTATTAAAAGAGTCCTAACAATACTACCTCCCTTATTTTTGGCAAACAAATACATAAGTATTATTTTAAATCTAATTAATAAAAAAATTGAAAGTGCGGGGAAAAATCAAAACCTAGAAGGCGTGGAAAAAGGTAAGCAATTTAAGCTTAAAAGTATATATACGTATGGATTTTTTTAAAAAAAAAAAACCTACAAAGGCTATTTTACCATAAATATTGATAAGAAATCAATTAAAATTCTTATTTAATTTAAGTAAGAAATCATAATATTTAACACCTTTGAATCAATTAGAATTTTACTTTGTATAAAACAAGAATTTCTACAATTCTATTTAAGTAATATTTTGCTAAAAAATGCGGTCTCCTTCTACTTCTACTATATTTTCTTATTTTGTTTTGAGGATTTTTTTTTTTCAGAAAAGGTCAGGTTTAATTGTATTGTTTTGATATCTCTATTTTCGGATTTGAAGATTTTTTTGTGTAAATGTAAGTTTAATTGTATTGTTTTGATATCTCTATTATCGTATTGCTTTGTTGTAATTTACAGGTGGTAGATAAATGTTGGTCAGCTTTGAGAAATTTTTTTAGGTAAAGGTTAGGTTTAATTGTATTGTTTTGATATCTCTATTGTCGTATTATTCTTTTGTAGTTTACAGGTAGTAGATGAATGTCGGTCGGCTTTGAGGAAATTTCTGTGTAAAGGTTAAGTTTAATTGTATTGTTTCTTTGAGGAATTTTTTTGTGCAAATTTTAGGTTTAATTGTATTGTTTTGATATCTCTATTATCGTATTGTTTTGTTGTAGTTTACTGGTGGTAAATAAATATCGGTCGGCTTTGAGGAATTTTTTTAGGTAAAGAGATTAGGTTTAATTGTATTGTTTTGATATCTATGCTTTGAGAAAATATTTTGTGTAAACGTTAGGTTTAATTGTATTGTTTTGATATCTCTATTATCGTTTTTTTTTTTTTGGTAGTTTACAGGTAGTAGATGAATGTCGGTCGGCTTTAAGGAAATTTTTGTGTAAAGGTTAGATTTAAATGTATTGTTTTGATATCTATATCATCGTATTATTTTGTTGTAGTTTACATGTGGTAGATGAATGTCGGTCGGCTTTGAGAAATTTTCTTAGGTAAAGATTAGGTTTAATTAAATAAATTCTCCATCTTTACATATTTAAAAGATGTTGAATTAAATTATTGTATTCATCTTTATTATTTAAACAAACATCTTATTTAATGTAATTTTGAACTCATTAATGTGAGGTACACGCGCAAGGCGCGTACAACTAAACTAGTATAGAACAAAAATGGCGAAACAATCTCTATATACAATATTAGATTGGTTGTTGCAACTCATAACAATATTTTTTAGATTGCATTACATAACAATAGATTTTTAACAAAACTTAACAAAATAATTAAAAAGATTTTTTTTTTATTGTATGTAAAAAGCATCCCTAAAAAAAGTAGTTAGTTAATAATAGGTTATCAATCACCCCCTAAAATCTCTCTAAAACAATTTGTTCCTAATTTTACTCATTCATGATTAATGTGCAGATTAACCTTTCTCCTTCTTCTTCATCGAGTGTGAACTTCTTCTTCTTCTTCCAAATATCATAAATCATATTCTGATTGAAACCCAATATTATCCAAATTATTTGGTGTTAATAGTAGAATTTTTTTTTATTGAAATATAAACTGTTTAATTTATCATAAATAGTTTCCAGTTTGTAACACTTTTTTTGGTGTATGAAATGTGTATGTAAACGGATTTCATATTGATAAGTCATATAAGCTATTTAGTGGATTTCAAATGATTCACCATTTTCATACACTAAAAACTAGTTGTGTATATAAACTGATTACAAATACTTTTTTTGTTGTTTGAATGTGTATATAAATTGGTTTCATACCTTTGTTTTAACTAATTTATCATTTTCATATATCTTTTTGTGTATGTAAACTGATTTATCATTTTATACTGTAAACTGATTTATCATTTTATACATATTTTTTGGGTATGGAATGTATATATAAATTGATTTACGTACTAAATCAATTAGCAAAAAATATTTTTTTTCTTTTTTAAACTTTTTTTTAATTAGGAGAAGAAACAAGGGAGAATGATGAGATCTTAGCATATGTGCAAATGTCACATCGCTTTATTTTTAAGGTGCAGTGCAGTGAGCAGCACTTTCCACATGAGATTTCTGACTCCCCTCAATTTTCTTCTTCTTAATAAAATATAGAGAGAAAAAGAAGCAAAAAATATTTTTAGATAAATAAATAAATAAAAGTAGGAGAGAGAAGGAAAATTTTGTTCCCTATTCAAAAAATTAAAAATATTTTAGGAGAGAGAAGAAAAATATTGATGGATTGGAGGAAAAAAAGTTTTGGTTGAATAATGATAATTGTGAATCCCTAAATTTAAGCCTATTAAATCAACTAGAACAAATATTTTTGGTTAAATAAATAAATAATTGACTAGGAGAGAGAAGGAAAATATTATTTTTCTTTTTCAAATAACGAAAGTATTTTAGGAAAGAGAAGGAAAATATAGGCGAATTTGAGGGAAAAAAGATTTGTTTCAATAATGATAATTGCAAATCTCTAAATTTAAGTATACTAAGTCTATTAGAAAAAAATATTTTGAATAAATAAATAAATATGTAAAATTCTTTAATAAAACTAATCTGTTATGCATTGTAATTATTTACTTAATTTTATAAATATAATAAAGTACACTTCTAACATGTAATAAAGAATCTTAAAAGTATATGCGTGGTCATTTTTCCAACAAAAATTGGATTGATCTTCACATATAACCACTTGTAAGGGGTGATTTATACAAGAATTATCTTGAAAATAGGTGGTCTTGAACTTTGAACTTGTTTTTCTCATGGACAAATAATAAGTTTTTGTTTCATAGGTAACACTTTTGACTTTTAAATTTGAAGGTTTTTCCATAAAACAAGCGGGTCAAAAGTTCAAAACCATTCATTTTTAATTTTTCTTAAATTCATAAAACTTTCTTAAAAGTTTGAACGGTGACAATTCAAGTTTCTTGGTTCAATCTCTCTAAAACTGAACTTCGCGACAATATCCTGAAAATCAAACTTTTTAGAACTAAACTTCAGGACGAAAATTCAATTTTTGGATTTTCATTCGTTGAAATACAAATTGTCCTTTTGCTTGAACGAACGAGCTGTATTAAGCAACAACCCATCTTTAACTTGGTAATGACCAATATAATCTGGGCAAAGTGAAAGGTTGATATTAGTAATATCATATTACTATTGAATTTGCATACATAGATGTCATCCTCATTTTCACTATTCATAACTGTGGACCAGCACAGTTGGGCCTATTAAGTCCACTACTTTGCAGGTATTTGCTGCATATTTGAGTTATGGCTATTTTTCAACTATTTTACAAATGCTGACTATATTCTGAGCTACAAACATTAAAAACTAAAGAGTCGACTTTCAGATGCCATCCAACTAATGTAAATTGTGTATTAGAGTTATCTTTATTTTATCACCAAAATAATGAATTTTTTTGTGGTGGACTTGATGCTAGTTCATATGTCCATTCAAATGCTAGCCGTATACCCCAATAACAAAAATGAGATGGGATACACATGGCTTCATTTTGATCTCCGATTCTTTTTAGCGACTAGCCGGCGGATCATGCGGCAGAAAAGTATTTCCAAAAAACAAACATGCAGGCCTAGTAAATTAACTTTCATAGCTGGTTGTCCCTAGTATTCTTAAAAAAACTTTTAAGGAACTATATGTTCTAAAATTGTGCCAATCTTGAAAGAGTGAACTACAACAACATATTCAGCGTAATCCACGTATGAGTCTAAAGAGGATAGAATGTACGCATATTTTATCTCTGTCTTTGTAGGTAAAGAGGTTTCCAAAAGAGCCTGGGCTCAAAAGAAGTGTAACCAACACAAGATTGCAAGAAAAATAAATCAGCAAAATACAAGACAAGTGCTACAATAGATAGTAATACATATTGAAGAATAATAAACTACGCGATAACAAAATAAAATTACAAAAAGAAGAGGAGAGGAATAGGCTAGCCCCTTACTTCTCCCACACAGTTTAATTTACTGTAATGTCACCGAGCATTTTATGGCCACCACAACCCACTGCTTCTCCTTGTGTTGTGTCTCGAAACTAAGGATAATGGCAGCAATAAATTGGCTCATAGACGGGCAAAGACAGCGAACAAGCTCGTGCTACGCCATAAATCTGCTAGGCTTGTTTCTTAATTATTGGGCCACACAACATGCGTAAGCTATTCTTGCTCGCCATTTCTATTTTTTTTTTCCAAATAAATTCATGAACTCATGTAATGCATTATGGGGTACTTAGCAAGAAAAGATTGTAAGTTGTGCTAGTAAAATTTTACATCAGATTTTGACAAGGATAAAAATCTACATCATAAGTTGTATAAGTGCTCTCAGTGGTGCGGGGATTTTGAGGAAAAATATGTGTAACTAGACAAACTGATAATATTTTAATTTGTTTCACAGGAGTTACCAAAAAAAAATATTTATTTCACAGGCCACTAGCGGCAATAGAAAATAAAGTTTTAAGTTTAAAATAAAGTATATAATATCCTTGTTGGATATTATATATTAATATTCACTTACATCTATAAGAAACAGGCCTATCACATTGAACCTTTCACTTTCAAGATTATCTTCATTTCTTTCCCATTTTTTGGGACCATGTGCCTATTAGATTGCATTATGTTTACTTGTTTATATATTTGATTTTTCCTAGTAGACCCCTTTTCTATGAATTCATCAGTACTTCACATTTGATAAAGCTCCTATTTTTCTTTCTTCTTTTTGAGTAATTAGTTGGGATCAGTAACTAGTGATTAGCTTCAGTTCTCTTAAAAACCCCTGTTAAGAGATGGAAAAAAGGAGAAAAAGTGGTCAATCAACCATGTCAAAAGTTGCAGATAATTCAGTAGTAAATGAATTAGGTTGTGGTCTAATAGGTGCTTTTTTTCCAAGAAGAAATACTAACCCAAATAAATCAACATTATCACCAATTCCAACCAAGCCCAGTGACACCAATGTTGTCAAGAATTCAAGAAGATGCAATAGCAGCTCTTGTTCGAGAAATCCGATTTCAATTATGAACAGAATGTCACAAGTTGTGAACTTGGCATACACACAAAAGCTTAGAAGAGAACCAACTTTCACCTCAAGTGAACTGAGCATGACAATCTTTAGTCATCGGAAATCCAAGGCAAATGGAATGTTGAATCGCAGTTCAACAAGCAACATTAAGCTATTAGGCCACTTGGGAAACTTGAAGCTGCAGGGGAACCAAAATTCCACAAGTGACAAAAAGACTATTCAGAAGAAAGGCAAAGTCTTGATGGGGAACATAGCAAAGCAACCTAGTACTGTAAAAAGCCATCAACCTGGGAGTATGTTTTACGGTTCTGCAAATAAACTGGACCCTGATGTGCTCAAGTCCATAGGTAATGAGCAGTATAGACAGGGGAAACTTGAGGAGGCATTGGCTTTGTACAATCAAGCAATTGCAATTGAACCAAGAAATGCTTGTTATTATAGCAACAAAAGTGCAGCTTTAATGAGTTTAGGCCGCGTGATTGAGGCAGTTATTGCGTGCATAGAGGCCATCCGGCTAGACCCTTCTCATCACAATGCACATTATTGTCTTGCAAGACTCTACCTTAGGTGCAACATTTTGAATAGTCAAATATTTTTCTTTAGATGATTTTGTCTAAATTTGGTTTATGTAGTCGCAATTTTTGTTCATTTGGACAGATTGGGAGATGCAGAGAAAGCAATAGATCATTACAAACAATCAGGGCGAAAAGTTGACAAGAAGGACATTTTCGAGGCTCATGATCTGAAGAGACAGCTCTTAAAATGCACAGAAGCACAGCAGCTGAGAGATTATAAGACATTGCTTAAAGGAAACACAAAATTCTATCACCTTAGGAGCAGATTCAGCTCCACAGGTTGAACTGCAACCAAGTCAATCCCTACTGAACAAAGTCTAATAAAGAAAGTTACATGTTTAAAGATTCTAACTTTTTTCCTTTTACTTGATTTCAATTGAAGATCTTTGCCATGAGGACTGAAGCATTAATGAACTTACATAGACATGAGGAAGCATACACCACAATTCAGAAAGTACCTGATTTTAAAACTGAGCTATATGCTTGCATATTCGGTCCAGCAAAAACAGCTTATTTGCTGATCACTCGAGCTGAGGCCTATGCAACAGTTGGGTGGTTTGAGGACGCTACGGCTGCAGCTCAAGAAGCAGCAAAATTAGATCAAAGCAATGAAATAATTAACACAATTCTGAGGAGAATTAAAGGGTTGGCATCATCTCGGTTAAAGGGTAACGAACTGTTCAGAGAAAATAAATTCTCAGAGGCTTCTTCTGTGTACACTGAAGGACTAGAACAAGAGTCATACAATTCTGTTCTGTTGTTTAACAGAGCATCATGCCGATTCAAGCTAGGACAGTTTGAAAAAGCTGTGGAAGATTGCACTGCAGCTCTAGTACTGCGTCCTTCCTATACAAAGGCTAGACTGCGAAGAGCTGACTGCAACATCAAGGTAATTCGGCCTCATCTGTTGAAGACATAGTTAATTAAGTTAAATAAAAGCGTACCCTCTCTAACGGCTTAAGCTTTTAGATCATGTGAACAAGGTCTATATCAGAAAGTTTGAGTTGACATGGTCATACAATTCAACTATCTAAATGTAGTTTGGCTGCAACTGCAAGCAAATCATGTTTTGTAAAACAAGACTAGAATTTGGATTAATAAATGTTTGTTTACTTGTATTGCCTGATGATAAACGCAGTTGGGAAGATGGAAGGCAGCTATTCAAGATTGTGAAGTGTTGATTCAAGAAAATCCAGAGGATGAGGAAGTAAAAAGGGTGTTCTTGGAGGGCGAAAGTCGGATACAAAAGCAGTAGGAGGGTTTAAGACTTTTTAGAGAACTTCTTGTATTATTATCATTATTATTCTCTGACTTATTGTTTTTCTATTTTATTTCATATGATGAGGATATAAATGAGCTTATATGAAGAAGTGAAGATTCATATAAACACTCCAATTTATTTAGGACTGAGGCGTAGTAATTATTGTTATTATTGTAGAACTAGTGTTCCCCGCGATAAATTTATTGAATGTAAGTAATCATAAATTCTATCTTAGCAAATTAAATAAGGTTTTACTTGAGCAAGCGTAATAACCGCACGAGTTAGTATCATAGAGAGAAAGGATAAAAGCAAACAAAATGAAACAACAACAAAAAAAATTAAATAAGGTTTTACTTGAGCAGTATTTTCCAGAAGTGGCTTCTCTCTCCAATAGGAGTTGTCTCCATTTCGTCCGGTTCAACAACAGATGCTATACATATATACTATTTTAACAAAACAAATCTTGCCCATGGGTTTTACAATATGACACATGTATAGTATCCGACGCGGAACGAACTGAATGAAACGGAGACAACTCCTTCTGGTGAGAAGCCACTTTCGTACTTTTCTATCATGAGAAATATGATGAACATAATAGAACTAATCAATCATAAACAACAAAAAGAGGAAGAAGAAATATTATTTGAAAGACGTCAGGTGGAATGGGAAGTGACTCTAAGAAGAAAACCTAAATTTAACTTATATGTTAGGGTATATATAGGAGGTTAGTTGAAACTTCATTCCAATTGAAATTCGATTTAAATTCACATTTGAGAAATCACACCAGATAATAAGTTGATATGAATAAGATTTGAAAAAACAACGCATATCTTGAAATAAAAAGGATTCTAAGATCCTATATAACGTTATCTAAAAGGATATTGCTATCGTGATAATACCACAAAAAAATTTGCATAACATTTTCAATAAAAAAAATTTCAACCAATTTTGGATAAGACATTAAAAGGAAATAATACTATACCAAACCCCTATGCTACGACCTTGCAACACGGTGCATAAAAGCCCATAAATGAATTTATAAGAACTTCAAACTTATCTTTGTTGCAGGAAATTACATGTAATATCCCCATAGTTTGTATTTTTGTCTCCCCATAAGACAAATCTTTAAAGATTAGTCTTCCTTCATTTTTATGTATACAACAAGTATATTTTTATCTCTCTACACCTCAAATGTTTTTACTCTTTCCATGCTCATTTGTCTCTCAACTTTTTTTCTTCTCCTTTTTACTGTTACTTAGTTTTTATTTTTTTTTCTTTTTTTTTCTTGTTTTAATTCATTTGTCTCAATTTTTATTTTTTATTTTTTTTCTTCTTTTTTTTTTCTTTTATTTCTCAAATATTATTTATTTTTCATTTCTCTTTTTTAATTCATTGTCTCAACTTTTATTTTTTTTATTTTTTATTTTTTTCTTTTCACATTATTTTTTTTCTCAAACTTTATTTTTATTTTATTTTTTTCTTCACATTTTTTTTCTCAACTTTTATTTTTTTATTTTTCTCTTTTTTCTATTTTCTTAACCTTTATTTTTTTCTTCTTTTTTTTTTTTCTTTTTTCTCAATCTTTATTTTTTTCCTTATCTTTTTTCTTTTTTCTCAGCTTCTATTATATTTTGCTAATGAACAGAAAGTTGGATAATTCGCAAAAAGGATCTTCTTTCTTTGACATCAAAGTAAACTTAAGGGCGTGACTTAGTGTTTTGAAGTCCTTTGGGATAAGTCTTGCCTCTAAGGAAAGAGTTATAGAACATTAACTTCTTGTTCGTAAATCCTTGAACTAAGTCTTGCCTCTAAGGCAAGAGTTATAGAGCATCTCATAAATCAAGACAAAATGTAGTAGTGACAACTCTTGCCCATGGGGCGTAACTTGCTATTTGAAAGTCCTTGGACTAAGTCTTGCCTCTAAGACAAGAGTTATAGAGCATCTCATAAATCAAGACACAATGTGGTAGTGTCAACTCTTGCCCATGGGGTATAACTTGTTGTTTGAAAGTCCTTGGGCTAAGTCTTGCCTCTAAGGCAAAGTTATAAAGCATCTCATAAATCAAGACTCAATATGGTAGTGTCAACTCTTACCCATAGGGAATAACTTGTTGTTTCAAAGTCCTTGGGCTAAGTCTTGCCTCTAAGACAAGAGTTGTAGAACATTTCATAAATAAAAACACAATATGGTAGTGTCAACTCTTGCCCATAGGGCGTAACTTGTTGTTTGAAAGCCCTTGGTCTAAGTCTTGCCTCTAAGGCAAGAGTTATAGAGCATCTCATAAATCAAGACACAATGTGGTAGTGTCAACTCTTGCTCATGGGGAATAACTTGTTGTTTGAAAGTTATTGGGCTAAGTCTTGTATCTAAGGTAAGAGTTATAGATCATTTCATAAGTCAAAGCATAATGTGGTAGTGTCAACTCTTGCCCATGGGGCGTAACTTGTTGTTTGAAAGTCTTGGGGCTAAGTCTTGCCTCTAAGGCAAGAGTTATAGAGTATCTCGTAAATCAAGACACAATGTGGTAGTGTCAACTCTTCCACATGGGGCATAACTTGTTGTTTGAAAGTCCTTGGGCTAAATCTTGCCTCTAAGGCAAAGTTATAGAGCATCTCATAAATCAAAACTCAATGTGGTAGTGTAACTCTTGCCCATGGGGCATAACTTGTTGTTTGAAATTCCTCGGGCCGGGCTAAGTCTTTCTTCTAAGGAAAAGTTATAGAGCATCTCATAAATCAAAACTCAATGTGGTAGTGTCAACTCTTGCTCATGGGGTATAACTTGTTGTTTGAAAGTCCTTGGGCTATGTCTTGCCTCTAAGGCAAGAGTTATAGAACATCTCATAAATAAAGGGCTAAATCTTGCCTCTAAGGCAAAGTTATAGAGCATCTCATAAATCAAAACTCAATGTGGTAGTGTAACTCTTGCCCATGGGGCATAACTTGATGTTTGAAAGTCCTCGGGCTAAGTCTTTCCTCTAAGGCAAAGTTATAGAGCATCTCATAAATCAAAACTCAATGTGGTAGTGTCAACTCTTGCCCATGGAGTATAACTTGTTGTTTGAAAGTCCTTGGGCTAAGTCTTGCCTCTAAGACAAGAGTTATAGAACATCTCATAAATAAAAACCCAATATGCTAGTGTCAACTCTTGTCCATGGGGCGTAACTTGTGGTTTGAAAGCCCTTGGTCTAAGTCTTGCCTCTAAGGTAAGAGTTATATAGCATATCATAAATCAAGACACAATCTGATAGTGCCAACTCTTGTCCATGGGGCATAACTTGTTATTTGAAAGTCATTGGGCTATGTCTTGCCTCTAAGGCAAAAGTTGTAGAGCATTTCATAAGTCAAAACATAATGTGATAGTGTCAACTCTTGCCCATGGGATGTAACTTGTTGCTTGAATGTCCTTAGGTTAAGTCTTGCTTCTAAGGCAAGAGTAATAGAATATCTCATAAATCAAGACAAAATGTGGTAGTGTCAACTCTTGGCTATGGGGTGTGACTTGTTGTTTGGAAGGAATCGAAGAAAAGAAAAGAAAAAACAATAAAGGTTACGAAAAAATAAAAAAATAAAAGAAAAATAAAGGTTGATAAAAAAAAAATCAAAGAAAATGAAAAAGAGAAAAAGAAAAAAAAGTAGAAGTTGAGAGAAAAAAAGGAAAAAAAAAAAGAAAGGTTGAGAAAAAATAAAAAAATAAAGAAAAAAAGTCAAAATAAAGAATAAAAGAAAAATAAAGGTTGAGAAAAAATTGAGAAAAAAGGAGAAAAGAAAAAATAAAAACCAAAGAAAAATTAAAAAGAGAGAGAAAAAAAAAAGTTGAAAGATGAAAAGGAAAAAAGTAAAGGTTGAGAATTTTTTTTTTAAAAAAGAGAAAATAAAAATAAAAAATCAAAGTAAAATAAAACAGAGAAAAAAAATTGAAGTTGAAAGATAAATGAACATAGAGAGTTGTTTGGAAATATTTGATATATAGAGGAGCAAATATATATTTGTTCCATACATAAAAAAGAAAGAAGACTAATTTTGTAGGACTTTTGTTATGGGGGATAAAAAAGCAAAATCACTCACTATGAGGGCTATTTATGTAATTTACTCCTTTGTCTGTTACTCCCTCCAGTCCATTTTTCGTGTTGTCTTTTTTTCCACCCCTCAAGAGAATATTAACTAAAAAGGTAAGTTGAATTAATTATCCTTATTTACTTTTTGATTTCAATTTAGTACTACTTTCTTTTTCACCATATTAATGAGTTAATATCCCAAATAGTCACTCAACTAAGCATTTTTATCTCAAAAAGTCACTCAACTTTGATTTTTACTTCAAAAGTCACTCAACTAAGGACTTATATCTCAGAAAGTCACTCAACTTTGATTTTTACTTCAAAAGTTACTCAACTATAGATGTTTTACTTACAAAGTCACTTAACCTATTTAATTATTTTTTTAATTAAAATTTGCTTACATGGAATTTTTACTTAAAATCAAAAATTCTAAAAAATAAAAAGATCCCATTTAAATCATTTAATGACCCGACCCGTTAAAAAACAATACTTACCCTTTTATTTTACACTTACCCGTAATTTTTTTTTAAATTACAAATTGACTATACAAATTAGCTAAAAAAAAAAATTGACTAGTTAAAAGTGATCAAACAGTTTTTATCACTTTTTTATGGCATTTCAAAAAAAATAATTATGTCATTGCAGTATCACTATTTAAGCCGCTCATAAATAGTGATAAAAACAAATACTAACAGTATAAAAAAAAACAAAAAAAAACAAGAACACAAACAAATATTTGAAATGCCATTAAAAAAAAGTTGACTAATACTCCCTCCATTTAAAAAAGAATGACATGTTTTGACTTGACACAGAGTTTAAGAAAATAAAGAAGACTTTTGAATATTGTGATTTTAAATTAAAGTTATGTCAAATGTATCAAAATGCCTTTAATCTTGTGATTTTAAACATACCACGTGGAAATTTAGAATTAAGATGTTGCCAAAAAAAGGAAAGGATCAATTTTTTTTAAATGGACTAAAAAGAAAAGTAGGTCATTCTTTTTGAAACGAAGGGAGTATAAATTACCTAAATTCAAAAAAGCTTTCAAAGAAAAATTATCTTGCTATTCAAATTCAATGTTATTCCCTAACTTATTCAAAAATTGCCAAGTGACTTGTTATTAGCCTGCCATTTGGTTTTACCATATTGCAAACACATCTTTATATATATCCGTAATTCTACATTTTTTTACTATTATTATTTGTAATTGTTCAAATTTCACCTATTAATATGTTACCTTTTATCCCCATAGGTAGGCAGCAAGTCTTGGGATATGGACGAGTTTAAGTTATGATACTCAAGAAGCTCAAGGGATAGGAATGGAGTAGGAATCTTAGTAGACAGGAATCTTAGGAAGCAAGTGGGCTTGGACTAAAAGGTCAAGAAGCACTTTTGGGAGGATTGGGATGAGGTGGTGAGGGGTAATACCACACACCGAGAAGATATTCATTGATTGTGACTTCAATGGATGTATTGGAGCAACTTCTAGTGGTTTTGACGGTGCGCATGGAGGCTTTGATTTTTGGGATAGAAATGGTGGTGGTACCTCACTCCTGAATTTTGCTAATGCCTTCGAGTTGGTGATAGCAAACTCGTGCTTCCCAAAGAAGGAAAACCACTTGGTTACCTTCCATAGCACGATGGCTAAAACCTAGATAGACTACTTACTCTTGAGAAAGGGAGATAGAGGACTTCGTAAGGACTGCAAGGTTATTCCAACTGAGAATCTTACTACCCAACATAAGTTTTTGGTGTTGGACTTGGAGATTAAGCGAGGGAGAAGGAAGAAGAAGAATCATTATGTCTAACAAAGGATTAAATGGGGTAGATTGATCCCTGCCCTCTCCCGAAAATTGGGGAGAAGTTGATGGCGAAGAGGGCTTAGAGGAGTAGTGGGGATGCGGATAACATGTGGGATAAGACAACTAGACGCATTAGGACAACATCTAGAGGGGTGTTAGGGGTATCGAGGGGCAATTTTGGTGGCCGCCAAGGGTATTGGTGGTTGAATGGAGAAGTCCAAGGCAAGGTGGATGATAAGAAGGTCGCTTATGCAAATTTGGTGAAATGCAGAGACGAAGAGAATAGGTGGACGAGTAAGGAAATTTATAAGGCGACAAAGAAGGGGGCTAAGTTAGCGGTCACAACAGTTATGACGACAACTTTTAAATGATTGTATGCTGAACCAGGGGACAAAAGTGGAGATAAAAAAAACTATGCAGGCTCGCGAAGACAAGGAAGAGGAAGGCCCGAGACCTGGATAAAATAAAGTGCATCAAAGATGAGAAAGGCAAGATATTGGCGAAAGAGATGTTCATCAAGCAAATATGGCAAAGTTACTTCCATAAACTATTGAATGAAAATGGGGACACAGTCATTGTGTTGGGTGATTTGGACCACTCTGAGAGACAAATTAGTTTTTGTTACTGTCCAATATTCACCAACTTGTCATTGGCCTCACATTGAAAATTTTTCTGAATTGATTTTGGAGCAAATCAATATGAAATAATTGTACAAAACACTGATCAAATGAATGCATTTACACATAGTGGGGAAAGAAAATAAAAATTTTTACTTTTGTCGTTACAAAAAGAATGACCTACTTTCCTTTTTAGTCTGTTTCAAAAAGAATGACCCTTTCCATTTTTGGCAATTCTTTATTTTCAACTTTCCACATGACATGTTTAAGACCACAAGATTAAAAGATATTTTGGTACATTTGACATAACCTTAATATAAGATCACAAAATTCAAAAGTCTTCTTTATTTTCTTAAGCTCCGTGTCAAGTCAAAAAAGGTCATTCTTTTTTAAACGGAGAGAGTATTCATTTTAAGAAAAATACTCAAGTAGAGGAATTAGCTACAGATTGTCTTATAAAAATTTTATTAAATGAAAATATACATTTTACTATGATGAGATTTCCACCTTTTACGGTAATTAAGTTAAATTTTTATTAACTTGGGATCCATATCTAAGTTTATCCGGTCTTTTCTGGCTAATGTGAACCCCGAATCATTCTCTTGAAGCTCATTCTTGTATAAATTAGAGAGGAAGAAGGAACGACAAATTCATTGAGTTCATGTCATACATTATATTTTTGCCGCATTAAGTTTAGCCGTTTAAAGGTCACAATTTAAACCTAATTAGTGAATTTTCTTTCTCCTATTCAATTTTTAGTGTCAGTCAATCAAGTTTCACCATCAAGAAAAGAAAAAGTCTTAGCTTTTAGATTAAATTAATTCGTTCACATAATTTTCATGTCCATTATCGTCATGTCTTCCCTTTATTAAGGGTATACAAAAGTCTATTAGTATAAGTAAAAAACAGACGAACGAACATTGACCACATTTATAATTTAATCTCATACTATTATTTTTTGCGAGTTAAATTTAGCGGCCAAAAAAAAAAATCACAACTTAAACCTATAGTTGAATCTTCCGTCTTCTCTTATTCACACTATAATTGTAAGGAAGTCTCCGTCATATTATAGCCTTTGCAAATCGACCTTACGGCTAAAAGATCACAATCTAAACCTAGTTGAATTTTCTGTCTTCTTTTATTAACCCTATAAGTAAATTATGCTATACTATATACATTCTTTGCAAGTTAAAAATTTAATGGCAAAAAAAGGTCACAATGTAAACCTAGTTGAATCTTTCGTTTGCAAGTTAAGCATTTAACGGCAAAAAAAGGTCACAATTTAAACCTAGTTGAATCTTTCGTCTTCTTTTATTAACCCTGTTAGTATTAGAAGCCGGAAGATGTGTAGTCCATATTTTTTTAAGAAATAATCGTAGCAAATTCTTTTCTTGTTTATTTGAGCACATCAAATCTAATTTTTTCAACAAATTGCAACAAGCATTTTACTTCTGCACACAATGTACCAAATATATTTAATAACGTCCTAACTTATCGTTTTTTACGGCATTGTTATATTTCTTGACATGTTTATAATGGTAAACGTTAAAATATTTTAATATTTCATAAAATATTTGAAGAAATTTAATAAATAGATTTGCGTAATATGATTTTTTTTTTAGTATAAGTATACATATGGATTTCGCATATTGCATATTTTTTATGCTAAAATTGTACAACGAGCTAAAATAACTATAAGCGAATGACTTTGAGTCATATAATCAAGCAATTTCAAATATTATTATAGCCTCAGCGCACGTCAAAAAAAATTTCTCTCGGCTCAAGTTAATAGCTTTCCACTGCAATGCACGTCGAGAGGTGTAGCTACAAAGACGCCTACCCCAAAATGGCTCAAGGCTGGCCGAAGAAAGATGAGAATAACGATAACAAGAAGGTTAACTGCAACTCATGAGTCTCAAATTGATATTGCCTACGGTTTCAACCCCTTGATGGAAAATACTCTCCGGCAAGCTATACAAATGGCTTTTGATAGAGCTAAGATAGGAAAATGTAGCAAAAGGTGGTAGTAGTAAAAGCCCCAAATCTCCCAACCCTTACAAATGAAGGTAGTCACAGGGAATGTTAGAAGGTTTAATAAGTTGTTTAAGCATAAAGAGTTTCCAAAAGTAACAAGGAAAGAGTACATTGACATTATTGCTAATAGTGAACACAGGGTGAATAAATAGAAGGCTTGCAAAATAATCCAGAAAGTTTCTCCTGGTTGGGAATGAAATCAATACGAGAATTCTGACAGAGGAAAACTTCGGCTGCTGTAGAATCCATTAGTTGTTGATATTACAGTCCTACATACCAATCCTCGGTTAGTACACTGCCAAGTACTGGAAATTAATGGTCACACTACCAAGTTTGAATTCACAACAGTCTATGTCTTACACATTATAGAGGATAGGAAAGGATTATGGGATGCAATTGACACATTGAATCCTATGGTGTCCCATCCTTGGTTAGTTATGGGAGATTTTAGTGGTGTCCTCATAGGGGAGAGAGACTTGGTAGTTAGGTGATAGATACAAGATAGTGAAATAAGAGGCTTTGAACAACTCCTACAAAAACTAGTCTTGGAGACAAAAACAACAACATACCCAGTATATTCCCACCAAGTGGGATCTAGGGAGGGTAAGTGTATGCAGTCCATACCACTACCTCAGAGGTAAGATAGAGAGGTTGTTTCAGATAAACCCCTGGATCAAGATAAAAAAGTCTAGAAAAGAAATAGTAAAGGGACAAGAAACAATCAAAATTACCACACCCAATAATAACATAAACAAGACTACCAAGTAGATAAAACATTCTGAAATAATACTAGTACTATAACTACTAGCACAGATAACAAAACAAAGTCCGCCTACCTACTAGCAATGACGCACTCTTTCCTACTATCCTTCTACCCTAATCCGCTGTAACACCCCGTACCTTCCCAACCCTACTTGACGACGTCGAATAATGTTTACTTAGGTGTAGAGAGTTATAAGTATGTATTTGGTAATGTTAATGATGAGAGAATTAAAATTTGGTCTCGTACATGTGATTAGCCCTTCATAGGAGGTGTTTTGTGATTTTCATGGAGCATTTGTGGGGTTCAAAATGAGGCTAAGAGGACCTCCAAACAAAGGATATTAAGGGTAAGAAGTAAGTTAAAGAATAGGACTTGAAGTATCTAACCAAGCCCGCAAAGAAAAGTCGAAAACAAACAAAAAAAATTTCAGTGCCATAGGAAGCGCCAGGCGCCTGTTTTGGCACCCAAACCAGCAAGCTTCTAAAGCTCAGTGCCCTGGGGGGGGGGGCAGACGCTTGCTGGGACGACCAAACTAGTAAGCTTCCAAAATTTGTTCTAAGTGTTCAAGGGTGCCCGGGGACGTACCAGGCCGATTTTTGCCACGTTTCTTCTACAACTATGAGCATATACATGGAATGAGTAAAGTATTATATTGGTATGATGAAATGACTCGAGAACGAATTTGACATCAAAATGACGATTTTACCCTTTTGGTCAAAATAGGCCATACGTGGCTAGAATCACTTGTTTTTGGGATTGAGGCTACGAATATGAATCCCGTGAGTGGGAATATCATCGTAACGCGTATGAAATGATTTTAACATGAGAAATTATTGGGTTAATTGAATTGGGCTCAACACAAGCCCAAAATGAGACAAAAGATATGGCCCAATTAGGCCAAAAATGACCCATTCTTCACCCTTGACCACTTGTACATGGCATTTAATGACAAGGAGACTTGAGGGACTATATATACATGGAAAAGCCTGATTTTATTCAAAGGAACACACAACATATTTCTAGAAATTTCCCAAAATTTCTCTCAACTCTCAAGAACCCTAAGCCAACTTCTTGGAGCAAAATCATCAATTTTCGAGCTTAGGTAAGTAATTATTCTTATGGAATAATATATTATATGTATGGGAGAGTGTGTAAATCATGTTGGTTATGCTTGGAAGTGTTGGATATGACACTTTATGTTTTTGTGAAAGATGTGAAATCCATGAGATTTAAACTTGAAAGATGACTTGTTGTCTTGATGAAAGTGCATGGTATGGATGAAATATCAACATGTATGGTATGATTATGGTCCTAAACTTGTTATTTTTCTATAAGTGTAAATTATGGGATTTTTGCCGATTTGTTGTTGTGAGGTGTATTGAAGTGATTTAATGAAATAATTGTGATGTTGTGGTGATGAAGAGTGGGAAGTATGAACTTGGTGTGACATGCTAATGGTTTATGATATTTTGGTCAATGTTGGGCATGTTGTGGTATTGTTGGTATGACTATGCCGTAAATGGTATTGTAAGGGGATAAATGACATTATACGGCGGTCATATAGCTTATTGTCGTTTTGTACACTTGTACAGAGACCATTTGATAATGTAAGTTTGGCATGTATTTGTGTTGTAGAGTAAGACGTAATGAAGGAGCTGAACTATTGAGTTATTGTATAGAATTGTATCGTCATATTGAGAATACGAGGTATGTAAGGTTACTCTTTTCGTATCCTTCTGCAGCATATTATTCACATTGACATGGTATTTGTATTCCATTCAGAAATACTCTAAGGTACCTCGTTTCAGGTTGTCACCTATTGTTAGTTGCATGTTCCTTATTCATTGACCAATTGTGATTCACATGACTCATGTTCATTGGTTAATGTTCCAATAATGTTCCAATAACATTGTAACCAATAATGTACCATCTCCAATGTATCACTCTCGAACAAAAGTAAAAGAATAAAGTAATGCTTAATTGGTTATTGTTGAGCACAGGGGGTAATCCAGAAGGGTGAACACCCTGGTCGGAACAAACCTGTTTTATTGGAATGGATCGCAATCTAAGGGGCGTAAGCCTGGCTGGAACGATCCCAAAATTATGCTATGATGGATCGCAATCTAAGGGGCATAAGCCTGGCTGGAACGATCCCAATAGTATGTTATTTCCCACTGATCAGTCGGGGCCCGGGTATGATATGAATAGATGATGATCAATGAATGTAAATGCAAACAACGCAATGAACGTAATGTACATACGTCTATATATACAAATAATGACTTATCCACATTGGTTGCTCACTTACAGTTGATTCCATTGAAGTATCTGTGTATTGTACTGTTTCTTATGGCCTTACATACTCAGTACTTTCTTCGTACTGACCCCTCTTGGGGAATTTACCTTACTTGCTGCAGGCACAGGTACTAGTAGACCTCCCAGTAGGCTACAGGTCATCTATTGATCTTTGGTGAGCTCCAGTTGGTTCGGGGCTTTCCATGTCCGAGTTTTACTTTAATTTTGGTGTTGTAGATGTTATGTAAAGTGGGAGACTTGTCCTGAATTTAAGGTGTTGTGTGTGTACTCTTCTTAGAGGCTTTTGTAGACCGATGTGGGTATGAATGAATAGATGTATGTCCACCTTGACTTGATGGCCTCGACGGCTAGATTTCACATATATATATGTATATATACGTCACATGTTCCATGATTTCCGTTATTGGCCTTTAAATTTTCTTACGTGATAGTGGTGGTTCCTATGGCATACATATGAATGAATAGAAGTGAAGCTTGGTTCTCTTGGGCCTTATCGGCTAAGGGTGCCAATCACGCCTCAATGGGATTTGGGACGTGACAAAAGTGGTATCAGAGCAGGTGTTCTAAGGGTGTCTACAAAGCCGTGTCTGAGTAGAGTCTTACTTATCAATATGTTGTGCACCACATTCAGAAGTTGGAGGCTACGGGACATTTAGGAAGTTGTTTCATTTCTTCATTTCTAGATCGTGCAGTAGAGCCGAAGTTATAGGTGTACTTGATTCTGATCATGACCATTGTTGTTCTTGTATATTATAGAAAAATGCCGATGACAAGAAGAGGTCGAGGTAAAAGTAAGAGAATAGACAGAATTGCTGGAGAAGGAACTAGTAGAGCCCCGCCTGAACCAACTAATCAAGGCAGCGCTGAACCAGAAATGGCATCACAGGCTTCTTCTACTCTTCCAGTTTATGAAGAGTCAAGAGGAAGAGACATACCTGTGGAACCACCAGTGAATACTACTGATCAGGAATTAAAGAATGCAGTGCAGATATTGACCAGAATAGTTGCTGCACAGGTTCAGGGACAAGGTGTTCCGATGACAGGTGACGATAGTGCATCGAGAGCAGCTAGCCGACGGACCCAGGATTTTTTGAAACTAGATCCTCCCACATTTACTGGATCAGATCTGAATGACGATCCACAAGACTTTATAGATCAGATTCAAAGGGCCTTGGATGTTATGCATATATCTGGGGTAGAAACAGTTGAACTTGCTGCATATAGATTGAAGGGAGAGGCGATACTGTGGTATGAAGATTAGAAGAAATCTCGTGGTGTCGGTGCAGATCCACTTAATTGGGAAGAATTTAAAGCGGCCTTTCTTGATCACTACCTTCCTTATGAGATCCGTGAGGCTCGGGTGGATCAATTCTTGAATCTTCGCCAAGGAAATTTAAGTGTCAGGGAATACAGTCTGCAATTTAATTCTTTGGCGCGTTATGCTCCCAATGTTGTGGCTACGATGACAGATAGAGTCCATAGATATGTGGACAGGTTGGAGCCGTATTTGGTAAGAGATTGCACTATCACTGCCCTAAACAAAGATATGGATATAGCAAGAATTCAGGCCTTCGCCCAGAAAATGGAGGACCAAAGACAGAGAAGGAGGGCACATGAAGCTGAGCGAGGACAGTCCAAAAGAGCTAGACCTATGGGACAGTCTATGGTGTCCCAAGGAGAATCGAGACCTCAAATGTTTCCTATACCGCCGAAACCATCATTTTCTTATTCTGCGGCAGGCACTCAAGCTCAGTTTTGAGGATTTAGAGGTAGTAATGTGGGGCAGAGTAGTGGGATTCGTGGATCACAGACAGCAGGATCTTCTCGTCATCCATGTCAGCGTTGCGGGAAGTATCATTTAGGTGCATGCCGTATTGGGATGAATGTTTGCTTCTGGTTTGGGTTATCAGGGCACATAGTGAGAGACTGCCCACAAAGGGGCACAGGTGGTGTAGCACGACCTACGGGGTCAGCTGTTGCATCATCATCATCGATCCCCTCCCTAGGCAGGGGTGTACAGCTCGCCGGTCGTGGTAGAGGTGCCAGAGGAGCAGCCAGTACTAGTGGGGTCCAGAATCGTACTTATGCTTTAGTAGACCGGCAGAATTCGGAGGCTTCTCCAGATGTCGTCACAGGTGCATTATCTATATTTTCACATAATGTATATGCATTGATTGAACCAGGTTCTACATTTTCCTATGTTACTCCATTGGTTGCTGTGAAATTTGCAAAGGCACCAGAATTATTAATTAAGTCAATTGAAGTGTCTGCACCGGTTGGTGAATGTATTGTTGCAAAAAGAGTATATCGTAGTTGTGTGGTAACTGTGTGTGGTCATGATACACTGGACGACCTCATTGAACTAGACATGGTGGATTTTGATGTGATAATGGGGATGGATTGGTTGGCTTCTTGTTATGCCACGATAGATTGTCGGGCCAAGAAGGTGCATTTTTGTTTTCCGCAGGAAAATGTTCTTGAATGGCAAGGTAATGTGGGGGTCACCAAGAGGAAAATTTATTTCCTATTTGAAAGCAAGGAAAATGATTGCCAAGGGGTACATATGTCACTTAGTACGAGTGAAAGATAATGATGTGGAACCACGAACTCCGCAGTCTGTTCTAGTGGTCAATGAATTTCGCCTATTTCTATTCCTCCGTATAGAATGGCTCCAGCAGAACTGCGTGAATTGAAGGAGCAGTTGAAATATTTGCTTGACAAAGGATTCATCAGGCCTAGTATGTCCCCATGGGGTGCGCCGGTATTATTTGTATGAAAGAAAGATGGCACGTTGAGAATGTGCATTGACTATCGGCAGTTGAATAAGGTAACGATCAAGAACAAGTACCCTTTTCCTCAAATTGATGATTTGTTTGATCAGTTACAGGGTGCCAAGTGTTTTTCAAAGATTGACTTGAGGTCAGGTTACCATCAAGCCAGAGTTAGAGAAGAAGATGTACCCAAAACAACTTTTCAAACACGGTATGACCATTATGAATTTTTAGTTATGTCATTTGGACTAACAAATGCACCAGCTGTGTTCATGGATTTGATGAATAGGGTGTTTAAGCCATTCCTGGACGTGTTCGTCACGGTATTTATAGATGACATCCTGGTTTATTCAAGATCACCAGAGGACCATGCTAATCACTTACGGCAAGTGTTGCAGATTCTCCGTGAACGTCAATTATATGCCAAGTTCTCCAAGTGTGAGTTTTGGTTAAAATCAGTTGTATTCTTGGGCCACATTGTGTCAGATAAAGGGATACAGGTTGATACACAAAAGATTGAAGCAGTGAAAAATTGGCCAAGACCTACGACACCCACAGAGATTCGTAGTTTTCTTGGACTGGCAGGTTATTACCGAAGATTTGTAGAAGGTTTTTCCTCCATTGCTGCACCATTAATAAAGCTTACACATAAGGCAGTAAAATTTCAGTGAAATGATGCGTGTGAGAAAAGCTTTCAAAAGTTGAAAGATAAACTAACCTCCACACCAGCTTTAGTGCTTACCGAAGGTACTGAAGGTTATGCAGTGTATTGTGATGCATCCGAGGTTGGCCTCGGATGTGTATTGATGCAACACGGTAATGTCATAGCATATGCCTCATGAAAGTTGCGGCCACATGAGAAAAATTATCCCACTCATGATCTTGAATTGGCAGCGGTAGTTTTTGCTTTAAAGATATGGCGTCATTATTTGTGTGGAGTTCATGTTGATATCTATACTGATCACAAAAGTTTGCAATATCTTTTTAAGCAGAAGGAACTCAATTTGAGGCAACGAAGGTGGTTAGAGCTTTTAAAAGACTATGATATTGATATTCTTTATCACCCAGGCAAAGCAAATGTAGTAGCTGATACATTGAGCCGCAAGGCAGTAGAAAGCACTAGTGGTCAGTTGACTGAAAAGCAGGAGATAATCAAAGATTTGTATCAACTAGCCAGCTTGGGTGTTCGCCTTATTGAATCTCCAGATGAAGGGGTTATTGTGCAAAATGCAGCAGAATCCTCCTTAATAGCTGAAGTGAAAGAGAAGCAGTTTGCGGATCCTATGTTATTGCAGCTAAAGGAAAATGTACAGCAGAATTTGACAAAGGCATTTGATCTTACACAAGAAGGGGTACTTCAATGCCAAGGTAGAGTATGTGTACCAGATGTAGATGAATTGAGGAAACGAATTATGACAGAGGCGCATCATTCGCGCTATTCTATTCATCCGGGTGCTACTAAAATGTACCATGATTTAAAAGAAGTGTATTGGTGGGGAAATATGAAAAAGAACATTGCAGAGTTTGTCGCTCAATGCCCGAATTGTCAACAAGTGAAAGTAGAACATCAGAAACCAGGAGGTTACATGCAATGTATCAATCTTCCAGTCTGGAAATGGGATATGATTAACATGGACTTCATTACAGGTTTGCCTCGTACATTGCGGAAATTTGATTCTATATGGGTCATAGTGGACAGGCTTACCAAATCAGCACATTTTCTACCAGTCAAGACCACCTATACCGCTGAGGATTATGCCAAGTTGTATGTGAAAGAGATAGTACGATTGCATGGTATTCCACTTTCAATTATATCAGACAGAGGAGCACAGTTCACAGCGCATTTTTGGAGATCTTTTCAACAGAGTTTGGGCACACAGGTGAATTTAAGTACGACTTTCCATCCTCAGATTGATGGACAAGCAGAACGTACTATTCAGACACTTGAAGATATGCTACGAGCATGCGCGTTAGATTTTCAAGGCAGTTGGGATGACTATTTGCCTCTTATTGAATTTGCTTACAACAATAGCTATCATTCAAGTGTTAAAATGGCACCTTATGAAGCCTTGTACGGAAGGAAATGTAGATCACCAATTGGGTGGTTTGAAGCAGGTGAAACTGGTTTACTTGGGCCAGATATTGTTCATCAGGCTATGGAGAAAGTTAAAGTGATCCAACAACAGTTACAAATGGCCCAAAGTCGCCACAAGTCATATGCCGATGTTAGAAGATGAGGGCTTGAATTCGCCATAGGTGATTGGGTATTTTTAAAGGTGTCACTGATGAAAGGGGTAATGCAGTTCAGAAAGAAAGGGAAATTGAGTCCACGTTACATAGGCCCATATGAAATTATTAGAAGATTTGGGCAAGTTACGTATGAATTAGCACTACCTTAAGAACTTTCCTCAGTCCATCCGGTATTTCATGTGTCAATGCTTCAAAAATGCATAGGAGATCCATCTCGTATTGTTCCAATTGAAGATGTCTAAGTTACGAAGGATCTTACTTATGATGAGGTACCCATTGCTATTCTAGATCGACAAGTAAAGAGATTGAGAAATAAAGACATAGCTTCCGTGAAAGTCCTTTGGCGAAATCAACAAGTAGAGGAGGTCACATGGGAAGCGGAAAAGATGATGAAAGCCAAGTACCCCTATCTATTTCAAATGGATGAAACAGTTCAAAGTGCGAGAATGGGGTCATAACAAGTAAGTATCCATGAGCCTTAAGTGTTTATGTAAATGTATGCTAGTATAGAGATGCATTTGTCGTAATTGAAGCGATACTATTAACATTCGAGGATGAATGTTCCTAAGGGGGGAAGAATGTAACACCCCGTACCGTCCCAACCCTACTTGACGACGTCGAATAATGTTTACTTAGGTGTAGAGAGTTATAAGTATGTATTTGGTAATGTTAATGATGAGAGAATTAAAATTTGGCCTCGTACATGTGATTAGCCCTTCATAGGAGGTGTTTTGTGATTTTTGTGGAGAATTTGTGGGGTTCAAAATGAGGCTAAGAGGACCTCCAAACAAAGGATATTAAGGGTAAGAAGTAAGTTAAAGAATAGGACTTGAAGTATCTAACCAAACCCGCAAAAAAAAGTCGAAAACAAAAAAAAAAAATTTCAGTGCCATAGGAAGCGCCAGGCACCTGTTTTGGCACCCAAACCAGCAAGCTTCTAAAGCTCAGTGCCCTAGGGGGCGCCAGACGCTTGCTGGGACGACCAAACTAGTAAGCTTCCAAAATTTGTTCTAAATGTTCAAGGGTGCCCGGGGACGTACCGGGCCGATTTTTGCCACATTTATTCTACAACCATGAGAATATACATGAAATGAGTAAAGTATTATATTGGTATGATGAAATGACTCGAGAACGAATTTGGCATCAAAATGACGATTTTACCCTTTTGGTCAAAATAGGCCATACGTGGCTAGAATCACTTGTTTTTGGGATTGAGGCTACGAATATGAATCCCGTGAGTGGGAATATCATCGTAACACATATGAAATGATTTAAACATGAGAAATTATTGGGTTAATTGAATTGGGCTCAACACAAGCCCAAAATGAGACAAAAGATATGGCCCAATTAGGCCAAAAATGACCCATTCTTCACCCTTGACCACTTGTACATGGCATTTAATGCCAAGGAGACTTGAGGGAATATATATACATGGAAAAATCTGATTTTATTCAAAGGAACACACAACATATTTCTAGAAATTTCCCAAAATTTCTCTCAACTCTCAAGAACCCTAAGCCAACTTCTTGGAGCAAAATCATCAATTTTCGAGCTTAGGTAAGTAATTATTCTTATGGAATAATATATTATATGCATGGGAGAGTGTGTAAATCATGTTGGTTATGCTTGGAAGTGTTGGATATGGCACTTTGTGTTTTTGTGAAAGATGTGAAATCCATGAGATTTAAACTTGAAAGATGACTTGTTGTCTTGATGAAACTGCATGGTATGGATGAAATATCAACATGTATGGTATGATTATGGTCCTAAACTTGTTATTTTTCTATAAGTGTAAATTATGAGATTTTTGCCGATTTGTTGTTGTGAGGTGTATTGAAGTGATTTAATGAAATAATTGTGATGTTGTGGTGATGAAGAGTGGGAAGTATGAACTTGGTGTGACATGCTAATGGTTTATGATATTTTGGTCAATGTTGGGCATGTTGTGGTATTATTGGTATGACTATGCCGTAAATGGTATTGTAAGGGGATAAATGACATTATACGACGGTCATATAGCTTATTGTCGTTTTGTACACTTGTAAAGAGACCATTTGATAATGTAAGTCCGGTATGTATTTGTGTTGTAGAGTAAGATGTAAGGAAGGAGCTGAACTATTGAGTTCCCGTATAGAATTGTATCGTCATATTGAGAATACGAGGTATGTAAGGTTACTCTTTTGTATCCTTCTGCAGCATATTATTCACATTGACATGGTACTTGTATTCCATTCCAAAATACTCTAAGGTACCTCATTTCTGGTTGTCACCTATTGTTAGTTGCATGTTCCTTATTCATTGACCAATTGTGATTCACATGACTCATGTTCATTGGTTAATGTTCCATAATGTTCCAATAACATTGGAACCAATAATGTACCATCTCCAATGTATCACTCTCGAACAAAAGTAAAAGAATAAAGTAATGCTTAATTGGTTATTGTTGAGCACAGGGGGCAATCCAGAAGGGTGAACACCCTGGTCGGAACAAACCTGTTTTATTGGAATGGATCGCAATCTAAGGGGCGTAAGCCTGGCTGGAACGATCCCAAAATTATGCTATGATGGATCGCAATCTAAGGGGCATAAGCCTGGCTGGAACGATCCCAATAGTATGTTATTTCCCACTGATCAGTCGGGGCCCGGGTATGATATGAATAGATGATGATCAATGAATGTAAATGAAAATAATGCAATGAACATAATGTACATACGTCTATATATACAAAATGATGACTTATCCACATTGGTTACTCACTTACAGTTGATTCCATTGAAGTATTTGTGTACTGTACTGTTTCTTATGGCCTTACATACTCAGTACTTTCTTCGTACTGACCCCTCTTGGGGAATTTACCTTACTTGCTGCAGGTACAGGTACTAGTAGACCTCCCCAGTAGGCTGCAGGACATCTGTTGATCTTTGGTGAGCTCTAGTTGGTTCGGGGCTTTCCGTGTCCGAGTTTTACATTGATTTTGGTGTTGTAGATGTTATGTAAAGCGGGAGACTTGTCCCAAATTTAAGGTGTTGTGTGTGTACTCTTCTTAGAGGCTTTTGTAGACCGATGTGGGTATGAATGAAGAGATGTATGTCCACCTTGACTTGATGGCCTCGACGGCCAGATTTCACATATATATATGTATATATACGTCACATGTTCCATGATTTCCGTTATTGGCCTTTAAATTTTCTTACGTGATAGTGGTGGTTCCTATGGCATGCATATGAATGAATAGAAGCGAAGCTTAGTTCTCTCGAGCCTTATCGACTACAGGTGCCAATCACGCCTCAATGGGGTTTGGGGCGTGACATCCGCCTTCCCCACATATTCATATCTAAGGTCATGTCCTCAGTAAGCTGAAGTTGCTCCATGTCATGTCTAATCACCTTCCTCTAATATTTCTTCGATCTATCTCTACCTCATCTAAATCCATCCCTAGCCAACCTCTCACACCTCCGCACTGGGGCATCCGTGCCCCTCCTCATTACATGTCTGAAGCATCTCAACTCGCTTTCTTCATCTTAGCTTCCACCGAATCCACTCCCGCCTTATCTCGAATAACCTCATTTCTAACTCTATCTTTCCTATTACACCCACATATCTACAGTAGCATTCTCATCTATGTTACCTTCATCTTTTGAATGTGAGATTTCTTGGCTGGCCAACACTCCGCCCATACAACATAGCTAGTCTAAACACCACTATGTAGAACTTGCCTTTGAGTTTAGGAGGCACATTTTTATCACACAAGATCCTGGAAGCGAGCCTCCATTTCATCCACCCTACCCCAATCCGATGAGTGACATCCTCGTCAATCTCTCCATTCTCCTGAATCATAAACTCCAGATACTTGAAACTATCTCTCTTCTGAATGGCCTGAGTATCAAGCTTAACAACCACATCATCCTTGTGTGACACTTCGCTGAACTTACACTCCAAATATTCTGTCTTGGACCTACTCAACCTAAACCCTTTAGACTCTAAGGTCTGCCTTCAAACCTCCAACTTAGCATTAACTCTACTATGGGTCTCATCAATCAAGACTACATTATCCGCAAAAAGAAAACACCAAGGCACCTCACCTTGAATTTACAACGTCAAACATCCATCACCAAGGCAAATAGAAATGGGCTAAGAGTTGATCCTTGGTGTAACCCCATCAAGACGGGAAAGTGCTCCGAGTCCCCTCCTACAGTCCTAACCCGAGTCTTAGCTCTGTCGTACATATCCTTAATCGCCCTAGCATACATCATAGGAACACCTCTAGCCTTCAAGCACCTCCATAAAACCTTTCGGGGAACTCTATCATAGGCTTTCTCTAAGTCGATGAATGCCATGTACAAGTCATTCTTCCTCTCCCTATACTGCTACACCAATCTCCTAACGAGATGGATGGCTTCAATAGTCGAGCGTCTTGGAATAAATCCAAACTAATTCTCAGAAATATTAACAATTTTTTGTTACCTCAACTCTACCACCCTCTCCCAAACCTTCATAGTATGGCTCAGCAAATTGATACCCCTATAATTGTTGCAATCCTGAATATCACCCTTGTTCTTACACAATAGAATCGTCGTACTCTATCTCCGAGCTTCAGGAATCTTTGTCGTCCTAAAATTTATGTTAAACAACCTGTCAGCCACTCCATATCTTCCCCTCCTGTGCACTTACAAAAACACTAGTCTTGGAGAAATGAGAATAACAGGAAGATTTTGCATATGGAAAACCAATCATGTCCATAGTAAAATAGGCAGTGCCCTAGTAAACCATATTTAGCTATCTCAACGGCCTCAGTTGGATGTGATGGTGAACAACCCTAACTTCTTAGATCATTGTTTGTTATGCATCAATCTTGAAAACCACCAATGGGAAGGAGCTAAGCCATTTAAATTCTTAAACAATCCAGTGAATCATTGTGACTTTGGGAAATTGTCAGACAAGTATGGGAGCTACCTATAACAGGTTATCTAATGAAAAATTTTTGGAAGAAATTAAAAAAACTAAAAGTCAGACACAAACAGCTAAATACCACTGCATTTCATAAGATTGAGATCAAGATACAAAACATGAGGGATAAGTATGATGAACAGAGATTGTTTGCCCAAGAAAATGAACAAAAAATTAAATCTGAAAAAATGGATCATGGTGGAATAAAGCACCCTAAAAAAGAAATCAAGGTTGCAATTGCTAGGTTTGAGTTACTCAAACTCTGCATATTTTCATGTAAGTACCAAAAAGAAAATTACCAAAATCATATTAAAAGATTGGTGACAAATGTCGGAAGATTCATACAAACTAGGGGGGAGATTAAAGAGGAAATAACGGGATTCTATAAACAATTGTTGAGTTCCAATATGAGTGAATTGTTTGTTATAGACCCTAGCATCATGAATAGTGAATTACCTGTTATAGACCCTAGTATAAAGAATAATGGTCTTGTATTGACAAGGGAACAACAGTTGCATCATATAGCTCCTATAAGCTCTGAGCAAGTAACACTTGCTCTAAAATACTATGCTAACCTCAAGGCGTGAGGATGTGTCTTTTAAAAAAAATGGCACACTATTAGGACTAGAAGTAATAGGTGCAGCGCAAGATCTATTACAACATAGAAGTATATTAAAACCCATCAATTGCACCATTTTCACCTTCATCCCAAAGGTACAACACCCTCCTTTACTATTAAACAATATAGACCTATATCTTGTTGTACCATGGTATACAAATTGATTTCCAAGGTTCTTACTAAGAGGCTGTAATCTCTAATGGATAGTTTAATAGATTATAGCCAGGCTACTTTTGTACCTGGCATCACCAATAATATCCTTTTAAAGTCATTAACTTGTAAAGGGGTTTGAGAGAAAAGGTATTTCTCCTAGATGTATGTTAAATATTGAAATGCAAAAGACCTACGACCCTGTGGAAAGCGTTTCCCTTGAACAAATCCTTACTACCTTACACTTTCCTAAGGGCTTTGTAGACTGGACTATGGTGTGTGTTCAGACTATCTCTTACTCGATTGTTATCAATAATTAGCCCACTAGTCCCTTTAATGCTAAAAATAGTCTCCGACAAGGTAATCCCTTATCCCTTTCTTTTTGCCTCTGTCAAGAAATACCTTAGGAGATCTTTAAAGCTATTAAGTAATCAGTTTTGGTTCAATTTCCATCCAAAATGTAGCAAGATCAATCCTATCTAACTAGGTTTTACAGATGACCCCCTTCTTCTGTATAGAGGAGATGCCATCTTAGTGCAACTTACATTGGATAAGTTCCAAGATTCTTTAGAGCTTCTGGGCTTATTGCAATCCATCTAAAAGTTCCATTTAATGTGTTGGAATGCTTTCTCATTTTCAATAGAAGATCCAAGATATACACGTTTTAGCAAAGGTTAACTACCTTTCAAATATTTGGTTGTGCCCCTTAGTTCAAAAAAGTTTCGATTGTACAATGTGAACCTCTGCTGGATAAGATCCTCAAAAGAATTAAGTCCTAGATCAATATATTTCTTTCCTATGCAGGGAGAGCTCGACTAATCAAATTTGTTTTATTCTTTATCCAAGTATTCTGGGCTCAAATATTTTTCCTCCCCAAAAAAGGTAGTGATTGAGGTTACTTGAAGAAATTTTTTGTGGACTGGTGATACTGACTTGTCAAATAAGGCTCGATTGGCGTGGGATAAGATTTGCCTTCTTAAATGAGCTAGGGGCCTAAAATTTTTAGATATTGCCATCTAGAACAAAGTAGCAATAAGCAAACAACTCTGGAACATTTGAAATAAGAAGGATAAATTCCGGGTTAGATGAATTCATTGCTACTATGGAAAGAATAGGAACCTGCTGGAGGAGGTGCCAAAACAAGTGTCCTGGATTATTCAAAAAAAAAAGAAACTACAAGCCATTGAGGGGTCGTTTGGTAGCTGGTTTAGAAGTGAGTTATACAGGTATTAAATCCTGCATAAGTAATACCATGTTTGGTAGTTGGTTAGGAGTTAAGTTATTCATGTATAAAATTAATACAGTGTTTGGTATACAATTTAGAAACCCACGTGACTAATACATGTATAAGTTATGAGGGAATCTATGTATTATTTTATGCAGGATAGAAGGTGGAATAGCTTATACATGGATAACTTATATGAATAACTAAATCCTGCATAACTAACTTACACAAGAATAACTTATATATGAATCCTGCATAACTAATACCCGCACAAAATAATACATAGATTCCCTCATAACTAATCCTTGCATTACTCTAACCGGCTACCAAACAACCCCCAAGTACTTTACTCAAGCAGGTTATGATGTAGCTGATATACTGACAATGAATTCATTATCCCCTAAGCTTTTCTACACTGAACCCATAGGCCAATATCAAAAGGGGTTTCGGAGGAAATTAATTTGCAACAATTTAGGACTACCTAGATGGATTTTTGCTCTCCATTTGGCTGCTCATAAGAGGCTTACCAGCAGGGACAGATTACACAAATGGGAAGTCACTATAGAACTGGAATGCCCTCTGTGTGAACAGAAATATGAAAGTATTGCACACTTGTTTTTTCAATGTAATGTCTCAGCATATGTTTGGAAGAAATGCAATGCTATGTAGAACTCTCTTGGGCAGAACTATATATATATATAGTAGTCACTAAATGATCCATATGAGGATAATCCATTTAAAAGTTCTATCAAACTGAATTGAGTGGATGAACCATCACCATCATCAAACAACAATATAAACACATAAAAAGTCCAATCTAATCTAATATACACCGCGCACTGTTTTGGGGGTACTTACATATATATACAATCTCTATATATTAAAAGTGTGAAGGGCCTTATAAATGTTGTTTAAACTTTGTGCCCTTCATTAAAAAAACTCCGCAGTAGACAAAATTGTCTTTTCACCTATTTTCTCAAATTATTATACCATTATATTTATAAGATATTTAAAATTAAAATTAAGAAGTCCTAAAATATATGGTAAGAGAAATATATTTTTAAAATTAAGAAATACTAAAATTTATGGTAAAGGGTACGTATTAGGAGAATTAATAATTAAGAAGTTCTATAAGAAGAAAATATATTAACATAATTGCCGTTTTTTCCCCCTCCGTATGCTATCCAATTTTGGTAAAATAAAGTCAAATTTAAAGTAATATTAAAAAAGACACAGTCCTTTCAAATAAAATAAAAATCAAAAATCAAGTAGTGAAAATTGTTACCATAATTTTGTCTATATAAATAATTTCGTACCCAATTGTTTGATGCAGGTATTATGACTGGCCCTAATTTTTTAATTATATTTGACTTTTACCTTTGAAGGAAGGGAAAATAGTTCAACATAATTGATTTTCACTTTTTCCAAAAATATAAAATAAAATTTTTCATATTTAGATAATTCTTTTTTAAGGAGAAAAGGTATTGTACTTCTATAAATTGAGGATCATTTTCCTTTTAGGAGAAATTATTATATCACTCATATGTAGATCAATTGGTCATACCAATTTAATATATTTTTAGTATATACACATTTGTTTGTTCTCTATATTATTTTAATTCGTTTTCTTTATTTTGATATTCAATTGCTTAATTTTTTTTACGATTATTGAAGAATGATGCTCTATTTTGATGAATATTTATTTTTCATTTTGTGATATAATCGTATTTAATTCTAATTTACACCTATTTTATGTCTTCTCTTCTTATTTTCAGAACTAAAATGAGATAAAGATTTTCGTCCAAAAAGATCCAGTCAAGTAATATCCTGTAACACTCCGTACATTCCCGACCCTAATTTGACTGATTGGAGACCTAGAATATAATTATCGACCTTAGCTACGCTTACCCTAAGTACATGTGTTGCATTGGTTTTGGATAGAACAATTGATATCGTACTAGTCAATGTGACTAAACTTTTGTATGAGGATTTGGAAACTTTTTGGAACATTTTAGGAGCGATAAATGACGCTTGAATGCCTCCTCAATAAAGGTTCTTAAAGGTAAAAAGTAAGCTAAATAATAGAATTTGAAGTACCTAGCCGAATCCGCAAAGAAAAGTCGAAGAAGCGAAATTTGAAAAAAAAATACAGTGGGGCGTGCCAGGCCACTCTGGGCTGAAATTTTCAGCCCAGAGGCAACACTGGGGCGCGCCAAGCGGCGGGCCGGGGTGAATTTCGCTAAAATTTTTCTTCAACTATTATGATGCGTATAAGACCTATAAGTCATGGTATCATTACCCCATCATAGTAAGACTATTATAAAGCGCGTTTAGCATCCGAATTGTGGTTAATGCTTCGTCACAAGTATTTTGACAAATTATGTTCAAAGAAGCCATATGCGACTAGAATTTCTATTTTTGCGATTGAGGCTACGAGCGGGAATCTCGTAAGTGAATATTGTCGTGACGATTATGGAAATAATTAAACATGAGATATATGATGGATTACACATTGATGTTAGTGGGTTAAGATGATATGGGTTATTGGGCCTAATTTGAGACCCAAAATGAGCAAAACATGAAAGGCCCAATAGGTCAAAATGACCCATTCTTGCCTTGACTTGTCAAAGGTTGGATTAAATGGCTAAGTATGACTTTATGATGTTATAAAAGGTGGCAAAAAAATCATATTTTAATTCATTAGACACACACATCACATTCTCTCATTTTCTAGAATTCTCAAGAAAGCTTCTCTTGACTCTTCAAACCCTAAGGCATTTTTGGACAAGATCATCATCTTCCAAGCTTGGGTAAGTGATTATTCTTGTACTTTAACACATTATGAGCATGAGAAATTATGTGGATCATGTTGGTTATGCTTGGAAGTGCTGGACATGGCACTTTTGGTTTTTGTTAAAAAGATGTGTTATCCATGGGATTGTAACTTGAATTATGACTTGTGGTTTTGATGAAAGAGCATGGTATGGATAAAATATCAACATGTATGGTGTGATTATGTTATTAAACTTATTATTTTTCTATAAGTGTAAATTATGGGATTTTGGCCGATATGTGATATGAGGTGTATTGAGGTGACTTGATGGATTAATTGTCATATGGTGCTCATGTGAAAGTGTAAAGGGAAAACTTTGTTGTGAAATGCTATTAGTATGTGATGTTGTGGTCAATGTATAGAATGTTATGTTGTTGTCAATGTATAAAATGATATGGTATTGTGGGCATGAAAAGGCCATGAATGGTATTGTAACGGGTGAAATAATGTTATAGGGGACTCATGTAACTCATGGTCGTCTTATACACTTGGAATGTAGCTTGTGGTCAATATATGGAATGAATGGGGTATTGTTGGTATGAAGATGCCGTAAATGGTATTGTAGAGAAGGAAATGACATTTTAAAGATAAACATGTAACTCATTGTTGTCATATGCATTTGTAAGGTAGTTGGTGGTTAATGTTGGTTCCGTTATGTACTTGTGATGTAGAGTGAAACGTAAGGAAGGAGAAGAATTATTGTGCTAACATATTGGATTGTGTATTTACATTAGAAGGATAAGGTATGTAAGGTTACTCTGGCCGTATCCTTCTACAGCACATAATGTTCATAATGACATTACACTTGTCCTATCCCGAAATATGCTAAGGTATCTCATTTAGATTTGATATATATTGTTATCCACACGTTTCTTATTCATCGACCGATTGGTATTCATATGTCTCTTATCCATGGACTGAAATTCCTAAAGCTCTCATAATGTTGTTGTAACTACTAAAAGAAACTGTTTCAAGGAAAGTGAAGACGTAAGGAGAATCTATTCATTCCTAAGTCATGTATCCCTTATTCATTAGTCGTTTTTGTTCATGAGTTACCTATTATGGACATGGTTCCCAAGTCCTAATAATAGTAAGTTCCAAAGATGCCATAACATTGAAATTTCTAAAAGAACTACCTCAAAGAAAGTTAGATGTAAGAGAATCTATTTATTCTTGAAAGGCATTTTCCAATCATGTCATGTTCCAAAGTCTAATAATATTATGAGTATGTTGGTACCAATCTCTCCCAAGTGTAAAGGTACTAATCTCATAAGATCTCATACGAATAATGAAGAGGTAATGTGTGAGTTAATATATCTACCCCTCACAACTTGAAAGTAAGGAAGTGAAGTAAGGCATAGATGTGTGTTTCCAATATTATCATGATCCTCAATGTATCAATCTCACGAAGTAAAGGAGTGAAGTAATATATATAAGTGTGTGCTTCAATTAATATCATGATCTCTAATGTGTCACTCTCATAACCATGTTAAGGACATAAGATTGTAAAGAAGTAATGCACATATGGTTACTTTATGTTTTATTGATTATGGATCATAATCAAAAGGGTATAAGTTCAAGATGGTATAATCCCAATATTATGCTATGGTATTATTATCCACCTATAAGGTGATGAGCGGTATATATATTATTATCCACCTATAAGGTGATAAGCGATATATATATCATTATCCACCTATAAAGTGATGAGCGGTATATATATTATTATCCACCTATAAGGTGATGAGCGGTATTATATTATTATCCACCTATAAGGTGATGAGAGGTATTATATTATTAACCCACCTAGAAGTTGATGATCGGTATTAATTTAAAATCTACATAATGAAGATAGTTGTAAAAGAAATTAGAGTATATCCCTTGCATGAATACAAATATGGAGGTTATTATAAGAATTATGATGATAAGAATAAATGACCAAGTGATGGAAATAATAGAAGTAATGAACATGGTTCCACATATTCAGGACGGAGGTATATCCATATTGATTATTCTCTTATGCTTAATTTCTTGGAAGTACTTATGTATTATTATAGTTTCATATGGCCTTACATACTCAGTACTTTCTTCGTACTGACCCCTCTTGGGGGACTTACCTTAAATGCTGCAGGCACAGGTGTTAGGAGATCTCCACAGTAGGCGACGAGATATCTGCAGATTGTTGGTGAGCTCCAGTTGATCTGGGGCTCTTCCGAGTCATTATGCATATTGGTTTGAGATTGTATATAAGTATAGAGCGGGGTGTGTCCCTACTCTAGGTTTGTCATAGTCATGTATCTGTAGAGGCTTTGTAGACTTATGTGGGAAGATGAATATAAGATATGTACGTTCATTTTGACATGATGGCCCTAACGGCCAAGTTTCATATATTGCACATATTGCCATGACTTTCGCCATTGATATTTAATTACATGAGATAAAATGAGATTCATACGCGATCATACATATGAGAGTACATGAGCGAAGATTGGTTCTCTCGGGCCTTATCATCTCCGGGTGCCAGTCCGGTCCGAATGGGATTCGGGTTATGACACAAGTGGTATCAGAGAAGGTCGTTCCAAGGGTGTCTACAAAGCCGTGTCTGAGTAGAGTCTTTCTTATTGATGTGTTGCGCGCCACATTTATAAGTAGGAGGCTACGGGACATTTAGGAGTTGTTTCATTTCTTCATTCTAGATCGTGTAATAGAGCCATTGTCATAGGTGGGATTACATCTGACCATTGTAATTGGTTTTCTTTGATATAGAAAAAATGTCGATTATAAGACAAGGTATGGGCAAAGATAAGCAGGTAGATATGCATGCGGGATAAGGAATTGGTAAATCACCACCTAACCCAGCTAGTCAATATGGGGTTGAAAGTGAGTTTACATCACGGGCACCTTCTCCTCCCCCTTCTCCAGGGAGGCCACAAAGGAGGGAAATATCCCCAGAATCGCCTGTTAATATTACTAGGCAGGAGTTACAGGACTTGAGAAATGCGGTGCAAATGTTGACTCAGATAGTTGTTGCTCAGAGTCAAGGACGAGTTGGTCCAGTGACAAGTGATGATGGTGCGACTAGGATAGCTAGTTGGCGGACACAGGATTTCCTAAAATTGGATCCTCCCACATTTACCGGGTTCGATCTTAATGAAGATCCGCAAGACTTTATCGATCAAATTCAAAGGGCTCTAGATGTTATGCATGTGACTGGTGTAGAAACAGTGGAGCTTGCAGCATATAGACTGAAAGGAGAGGCTATACTATGATATAAAGATTGGAAACGATCCAGAGGTATCAGTGCAAATCCAGCTAGTTGGGAGGAATTCAAGGTGGCATTCCTTGATCATTATCTTCCATATGAGGTCCGCGAGGCTCGTGCGGATAAGTTTTTAAATCTTGGTCAAGGAAATATGAGTGTCAGGGAGTACAGTCTTCGTTTTAATTCGTTGGCTAGATACACTCCTAATATGGTAGCGACTATGGCCGATAGGGTTCATTAGTATGTAGACAGATTGAAGCCATACTTGGTAAGGGATTGTACTATTGCTGCGTTAAATAAAGATATGGATATATCTAGAATACAAGCCTTCGTACAAAAGATGGAGGATCAAAGGCAAAGGAGAAGGATACAAGAATTTGAAGAAGGGCCATCAAAGAGGGCGAGATCTGTGGGACAGCTCATGGTGTCCCAAGGAGGATTTAGGCCCCAAATTTTTCCTAGACCGCCCAGACCATCATTTTCTTACCAGACGGCAGGTAATCCATCGCAATTTCACGGGTTTAGGGGCGGTCAAGTCGGGCAAAGTAGTAAGACTCGGGGTTCACAGACAGTGGGGTATCGAGGACAAGGAAGTATGGGCCAATCGAGGTCTTCTCGTCAGCTGTGCTAGCGCTGCGGAAAGTTTCATTCAGAACAATGTTGGCTTGAAATGAATGTTTGCTTCTGGTGTGGTAGGTCAGGGCATCTGAAGAGAGAATTCCCACAGAGGGCCACGGGTAGTATGACACAACCTACAGGGTCAGCAGAATTCGAAGGCTCTCCTTGATATAGTGACAGGTACGTTATATATATTTTTACCTAATGAATATGCATCAATTGATCCGGGTTCTACCCTATCATATGTTACTCTATTGACTACGGGAAAATTTGAAGGAACACTAGAATTAATAGTCAAGTCATTTGAGGTATCCACACCAGTTGGTGAATTTATTATAGCTAAAAGAGTATGTCGTAATTTTATAGTAAATGTTGTGATCACGTTACATTGAATAATCTTATTGAGGCGGACTTGATAGATTTTAATGTTACAATGGGTATGACTTGATGTCTTCTTGTTAGGCCACAATAGATTGCCGAGCAAAGAAATTACATTTTCATTTTCCACAAAGAATTTTCCTGAATGGAAGGATACATATTTCACTTAGTCAGAGTAAAGGATACTAATGTTAAAGCTACTAATGTGAAAGATACTAGTAAACCCCCGTAGGGTGTACCAGTGTAAATTGTATCGACGAGGGATGACATATCGAGAATGTGCATTAATTATAGGCAACAGATTGAAGTGTCAGGAAGATTTTATGTATCGGATATATATATGAGCTAAAGAAATGCATTATGTCAAAGCACATCATTCACGATATGCTATTTAGTAGGGAGTAATCAATATGTACCATGATTTGGAAGTGACTTATTGACAAGATTACATGAAAAGAATATTGCAAAATTTATACTTCAGTATTCGAAGTGATGATGAGTAAAGGTAAAGTGTTTGGAATCTGAAGGTTATAGGCTATGTAGAGATTCCTTTTAGAGATGTGATGCCATATGGGTAATAGTTGATAGGCTTACCAAGTTAACACATTTGTGGGAACCTTTTTAGAAGAAGTTGGGAACCCAAGTGAATGTAAGCATGGCTTTACATTTTTAGACAGAGGAACAAGCAAACCGTACTATTTAAGCATGAGAAGTTAGTTCTATATAGCATACCTTATAAGATGGTTCGAAGATGAACACATAGAAGAAGTCATAAGGGAGACCAAAGAAATAACGAAATCTAAAGTACTCGTAAGTGTTGGACACGGAAGGAAAAGTTCAGGATATAGAATTGGAGTCATAATAAGTCAGTCTTTACAAGTATTCTATGTGTATATGATAATATGAAGGATTCACTTCGGCTTAAGTTATTACGATGAGACAATGTTACTAACATTCGAGGAAGAATGTTTCTAAGGGGGGAAGGATGTAACACCCCGTACATTCCTAACCCTAATTTGACTGATTGGAGACCTAGAATATAATTATCAACCTTAGCTACGCTTACCCTAAGTACATGTGTTACATTGGTTTTGGATAGAACAATTGATATCGTATTAGTCAATGTGACTAAACTTTTGTATAAGGATTTGGAAACTTTTTGGAACATTTTAGGAGCGATAAATAATGATTTGACTCCTAAATAAAGGTTCTTAAAGGTAAGAAGTAAGCTAAAGAATAGAACATGAAGTATCTAGCCAAATCCGCAAAGAAAAGTCGAAGAAACAAAATTTGAAAAAAAATACAGTGGGGTGCACCCAGGGGTGTGCCAGACTGCTCTGGGCTGAAAATTTCAGCCCAGAGGCAGCACTGGGGCGCGCCAAGCGGTATGTGGATAGATTGGATCCATATTTGGTTATGGATTGTACTATTGCTGCTTTGAATTGAAAATAAGTTCGAAAATGTACGTGGTGTTACACATATACAACAATATATAATTATATTAATATATACAATATTCACTGTTAATTCATAATCTATGAGTTTTCCATCATGCTAACATCTCCCCTCAAATTGATGCTGGTGGATCTAGAAGCATCAATTTGCCCACTAGAAACTGATGACATTGTCGTGCCATGGATTTTGTAAATGCATCAGCTATTTAAAGATCACTGGACACATGTGAAAAAGTAATGACTCCATTATCTACAGCTTCTCGTATATAATGACAGTCTACTTCGATGTGTTTGGTCCTCTCGTGATAAATAAGATTAGTAGCAATCTGAATAGCACTTGTATTATCGGTATGAAGTGGAGTAGTACTAGATTGAGGAAATTCAATCTCAGCCAATAATCCACGAAGCCATACAACCTTAGAGCAAGCAGTAGACATAGATTGATAGTCAGCCTCTGTTGAAGATTTTGAGACACGATCTTGTTTCTTACTCTTCCAAGATATCAAGGAATCTCCAAGAAACATGCACCAACTAGAAAATGAATGACGGGTATCGGGACATCACGCCCAGTCAGAATCACTAAAAGCATTAAGACGAATAAGAGAACCTCTAGGAAAGAATAATCCATGATTAGATGTCCCCAGGAGATATCGAATGATGCGACGAACAGCCACCAAATGGAGATGACGGGGAGCTTGCATAAATTGACTAGTTTGTTGAACTGCAAAAGAGATGTCAGGCCTGGGAATAGTTAGGTAATTTAAGCTCCCAACTAATTGCCTAAATATAGTTGGATCAATAAGAAGATCATCTTCCTCATGATGATACTTTACATTCAATTCTAATGGAGTATCTATGAAGGAGGAACCTTGAATACCAGCCAAAGAAATCAGATCTTGAGTATATTTGTGTTGGTTTGGAAACACACTTGAAGAATCATTATGAACTTACAATCCCAAGAAATATGTAAGAGTACCAAGATATTTCATATGAAAAGAATTCTTAAGTTGTTGTTGGAGGCTAGTGATTAGTGAAGAATTAGTTCCTGTGATAATAATGTCATCTACATATACCAAAAGAAGAACACAACCTGTAGATATTTTTCGAAGAAACAAAGATGAGTCATATTTCCTCTGCTCAAAAGAGAATTGCAGCAAAGTAGATCAAAATTTGTCAAAGCAAGCTCTGGGGGCTTGTTTTAATCCATACAAAGATTGTTTCAATTTGCATAAATCAGATATAGGTGATGAAAACAAACCAGGTGGAGGTTTCATATAAATATCTTCTTTGGGATCACCATGAAGAAAAGCATTTTTGACATCCATTTGATGAAGAAACCAGTTTTGTGAAGCAGCAATGGCAATAATAGTTCGCACCGTAGTCATTTTTGCTACTAGTGCAAAAGTCTCCTCATAGTTCACACCATACTCCAGTCTGTTACCAAGAATAATCAACCGAGCTTTGTACTAATCAAGAATTCCATCAGAATGAATTTTAATTGAATAAACACATTTACACCCAATTGGGCGGACATTTGAAAGACATGAAACGATATCCCATGTGTCATTATCTTCAAGATCCAAAGTTCTTCCTCCATTGCTTTCTACCAACATTCATGCTTGAAAGCTTATAAGTAACAAGTTGAAACATAAATGGTTGATAAAGTAGAGGAAAATCCATACCAATTAGGAGTACGAGATACTCTGGTAGATCGTCGAGTGGGCTCAAAAGGAGCAACCTTTAAAGAATTATCAAATTCTAGTTATAGAACAGTCTCAGGTGGTAGATCAATATCGAAAGGCGGTAAAGTTGGCCGCCGTCGTTCATACAAAAATACAGGTTTGAACCTCTTAGAAGAATAGGACAAATCCTCAAAAGTAGGAAGAAGAGGAGAAAAAGGAGATGACTCAACATGAGTAGGAAAGAAATACTGATTCTAAAAAAAAAAACATTTCTAGAAACACAAAATTTATTAGAACATGGATCATAACAGATAAAACCTTTCTGTGAAGTACTATAATCCAAAAAGGCACATTTAGTAGACTGAACAAAAAGCTTATTGCACTGAGAAGGAGGCAGATGCATAAAACAAATACTACCAAATGTATGAAAATTATCATAGCTAGGATTTTTATGATAAAAACAAAAATATGGAGATTCAAGATTTAACACTTTAGATGGTAGTCTATTAATTAAGTAGACAACAGTAGACAAAGCTTCCACCCAATAATTAGATGGAATAGAGGACTCAATCAATAAATGTAATACCTCAGGTGCTACGATCATATGAACATATACAAGAGTAGGCTAAATGAAAGAAAGGTGAATAAGCATGCACTGGACACTAGCATGAGAAGAAGGAAAGAGCTGAGGCACAGAGGTGAGTCACGGCAGGACTCACGTGACGTGAGTCCCACCCACGTGATGTGGGTGGCTGTCGTGACCAATTTCAGCGAGTTGGAAAAACAGTCTGATTTCCACGGCAGGAGTCACGTGGCGTGACTCCCACTCACTTGACGTGAGTGGGTGCCATGGATGAAGTTCAGAAACTTGGAATTTTCGTCTGATTTACACAAAACCAACCTACGTGGCGTGACTGGGTCCACGACACCAGTCACGATACCGTGGAATTTTGTCGTCTTTGTTGACCTATTTTGATCGAATGGAATGTTTGTGTAGGACCCATTCACTATGTTGGACTGGACTTATCTGATATGTTTGAGGCCCAATTAACATATAACAAGACATGGGCCTAAACAAGAAAAGAAATGATCCATTTAACATGGACCGGTCAAGGATAGACTTGACATGAGGCCCTATATAAGGGCAAAATTCAGATTTTTATTCATTAGAACTCTCATGTCTTTCTATATATTTCTAAAGACATTCTCATCTCACAAAACCCTAAGGCAACAACACTTGTTGGGACAAGATCATCTCTTTGCAACTATTGGTAAGTGATTACTCTTGTGAATTAACATATTATATATATGAAAGATGGTGTAGATCATGTTGGTTATGCTTGAAAGTATTGAGTAGTGCATTTTTGGCTCCTTGCTAAAAAATGTGTCATCCTTGTGATTTGAACTTGAAAGGGGACGTGAGGTTTTGGTGAAAGTGAATGGTATGGAGGAGATACCAACATGTATGATGTGATTATGTCCCTAACCTGATTTCTCTTTGTGTATAACTTGTGGGATTGGGTTATGATGTCTTGGTCAATGTGGGGAATGTTGTCGTATTGTTGGTGATAATATTGTAAAGGGTGAAATGTAACTTATTGTCGTCTTATGCACTTGTGTTGTAGAATAACACGTAAGTAAGAAGCAGGATTATCTTATTCACATATAGGACTATGTATTCATATTGGAAGGCTAAAGTATGTAGGGTTTCCCTTTTCGTGACCTTTGGCCACACCTATTATTCATATCAGGACATTCCACTTGGAAATGTTTTCATGTCTCTTGTCTATTGATAAAGATACCAAAGATATTCCAAAGTTCCAATAACGTTATAACCACCAATGTATCAATCTCACAAAATGCAAGGAAATAAAGTAATGCATATGTGTTTGAGTACGGGTGGTAGCTTTGGGGACGAAAGCCTAGCTCAAGCCAATCCCGATTGATTATGGGATACAGGGGGTAGCTTTGGGGGCGAAAGCCTAGCTCGAGCTGAACCTGCTTTGTTGATTTTTGGGTGGTAGATCTGGGGGCATAAGCCTAGCTCGAGCCGATTCCAATATTATTTACCACTGATTAGTTAGTCCCGTGAATTTGATGATCGATATATGACCGTAAAATAAAAGAAAGCAATGAACGTAAGGTACTTGGTTCCATACATACAAAACGGTTGTTTATCCATATTGTATACTCACTTGTCTATGATTTTATTGAAATTCCTATATTTCTTCTATTTGCTTATAGCCTTACATACTCTGTACATTCTTCGTACTAACGTCTCTTGGGGGACTTCCCTTATTTTTTGCATGCACAGGTGCTAGTAGACCTCCACTGTAGATTGCTGATCTTTTGCCGATCATTGGTGAGCTCCAGTTGGTTTGAGGCTTTTCGAGTGTCATATGTACATTTGTTTTGGGTATGATAATTGTTGCATAAAGCGGGGACTTGTACCGACTATAGGTTGGTTGTGTATATGTATCTGTTAGAGGCTTTGTGGGCCATGGTACAGACAGACATAGAGGTGTCTTACCTTTTTGACTTGATGGCCCTAACGGTCAAGTTTCATTTATATGTATCATATGTTTCTCCATGACTTTCACCTTTAGCATCTTGTATCACGTAGTGATTTTCATTTAGTTGCATGCGTATGAGGGTACAAGAACGAAGATCGGTTCTCTCGGGCTTTGACGACTTCGGGTGCCAGTCCGCCCCGTTGAAATTCGAGGTGTGACAAAAGTGGTATCAAAGCGAGGTTGTCCTAGGGTGTCTACAAAGCCATGTCTGAGTAGAGTCTTGCTTATGGATGTGTTGTGCACCACATTTATAAGTAGGAGGCTACGGTACATCTAGGAGTTGTTTCTTTTCTTCATTTCTAGATTGTGCAATAGAGCTAATGTTATAAGTGGAGTCGTATCTAACCATTTGAATTGGTTTTCTTATGTTATAGAATATTCCAATTGCAAGGAAAGGTAGAGGTAAAAGTAAAAAGATAGACAGGATTGTTGGAGAGGGCACTAGTAGACCACCACCTAGTCAGGGTGAAGCTGAAAGTGAATTTGCATCACGGGCTTCTTCTACTTTTCCAACTCCAGAAGAGCCAAGGGGAAGAGAAGGACCTGCAGAACCGCCCGTTAATGACATAGAGCAGGATCTCAGAAATGCGGTTCAAATATTGACTCAGCTCGTAGCCGCACAAATCCAAGGATGAGTTGGTCCAATGACAAGTGATGATGGTGCAGCCAGGGCAGCGAGTCGACGGACCCAGGATTTTTCTGAAACTAGATCCTACAACGTTTACCGAGTCCAATCTTAAGGGGAACCCGCAAGATTTTATAGATCAAATCCAAAGGGCTTTGGAGGTCATGCACGTGACTGGTTGTCACGCCCTGAATTCCATTCGAGACGGACTGGCACCCGAAGTCGTTGAGGCCTGAGAGAACCAATCTTTGCTCATGTATATTCATATGCACGTCTCTATATAAATAGCATTCTATCTCATGCAACTTATGAAATACCCATGGCAGGAGTCATGGCAAACATATACTATATATGAAACTTGGCCGTTAGGGCCATTAAGTCAAAATAGGCATTCATCTCTTACATTCGTCTTCCTACATCCGTCTACAAAGCCTCTAGAGATACCTGTACATATCCAACCTACAGTCGAGACAAGTCCCCACTTTATACAACATTTACAATGCAAAAACCAAAATCAATGTACACTCGAGACTCGAAAAGCCCCGAACCAACTGGAGCTCACCAATGATCCGCGGATGACTCGTAGCCCACAGTGGAGGTCTACTAGTACCTGTGTCTGCAGAAAGTAAGGTAAGTTCCCCCAAGGGGGTCAGTACGAAAAATGTACTGAGTATGTAAGGCTATAAGAAACTACATCATACATAAGAATGTCAACGGAATCAATATAAGAGAAATAGTCCATATGGATAAACCGTCTTTTTGAATGTGAGGAACCATGTTCATTATGTTTATTACGTTATTTGACTTTACGTTATTTCCTTCATTCGTCACTCACTCCTTCATTCATTAATCATCCTTCCATTCATATAATAACCGGTCCCTAAGCTGATCAGTGGGTAATCAATAGTTTTTGGGATCGACCCATGCTAGACTTTTCTTTTGCCCCTGGGATACCACCTGTAGTAGCGGGATTGACCCGTGCTAGGTGTTCTTTTCACCCCTGGGATACCACCCGAGATATTGGAATCAACCCACGCTAGGTATTTTAACCCCTGGGATACCACCCAAGAATAAAGACGTTATTCCCTCACTTCTTCAATCTTGGAAATAGATCATTCGATGATTATGTTATTATTGGAACTTTTGAATGTAACATTATTGGAACTTGGAATCATGTCCACCATTATGTGACACATGACTTACAATAGATCAAGAATAAGGTATATATGATTAAAAATAGATGATAACCTGAAATGGGATACCTTAGAATATTTCGGAAATGAACAAGTATAGTGACAAGGTGAATACAATATGCTGCAGAAGGATACAGAAAGAGTAACCTTACATACCTTATCTTCCCAATATGAATACAACATTTCTATATGTGAAGACAATAATCCAGCTCCTTCCTTACGTCTTACTCTACAACACAAGTACATAATGGAACCAACATTAACCACAAGCTACATTCCAAGTGCATAAGACGACAATGAGTTACATGACTGCCATATAACGTCATATCACCCTTTACAATATCATTTACTGCATTACCATACCAATAACACCACAACATGCCACACATCAACCATGACATCATAAACCAATAGTATTTCACACCAAGTTTATACTTTACACTTCCTCATTAACACCACGTCGCATTTACTCAATCAAGTCGTCTCCATAGCTTTCACAATAATACATTAAAGACCATCCATAATTGATACAATTCAAAATACCTCTGGTACACTCCTTTAAAGTCATTTAAAAGGTACCATAAGTTGATAATTGCATCCATAAAGGGTATAGGGGTTTCGGGGGGTCAAAGAGATGCAAAAACATGCAAAATGGGGTTTGGGGCTGACCTGCGAAGCCACCTGCGCCCGCAGGTGGTTGAGGTGTGTCCGCAGGTGCCCCTTGGCAGTTTCCAGGGTCACCTGCATTGGCATCTCCGCCCGCAGGTGCCCCACCCGCGAGGGCGGATTCCCGTTTCAACCTCCGGGGGTCATTTTAGGATCCTTTTTCGCAATGAATGGTCCATGATCATAAATAAACTTCTCTTAAAATATTTTAGATCATCTTATATTCCAAATAACAGTCATGGTTTCACAACACACATAAACATCACCAAAACTACATTTTTCCCTTCAATACGCCACCGGTTCCATGTACAGTTTCACAACAACAATTCCAAATTTTATACACAATGAGAAAGTAAGTTAAGTAAATAACCACCTAATAAATGTTAATATGTAATCCATCAAATTCACTTCCTTCAAGACCACAAGTCTATTTTCAAGTTTACAGGGCAAAACCCTTCACCGATTAAGCAAACATAAATTGTTTTGCACATAGTGAACTTCTCACACTTCACCAACATAACCAACATGATCTACACCATATTACATGAATATAATATATTAAACCATGATATTATACACTTACCCAAGCTTTCAAAGGAGTGATCTTTCCCAAAGAGGATGATAGCTTAGTGTTTGAGTTGAGAGAATGTTGTGGAAAATTCTAGATTTTGGCATGTGTAATGAAATGAATAAAAATCAGATTTTTGGTGCCTTTTATAGACCCTTAATGGTCACCCTTATCCATCTTTTGGTCAATAATTAATGTGTTGATTTGGTCAAAAAAAGAATGAATCATTTCCTTCTTGTTGGGCCATGTCTTTTACCTAATTTTGGGCCTTAAATTGAGCCCATTTGCACAAGATTTGTTTAGCCCAATAACTTCCATGAATAATATACCATTTATCACAACTCAATTAATTCCATGAACATTAGGGTAGTCGCGTGAGTTCTGAAAGGTACGGGGTGTTAGATCCTTCCCCCCTTAGGAACATTCGTCCTCGAATGTTAATAACATTATCTCATTGAAACAAATTTAACTCTAAGCGTATCATTCATGTTATCATATAAACATGATACTTGTAGAGACTTACTTGTTATTTCTTCTGTTTACGACAAACACAAGTACTTGAGATTTCATCATTCCTTCGGTTTCCCATGTGATTCCGTCTACTTACTGATTTCTCAAATAGTACCTTTACAGAAATTACTTATTTTTTTGTTTAATCCTCTCACTTATCTATCAAGAATAATAATAGGTACTTCTTCATGCATGATATCCTCCATAACTTGTACATCTCTCCCATGCATTTTCGAAGCATTAAAACATGGAACACTGAATGAATTGTGGGGAGTTCTTGGGGTAGTGCTAATTTATATACTACTTAACCAAATCTTCAGGTAATCTCATACGGCGCGTTATATAGGTCCAACTTTCATTTCTTTCCAAATCTCATTACCTCTTTCATTGGTGACACTGACAAAACTACCCAATCACCTATGGCCAATTCTAATTCCCTTCTTCTAATATCGGCATATGACTTGTGTCGACTTTGGGATGTTTGTAGCCACTGTTGTATTACCTTGACTTTCTCTATATCTTGACGAACAAGATTTGGCCCGAGTAAAGCAGTCTCACCTGCTTCAAACCATCCACTTGGAAATCTACACTTTCTCCTATATAAGATTCATAAGGTGTCATTTTGATACTTGAATGATAACTATTATTGTAGGAAAATTCCATAAGACGTAAATGACCATCCCAACTACTTTTAAAGTTCAATGTGCAAGCTCGTAACATATCTTCAAGTGTTTGGATGGTACATTCTGTTTGTCTATCGGTCTGATATAATAGAAATTTGAAATCCCATATAATCATGCTATCTCTTTAACATACAACCTTGTATAATTTCCAGCTGTACAAGTGGTCCTGATAGGTAAAAAGTGTGCTACCTGGTAATTCTGTCAACTTTCATCAACATGGAACCAAATTTCCGAAATGTACGAGGAAAGCTTGTGATAAAATCCATGTTAATCATATCCCTCTTTTCAAACTGGAAGATTCCTGGATTGCATATAACCTTCAAATTTCTGATGCTCTACTTTTACCTGTTGACATTTTGGACATTGAGCTACAAATTCTGTCATATTCTTCTTCTTTATGTTGCCTTACCAATACATCTCTTCCAAACCATGGTACATTTTGGTTGCTCCCGAATGAATCGCATACCGTGAATGATGTGCTTCTGTCATACTTCATTTCCTTAGCTTATCTATATTTGGTATTCATAATCTACCTTGATATTGAAGTATTCCTCCCTTATGTAAGCTCAAGTACCTTTTGTCGAACTTCATTGTACATTCTTTTTCACTTGAAATAAAATAGGATTTACATATTGTTTCTTCTTTACCTCAGCTAGTAAAGAAGATTCCGCTGTACTTTTCACAATAATCCCTTCATCTGTAGACTCAAGAAGACGAACTCCTAAGCTGACTAGTTAGAGTAAATCCATGACTATATCCTGCCTTACCGTCAATTATCTATTAGTGCTCCCTATTGCTTTACAGCTTATTATATTTGCTTTTCCTGGATGACATAAGACATTAATATCAGAATCTTTTGACGGCTCAAGCCACCTTCGTTACCTCAGATTTGTGCCCTTCCTCTTAAAGATGTATCTCAAACTCTTATGATCTGTTTATCTACCAATATAAACCCCATCCAAATAATGGCACCACATTTTTTTTTTAAAACAAGTGTCACGACAGCTAACTCAACATCATGTGTTGGATAATTTCTTTATTCATATAGATGCAATTGTCCTAAAGCATAAGCTATCACATTACTGTGCTGTATCCATACACCTCCGAGGTCAATCCCGGAAGCATCACAATATACTGCATACCCTTTTGTGCCTTTGAAAAGTACTAAAACTAATATGGAGGTTAATTTATCTTCCAGCTCTAGGGAACTTTCCTCACATGCATCGTTCTACTGAAACTTGATTTCCTTGTGTGTTTTAGCTTCGTTAATGGTGCAGCAATAGAAGAAAACCCTTCCACAATTCTTCTGTAATAACCTGCCAATCTAAGAGAACTACGAATCTCTGTAGGCGTCATAGGTCCTGGCCAATTTTTTTCCACCGCCTCAATCTTTTGAGTATCAGCTCGAATTCCTTCATTTGACACAATGTGACCCAAGAATGCTATGAATTTTTAACCAAAATTCACGCTTGGAGAACTTAGCATACAATTTACGATCCCGGAGAATCTGTAACACCTGCCGTAAGTGATTGTCATGGTCCTCTTGTGATCTCGAATAAACCAGAATATCATCCATAAATACCATCACGAACACGTCTAAAAATGGCTTAAACACCCTATTTATCAAATCCATGAAAACAACTGGTGCATTTGTTAGTCAAAATGACCTAACTAAAAACTCGTAGTGACCATACCGCATTCGGAAAGCTGTCTTGGGTATATCCTTCTCTCCAACCCTTACTTGGTAATAACCCAATTTTTAAACTAATCCTTCATAAATATTTGGTACCTTGTAACCGATCAAATAAATCATCAACTCTAGGGAGGGAATATTTATTCTTAATTGTCACTTTATGCAATTGTCGATAGTCAATACACATTCTCAATGTGCCCTTTCATTTTTCATTTTTTTTCTTTCAAATTAACAAGGATGCACCCTAAAGGGGCATACTAGATCTTAGGTATCCCTTTTCCAACAAGTCTTTTAATTGCTCTTGTTACTTCCCGTTCTGGAGGCAACCCAGAAGATCTACAGGAATGTCTCAAGAATTTCATTTACCACCGGAATCGATTGAAGTGTTGGTGGTTCCACATCACACTTACTAAGTGACATATGTACCCCTTGGTGTACCATGTTCTTTGCCTTATTATGAAAAATAATTTTACCTCTCGGTGCTCCAACATTACCCTTTCATTCAAGAACATTCTTTGTGGAAAATAAGGATGTAATTTCTTAGTTCGGCAATCTACTGTGGCCTAACAAGAAGCCAACCAATTCATACCTATTATAACATCAAAATCTACCATTTCCTACTCAATAAGATCAACCAATGTATCATAGTCACAAACAGTTACTATACCATTGCGATATACTCTTTTAATTACAATAGGTTTACCAACTGGTGTAGAAACTTCAAATGGCTTAACTAGTAATTCTGGTGTTCCTTTAAGAATTATTTTTGCAATCAATGGAGTAACATCTGATAATGTAGAACCGGATCAATCAATGCAAATTCATTATGTGAAAAGACAGATAATATACCTGTCACTTCATTAGGAACAGCCTCCGAGTCCAGCCAATCCGCTATGGCATAGGTACGGTCCTGAATTCCACTCGAACTAGCTACTCCTCTAACACCTCTACCACGATCAGCAGGTTGTGCACCTCTACCTAGAGGAGGCACTGATGATGTCGATGCGACGGTTGGTCCTGTAGGTCGTGCCATGCCACCCGTGTTCCTTCGTGGACACCCTCTTACTATGTGCCTTGGCACGCCGCAAAAATAACAGACATTCATTTTGACCCGGCATTCACCTGCATGAAACTTCCTGCATTGCTGACACAACTAACGAAAAGACCTCGAGTGGTTCACACCTCCTTGGGTTTGATACCCCACTGCCCGTAAATACTGAGTTCTACTTCTTTACCCAATCTGGTTGCTTCTAATCCCTTGGAATAGAGGGGGAGAATTTGTTGTGGGATGGGAAATGATGGCCTAAGCGGTTTGTGAATAATCCGAGGCCCAAATCCTCCTTGGGACGCCATGATTTGTCCCATGGGTTTAGCCTTTTTTGACAATCCTTCTTCCAATTCTTGCATCCTCCTCCTCTGCCTCTGTCCCTACTTCTGCTGCACAAGAGCTTGTATTTGAGCTTGTATAGCAACTACACGGGTCAATATTTGTACCGCACTTATTAAATCTTGCTCAATAGTATTAACGGGCAATTCCAAAGATACTTCTCTCCTTCTCAGCTCTTCTGGAGCTGGGAAAGTAGAAGTACCCCGCGATGTAAATTCAATATCAGCTCCATCTTGATTAGCTTGGTCAGGTGGTGGTCTACTCGATCCTTCTTCGGCAAGCATAACTACCTGCTGACCCTTGCCCTTACCTCGTCTTGTCATAGACATTTTACTATAACAAAGAAAACCAATTACAGTGGTCAGATATACTTCCACCTACAATATTAGCTCTATTGCACGATCTAGAAATGAAGAAAAGAAAACAACCCCTAAATTTCCCGTATCCTCCTACTTATAAATGTGGTGCACAACACATCCATAAGCAAGACTCTACTCAGACACGGCTTTGTAGACACCCTTAGGACGACCTGCTCTGATACCATTTTTTTCACGCCCCGAATCCCATTCGAGATGGACTGGCACCCGAACCCATTGAGGCCCGAGAGAACCAATCTTTGCTCATGTACATTCATATGCACGTCTCTATATGAATAACATTCTATCTCATGCAACTTATGAAATACCCATGGCAGGAGTCATGGCAAATATATACTATATATGAAACTTGGCCGTTAGGGCCATTAAGTCAAAATAGACATTCATCTCTTACATTCATCTTCCCAAATCCGTCTACAAAGCCTCTACAGATATCTGTACATAGCCAACCTACAGTAGGGATAAGTCCCCGCTTTATACAACATTTACAATGCAAAAACCAAAATTAATGTACACTTGAGACTCGGAAAGCCCCGAACCAACTGGAGCTCACCAATGATCCGCGGATGACTCGTAGCCTACAGAAGAGGTCTAATAGTACCTATGCCTGCAGCAAGTAAGGTAAGTTCCCCCAAGGGGGTCAGTACGAAAAATGTACTGAGTATGTAAGGCTATAAGAAACTACATCATACATAAGAATGTCAATGGAATCAATATAAGAGAAATAGTCAATATGGATAAACCGTCTTTTTGAATGTGAGGAACCATGTTCATTATGTTTATTACGTTCTTTGACTATACGTTCTTTCCTTTATTCGTCACTCACTCCTTCATTCATTACTCATCCTTCCATTCATATAATGCCCGGGCCCCAAGCTGATCAGTCGGTAATCAATAGTTTTTGGGATCGACCCATGCTAGGCTTTACTTTTTCCCCTGGGATACCACCCGTAGTAGTGGGATTGACCCATGCTATGTGTTCTTTTCACCCCTGGGATACCACCCGAGATATTGGGATCGACCCATGCTAGGTATTTTAACCCCTGGGATACCACCCAAGAATAAAGAAGTTATTCCCTCACTTCTTCAATCTTGGAAATAGATCATTCGATGATTATGTTATTATTAGAACTTTTGACTGTAACATTATTGGACCTTGGAATCATGTCCACCATTATGTGACACATGACTTACAATAGATCAAGAATAAGGTATACATGATTAACAATAGATGATAACCTGAAATGGGATACCTTAGAATATTTCGGAAATGAACAAGTACAGTGACAAGGTGAATACTATATGCTGCAGAAGCATACAGAAAGAGTAACCTTACATACCTTATCTTCCCAATATGAATACAACAATTCTATATGTGAAGAAAATAACCCAGCTCCTTCCTTACGTCTTACTCTACAACACAAGTACATAACGAAACCAACATTAACCACAAGCTACATTCCAAGTGCATAAGACGACAATGAGTTACATGACTGCCATATAACGTCATTTCACCCTTTACAATATCATTTAATGCATTACCATACCAATAACACCACAACATACACATCAACAATGACATCATAAACCAATAGTATTTCACACCAAGTTTATACTTTACACTTCCTCATTAACACCACGTCGCATTTACTCAATCAAGTCGTCTCCATAGCTTTCACAATAATACATTAAAGACCATCCATAATTGATAAAATTCAAAAAACCTTTGGTACACTCCTTTAAAGTCATTTAAAAGGTACCATAAGTTGATAATTGCATCCATAAAGGGTATAGGGGTTTCGGGGGGTCAAAGAGATGCAAAAACATGCGAAACGGGGTTCTGGGCTGACCTACGAAGCCAAATGCACACACAGGTGGGTGAGGTACATCCTCAGGTGCCCCTTGGCAGTTTCCAGGGTCACCAGCATTGGCATCTGCGCCCGCAGGTGCCCCAACCGCAAGGGCGGACGCCCGTTTCAGGCTCCGGGGGTCATTTTGGGGTCCTTTTTTGCAATGAATAGTCAATGATCATAAATAAACTTCTATTAAAATAATTTAGATCATATTATATGCCAACAAACAGCCATGGTTTCACAACGCACATAAAAATCACCAAAACTATATTTTTCCCTTCAATACGCCACCGGTTCCATGTACAGTTTCACAACAACAATTCCAAATGTTATACACAATGAGAAAGTAAGTTAAGGAAATAACCACATCATACATGTTAATATGTAATCCATCAAATTCACTTCCTTCAAGACCACAAGTCTATTTTCAAGTTTACAGGGCAAAACCCTTCACCGATTAAGCAAACATAAATTGTTTCGCACATAGTGAACTTCTCACACTTCACCAACATAACCAACATGATATAAACCATATTCCATGCATATAATATATTAAACCATTAGATTATACACTTACCCAAGCTTTCAAAGGAGTGATCTTGCCCAAAGAGGATGATAGCTTAGGGTTTGAGATGAGAGAATGTTGTGGAAAATTCTAGATTTTGGCATGTGTAATGAAATGAATAAAAATCAGATTTTTGGTGCCTTTTATAGACCCTTAATGATCATCCTTATCCATCTTTTGTTCAATAATTAATGTGTTAATTTGGTCAAAAGAAGAATGGATCATTTCCTTCTTGTTGGGCCATGTCATTTAACTAATTTTGGGCCTTAAATTGAGCCCATTTGCACAAGATTTGTTTAGCCCAATAACTTCCATGAATAATATACCATTTATCACAACTCAATTAATTCCATAAACATTAGGGTAGTCGCGTGAGTTTTGAAAGGTACGGGGTGTTACACTGGTGTATAAATAGTTGAACTTGTGGCCTATAGATTGAAAGGTGAAGCTATATTATGGTATGAGGAATGGAAAATATCGAAGGGTATTGATGTACTTTCAGCTGGATGGGAGGAATTTAAAACGGCTTTTCTTGATCACTACCTCCCATATGAGATCCGGGAGACACGTGCAGGCCAGTTTCTAAATCTGCGTCAAGGGAACATGAGTGTGAGAGAGTACAGTATGCAGTTTAATTCTTTGGCTCGATATACTCCAAATGTAGTGGCCACAATGACAGATAGAGTCCATCGATATGTGGACAGATTGGAGCCATATTTGGTACGGGACTGCACTATTGCTGCTTTGAACAGAGACATGGACATAGCTAGAATTCAGGTTTTCGCACAAAAAATGGAAGATCAGAGGCAAAGAAGAAGGGTACACGAGTTTGAAAGAGGGCCATCAAAAGGGCTAGGCCTATGGAACAGTCTATAGCGTCCCAAGGGGAACTCAGACCTCGGGGTTTTCATAGACCGCCTTTGCCTAGACCATCATTTTCTCATACCACAGCAGGCACTTCATCCCAGTTCTGAGGGTCTAGTAGCGGTTATGTTGGGCAAAGTAGTGGCTTCAGTTCACAGACTGCAAGGTTTCCTCGTCCGCCGTGTCAACTTTATGGAAGGCTTCACTTAGGTGAATGCCGGTTTGGGACAAATGCTTGTTTTTGGTGCGGTATGGAGGGTCACATAATGCGAGAATGCCCATAAAGAGGCTTAGGTAATGTGGCGCAACCTACGGGATCAACCGCTATATCTTCATCATCGGTTCCTTCCTTCGATAGAGGTGTACAGCCTATGGGGCTTGGTAGGGATGCGAGAGGAGCAACCAGTTCTAGTAGGGTACAGAACCGTACCTATGCTCTAGTGGACAGGCAGATTTCGAAGGTTTCTCCAGATGTCGTTACAGGTATATTATCCATTTTATCATATCCTGTATATGCATTAATTGATCCGGGTTCTACATTATCATATGTCACTTCATTGATTGCAGAAAAATTCAAAAGAACACCAAAATTATTAGCTCAGTCATTTGAGGTATCTACGCCTGTCGGTGAATCCATTATAGCTAAGAGGGTTTATCGTAACTGCATAGTCACTGTTGGTGGTCATGATACGTTGGACGACCTTATTGAAATAGAGATGGTGGATTTTGATGTTATAATGGGCATGGATTGGTTGGCTTCTTGCTATGCCATGGTGGATTGCCAAGCTAAAAAGGTATCTTTTCATTTTCCGCACATGATCGATCTTGAATGGGAGGGTAATGTTGGTGCACCTAGAGGTAAATTTATTTCTTATCTCAAGGTAAGGAAAATGATCGCCAAAGGATATATATGCCACTTAGTGAGAGTGCATGATATTGATGCGAAAGCACCAACTCCTCAGTCGGTTCCATTGGTCAATGAATTTCTTGATGCATTTCCAGAGGATCTTCCCTGTTTTCCTCCAGAATAGGAAGTAGAATTTGGCATCGATGTAAATCCAGGCACTCAGCCTATTTCTATTCCCCCGTATAAAATGGCTCCAATAGAATTGTGTGAATTAAAGGACCAATTGAAAGATTTTCTGGACAAGGGCTTCATCAGGCCTAGTATATCCCCGTAGGGTGCACCGATATTGTTTGTACAGAAGAAATATGGCACATTGAGAATGTGCATTGACTGTCGGCAATTGAATAAGGTAACGATCAAGAACAAATATCCCCTTCCCAGAATTAATGATTTGTTTGATCCGTTATAGGGTGTCAAGTGTTTTTCAAAGATTAACTTGAGGTCGGGTTACCATCAAGTCAGAGTTAGAGAAACAGATATACCCAAGACAGCTTTTTGAACACGGTATGGTCACTCCGAATTTTTAGTCATGTCATTTGGACTAACAAATGCACCAGTTGTTTTCATGGATTTGATGAAAAGGGTGTTTAAGCCATTTCTAGACGTGTTCATGATGGTGTTCATAGATGATATCCTGGTCTATTCGAGATCACAAGAGGACCATGCTAATCACTTACGAAAAGTATTACAAATTCTCCGTGAGCGTAAGTTGTATGCAAAGTTCTCTAAATGTGAATTTTGGTTGAAATCCGTCGCATTCTTGGGTCACATTATGTCAGATGAAGGGATACGAGTTGATACGCAAAAGATTGATGTGGTGAAAAATTGTTCAAGGCCTACGATGCCCACGGAAATTCATAGCTTCCTGGGGTTGGCAGGATACTATCGAAGATTTGTTGAAGGGTTTTATTCCATTTCTGCACCTTTAACGAAGCTTACACACAAGGCAGTCAAATTTCAATGGAATGATGCATGTGAGAAAAGTTTTCAAGAGCTGAAAGATAAATTGACTTCTACACCGGTGTTAATACTTCTGGAAGGCACCGAAGGTTACGCAGTATATTGTGATGGTTTCGGAATTGGTCTAGGGTGTGTATTGATGCAACACGGTAATGTAATAGCATATGCCTCACGACAGTTGCGGCCACACGAGAGAAACTATCCCCCACATCATTTTGAGTTAGCAACGATGGTTTTTTTCTTTAAAGATATGGCGTCATTATTTATATGGAGTTCACGTTGATATCTATACTGATCACAAAAGTTTGCAATATATCTTTAAGCATAAGGAGCTCAATTTGAGGCAACGAAGGTTGTTAGAGCTCTTAAAAGACTATGAGATTGATATTCTCTGTCATCACAGAAAAGTAAATGTTATAGCTGATGCATTGAGCCGCAAGGCAGTAGGAAGCACTAGTGACCGGTTGACTAAAAAGCAAGAGATAATCAAAGATTTACATCAACTAGACAGCTTGGGAGTTCGCCTTCTTGAATCTCCAGAAGAAGGGATTATTGTGCAACACGCAGCAGACTCTTCCTTAATAGCTGAGGTAAAGGAGAAACAGTATGCAAATCCTATTCTATAGCAGCTGAGAGAGAATGTGCAGCAAGAGTTGACCAAAGCATTTGATCTGACACAAGAAGGAGCACTTCAATGCCAAGGAAGATTATGTATACCGGATGTAGCTGAGATGATGAAGCAGATTATGATAGATTCATACCATTCACGATATTTGATTCATCCGGGATCCACCAAAATGTATCATGATTTGAAAGATATGTATTGGTGGAGAAATATGAAGAAGAACATTGCAGAATTTGTAGCTCAATGTCCAAATTGCCAACAAGTCAAAGTAGAGCATCAGAAACCAAGAGGGTATATGCAATGTATCAATCTTCCAGTCTGGAAATGGGATATGATTAATATGTATTTCATCACCGATTTGCCTCGTACACTACGGAAATTTGATTCTATATGGGTTATAGTTGACAGGCTTACTAAGTCAGCGCATTTCCTATCAGTTATGACAACTTATACAGCTGAAGATTACGCAAGGTTGTATGTCAAAGAGGTAGTACGATTACACGGGATTCCACTCTATTATCTCAGATCGAGGAGCTCAATTTACTGCACATTTCTGGAAATCTTTTCAGACGAGCTTGGGTACACAGGTCAATTTGAGTACGGCTTTTCATCCTCAAACAGATGGACAAGCAGAGCGTACTATCCAAACACTTGAAGATATGCTACGGGCGTGCACATTGGACTTTAAAGGTAGTTGGGATGATCATCTTCCTCTCATTGAATTTGCCTACAACAATAGCTATCATTCAAGTATTAAAATGGAACCTTATGAAGCTTTATATGGAAGAAAATGTCGATCACCAATTGGATGGTTTGAAGCTGGTGAAACTGCTTTACTTGGGCCAGATCTTGTTCACCAAGCAATGGAGAAAGTTAAAGTGATCTAACAGCGACTACAAATGGCCCAAAGTCAACACAAGTCATACGCTGATGTTAGACGACGAGGGCTCGAATTTGCCATAGGCTATTGGGTATTCGTGAAGGTGTCGCCAATGAAAGGGGTAATGAGATTTGGAAAGAAAGGAAAGTTGAGTCCACGTTATATAGGCCTATATGAAATTGTTCGAAGATTTGGGCAATTTGCATATGAATTGGCACTACCCCATGAACTCTCCACAGTTCATCCACTATTTCATGTTTCGATGCTTCGAAAGTGCATGGGAGATCCATCTCGTATTGCACCCGTGGAAGATGTGCATGCTACGGAGGATCTCACCTATGAAGAAATACCTATTGCTATTCTGGATAGACAAGTGAAGAGATTGAGGAATAAATACGTAACCTCCGTAAAGGTACTTTGTAGAAATCAACAGGTAGAAGAGATCACATGGGAAGCTGAAGAAATGATAAAGTCAAAGTACCCGTATTTATTTCACACGAAAGAAAAAGTTCAAAGTGCGGAATTTGAGCAATAACAAGTAAGTACCTATTTGTATTATGTATAAGTGTATGTGCTAAATGAATTTAAACTTGAACTTGTCTAGATGGGATAACGTTACTAACATTCGAGGACGAATGTTTCTAAGGGGGGAAGAATGTAACACCTCAGGTGCAACGATCATATGAACATATACAAGAGTAGGATAAATGAAAGAAAGGTGAAGAAGCATGTACTAGACACTAGCATGCGAAGAAGGAAAGAGCTGAGGCATAGAGGTGATTCACGGCAGGACTCACGTGACGTGAGTCCTACCCACGTGACGTGGGTGGTTTCCGTGACCAACTTCAGAGAGTTGGAAAAACAGTCTGATTTCCACGGCAGGAGTCACATGGCGTGACTCCCACTCACGTGACATGAGTGGGTGCCATGGATGAACTTCAAAAACTTGGAATTTTTGTCTGATTTCCACGACACCAACCTACGCGGCGTGACTGGGTTCACGACACCAGTCACGATACCATGGAATTTTGTCGTCTTTGTTGACATGTTTTGACCGGATGGAATGTTTAAGTATAGGACCCATTCACTATGTTGGACTGGACTTATTTGATATGTTTGAGGCCCAATTAACATGTAACAAGACATGGGCCTAAACAAGAAAAGAAATGATCCATTTAACATGGACCAAACATGTGGTCAAGGATAGACTTGACATGAGGGCCTATATAAGGTCAAAATTTAGATTTTTATTCATTAGAACTCTCATGTCTTTTTAGATATTTCTAAAGACATTCTCATCTCACAAAACCATAAGGCAACAACACTTGTTGGGACAAGATCATCTCTTTGCAACTATTGGTAAGTGATTACTCTTGTGAATTAACATATTATATATATGAAAGATGGTGTAGATCATGTTGGTTATGCTTGAAAGTATTGAGTAGTGCATTTTTGGCTCCTTGCTAAAAGATGTGTCATCCTTGTGATTTGAACTTGAAAGGGGATGTGAGGTTTTGGTGAAAGTGAATGGTATGGAGGAGATACCAACATGTATGATGTGATTATGTCCCTAACCTGATTTCTCTTTGTGTATAACTTGTGGGATTGGGTTATGATGTCTTGGTCAATATGGGGAATGTTGTCGTATTGTTGGTGACAATATTGTAAAGGGTGAAATTGAACTTATTGTCGTCTTATGCACTTGTGTTGTAGAGTAACACGTAACGAAGGAGCAGGATTATCGTATTCACATATAAGACTGTGTATTCATATTGAAAGGCTAAGGTATGTAAGGTTTTCCTTTTCGTGACCTTTGGCCACACCTATTAGTCATATCAGGACATTCCACTTGGAAATGTTTTCATGTCTCTTGTCTATTGACAAAGGTACCAAAGATGTTCCAAAGTTCCAATAACGTTATAACCACCAATGTATCAATCTCACAAAATGTAAGGAAATAAAGTAATGCATATGTGTTTGAGTATGGGTGGTAGCTTTGGGGGCGAAAGCCTAGCTCAAGCCGATCCCGATTGATTATGGGATACAGGGGGTAGCTCTAGGGGCAAAAGTCTAGCTCGAGCCGAACCTGCTTTGTTGATTTCTAGGTGGTAGCTCTGGGGGCATAAGCCTAGCTCGAGCCGATTCCAATATTATTTATCACTGATCAGTTGGTCCCGGACAGTTGATAATCGATATATGAATGTAAAAGCAAAGAAAGCAATGAACGTAAGGTACTTGGTTCCACACATACAGAACGGTGGTTTATCCATATTGTATACTCACTTGTCTATGATTTTATTGAAATTCCTATATTTCTTCTATTTGCTTATAGCCTTACATACTCTGTACATTCTTCGTACTGACGTCCCTTTGGGGACTTCCCTTATTTACTGCAGGCACAGGTGCTAGTAGACCTCCACTGTAGATTACTGATCTTTTACCGATCATTGGTGAGATCCAGTTGGTTTGGGGCTTTTCGAGTGTCATATGTACATTTGTTTTGGGTATGGTAACTGTTGCATAAAGCGGGGACTTGTCCCGACTGTAGGTTGGTTGTGTATATGTATCTATTAGAGGCTTTGTGGACCATGGTACAGACAGACATAGAGGTGTCTTACCTTTTTGACTTGATGGCCCTAACGGCCAAGTTTCATTTATATGTATCATATGTTTCTCCATGACTTCCGCCTTTAGCGTCTTGTATCACGTAGTGATGTTCATTTAGTTACATACGTATGAGGCTATATGAATGAAGATTGGTTCACTCGGGCCTTGACGGCTTCGGGTGCCAGTCCGCCCCATTGAAATTTGAGGCTTGACAATAAAGTATGAGTGACATCTAAAAGATGATGATTTTTACGTTTAGAAACCCTATTTTGTTGTGGTGTATATGGGCAAGAGCGTTGTGAGATAATTTCTTTTTCAAGCAAAAAATTTTTGAATTCATAAGACATATATTCTCCACCAGAATCAGATCTTAGTAATTTGATGCAAGTAGAAAATTAAGTCTCAATGTAGGCCAAAAATGTCTTGAACATGAAAAATACCTCAGATTTTGAACGAAGAAAATACACCTACGTAAACCGACTATAATCATCTATAAATGTCACAAAGTACTTGAACTGAGCATGAGAAACAATTGGTGAAATGCCCCAAAGATCATTATGAATGACATCAAAACACTTTGTAGAACGACTACCAAAATTAGGAAAAGGAAGAATTTTACTTTTGCCCAATTTACAAGTAAAACAATCAAAGGAAGCAGTGAAAAATTGATTTTTATTCTCCAATAAACCAGAATTTGATAAATGAGACAACACGATAGAATTTTGATGTCCTAAGCGCTTATGCCATACCTCAGTCTTACTAGGTGTAGAAGTACAAGCAAAAGATAGAACACGAGGAATAGAAAAGTGTATAGGAAATAGTCGTCCAACTTTAGTCCCCTTCGCAATGATCGTCCCCGACACCTGATCCTGCACAAGGAAATCATTATGAGAAAAATTCACATCACAATTGTTATCTACTAATTGTCCAACTGAAATAAGGCTAGTGGAGAGCCTTGGTGTTACAAAAACATTGTTAAAAGTTTTAGTAGTATCCCCAACCTTGATAATGGGTAAATTGCTACCATTGGCAACTTGAATTTATGATGGACCATGATACTTATGAACATTTTTTAGCATACTAGCTGAGTTGGTCATATGATTGGAAGCGCCAGAATCAACAAGCCAAAAATTAGATGTAATATCATTACCTTGTAGTCCCAAAGCTGAAAAGGCTGACACGATCATTTGTTTTACCATTTCAGGAGTAAGAACTTGTGTCAAAGATGAGTTCTCAGTAGTGAAACCAGTTATCCCAGCTTGAAAAGCATTGACCTTACAGTTTTGAGGGCGTGTGAGACACTCTTTGATAATGTGTCCTTGCTATTTACAAAAATTAGAAAACTTCCTGCCACAATTGCTAGCAATATAACCATATTCCTTGCAACTGTAGCATTGAGTTTTAGTCATATCCTTACCCTTTTCTTTACCTTGGGCAACAAATGCAACAGCAATATCATTTACTTGCTTGAAAGCATTTTGTGTGACAAAACGTTGCTCTTCATGGAGTAATTCCCTAAAACAAACATCCAAGGAAGGAGACGGGTAACGACTCATCAAGTTAGAATGAATACTCTCAAACTCGGAATGTAACTTCATCAAAAATTGGTCTCTCTTGCTTTGCTCATGAACTGCCTGTATTACAGAAAAAGATTCAGCAGGTATTTTGGCATAAACAATATTTGTAAATTCAGCCCATAAATTCTGAAATCCAGAAAAATTATCCTGAATGGATTGATCTCCTTGAGAGTAATTAGCAATTTCATACTCTAACTGAAAGCATCTTGTTCTATTGTCTTGGTTGTAAACCTTTTATAAATAATCCCACATGACCTTAGCGGTCTTGTAAGGCCTGAAATTAAGAACAATAAGAGGGTTAATTGACCCCAAAAGCCATGTCATCACCCGAGCATCTTTTATCTTCCATTCACCTAACTTTGTAAAATTAGTAGGAGCAGGATCGCTTCCATCTATATGACCCGATAGTTCTTTTCCGGTGACATATAATTGAAATTGAAATTCCCAGGAAGAATATTTTTTTCCAGTGAAGTGAATATTGAAGGATTCAAATTGATGTGAAGCCATGTTCTTGAATAGCTATGAGAACTAGAAACACTATGACTCAAAAAAAACAACCAGAAGGACTAAGACCAAAAGTCAAAGATGTTAATGAGCCGTCAACACAACCAAAATCTTCAAAAAAAAATTGAAATGAACCAAGATGGACTCTATGAAACTAGACAGCCAAGAGAAGGCTCTAATACCATGTCAAATTTGTGCTGAATGTCTCTCAATGTTGAGAGTCTTTCCATTAAATAAAAAGTATCCAAAGATTACATGCCTAAAGATCCGTATTTCCTATCCCTAAAGATCAGCTATTCTATCCCTCTAAATCCACTATTATATCCCTCCTAATCTGCTATTCCATCTCTTTGTTTACTACATCAGATATGTATAATTACACATATACGACAATATATAATTATATTAATATATACAATATTCACTATTAATTCATGATCTTTGAGTTGTTCATCATGCTAACATTAACTACAATCAAGGCTCCTAATACATTGCAATAATACTAATATGTAAATGGCATGAGTACTTAGAATTTCCTTTAAGGTCAAAATCTCAAGCTTAGCCTATTAGGGTTGTTGATAGAATCCTTGATATCTAGCAATTTCAATGAATTTGATATTAAAAATCAAGGTTAAATTTAGATTCTATAGAGTGATATATAACATAAAGAATCCATAGAACTCCTAAGCCTACCGAAGTAAAGGAGTTTAAACTAATTGCTTGTTGAACTATCCTTTCTAAGATTATTGCAAGCTACTAGCAGATAGAATGCAACCAGTGATGGCATCTATTGTCAATGAAGCACAGGAAGGATTCGTACCTGGTAGGAAAATCTCAGACAACATTATCCTATCTCATGGATTGGCAAGAGCCTACCCCATAAATCATGTTTCTCCTAGATGTGTCATTAAGATAGACCTACAAAAGGCTTACAACTCCATTGAGTGGGTATTCTTGGAACAAATATTAAGAGAGTTGGGATTTCCTACAAGGTTCCTGGGGTGGGTGATGGAGTGTGTGAGGTTTGTCAATTACACCAATGTGATAAACGGAGAACCTTCAGAACCTTTTAATCCAGCAAGGGGCCTCAGAGGATCTCCCTACCTATTTGCATATCCATGGAGTATCTCATCAGGCACTTGAATGCACTAAAGGAATGCAAAGAATTCAAATATCACCCTAAGTCTGCCAAATTGGGTATAACACACTTGAGTTTTGCAGATGATCTATTACTTTTTGCAAGAGTAAACCTGCCCTCTATTACAGCAATTCAAAGATGATTTACACCCTTCTCTTAGGCATCAGGATTACAGGCAAACTTGGGTAAAAGGCCAGTGTACTTTGGTGGCTACACAAGCTGTCCAAGCTAGTATTCTGTCACTCCTTGGCTTCTCAGTTGTTGAACTACCCTTTAAGTATTTAGGTCTGTCTTTGTCAACCAAGAAGGTGATGGTTCAATGGGTGCCTCTAATTGAAAAAATCACAGCTAGAATCTCATCTTGAACAGCCAAAAAGTTAACTTATGTTGGGAGGGTCCAGCTTGTCCAATCTAGCATCTTTGGTATACAAGCCTATTGGGAACAACTGTTTGTTATCCCAAGCAAGGTCCTCAAAGTTATTGATGTATATTGTAGGAGCTGTGTTGTCAGGTGCAAATACCATCACTAAAAAAAGCTTTAGTGGCTTGGGATAAAGTTTGTGCTCATAAGCTATGTTGCTCGGACTCTTCAAAAATGTCAATAGGTGTGTGTCGGATTCACCAAAACTAGTATATTTTGGGAGAATCCGACACGGGTGCGGCATCGAAAGTGAAGAGTCCACGCAACTTAGCTCATAAGTCTAGGGTGGTTGAGTCTACCTAACTTGCAACTCTGGAATAAGGCTACTATAGCCAAAACATGTTGGGATCTAGAACAAAAACATGACAAACTATGGATTAGATGGGTTCATGCTTACTACATCAAGAGGCAACAGTTTCATGTATTTCAGCCACCACAACAAGCCTGCAAGTTTCCAAGTATTATATCAAACATAGCAGTGCACTCTTTTGAAGCATAATTGCTTAAATCATATAGTTGAAGAACCCAAATAAGATACTATATTTATACATATTTAACCAAAAAATGAAAAATATTGCCTTTTGATTGAAATATTACACAACTGAACAAATGAACAGGTCACGCCAAAATCGAACTTATAGCAGCTAGCAGCTATTACAAGCAGGAGAAATTCCTTCCCTGAAAATCAAACTAAATACAAGATAAGAATTAATTTTCTTTTTCCTGAAATTAAGAGCTATGAGGGGATGAAAAAAAAGAGTACAGATAACTACTATAAATAAATTGGAAAAAAAGCATTTTTTTTTTATCTTGAGTTATTCAGGTAACAAATATACTTAAGCTCTGTGTTAGAATGAGCTTAGCCAAGACCCGTGAACACCTATAAATTTTCAATATGGGGTTTCTCACTTTGCGAAGATTATAGCTTCTTATCTTCAATGATCCTTGTTTTAACATTTCCCTGTCGCTTTTTTATAGTTTTTGATGAAGATATCCCGATTTCCACAAGTGTTGACGTCTGTTACAATAAAAAAAACTTATACAGGAATTGTAATTGAAGTTCTCGAAAATTTTCAGCAAAAGTTTAGTCGGTATATTGAACTAAAATGCTCTTTTACTAAATGTTGTGGAATCTGTCTTGTGTTTGAGGTCTAATAAACAGCTACAGCACACAACATAAAACCCTCACAAAAGTACCAGTTAGAGAAGAGATCATATAATCTCTATTATTTGCCAGTATTCTTATTGGTTTGAAGCATTTGCAAGTTCAAGTTGCATCCATACATAGAATGAATAAGTAATCACAAAGTCATGGTTGAGCATCGATAAGAAATACACAATGAGTGACGAGTGAGCGAAGATAGTCAGTTGTTAACAATAACAATAGACCAGAAAAAAATATTCAACTTCGACGGACTACAGAACAATATATTTTACATTATCCTAAAAACCCCTAAATTAAAAACCTAGGACAAAAACACACAACCTCAATAGGTATAATTATAGGTTCTAAAACTATGGATACATTGAATAGAGCAAATATGGAGTTTTAACGATCGACCAAAGCCCAATTTCTTGTGTCAAAGATTTCTGAGTTACAGAGATCCAACTTCCATAATTCTGGTATTTGGAAAAATAAACAACACAAAAATTAAGGTTGGCGTTAATTTTACTAAGAGTTGACCACCACAAAAAGGTTCCAAAGATCTTAGATTCCACGATGAAAAAAGGAAGCTAATGAAAAATAGGAAAAATATAGAGAGAAAACAAATAAAAGAAAGAGACGTAAGAGATGTTTAGAAAGTGTCTACACAGCTGTACGGTGGCGATACAAACAAAAGACATGTTAGTAACATGCAAAACCTAAGAGCAAAAATGAATATAACGCTCTTAAAATAATTTTTAAAGACTATAAATAGACATGTCGAAACAGGCCTTTTCAAGAAGGTGACACCAAAACTTAAGAGACAAATTCTATGGAGTGATGGTTAAACCAACAATGTTATATGTGGCAAAGTATTGGCTGGTCAAGAACTCTCACGTTTAGAAAATAAAAGTTGTGAAAATGAGGATGTTGCAGTGTTGTAACACTCTAGGTGCTTCGAACACATGAAAATATACAATGGTTGGGGTATAAGGATAAATGAAGAAAAGGTGAAGAAGCGTGTACTGGAAACGAGTATGCGAAGAAGAAAAAAATAAAAAAATAAAAAAACGAAGACAGGACTCACGTGAAGTGAGTCACACTCACTCCACGTGAGTGGTGCCGTGAACCAACTTCAGAGAGCTGGAAAAAAGGCTCTGATTTTCACGAAAGGACCTACGTGGCATGACTGGGTTCCACGACACCAGTCACGGTACCGTGGAACTTTGCCGGCTTTGTTGACCCATTTTTACTTAATGAAATTTTGGAGTGTGAGACCCATTATAAGTGTTGGGATGGGTCAATATTCTGTAATTGAGGCCCAAATACCATGTATTAAGGCATGGGCCTCAACTAATGAAGGAAAAACCCAATCTAAATGGATCAAATATATGGTTAAGGATGGCTTTGACTTGAGGGTCTATATAAGGGCAAAAATTCAGATTTTTACATTCAATACTCTCATGCCTTTTGGATATTTTCTCTAAGTCATCCTTATCTCACAAAACCCTAAGGCAACAATACTTGGAGGGACAAGATCATCTCTTTGCAATATTGGTAAGTCTTTACCCTTATGATCCTTATGGATTAATATATATTATGTACATGGAAGGTGGTGTAGTCTTGATGGTTATGTTCAAAGTGTTGAGGAGTCCACTTTGGTTTGGGAAGGTGGAGTTAAGTTAAATGATAATGAGAAGGAATGGTGGTAAGATGTACCATGTGTTGGGGTGATGACTAATTCCATTATTTCCTTGTGAAGTTGTTATGTTATTAGTTTTAAATATGAATTCCTTTGTGTGTGTATATTGTAGAGTAGCACTTTAAGGAAGATCCAAATTGTTATAGTTGCATATTGAGAGGCTAAGGTATGTAAGGTTTCTCCTTTCCATATTCATTGGCCATGCCTATTTTCCATATTGCTACCGAGCTTGTTTCTACTCCGAGGTGTTTTAAAGTAAATCATATCAAGTTTGCTAGCTATAGATATTCATATGTCTCTTATCTAATGATCATGGTTTCAAGCTCCAATAATGTTACGACCACCTAAGTGTCAATCTCACAAAAGTAAAGAAGTGAAGTAATGAATAAGTGTTCTAAGGTATGGGTGGTATCCCAGGGGTGGAAAAACACCTAGCATGGGTCGATCCTAATATCACGGGTGGCATCCCAGGGGTTACAATACCTAGCATGGGTCAATCCCGAATTGTGTATTTATAAGGACCGCATCCCAGGGGTTATATTACCTAGCATGGGTCATCCTTTTCTTATACCACTGGTCAATTGGGCCCGAGCATATTGTGAGTGATATTGAACGTAAAAGCAGAAGAAAGAAATGAAAGTAATGTATTTATTTCCTCACTTGAGTATTATGGTGGTCATGCCTATATTGTACGCTCACTTGTATTTGGTTTCATTGAAGTACTTATATCACATGCAGTTGTTTATGGCCTTACATACTCAGTACATTCTTTCATACTGACGCCCCTTCTGGGACTCACCTTACTTGTTGCAGGCCCAGGATCTAGTAGACCTCCACAGTAGATTACGAGTTATCTGTGTATTATTGGTGAGCTCCAGGTTGATTCGGAGCTTTCCGTGTCATTGTAAATGTTTTGATACTTGTAGTAGAGCTATAAGGCGGGGACTAGTCCCGACCTTAGTACTGGCTTTGTATATCTTTAGAGGCTTTGTAGACAGTGAGTCGTCATGTGTAAAGGTGTTTTACTCTATACGATGTTGTGGGCCCCAACGGCCAAGTTTCATGTCTTTATGAAAGTTATTTCCATGACTTTCGCCTTTAGTATCATGTGTTATTTGTGATATAGTGTTGTTCATCCGGTGACATGCATATGAGTGTACGTGAATGAAGATTGGTTCTCTCGGGCCTTAACGGCTTCGGGTGCCAGTCCGCCCCAATGGGGTTTGGGACGTGACAAAAGTGGTATCAGAGCGCGTCGTCCTAGGGTGTGTACAAAGCCGTGTCTAAGTAGAGTCTTGCTTATGGATGTATTGTGCACCACGTTTATAAGTAGGAGGCTATGGGACATTTAGGAGTTATTTCTTTTCTTCATTTTCTAGACCGTGCAATAGAGCCAAAAGTGTAGGTGGAATCACATCTACTTATTGAAGTTGTTTTCTTTGTGTTATAGAAAAATTTCGATATCAAGGAAAGGTAAAGGTAAAAGTAAGAGGCTAGACAGGATTGCTGGAGAGGGAACTAGTAGACCACCATCGGATCAAGTTAATCAGAGTGGTACTGAACAGGAGTTTGCATCGCGGGCTTCTTCGACTTTACCTGCGGAATCGCCTATAAATGCTACTGACCAGGATTTGAGGAATGCAGTGCATATGTTAACTCAGATTGTTACTGCACAAACTCAGGGTCGGGCTGGTCCGACAACAGGTGATGATAGTGCCGCTAGGACAGCTAGTCGACGGACTCAGGACTTTCTGAAATTGGATCCTCCCACATTCACTGGGTCAGATCCTAATGAGGACCCGCAAGACTTTATAGATCAAATTCAGCGGGCTTTGGAGGTTATGCATGTATTCGGTGTGGAAACAGTCGAGCTTACCTTATAGATTGAAAGGCGTAGCCATATTGTGGTATGAGGACTGGAGAAGGTTGAGGGGCATTGGTGTCCTTCCGGCTAGTTGGGAAGAATTTAAAATGGCCTTTCTTGACCATTACCTGCCAAATGAGATTATTGAGGCTCGAGCAGATCAGTTCTTAAATCTCTGACAAGGTGGCATGAGCGTCAGAGAGTACAGTCTTCAGTTTAACTCTTTGGCCAGATATGCTCCAAATATGGTAGCTACCATGACTGATAGAGTCCATCGATATGTGGACATACTGGAGCCATATTTGGTGAGGGACTGTACCATTGCAGCTCTGAACAGGGAGATGGATATTGCCAGGATACAGGCCTTTGCACAGAAAATGGAGGACCAGAGGCATCGGAGGAAAACACAGGAATCGAAGGGAGGGACGTCAAAGAGGGCTAGACCTATGGGTCAGTTCACAGCGTCCCAAAGAGGATTTAGGCCTCGGGTTTTTGATAGACCACCTAGGCCATCATTTTCTCATCCCATAGCGGGTACTTCCTCTCAGTTTTGAGGGTCTAGAGGCGGTTATATTGGGCAAAGCAGTGGGATCCAGGGCTCACAGACGACAGGGTTTCCTCGACTATCATGTCAACATTGTGGAAGGTTTCATTTGGGTACATGCCGGATGGGGTCGACCGGATTTTTTTGGTGTGGTATGACCTGGTACATGATGAGAGAGTGTCCACAAAGGGGCTCGGGAGGTGTAGCACGACGGACGGGATCGACCGTTGCATCATCGTCATCGGTTCCGTCCCTAGGTAGAGGGGTGCAGCCTATTGGTCGTGGTAGGGGTACTAGAGGAGCAGCTAGTTCCAGCGGCACCCAAAATCGCACTTATGCACTATTTGACCGGCAGAATTCAGAGGCTTCTCCTGATGTAGTTACAGGTACATTATTTGTTTTCTCATATAGTGTTTATGCACTGATTGATCCGGGCTCTACTTTATCATATGTTACTCCGTTGATTGCTGCAAAATTTGAGAGGGCACCAGAATTATTAGTCAGGCCATTTGAAGTATCTACACCAGTTGGTGAGTCTATTGTTGCGAAAAGAATATATAGAAACTGTGTAGTAATTGTATGTGGTCGTGGTACCATGATTGATCTTATTGAGCTGGACATGATGGACTTTGATGTGATAATGGGTATGGATTGGTTGGCTTCTTGTTATGACACGGTAGATTGTCGGGCTAAGAAGGCACATTTCCATTTTCCACAAAGCGCGGTCCTTGAGTGGAGGGGTAATGTTGGGGCACCAAGAGGCACGTTCATTTCTTATCTTAAGGCAAGAAAAATGATATCCAAGGGGTATATGAATCATCTTGTGAGAGTGCATGATATTGATGTGAAACCACCAACTCCTCAAACGGTTCCGGTGGTAAATGAATTCCTCGATGTATTTCCTGAAGATCTTCCAGGGTTGCCCTCAGAACAGGAGATAGAGTTTGGTATTGATGTAATGCCAGGCACTCAGCCTATTTCTATTCCTTCGTATAGAATGGCTCCAGCAGAATTGCGGGAATTGAAGGAGCAATTAAAAGATTTGCTGGACAAGGGATTCATAAGGCCTAGCATGTCCCCTTGGAGTGCACCGGTGTTATTTGTACGGAAGAAAGATGGCACATTGAGGATGTGTATCAACTATCTGCAACTGAATAAGGTAACGATCAAGAACAAATATTCCCTCCCCAGAATTGACAATTTGTTTGATCAGTTACAGGGTGCCAAATGTTTCTCGAAGATTGACTTGAGGTCGGGTTACCATCAAGTCAGGGTAAGAGAAAAGAATATACCCAAAACAGCTTTTCGAACATGGTATGGCCACTATGAATTTTTAGTTATGTCCTTTGGACTAACAAATGTACCGGCTGTCTTTATGGATTTGATGAATAGGGTGTTCAAACCGTTCTTGGATGTGTTCGTGAACGTGTTCATTGATGACATTCTGGTATATTCGAGGTCCCAAGAGGAGCATGCCGATCACTTACGGCAGGTGTTACAGATTCTTCGTGATCGTAGATTATATGCCAAATTCTCTAAATGTGAATTTTGGTTAAAATCTGTAGCATTCCTGGGTCATATTATTTCGGATGAAGGGATAAGGGTCGATACTCAAAAGATTGAAGCTGTGAAGAATTGGCAGATACCTACAACACCTACCGAGATTCATAGTTTTCTTGGGTTGGCGGGTTATTACAGAAGATTTGTCGAAGGATTTTCTTCCATTGCTTCACCCTTAACGAAGCTAACATACAAGGCAACTAAGTACCAGTGGAATGATGCATGTGAAAGGAGTTTCCAAAATCTGAAGATTAAATTGACTTCTACGCCCGTATTGGTACTTCCTAAAGGTACCGAAGGGTATGCAGTGTATTGTGATGCTTCAGGTATTGGTTTGGGTTGTGTGTTGATGCAGCATGGCAGGGTGATAACTTATGCTTCGAGGCAATTGTGGCCACATGAGAAAAATTATCCGACACATGATCTTGAGCTGGCAGCTGTGGTCTTTGATTTAAAGATATGGCGTCGCTACTTATACGGGGTTCATGTTGATATGTATATCGACCATTAGAGTTTGCAGTATATCTTTAAGCAAAAGGATCTTAATCTGAGGCAACGGAGGTGGCTTGAATTATTGAAGGACTATGATATTGACATCTTGTATCATCCGGGAAAGGCAAATGTAGTAGCCGATGCTTTAAGCCGCAAGGCAATTGGAAGCACTGATGGCCAGCTCACGGACAAACGAGATATAGTAAAGGATCTACATCAACTAGCCAGCTTGGGGGTTCGACTTGTTGAATCCTTCGACGAAGGGGTTATTGTGCAGAATGCGGCAGAATCCTCGTTAATAGCTGAGGTGAAAGAGAAACAGTATACGGATCCTATTTTATTGCGGCTAAAGGAGAATGTACAACAAAGCTTGACAAGGGCATTTGATCTTACTCAGGAAGGAGCGCTACAGTGCCAAGGTAGATTTTGTGTGCCTGATATAGATGAGCTAAGGAGTCGGATTATGACAGAAGCGCATCACTCGCGGTATTCTATTCATCTGGGTTCCACCAAAATGTATCAGGATTTGAAGGATTGTATTGGTGGGGTAGCATGAAGAAGAATATTACGAAATTTATAGCACGGTGTCCGAATTGTCAGCAAGTGAAAGTGGAGCACCAGAAGCCAGGAGGCTATATGCAATGCATCAATCTCCCAGTCTGGAAGTGGGACATGATTAATATGGATTTCATCACAGGTTTTCCTCGTACACTTCGGAAGGTTGATTCCATATGGGTAATAGTTGACAGGCTTACCAAATCAGTGCACTTCCTACCTGTCAAGACCACCTACACAGCTGAGGACTATGCGAGATTGTATATCAAAGAGATAGTTCGGCTACATGGGGTTCCACTCTCTATTATATCGGATCGAGGAGCTCAATTTACTGTACACTTTTGGAAATCCTTCCAGAAGAGTTTGGGTACACAGGTGAATTTGAGTACGACTTTTCATTTTCAGACAGATGGACAAGCGAAACGTACTTTCTAGACACTTGAGGATATTCTACGAGCTTGTGTGTTGGACTTCAAAGGCAGTTGGGATGATCATTTACCTCTTATTGAGTTCGCCTACAATAATAGCTATCACTCAAGTATTAAAATGGCGCCTTACGAATCTTAGTATGGTAGAAAGTGTAGATCTCCAATTGGATGGTTTAAGGTGGGTGAAACTGCCCTAATTGGGCCAGATCTTGCTCTTCAAGCTATGGAGAAAGTTAGGGTGATACAACAGCGGCTACAGACAGCCCAAAGTCGACACAAGTCATATGCTGATACTAGAAGAAGGGGGCTAGAATTTGCCATTGGCGATTGGGTATTCTTGAAGGTATCACCTATGAAAGGGGTAATGAGATTTGGGGAAAAGGGAAAGTTAAGTCCACGCTATGTAGGTCCATATGAGATTGTCCGGAGATTTGGTCAAGTTGCGTATGAATTAGCGTTACCCCAAGAACTTTCCATGGTTCATCCAGTATTCCATGTTTCGATGCTTCGTAAGTGCATAGGAGATCTATCTCTTATTGCTCCCATTAAAGAGTTACAAGTTACGGAGGATCTCACCTATGAAGAGATACCTGTTACAATTCTGGATAGGCAAGTGAAGAGGTTGAGGAATAAAGACGTGGTTTCTGTGAAAGTGCTTTGGCAAAATCAGCAAGTGGAAGAAATCACGTGAGAAGCCGAAGAAATGATGAAAGTCAAGTACCCACACTTGTTTCAAAATGAGGAAAAATATAAAGATGTGGAATCTGAGCAATAACAAGTAAGTACTCTTTAGTTTTATATAAGTGCTTATGATAAATGAATTCAGACTTAAACTTGTCTAGATTTGATAACGTTACCAACATTCGAGGACGAATGTTTCTAAGGGGGGGAGAATTTAACACTCTAGGTGCTTCGAACACATGAAAATATACAATGGTTGGGGTATAAGGCTAAATGAAGAAAAGGTGAAGAAGCGTGCACTGGAAACGAGCATGTGAAGAAGAAAAAAAAATGAAGACAGGACTCACGTGAAGTGAGTCACACTCACGCCACGTGAGTGGTCCCGTGAACCAACTTCAGAGAGTTGGAAAAGTCACGGCACCGTGGAACTTTGCCGGCTTTGTTGACCCATTTTGACTTGATGAAATTTTGGAGTGTGAGACCCATTATAAGTGTTGGGATGGGTCAATATTCTGTAATTGAGGCCCAAATACCATGTATTAAGGCATGGGCCTCAACTAATGGAGGAAAAACCCAATCTAAATGGATCAAATATGTGGTTAAGGATGGCTTTGACTTGAGGGTCTATATAAGGGCAAAAATTCAGATTTTTATTCATTCAATACTCTCATGCCTTTTGGATATTTTCTCTAAGTCATCCTTATCTCACAAAACCCTAAGGCAACAATACTTGGAGGGACAAGATCATCTCTTTGCAATATAGGTAAGTCTTTACCCTTATGATCCTTATGGATTAATATATATTATGTACATGGAAGGTGGTGTAGTCTTGATGGTTATGTTCAAAGTGTTGAGGAGTCCACTTTGGTTTGGGAGGTGGAGTTAAGTTAAATGATAATGAGAAGGAAGGTGGTAAGATGAACCATGTGTTGGGGTGATGACTAATTCCATTATTTCCTTGTGAAGTTGTTATGTTATTAGTTTTAAATATGAATTCCTTTGTGTGTGCATATTGTAGAGTAGCACTTTAAGGAAGAGCCAAATTGTTATAGTTGCATATTGAGAGGCTAAGGTATGTAAGGTTTCTCCTTTCCATATTCATTGGCCATGTCTATTGTCCATATTGCTACCGAGCTTGTTTCTACTCCGAGGTGTTTTAAAGTAAATCATCTCAAGTTTGATAGCTATAGATATTCACATGTCTCTTATCTAATGATCATGGTTTCAAGCTCCAATAATGTTACGACCACCTAAGTGTCAATCTCACAAAAGTAAAGAAGTGAAGTAATGCATAAGTGTTCTAAGGTATGGGTGGCATCCCAGGGGTGGAAAAACACCTAGCATGGGTCGATACCAATATAACGGGTGGCATCCCAGGGGTTACAATACCTAGCATGGGTCGATCCCGAATTGTGTATTTATAAGGACCGCATCCCAGGGGTTATATTACCTAGCATGGGTCATCCTTTTCTTATCCCACTGGTCAGTTGGGCCCGAGCATATTGTGAGTGATATTGAACGTAAAAGCAGAAGAAAGAAATGAAAGTAATGTATTTATTTCCTCACTTGAGTATTATGGTGGTCATGCCTATATTGTACGCTCACTTGTATTTGGTTTCATTGAAGTACTTATATCACATGTAGTTGTTTATTGCCTTACATACTCAGTACATTCTTTTGTACTGACGCCCCTTGTGGGACTCACCTTACTTGTTGCAGGCCCAGGAGCTAGTAGACCTCCACAGTAAGTTACGAGTTATCTGCGGATTATTGGTGAGCTCCAGGTTGATTCGGAGCTTTCCGTGTCATTGTACATGTTTTGATACTTGTAGTAGAGCTATAAGGCGGGGACTTGTCCCGACCTTAGTACTAGCTTTGTATATCTTTAGAGGCTTTGTAGATAGTGAGTCGTCAAGTGTAAAGGTGTTTTACTCTATACGATGTTGTGGGCCCCAACGACCAAGTTTCATGTCTTTATGAAAGTTATTTCCATGACTTCCGCCTTTAGTATCACGTGTTATTTGTGATAGAGTGTTGTTCATCCGGTGACATGCATATGAGTGTACGTGAATGAAGATTGGTTCTCTCGGGCCTTAACGGCTTCGGGTGCCAGTCCGCCCCAACGGAGTTTGGGACGTGAAAAGTGTATGTGTGCTCATACTAGGAGAGATAGGATTAAAAGTAAAGATATCCGGATCAAGGTAGGAGCGGCCTCGGTGGAGGACAAAATATGAGAAGCGAGAGTGAGATGGTTTGAACATGGAAGAAGAAATGCGCGGATGCCCAGTGTGAGAGTTTGGCTATGGATGGTTTCAGAAAAGGTGGAAGTAGACCAAAGAAGTATTGATGAGAGATGATTAGCCAGCACATGATGCATGCTCAACTTACCGAGGACATGACCTTTAGATAGGAAGTTTTAGGGGGCAAAGTATTGGCTGGTCAAAAACTCTTACGTTCAGAAGATGAAAGTTGCGAAAATGAGGATGTTGTGGTGGATGTGTGGGCATACCAGGAGAGATAGGATTAAAAATGAAGATATCTTGATCAAGGTAGGAGCGGCCTCGATGTATGAAAAGATGGGGGAAGCGAGAGTGAGATAGTTCAAACCTAGAAGAGGAGATGTGTGGATGCCCCAGTGCGATGTGTGAGAGATTGGCTATGGATGGTTTCAGAAAAGGTAGAGGTAGACCGAAGAAGTATTGGTGAGAGATGATTAGCCAGCACATGATGCAGTAACAACTTACCGAGGACATAACCTTTAGATATGAGGTTATGGAGGACATGAATTAGGATAGAAGGTTAGTAGGTAGTAGAGTATTGTCTTACTCATCCTTCCATACTAGTAGTCGTAGTATTTCTTCTGTAGTTTCTTGTCCTTCAATTTCTGTTACTATCTACTGTCTCTTGTACTTCAATTAACGGACTATTTTATTGTAGATCCTTTTTTTCAGAATGTTTTGTCATGTTTTCTCTAGTACTTTACCATGATTTTTTCACCTCCGAATTTCTTTTTTTGATCTACTGGATATATGATTTCTTCAGCTTCGTTATTTCTTTTTTGATCTACATGGATATTCTTTTCCTTGGTTGAGGGTCTATCGAAAATAGTTTCACTGCCTTTCAAGGTATGGATAAGGTTTGCGTATACTCTAGCCTCCCCAAACTCTACTTGTGAGATTATATTGGTATGTTGTTGTCGCACATGTGTGCGTGTGTGCACATATATATATGCTCGAAAGGTATTGGATGGTGTTTACTTCAATTGAAAATGAAAATTTGGCCCCAAAGTTCTTGATGTGAATCAAAATTAGCCTTCTGTTTGATTCTTATCTCGTCACGTTGAAATCACATTAACCTTTTGAACAAATAGTGATTGATTAGTTTTATAATATATATATTACCAAATTTGGACTATTATTAATTGTAATTGTTCAAATTTCACTTACTAATATATTATTTTTCCTCCCCAACCCATTCTTTCAACTTCTAAGTAAACAGGAAATCCATTTTCCAGTAGACCTCGTATGTGGAACAAATTTCTCGACTTCATGAATGAAGAACACATATATATGAGAAGAATGAAACCAAAACATAAACTTGCTGATGCAATTTTAGGTTTTTGGAGTGCAGAAATCAATTTTAGACAATTAAATTGAAAAAAAAAACGTGCATCTCTTACTTAATAAAGCCAGAAAAGTAATAAATCTTGTACTATCACCTTGTTTTTTCAATAGATGGATACTAAATAGGTCTTTTTTGATAATCTTTTTTAATTTTTAGTTCAATTTTCAATTCTAAATGTGTTATTAGTTTATACTGAAAAGTTCCAGACCAAAAATTTACCTGATATGTAAACTATTTTGTTAGATTTTTTAAGTGTAAGAGGTCCTTTTTTAAAACCATACTAACAAAAGTATTTAAAAAAAAACAGTAATAAAGGCAAAAATAAATGAGTATCTAAAAAAAATTGACCATAGAAATAACAAGTGAATGAAACAAAAGAATTTGAAAAAAACAACAACAAAACACGACAAACGGACACTTCAAATGAGAACACAGGGAAAGAGATGTGGAGAGCCCTATGACACAACTTAGACATGCAAAATAGTAAAAGACAAACAATCCATGGGACAACATTAGCATACAATACAGTACTAATTAAAAGAGACACATTAGTTCTAGATCCTTAGCTATTGTTGTTATGGTTTGGATCTTGAACATTAAATATTGTTGAAAGATTGATCATCAATTGAAGTCATTACATCATCATCATTCCAGTCCAGCATCTCAAAAAATATAGGACTCCTAGGAACGCCAACGGAGTAGTATTCATTGGTATTGATGCATCCATTGGGGAATATTCATTGAAGGGTCCATTTGTGGTGTCACTGGAGGAAACACGGGAGGAGCCCTCATTGGTGAAGGTATTAGAGATGCCATTGTTGCTAGAGGCACGGGAGGGGCCATTCCAGGAGCCCTTTTAAAAGCCATTTGTTGAGGTATTGGAGGATACATTTGTAAAATCATTGGAGAAAATATTTGTGAAGAAAATAAAGGAGAGAGAGGAGGTGAAGGAGGAACCCTCGAAGGGTCTACAAGAGAAACCATTTGAGGAGTCCTTAAAGGAGCCACCAGATGAAACATTGGTTTGGGCATTTGACCAGAAGCCATTGAAGAAACCGTGGATGGATCTGCAGGAGGAACCATCAATATTGGAGCCACAACAGGGACTAGTAGAGGAGCACTTGGCCCCCCAAAGTTGGTCCGACTAGAAACCATCGATGGATTCACTGAAACTAGAGACCCAGTAGTGGCCAACAAAGGAGCACTTGGGCCCTTAGAGTTGGTCGCATCAATTACCATTTATGGTGTCACTGGAGGAAACAAGGAGCGAGCCCTCATTGTTGAAGGTATTAGAGAAGTCATTGTTGTTAGAGGCACGGGAGGGGCCATTCCAGGAGCCCTTCTAAAAGCCATTTGTTGAGGTATTGAAGGATACATTTGTAAAACCACTAGAGGAAACATTTGTGAAGAAAATAAAGGAGAGAGAGGAGTTAAAGGAGGAACCCTCGAAGGGTCTACAAGAGGAACCATTTGAGGAGTCCTCAAAGGATCCACCTAATGAAACATTGGTTTGGGCATTTGAGAAAAAGCGGTTGAAGAAACTATGGATGGATCCGTTGGAGGAACCATCAATATAAGAGCCACAACAGGGACTAATAGAGGAGCACTTAGCCCCCTGAAGTTAGTCCTACCAAGATCCATCGATGGAGCTACTGAAACTAGAAACCCAGCAGTGGCCAACAAAGGAGCCCTTGGGCCCTCAGAGCTGGTCGTACCAGATACCATCGATCCAACAATGGGTTGAGGGGCACTCGATGTGGAATCCTCTCTGTCAAACTTCGCTTTACGTAATTGTTTGAGCTTTTGGTTCATCACGTACATTAGATTGTTGATATCACAAGGGTCCATGTCAGTAGTTACATCTTTTCCCTTCAACATTTCATTCATCTTATTAGTTAACTCCTTTACCTTGTTTTCCTTCCTTAGCTTATGCAGTTTTTCTCCATTTTCTCAATCCTTTTCTTGGTGAATTCGTCTACTGTCATCATGTGTTTTGATTGATCTAACACCGAAAGCTCTCTAAACTTTGTGAAGGTATTGATTGCAGCTTCATAACTTGGAAACACCTTCGGTTCATCATGGTAAGGACTATACATTACGGCAACCATTTCAATACTACAAATTGTGCTGAGTTCATAAGCTTTTTTAAAGAACCCTTTATGTGTTTTGTTGTATGAGACTCTCCTCTGAGTTTTACTTTCAATGAAAGCAAACTTCACTTTTGTTCTAGGCATAGCTAAAGAGGAAGAAGAGGAGGAGAAATGTGTTTGTTTAGATATTGGGGATCAAATGGCTTTGGTGTTGTGTGTTTCTTTGCCTAAGACTAGCTTTTATTTGTAGGGGAAATTTAGATTTTGTAAATTTTTGAATAGTTTGAATTAAAGGATTCTTAGTAGTCACCAATAACTATTTATGGCATGAAACTAAATACAGATATATTATATACCTAATTAGATATTATCATATTGAAATATATGCAGTTCTCCTGTCTTATGCTAGCCAATTTTTCTTATTTGGAAAATAATTTAGCATGGTTTAAATCTTAGTATCCAAAAAAGATGGTCATAGAGTAAAAACAAATGTGTTTTTGTTTACTCAGTTTAGTCATCAAGAAAGTTTCAAAAAATGTCTATTTTAATTTATGTATGTACAAATTAAAGATTGAAACAAGAGAACATTTTATATATTGGCTAAGAAATTTTAAATATTTCGACAATATTTCAATATGCATAAAAACAATCAATTTAATGGTTAACTTTTTTAAAATATAAATATTTGTTAACAATTAAATGGTGATTTGCTTATGATATATAGCTGTTGCAGCGCTTATAGAATCAAATTATTAGTTTCTCCAATTTTGAAATAAATCACATTTAGTAGAAATTTTATGTTGCTTTCAAATATATTAAAAACTACATTCTGCATAAATTAGTTTTGCTACTATCCGGTACTCCCCAACCTATCATTAACCTCACATTGAAAATTTTTCTAAATTATTTTTGAGGCTAATCCAAATGAAATAATTGTACAAAACACTGATCAAATCAATGTGTTTACACATAGCGGGCAAAGTAAATGAGAAATTATATTCATTTTAAGAAAAATACTCAAGAAGAAGAGGAATTAGCTGCAGATTTTCTTCCTAATTTTTAGTTAAATGAAAATATACATTTTACTATGATGAAATTTCCACCCTTTATAGTAACTAAGTCAAATTGTTATCAACTCGGGATCCATATTTAAGTTTATCCAATCCTTTCTAGCTAATGTGAACCCCGAATCATTCTCTTGAAGCATCCTCTATCTATATCCTTCCTAGCTAATGTGAACCCCGAATCATTCTCTGCTCATCTTCCTTTCAGTGTTATCAAAAGCGAAAGGTGGAATAAAGCTCTAAGGTCCATTGGGGCTTTAAGCGCAAAACGCGAATAAAGCGTGGGCTTAAATGGAAAAAAGCACAAAGGGAGAGAAAATACAAATATATATATTTAGTCCAAGATTAATAGTTATAAGCATGAACGCCAAATATATGAACAAAGAAATTTAAAAAAATATTACAATAAAGTGAAATATCAATTTTTTAGTGTCGCCTCTTCTGAAGAGGCTCATTGGCAAGGAAAAGTATGTCTTAGAAAATTAATGTCGATATTGAAGCGCACATTAAGCGAGGCGAAGTGCTCAACACGTTTTTGAGCCTCACTTTATGGCTTAAGCGCGCCTTTGATAACACTGCCTCTGTCTATATGTATAAACTTCTTTCAAGAAGCTTCGACCAATGTATCTTCCACATCTCCAATCCATATATACCTCTTGAAAAGGGTATGAATTGGAAACCTTACTAGAGAGTAAGAAGAAATGACAAATTCATTGAGTTTATGCCGTACATTATAGGTTTGTCATGTTAAGTTTAACTATTTAAAGGTCGCAATTTAAACCTAATTAGTGAATTTTGTTTCTCTAAATTAGTTCTTACTGTCAGTCAATCAAGTTTCACTATCAGAAAAATAAAAGGTCTCAGCTTTTAGATTAAATTAATTCATTCACACAATTTTCATGTCCATTATTGTTATGTCTTCCTCTAATTAGGTATACGAAAGTCTATAGGACCACATATATAATTTAATTATCTCATACTATTATTTTTGCAAGTTAAATTTAGTGGCCAAAAAAAGATCACAACTTAAACCTATAGTTGAATCTTCCGTCTTTCCTTATTTCCACTATAACTGTAAGGAAGTCTCTATCATATTATAGACTTTGCAAATCGAGCTTAACGTTTAAAAGTTCACAATATAAACCTAGTTGAATCTTCTGTCTTCTTTTATTAACCCTCGTTGAATCTTTCATCTTCTTTTATTGACCCTACTAGTATTAGAACCTGGAAGATTGCGGTCCATATCAAAAAAATAAATAAATAGTAACAAATTATTTTCTTGTTTGCTTGAGCACATCAAATCTAACTTCTTCAACAAATTGCAACAATCATTTTACTTCTACACACAATGTACCAAATATATTTAATAACGTCCTAACTTATCCTCCCTCCGTTTCAAAAAGAATGACCTACTTTCCTTTTTAGTCTGTTTCAAAAAGAATGACCCTTTCCTTTTTTTGGCAATACTTTAATTCTAACTTTCCACGTGGCATGTTTAAGACCGCAAGATTAAAGGACATTTTGGTATATTTGATACAACTTTAATTTATGACCACATGATTCAAAAATCTTCTTTATTTTCTTAAACTCCCTGCCGAGTCAAACTAGGTCATTCTTTTTTAAACGGAGGGAGTCTTTTTTTTTATGATTATAATGGTAAACCTTTAAATATTTTAATATAACATAAAATATTCGGCGAAATTTGATTAATAGATTTGTGTAATATGTTTTTTAGTATCAGTATATATTTGGATTTTGCAAGTTGCATATTTTTTATGCTAAAATTGTACACTTAGCTAAAATAAATGTAAAGTAATGACTTGAGTCGTACAATCAAGCAATTTTAAATGTTATTATAGCCTCAGCGCACGTTAAAAAAAAAATTCTCTCGGTGCATGTTAACAGTTTTCCACTACGATGCACATCTAGTGGTGTAGCTACAGAGACGCCTACCCGAGATGTCTCGAGGCTGGCCGAAGAAATATGAGAATAACGATAACAAGAAGGTTAACTACAGCTCATGAGTCTCAAATTGATATTGCCTATAATTTCAACCCCTTGATGGAAAACACTCTGCAACAAGCTATACAAATGTTTTTTGATAGAGTTGAGATAGTAATATGTAGCAAAGGAGGTAGTACTAAAAGCCCCAAATCTCCCAACCCTTCCAAGTGAAGGTAGTCACATGGAATGTTAGAGGGTTTAATAAGATGATTAAGTATAAAGAGTTTCCAAAAGTAACGAGGAAAGAGTACATTGTCATTATTGTTATTAGTGAACACAGAGTGAATAGATAGAAGGCTTGCAAAATAATCCAAAATTTTTCTCCTGGTTGGAAATGGAATCACTACTAGAATTCTGACAGAGTAAGACTTCGACTGTTGTGGAATCCATTAGTTGTTGATATTATAGTCCTACATACCAATCCTCAGTTAATACACTGCCTTACGGAAATTGATCGCCACACTACCAAGTTTGAATTCACAATTGTCTGTGGCTTACTAATTATAAAGGATAGGAAAGGATTATGGGATGCAATTGGCACATTGAATCCTATGGTATCCCATCCTTGGTTAGTTATGGGAGATTTTAGTGTTGTCCTCATAGGAGAGACAGACTTGGTAGTTAGGTGATAGACACTAGATAGTGAATTCAGAGACTGTGAACAACTCCTACAGACACGAATATTGTAGAAATAAGAACAATTGGAAGATTTTACACATGGACGACCAATCATGACCATAGTAAAATAGACAGTGTCCTAGTAAACCAAACTTAGCTATCTCAACAGCCGCAATTGGATGTGATGGTGAACGACCCTAAGCTATCTCAACAACCTCAGCTGGATGTGATGGTGAATGACCCTAACTTCTCATATCCTTGTTTGTTATGCGTCAACCTTGAAGACAACCAATGGGGAGGAGCTAGGCCATTTAAATTCTTAAACCATCTAGTGAATCATTGTGACTTCCGGGAAATTGTCAGACAAGTATGGGAGATACCAGTAACAGGTTGTCTAATGGAAAAAATTTAGAAGAAACTGAAAGTCAAACTCAAACAGCTAAATACCACTGCATATAGTAAGATTGACATCAAGATACAGAACATGAGGGACAAGTATGATCCGTAATTGTTTGTCCAAGAAAAGGAACTAAAATTGAATCCGAAGAAATGGATCACAGTGAAATAAAGCATCCTCAAACAGAAATCAAGGGTGCAATGGCTCGGTTTGGGTGACTCAAATTCTGCATATTTTCATGTAAGTACCAAAAATAGAATTGGCCAAAATCATATTAAAAGATTGGTGACAAATACCGAAAGAATCATACAAACTATGGGGGAGATTGAGGAGAAAACGGGATTCTATGAACAATTATTAGGTTCCAACACTAGTGAATTGCCTGTTATAGACCCTAGCATCATGAATAGTGGTCTTGTATTCACAAGGAAACAACAGTTGGCTCTAAAATACTGTGTTGACCTCAGGCCCCAAGGACGCGATCGATATTGGTGTTGTTTTCTTTTAAAACAAAATGGCACACTATTGGACCACAAGGAATAAGTGTAGTGCAAGATGTATTCCAGCACAGAAGTATGTTCAAAGCCATCAATTGCACCATTGTCACCCTCATCCCCAAGGTACAACACTCTCCTCTATTAAAGAATATAGACCTATATCTTATTGTACCATGCTATACAAATTGATTTCCAAGGTTCTTCCTAAGAGATCCTAGCCAGGCTACTTTAGTACCCGGTAATGTCACCAGTGATAATATCATCTTAAGTCATTAACTTGTAGAGGGGTATGAGAGAAAAGGTATTCTCCTAGATGTATGTTAAATATCGACATGCAACTATGACTCTGTGGAACGGGTTTTCCTTGAACAAATACTTACTACCTTACACTTTCCTAGGGGGTTCATAGACTGGGTTATGATATGTGTTTAGACTGTCTCTTACTCCATTGTTATCAATGATTAGCGCACTAGTCTCTTATATGCTAAAAAGGTTTCACACAAGGTGATCCCATATCCCTTTTCTTTTTTTCTTAATCATGAAATACCTTAGTAGATCTTTAAAGCTATTAAGTGATTAGCTTGGTTCAATTTCCATCCAAATTGTAGCAAGATCAATCTTGACTAACACTAATTGAAAAAGGTAAAATAACGTCGGACAAACAAGCGACGGACAGCGTTGCTCCAGAAAAACGACTGAAAAAGCGACGTTGTCCGTCACTTTTTTAATTTATTTTTAATTTTTATTTATTTTTGATTAAAATCGACGGACTACGTCTCAATGTCCGTCACTTTTTTTTTTGAGGATTATTGTGCGAAATAATTAATAAATAATTTATAATTTTTTTTTTATATAAATGCGAAGGACAGCGTCGCTATTATTTTTAAAAAAAACAACTAATTTTAGAAAAGCGACGTTGTCCGTCATTTTTTAATTTAATTTTAATTTTTCTTTATTTTTACTAAAATTGACGGATAATGTCGCTATTATTTTTTTATAAAAATAAAATTAATTTTAGAAAAGCGACGTTGTCCGTCGCTTTTTAAATTTTTCTTTTTTGTTTTTTTCTTAGAACGACGGACAGGGCCAGTTTTGTTAAAAATAAATAAAACCTAATTTTATAAAAATGACACTGTCCGTCGATTTTTTGCATTTTTAATTCATTAATAAATAAATAATTTTTATATTTTAAAAATTAAATTATATATATAATATTTTAAAAAATCGACGGACATAGTCAATTTTGTCCGTCGCTTTTTAATCAGATTTTAAGCAACACTCCAACTTTCTCTTTTCCTTTGTCCTTTCCTCAGCCGCGTTTCTCTCTCTCTCTTTTCCTCTCTCCTCTCTTCTCCACCTGCTGCTCCCATCGCTGCCTTCTCCGACCGCCGTCGCCGCCGCCCTGGTAAGTCTCCTCCCCTCTCATCTTAAAAATCTTTCCACTAAACTAACAACCTAACATAAACATATTATAAAAAAAATACAAACTTTATAAACTAACATGATATACAATATACAATATTGTTCACTTAATCATTTGATCGTTACAGGAAAGTTTATGGTTACACTTGTGAGTTTTAATTTTGATTCATTTGTATATACAATATTACTTTAGAGGTTGCTTTTAGAGGGAAAATTTAAGAAGCCTACTAAGTGTTTGATAAAATGTCACATAGAGATGTGCTTTAATTCAATTAACCAAAACATTAGTGTAGATTGTTGTATAGATTTCAACACTTGTATACTTTAACACTTGTGTAGATAATTGTATAGATTTTTGGGTAAATGGATTGGTGTTGAATTGGAACTCAACTTCTCCTTCTTCTTCTCTTCAACTCCGGCCAAACAAAGGTAAGTTAATTTCCCTCTAGTTTGTTATATTTGATCATGGATTATAAATGTACATAGTAGTATTGTGAATCTCACTTGGGTATGGTCTTGTTTGAAATTTATTGTATGAGAGGGACATGCGACGCCTCTACTTATTTGATTGAATTGTTTAAGTTGTACTAGATATGAATAATTGAAATACTTGTTTGACTTGTGAATTAGTGAATAATTGAAATTTTGAAATTTTTGATGTGATTATGTGGTGTGAGAGGGACATGCGACGCCTCTACTTATTTGATTGTTTGAATTGTACTAGAATTTATTTAGTGAAGAAATCATGACTTTTTATTGACTTGAAATTAGTGAAGTAGTGACTTAAAAGTGTGAAGTGTTTGGTGAATTAAAAGTGTGAACTATTGACTTGACAATATAAACTAGTGACTTAAAAAATGCTAACTAGTAACTTAATAAATATGAAGTGTTTAGTGAAATTAAAGTTGTGGACTAGTGACTTGGAAATATTAACTAATGACTTAAAATGTTAAGTAGTGACTTGAAAATGTTAACTAGTGACTTAAAAAATGTTAAGTGTTTGGTGAATTGAAATTGTGAACTAGTGACTTAAAAAATGTTAAGTGTTTAGTGAATTGAAATTGTAAACTAGTAACTTAAAAAATATTAAGTGTTTAGTGACTTGAAATAGTGAAAAAGTGACTTTGTATTGACTTGAAATTAGTGAAGTAGTGCTTAAAATTGTGAAGTGTTTAGTGAATTGAAATTGTGATCTATTGACTTGAAAATGTTAACTGGTGACTTAAAAAATGCTAACTAGTGACTTAATAAATATGAAGTGTTTAGTGAAATTGAGACTAGTGATTGTTGAAGTTGTGAACTATTGACTTGGAAATGTTAACTAATGACTTAAAATTGTGAACTATTGACTTGGAAATGTTAACTAGTAAAAAATGCTAACTAGTGACTTTAAAATTGCTAAGTAGTGACTTGAAATAGTTAAGTAGCGATTTTAATGAATCTTGCAAATTTATGATTGAATATCTATATTTTTGTAGATGGTTCATCATTTGTGGATGTATTATATGGATTATCAAACTGGTGGGGATTTAAAACCCGAATATTTTAATGGTGTTAGAGGTTTTATCGATCATGCAATGTCACTAGACACAGAGAGTGATGAGGATTTAGTTGGGGCTACTCCTTAGAGTTGTTGGATTTGATGCTTCTAGATACTTTTTAAACATTCTTGAACTTAACTTTTAACTTTTGAAAAATCTATAGGATTGTTTAAGTGTTTTGGATATTGTTGGATTAATTGTTTAAGTGTTTTGGATGTTGTTGGATTAATTGTTTAAGTGTTTTGGATGTTGGATTGATTGTTTAAGTGTTGTTGATTTGAATTGCTTAAGTATTTTGATAATGTAGTGTATTATGTGTTGTATGATTGCTTTAGCAGTAATGTGTGTTGCTTGGGATTGTATATAGTGAATTGCATTTTCATTTGGCAGGTGGGATGCAGAAAATGCAGATTTCTGCATCCAAAAAAAAATGCAGAAAAGCGACGGACAGGGTCGCTTTTCAAAAAAATTAATTTTTTTTCAAAAAACAACGCGGTCCATCGCTTTTCTAATTTATTTTTTTTTTTTCAAAAAACGACGCAGTCCGTCGTTTTTTTCCTTCATTCTGAAGAACAAAAAGCGACGAACAACATCGCTTTTACTGTTGTTGTTTTTTTTTCAAAAAGAGACGTTGTTCGTAGCTTTGTTTGTTAAAAAAAAAAAAAACTTCTTCAAAAATCAACGTTGTTCATCGTTTTTTGTTCATCATTTGTTCTTCATGTGAAGAACAAAAAGAGACGGACAACGTCGCTTTTGCGAAAAAAAATTAAAACCTTTTTTTCTCCAGAAAATGACGTTGTCTGTCGCTTTTGGCCGTTGTTTTTTTGTCTTTTTTTAGTAGTGATATGAATAGGCTTTAGAGATGACTTCCTCCTTCTTTTCTTCAGATGAGATATCATCTTAGTGAAACTTATGTTAGATAAGTTCCGGGATTTCCTTAGAGCTTCTGGCCTTATTACAAATCCATCCAAAAGCTCAATATAGTGTGTTGGAATGCTTCCTCATGTTCAATAGGAGATCCAAGATGTACTAGTTCTAGCAAAGGTGAACTACCTTTCAGGTATTTAGGTGTGCCACTTAGTTCAAAGAAAGTCTTCATTGTACAATTTCAACCTCTGTTGGATAAGATCCTCAACGGGATAAAGTCCTAGAACAATATATTTCTTTCCTATGCAGGGAAAGCTCAACTGATCAAATCTGTTTTAGTCTTTATCCAAGTATTCTTGTTCAATTTTTTGTTCTCCCAAAGAAGGCAGTGTTGAGGCTACTTGTAGAAATCTTTTGTGGACTGATGATACTAACTTGTCAAAGAAGGCTCTATTGATGTAGGATAGGATTTGCCTTCTTTAATCAGCTAGGGGCCTAAACATTTTGTGTATTTCCATCTCGAAAAAAGTAGTAATAAGAAAACAGCTCTGGAACATTTGAAATAAGAAGGATAAACTCCGGGTTAGATGAAATCATTGCTACTATGGAAAGAATAGGAACCTGTTGGAGGGGGTGCCAAAACAAGCGTCCGTGGATTATTCAAAAAAAAATTGCAAGCAGCTTAGCACTTTACTCAAGCATGTTATGATGTAGCTGATATATGACTATGAATTCATTCTCAACTAAGCTTTTCTAGACTGAACTCATAGGTCAACATCAAAAGGTGTCTTGGAGGAAACTGATTTGCAATAATTTAGGACTACCTAGATGGATTTTTGATAGAAAATTAACTGCAGCAAAAATGAAAAGAAAAGGCTCACAAGTGTGAAATTTTCTCTGTATTGAAGCAATTAAAATACTCTGTTACAAGAGTCTTAAATAGATGAAACTAATAAGCAACATAAGACGTTTATTCTCCTAAAAAATCTGAATCTAAAAACTGACTGAATGTTAACTTGTAGCCTAAAGACTAGGAACAACTTATTGACTCCTAAATAAATGCAACAACCAAACTACTACTACACAAAGCTGGTCACGTTGCCAACATTCCCTCCCTTAAACTGAAACATCTTTCAGTTTAATTTGCAAACACCAAGCTGATCACGTAGCTTTAGGAATGACACTAGTTTTAGGGGCTTTGTGAACATGTCTACAACCTGCTCTTCACTTCTGCAATAGATAAGACTAATCTTTGCATCTTTAGTTAGATCACGCAAGAAGTAATACTTCACATCTATATGCTTACTTTGTCCATGTTCAACTGGATTCTTTGAAAGATTAATCGCCGAAGTATTATCACAATAGATTGGTGTTGGTCCTTCGTGCTTAAAATGAAGTTCTTCAAGAATATTCCTCAGCCAAACAGCTTGGCAAGCACATGACGTTGCAACAACATACTCTGCCTCAGTAGTTGACAAAGTAACAATAGGTTGCTTCTTTGAAGACCAAGAAATAACTCCAGAACCTAACATAAAAACATATCCTGAGGTACTTTTCCTGTCTTCAAGATTTCCAGAATAGCCACTCTCAGTGTAACCAACCAAATTTCCAGCTACTTTCTTTTTATAACAAATTCTAAAGTTACTGGTACCATTCAAGTACCGCAGAATCCTCTTGGCATATTGTAAATGCATTTTCTTTGGACTCTCTATGAACCTGCTAATGAGACTTACAGCGTGCATAACATCAGGCCTTGTTTCCATCAAATACATCAAGCTTCCCACGATTTGCTTGTATAAAGTGTTGTCCACTTTTCTACCTTCAGGTTCTTTGACGAGCTTCAGACTCTTCTCCATTGGTGTGCTCACAAAATTGCAATTTTTCATCTGGAATCTGTCCAGAATATCTTGCACATATTTCTTTTGAGAAATAAAAATGCCATCAGCAGATTGATTCACTTCTAGACCAAGAAAATAATGCATCATACCCAAATTCGACATGTCAAACTCAACCATCACGGACTTCTTAAAATTTTCAATCATATCCATATCACTTTCGGTATAGATTAAGTTATCCACATATAAACACACCATTAAGACCCCAGCACCCTTCTTTTTTATATAGAGAGTATGCTCATATGGATACTTTTGAAATCCCTCCTTTGAAAAATAAGCATCTATACGACTATACCAAGCTCTTGGAGCTTGTTTTAGTCCATACAGAGCTTTTTTCAATCTGAACACTTTATTCTCAGCACCAACTTTCACATAGCCAGGAGGTTGTTCGATAAATACCTTTTCTTGTAGTTCACCATGTAGGAAGGAAGACTTCACGTCCAACTGAAAGATTTTCCAAGTAAACTGAGCAGCTAAGGCGATCACCAACCTTATGGTATCTAACCGAGCAACGGGAGCAAACACCTCTTCATAGTCAACACCATATTCTTGCTTATATCCTTTTGCTACTAAGCGAGCTTTGAACTTGTCAACCTCTCCATTTTCCTTCAATTTCGTTTTGTAAACCCATTGGACACCGATGGTTTTTTGATTTTCTGGAAGATTTGTCAACTCCCAATTATCATTTCTTTCAATTGATCTTATCTCCTCATCCATGGCTTGCTGCCACTTTGGATCTTTGACGGCATCGGTAAAAGATATAGGATCACAATCTGAAAATAAAGAAAAATGACTAACTGTATTTCCAAATTTACTAATCCCATATACCTCATAATCTCCCATCCAGCTCGGTGCACTTCTGCTACGTTGAGGACGTTCATTATTGAACTGAGCATCACCTGATTCATGTTCAACACCTCCAGCGTCTTGTACTGTTGGACTTGCTTGTGAACTAATCTCCAGAGGCCGTTCTGGTTCTTCTTCTTCTTCAACAGAAAATGGAATATGTTGAGATGAACTGTTATCGCTCCAATTCCAGATTGCTTCTTCATAAAAAATAACATCTCGGCTACTAACAATTTTCTTGGTAATAGGATTAACCAAGCGATAAGCTTTTGATTTGTCATCAATACCAAGAAAATACATTTCTGGCCTTTATCATCCAACTTCTTCTTCGCAGCATCTGGAATGTGCGCGTATGCTATACACCCAAAAATCCAAAAGTACTCAACATTTGTTTTACGCCTGCTCCAAGCTTCATGAGGTGTCATATTTCAAATAGAACTGGTAAGACATCTATTCAATATATGAAGGCTCCAACGAACTGCTTCTGCCCAAAAGTCTCTTGGTAATCCACTTCTCTTCAAAAGACTACGCACCATATCAAGAACTGTGCGATTTTTTCTTTCACACACACCATTCTGTTGAGGTGTGTAGGCTACCGTAAGGTGCCTTTTAATTCCATGCTTCTCACAAAATTCTACAAATTCTAGTGAGTTGTATTCGCCACCCCGATCAGTCCGCAAACACTTAATTTGACAACCAACTTCATTTTCAACAAGCACTTTAAACTTCTTAAAAGTTTCAAATGCTTCAGATTTTTCTCTTAAGAAATAAACCCATGTATTTCTGCTATAATCATCAATGAAGCTAATGAAATAGTGTTTACCTCCATTAGATGTAGGGTTTATCGGACCACAGATATCTGAGTGCACCAACTCCAGCACCTTCTTTGCCCTCCAAGACTTTCCTGTTGGAAATAGTTCACGATGTTGCTTGCTAGTTACACACTCTTCACATACTTCATTAGGAGATTCAAGTTGCGGAAGACCCAACACCAACTGTTTTTGCTTTAAGAACTTCAAGCTTCCAAAGTTTAAATGCCCATAACAAAAATGCCACTTCCAGGAATCCTCTTTCACTTTTGCAGAAAGACAAAATTTTGTGGAGTTGTGAAGATATAAAGGGAACAAGCGATTTGACGACATGTTAATCTGAGCGATTAACCCCAAACGAGGATCTCGTATCTTACAAACTCCACATTTGATATTAAGTTCATATCCCTTTTCGTGAAGCTGCCCAGCACTTAATAAATTTATCTTCAACGCAGGGACATAAAACACATCACCTATGGTATGAATAGAGTTGTTTTTGGTTGACACTTGTTCCTTCCCTTTTCCCATGGTAGAGACCACTGAATTATCTCAGAATCTCACAGTATCTTGAAAAGTTTCATCCAACTCTGAGAATGCCTCTTTCTACCCACACATGTGATTACTGCAGCCGGTGTCGAGATACCACAAATTAGTGGGAACTTTCTCTTTGGAAGTTTCATCCAACTCTGAGAATGCCTCTTTCTGCCCACACATGTGATTACTGCAGCCAGTGTTGAGATACCACAAATTAGTGGGAACTTTCTCTTTGGAAGTATATGTCATCAAAAGTGAAACCTCTTCTTCTTTCTCCGTTTCTGCATCATCCTTTGTCTCTACAAAGTTAGATCTGCCACTACGATTCCTATTTAAATTGGTACGACACTCAGATCGATAGTGTCCAAAGTGATGGCATCGATAGCATTCAACTTGAGACTTGTCACGTCTCTTTTCCTTTTCCAGAGAATCTCCATCTTTGCTCTTCTCCTTTTTGTGGTGACAATTTTTTCCCTTCCATTTGGTTTTCTCCTGATCTGTTCCTTTCGAAGACGTCACTACCTTCAACGCTACTTCATCCTTATCTTGCAGATTTATTTTCTGCTCATAAACCAACAAAGAACCCTGCAACTCATCAATATAAAGAGTATCGATGTCTTTGGATTCTTCAATTGAGCAAACAATATAATTGTACTTTGTTGTCATTGAGCGAAGTATTTTCTCAATGATGGTAACATCCTCCAGATTTTCACCATGAATTCGTATTTTATTGGTGATAGCCAATGTCCTAGAGAAATAATCTGTTACCGACTCACCACCTTACAAACGTAGAGCCTCGAACTCACCACGGAGTGCTTGAAGCTGCACTCGCTTCACCTTCGTCGTTCCTTGATACTTCTTCTTCATGGAATCCCATATTTGTTTAGAAGTATCCTTGCAAAGAATGGTTTCCAGTATTGAGCGATCAATAGCATAAAAAAGGTAATTCTTCGCTTTGAGATCCTTTAACCTTAGACTGTTCAATTCTGCCCTTTGTGCTTCCAACAAGGCAGTACCAGTGGCTGGCTCTTACACGCCAATACTGACAACTGGCCAAAACTCTTTGGACCTAAGGAATTTCTCCATCAACATACTCCAATGGTCGTAATGACCATCGAAGAGCGGAATAGCGGCCTGAACAAAATTTTCAGAGGCCATCGTTTTGGTGCTGCAATAGTACTACAAAAAAGAAAACGATCTTTCTGGCTCGGATACCAAATGATAGAAAATTAACTGCAGCAAAAATGAAAAGAAAAGGCTCGCAAGTGTGGAATTTTCTCTGTATTGAAGCAATTAAAATACTCTGTTACAAGAGTCTTAAATAGATGAAACTAGTAAGCAACATAACACGTTTATTCTCCTAAAAAATTTGAATCTAAAAACTGGTTGAACGTTAACTTGTAGCCTAAAGACTAGGAACAACTTATTGACTCCTAAATAAATGCAACAACCAAACTACTACTCCACAAAGCTGGTCACGTTGCCAACATTTTTGGTCTCCCTTTGGCTACTCAGAAGAGGCTTACCACCAGGGACAGATAACTCAAATGGGAAGTTAATATAGAAATAGGATGCCCTCTGTGTGAACAGATAGATGAAAGTATTGACACTTATTTTTTTAATGTGGTGTCACAGCATATGTTTGGAAGAAATTATTAAAGTGGCTCAACATTTCCAGAGATTCAATGCAATGGGATGCAGAACTCTCTTGGACAGAAAGAATGGCTAAAGGTAGAAATTCAAAGACTCGGGTGTACAAGATAATGTTTGCAAGAGCAGTGTACCACATCTGGGAGGAGAGAAGCATAAGAATATTCCAACAACAAAAACAACAATCAAAACTTCTGATCGGAATCATTATCTAGGAGATCCATTTCAAGGCTAGGAGCAATTTTCAAGTTGCAAAGTGGCTGGATGATTTGAATTGTTACCCTGTGTAACCCACCACTGGCATGGTTAGTTATCTTTGTCTTTTGAGCTTGAACTGATTACTGGGACTGTTGTCCAGTAACATGTTCATCACATGTTCTTGAAATTTTTCACTTTTGGTATAATACAACTTTTTTTTTTTGTAATCGTGGTGTCCGGATCAGCTTTAGCGCACCTCGACTAAATTCACGGGATACCTGTCACCTCCCACCAGCAACAGATACCAGGTAACTCTGTCCACTAAGGCTAGGACAGATGGAAAGAATCACCTGGTGGGATTTGAACCTTGAACCTGAGACCTCAGGTTCTCAACCCACTTCATTGAATCTAGGCCATAACCTTGGGTGCGTTTGGTATAATACAACTATTTAACAAAAATAAAAAAAAAGATCAAACCATTTCATACAATATTTCACAGTGGCTTCTCCAATGCAAACAATACTCCAATAGCTTTGATCACTGATTAATCTACATGCAAACATATAGATACACATATACAACAAAGCAATAAAGTATATATGAAGAGCCTCCAACATAATAATAAAAGAACAATAAAATAAGCCAAAACTGTGGGTTTATTTGATAAATAATGTTGCTCAGCAACTAGAAAAATAATTTCTACATCTATAATTAAAGAAATATACTGAAACTAAAACTACTAACGAAATTCTTTAATAATGTCCACACGTAGCTCATCAGACCCCACCTGTAACTTTTCATTTAGACACCTCAAGTAAGCCTTGTATATTTTAAACACCTGTAGTAGGCTCCGTTATGTCATTTTGACACTTTTTTACAATCAACAAAAATACTCCCTCCATTTCAATTTGTTTGACCTATTTTGATTTGACACGGAGTTTAAGAAAGTAAAGAAGATTTTTGAATCTTGTGGTCTTAAATTACAAATATATCAAATGTACCAAAATGCCCTTTAATCTTGTGGTCATAAACGTGTCATGTAGAAAATTGAATTAAAAAGTTGCTAAAAAAGAAAAGGATCATTCTTTTTTAAACGAAATAAAAAAAAGTAGGTCAAACAAATTGGACGAGGGGAGTGTATAATATGTGTGTATTGCACTCACGAATGACATGTAAAGTTTTGAATTAAATGAGGACATTTGTCATTTGTGCCAAAAATAATCCTTAAACAATGAATTTGAGTTTTTAAAAAAGGTGGCCAATGAATTGATGACACGTGGCATTTTTATCAAATAATTATAAAAAAGGAATTTAACCACTTTTTTTTAATTGTAGCAAAAGGACGAACCACTTTGAAAAAAATATTTTACAAAAGCACAACCTCTTTGGCAAAAACAACCCCATCCCCCTGCTACTGCATACCCAAATTCAGCTTAATTACAACTTTAAATAAAATTGAAACTTTCATACATAAATGAACAGATTCTACATAAGAGATCAATTAAATAGAATTTCCATACACACTCGCATATAATCAAGAAATAGAACTTTAGTGAATATTCTCCAAATGAAGAGAGCTTTATTGTCTTGGATTTTTCCAAATCTAAACAATTAGTTCGGGAAAAAATTGTTTTCCACAGGCACAACCTCTTTTTAAATTTTGCCACCTTTTTTCTTCAATTCGTGTCATTTTTCCTAACTAATTTGAAGAGGAAAAAGGGCAACAAAATAAGAAAAGGTGTTTAAGCTTGGGGAAATTTCTTGTCGTTAGAATCCGCTCCTTCGTTTGGGGCACCATAAGATCTATTTCACCATGGAAGGAGTTTAATCTTGGGGAAATAGTGGCTGGAAAAAGGGGAATAAGGAGAAAAAAATAAAATAAAAATTGGTTTATTTAGCATTTCAAGCGCGGTTAATGAGTGTATCGCACTTACTATTTCATGTCAGCAAAAAAAATGTCAAAATGACACAGCAGGGACTACGAGTTTTTAAAATGTACCAAGCTTACTTGAGGTGTCTAATCTAAGTGAAAAAGTCAGGTCAACTTTAAGAGACTACTGATAGATTTTGCCTTTTTAAAATAAAATAAAATCATATTTTTTCAATCGTTCACTTCTGATTAATCATAAAACCTAAATTAAACCATTCTCAACAAATCCAACAGTTTCCCCCCAATTCTTCATTAACAACTAATTAAATAAAACCAAGGCTCTTGATACACATTACAATAATATAATAATGTAAATAGCATGGTTTACTAGAATTACCTTTTAAGGTCTAAATCTCAAAAGCTTACCCTGTTAGGGTTGTTGATAGAATACTTGATATCTAGCAATCCCAATTACTAAAAATCTTGGTTATAGAGTGATAAATAACATAAAAGAACCATAAACCACTATTGATTTTGTAAGGCTTACGTCGAACTCCAAACGGAATAATGCCGAACTGCAGCCTTGCATTGTTCTCTTCTCCAACAATAATAGTTTCTGGCATCGTTTCTTGATTTTCTCCAAACTCACATTACAGGGTAAACGTTTTAATTTCCTTCCCATAAATGACACATATACACCTGATATGGGCTTTGACCCATTGCGCACTTCCATTACATTATTTTATGGGATAATTTCAAATATATACAATAAAGTAATTAATTTACAATAAATATAGTCATGTTTTTATTTACATAAAAAATAGCTCAAAGTGTACTAGCAACAAAATAATTACAACAAAAATGGCCACAGGTATATATAATGGATTTGGCTCATCTCCATTTCCGCTCTCGCTATTTTCTCCAAATTCATGCTTGGATTGAAAACATATGTCAAAATTTAAAATTAATACTTGAGATTTAATTAGTTAAAGCAAAGTCCTAACCATAATTATTTATTTCCATATATTTGTTCCATAAATATTTTTAACAATCCATTATATCTTTATTTAGATTATATTTTTCCTAAATATATTAAAAATCTTTTCTTTCTTTCCTTGAGTAATTTTTTGCCATGCAGTGGGTTTTACATTTTTTTTTTTTTTTTTGGCTAACTTTGCCATTATTCTAAAAAAATATTTTCAACTGAAAAATTGTCGCCTGACGTTTTTAAATTTTAGGAGCAAAATCAATTTTATCACTCAATTTCAAATTCTCTGTTACTCCCTACACTGTACTGTAGCTGAATACTCAATTAGAAAAAAAAAACTTTTAACTATATTATGAATTAAGAAAAATAAAAAATATTTAGAAAATTTTTTAATATATACTCATGACAGTAAAGAAAAGTTTTTAATATATTTAGTAAAGATATAATGGATTGTTAAAAATATTTATGGAGCAAATATATGGAAGTAAATAACTATGATTAGGACTTTACTTTAACTAATTTCAACCATTAATTTTAAATTCTGACATATGTCTCCAATCCAAGCAAGAACTTTGGGAAAATGGAGAGAGCGGAAATGGAGAGGAGCCGGATCCATATGTAACGTATCGATATTGTATATAGTGTATAATTGTGTATATATGATGTATAGCTATGTATCAGAGATGTATATACATCCATCTATACTGTTTATACTTTATACAATACATGCACGTTATATAAATAGGTATGTAATGTATCAATCTTATTATATAATGGTGTATAAACGTGTATATATGATATATAATTATGTATCAAAATGTACAATCAAAAATTGCAGCATGTGGAAACTCCGGTGAACCGGAGCAACCAAGCAACACAACAACGTCTTTGCACCACCAGGGAACTCCGGCAGAACATGGAACTCCAGCGGAAACGGGCCAGCAACCAGTGACGCAACAAATCCAACCCCAAACCAGTTCCAATAACAACGAAATACCATCTCCGGCGAAACTCCGGAGATTGAGTTAGATGTTTCACTAACTAAATAAATAGTTGTGTTGCTTATCAAAAAAAGAAAGATCCTTTAATTTTTGCTTACATTTATTAGCAAAATCCATTTTCTTATTCTCCAAATATTTTTGAATCTGGACTTTATATATTTTCTACTTCACTTGTGCTAATAAGAAAACGCCATAATGTGTTAGTTCCATATTCTGTTTACTTCAATGGGCGAATCTCTTGTTTGAGTTTGCTTTAATCATCTTGTTGTAGATGTGCAGCTTGTCTTAATTTAGAGTCTCCGGTAATTCATGTTGTGATTCAGGTAGTTGGTTGAATCAAGAGGAGACAAAAGATGCCGAATTATGATTGTATGCTTGTACTGAAACCATAGAAAGTAAATTTTAAAAAATCAAGAGGGATAAGTGGCGGAGAGGTGACGTGAAGGAGGGATCATAACAGGGGAAAGATTGTTACCGGAAGGGGAGAGATCGAAAGAGCTAAGTAGAAGGTGAGGGCCATTTTTATTGTAAATAAGATTGTCAAGAGGCCATTTTGCATAATTATCTCTAAAAATAATAATAATATAACTCGACAATAAATATGGAAAAACTAATATATCCAAAAGGTAAATTAATATAGTAAAACGAAAAATGTGTAGTAATTAAGCTACTTTTAAATCAAGTTCTCTCTTATAATAAGTAGTAAAAAGTACAAAGTGAGATTCCAGTTTTATCCCTGTGACCAAATTCTCTCTTACGTTAAGCAGTAAAGTAAATAGTAAATTATTGTACTTGCTTTCTAAGTTTATGTCACTCGATAGGTACTTAATTTGTAGTATCTCACCATTTCTAGTGAATTGTTTTGCTTTCACTTAGAGAAGGCTCTTTTTTTTCGTTTGGTTCGGTGTTTGCTTTGACATCTTGACTAATTTGAATTTATTTCATATACTATCTATTAAAATGGTATTTAACCACTCCTTATTAGAATTTAGTCCATTTGTAAGGCTCAAACCCAAAATATCTGATAAAGGGTGAAAAAACCACATTCATATTAGAATTTAGTCCATTAGTAAGGCATAAACCCAAAATATTTGATAAAGGGTGAAAAGACCTTATTCATCTTATTACAACCTAATTAGGGTAGAGGAATTCTACCAAAATCTAGATCATAATGACCTTATATTAAGTAGGCGTTTGGCCATAAATTTCAAATATTTTTCACCAAAGGTCTTGGGTTATTCGAGTTCCACCGACTACGGAATCACCTTCGTTAGAGAGGCTTTACCCTTATTATAGGACTTTCCGGTGCAAATTCGGAGTTTTACCCCTCAAGATGAAACTTTTCGACACAAATTCAAATTTAGCTGGGGTCCAATGCGAATATCGGACATTAATAAATAGATAATATATATGATGTGTACATTTGCAAAAAGTAATAAAAGTAGGCATAAGTTAAATGACAGTTGGGTATCCGTCCACTTCCCCCTTTTACTTGACCATCATTATTTGTTACTAGTTGTTCTCAGGTTCGAGTCTCTTTGAGTACGCAGTCGTCTTTGTTAGAAAGTATTTTATCCTTCAATATGGAACTTTTTCATGTGATTATGAATTTAATGGGGATCCAATGCGGATACCGAACATCGATAGATAAATATATACATTTGATATGTACATTTGTAAAAGTAATAAAGAGTAGACATAAGTTAATGGCAATCAGGTATCCGTCCACTTCCCTCTCTTAACCATCATTATTTGTTACTAGTTGTTCTCTGGCTCGAGTCTCTTTGGATACGCAGTCGTCTTTGTTAGAGATCACTTCAATATGAAACTTTTTTATGCGAATCTATCCAATGTGGATGCCGAACATTGATAAATAAATATATACATTTGATATGTACATTAGTAAAAGTAATAAAGAGTTAGCCTATGTTAATTAATGCCCCCCCCCCCTTTACTTAACCATCATTATGTAACACCTCAAAAATCCAAGATAAGGTTAGAACCATGCTTCTAGTACATGTAGGTTGTATTAGAAATGATATACACATGTATTAAGGCCTCAAGTAACTCCTAGCACATAGCCAAGTTGAAACCTTCCTTGTAGGTGGTTTTCTTGTGAAGAATCTTGCTATAGTTAACTTCAAACGAGCATAACTCCTAGGTTCTGGGATATTTTTGAGCTCAACGCATCCAGTTTCGCCTTAATCCAATATCGGAGTAAAAAATTATTCTCTGTTTATCAAAAGGGTGTCTGTCTGTCAGGGTGTGACGGCCCGGGTGACGAACCGTCACAATGGCCCGTCAGGCTTAAGCAGTAAGACCAGCTTTTGGTCATTTTGTGACGTTCCATCAAGGGATTGACGGTCCGTCACCCGAACCGTCAGTCGAAACTGTTCTGTACTATTTTAATGTTTTTAAAGGGGTTGTTTGGTCTTTTTCCACTCTTTTAACACCAAAACTACGTCGTTTAAGCTATCTTAAGGCTGGAATATAAGCTTAAATGCCCCAATAATCTCCATTAACTCAAAATTCAATTGACACTTAGCATAAACAAGAGAAAAGAGGTGATTTCTCTCTTCTTCAGGCAACTAGGGTTCATCTTATTCAAGCTTCCAAGTTCAAGGATTTCTTCAGGGTTTTCATCTCCAGGTATGTGGGATTTCATCAATGAGTTTCCTTTCACCCATTGAGTCCCAAAGTTAACTCAATTCCTTAAGATTAGTTCACCCTTCAGGCTTAGGATTTTCATGAAAAGTATATATTCCTTTAGCTTTCAGTTTCTTGCTATGACTAGACCATGAATATATGTTTTCCCATAAATTTGAGCATCTTTACATACTCATGCTATGAACTCTCATTCTATTGATAAATTCTTGATTTTGGACTTGAGTTATGAAATTTCCTTATTTCGTTCAATTTACAGAATTGCCATTAGTAGTTGCATTCTTCTGAGATGGCGGGTTATGAACACCCGATGACCTAGGATTTCATGCATATGTAATGAATACCTATTCCTCCATGGTAACATGATGTAGAATGCTTTCCAGACAAGTTTCTACTATTTCAGTCTTAGATATCAGCATTTTGAGCTTATCAGTTATTCAGTTTAATGAACCATACAGTTATCAGTTGTTATTCAGTTGGGAGTAGTACTTAGCACTGAGTGGACTCAGGGATGAAGGCTCACCTGCTAGTTAGGCTGAGACCTTTTCCGGAGTATCCTCCGACAATACAGGAACACTTTCTGTAATGAACTTTTGCAGACTCAAGGCAGTCAGATAAAAGAACATCTTTTGCTACCAATGTTTTAAATCAACACCAGAAAATTTTCCTGGTTTTTTCGCCGGTGCCATGGCATGAGCAGCATTCGTACGACTTGAAGTAGCAATGTTTGTTGCTGCAGCATTCGTCGTTACATCATTGACTTGAATTTCACTAGCCATTTTGCTGTCACAAAGAGACAACCAATTTAGTATTTTAAATACTAACAATAAAGTTTTTAAACTTTAAACAACTTGTTTCTAGTTTAATGCCGAAGTTTTTATATTCTTTAAATCGTTAACCGAATGATCTTTGATTAGTGATGAAGTTTTTATATCTTCAAATCACTATCAAGTTCAGACAGAGTAGAAAACCAAATGGTTTTAATCTCCAGAAACCAAAAAATACAGATTAATAAATTCCTTAAGATTGTTGTTTCCGGGTACAAATATCTGTATTTAATCAACAAGAACTTCAACTTTAAGTTCTAGAACAATAAAGAAGTTCCACAACTTCAAACACAAGTTCAATGAACTATCAAAATGAAGTTTCTACTATTTTCTGGAAAATAGCAAAACTGTAAGAAAGAAGATGAAACAGAAAAGTTAGAATCAAGTCCACCGAATTCACGGTGTGTACTTAAGGAATTTATTCCCCTCAAGTACCCGAGGTTATGGAATCTTTCCTCCCAGGATAAAATGATTCACTTCAGTAGAATAGTGGTACCTCAAATTTTACCGAACTTCGAACACACTCAATGGTTTGATTGATCACACTTGAGTTTTTGAAGAAGAAGAAGATGTTTTTCTTTCAATAATTTCGTGCCAATACCTGAAGAAAAATCAGGTATTTATAGCCATAAAGAGTTGCTTCCGAAAAGAAGCAATGGTTCATGAAAAGAGACAACTTTCTGGAATCGGTGCCGACCTGCGGACCCACCTACGTTCGCAGGTGGTCCATCTGCGGCCGCAGGTCGCTTCCAGAATGTTTGCTGCCTTTTGCGAAATGTCACCTACGTCTGCAGGTGACGACCTACGCGCAGGTTGTCTTTTCGCATGAAACAGTGTGTCTTTTGCCTCGAAGGGTCGCGTCCCTTCGAGGTGCGTTGTGACATGAGTCCGCACATTCCATGTGCGTCTGTAAATGGAGAAAAATCATTTCTTAACGGATTTTTGGATTAAACTATCAACAATTCTCAAGTTTCAAATAAACTTTGTCCAAAAAGATAGTCTCTCGATCGATCATTTGTCAAATCCAAATCCAAATTCGAAGCCGAGCCGAGCGAGCGACGACGATGACGGCACGAGGCTTGTCTTGTTCTTGCCTCACTATCCACATGAAGGAATGCATTCTAATAAATACACAAGAAAGCTCCTTTCTCCCACCAATGTGGGAGAACTTGACTTCTTAAAAGTGAACTTCACATTTTATTTTCCCTCCATTTTTCTTCCCTCCATTTTTTCATTCACAATACACTTTAGAACCCAATAGAAGAAACTTTTGCAACTTCCAACTTTAAGTTGTTTTTTGGCAAAATCGATGATTTTTGGCATTTGTTTTAGTAGTGTATCTTTCTTTTTTTTTTTTTTTTGGTTTCTCACCCAGTATTCGGTACCAGCATTAGAGCCCTGACTAATTCGGACTGCGCACTGCAGGGCACATTTGGGGTGGCGCTCCAAACAAGATTTTCTCCATATCCAGGGTTCTAACTTGAGACCTCTGGTTAAGGGTGGAACAATCCCACCACTGCACCACAACTCATGTTGGTTAGTAGCGTACCTATTTAGGCATTACCTCATTTCAAAAGTCGGATTTCAAAATTTTATTGAGTTCCCACGTCTTCAAACCTCAAACCTTAGATGTTTTGGGGTTCTATAAATAGACCTCCCATTCCATCAGTCCGGTGCTCTTAGTTTTATTATTTCTTTTTTGTTAAGTTTAAATTTGGTGTAGTTTGCATTTTAGTAGTTTCTCCTAATTGCTATCTGAATGCAGTTCATTGAAGTCCTTTGGGACAAGATGTTGATATATCTTCACTTAGGCAAGCTCAAGTACGCATCGAGCCCTTTGCGCACAAAATTCCTGTCCTCACCTCAGAAAATTTAAATCTATTGTTGGAAGAAAGTTGTACTTTAATTGTGAATGCTTTCAGAACGGGGAGATAAGCTCTTTAAAGTAGAATGTGGGATTTATTTCATAGTAGTTCTTGTATTTATGAGTGTGTTGTAGTGAAATAAATGTTAAGTTTGAAATCGATAGGGCATCATGCGAAAGCTATTAGCTTGCAAACCATGTAAACGATAAATCGAATGACAAATAAAAACATACTAAAAACATATTATTGATAGGGTTTGGCAATTTGGCCTACATATGAAAAACTAATATTGAAAAAACATAAAAATCTATTGGGAGAAATCTCCCCCTAAACAAAGACTCTTTGATGACTACATTGTGGATGTTATTGTGTTATGATATGAGAAGATGAGTCTTCTATTTATAGAGGTTCAAAACCTTTTCTCCAAGAAAGAGGTTAACTAATTATGGAAGAGATCTTTTCCTACAAGGAAACCTTTTCCACAAAGAAAACCCTTTTAAAGTAAAACTCAATTCTTGTAAAATTCAAATAAACTAGGAAATTCAAGACAAATACTAACAAATCTCCCCTTGGCCTGAATTTTTTTTTTGGAAAAATTGATCTTCATCTTCTTCTTCACATAATCTTATATATCACTACTACTTGACATGCTTAAAAATGGAGCCTTTTGGGTTAAAAGTATATGAGCCCTTTCGGGTTAAAAATATTGGAGCCCTTTGCAGGGTTAAAAGTGAGCATTTATTTTCAAAGATGTAACAGCAGGATTGTTGAAAATATGATTGACAATTATCTCCACATGTAGATTTTTGGACATATATCTTCATTATCATCAAATTAGTTGCAACTTTCATCACAACATGTCTTCAATCTGAACCATCGGATCATTGAACCGTAGGCTCTGATATCACTCGTTGGGTTCGAAATTGAGAATGCGTCATGCGGAAGCTTATAGTTGCAAATCATAAATGCGATAATTCAGATCACAAAAACAACTAAAAAAAAATTATTTGATATGATTGGCCAACATGCCTACATATTGAAAACTAAATCAAAAAACATAAAAACTATATGAGAGAAAATCTCCTTCTAAACAAGACTCAGACTACATTGTGGATGTTATTGTGTTATGATATGAGAAGAGGGATCTTCTATTTATAGAGGTTCAAAACCTTTCATCCAAGAAAGAGGTTAACCAATTATGGAAGAGATCTTTTCCTACGAGGAAACCTATTCCACAAAGAAAAATCTTTTAAAGTAAAACACAATTATTGTAAAATTCAAGTAAACTAGGAAATTCAGGACAAATCCTAGTTTCGCTTATTAGGACAAATTCAGGAAATTCAATTATTGTAGTGAAATAAAGTCTATGTTAATTTTGCTTCTAATTGAGGGGTCCTTTGTTCGTGCAATTTATCATGGGAGCTTTTAAATTCCGAGGGGCATGCAATGTTGTTTATTCACTTGATGATGATCAAGCCGCTAAATGAGTTGTAACTCATAGCAAGTTCTTTCAGAGTTTTATGGTTTACTATCTTTATTTATTTTTTTGAACTACCCCTTGATCTACTTCTCGTTGAAATTAATGGAAATCATGCCACGACTCTTGGTTTGGATGCAAATGTCACGCCCCAAATCCCATTGAGACGGATTGGCAGCCGTAGCCGATAAGGCCCGAGAGAACCAAGCTTTGCTTACATTCATCCATATGCATGCCATAAGAAATACCACTATCACGTAAGAACATAAAAGGCTCATATCGGAAATCATGGAACATGATGACATATATATATATATATATATATATATATGAAACTTGGCCTTCAGGGCCATCAAGTCAAAGGGACATACATCTCTTTCTTTCACATTCACTTACACACCCACATATGTCTACAAAAGCCTCTAACGGAAATACATACATGACCAACCTAAGTTCGGGACAAGTACCCCGCTTTACATCACATCTATAATACCAAAATCATTGTACAACTTAGACACAGAAAGCCCCGAACCAACTGGAGCTCACCAAAGATCAGTAGATGTCCTGCTGCTTATTGGGGAGGTCTACTAGTACCTGTGCCTGCAGCAAGTAAAGTAAATCCCCCAAGAGGGGTCAGTACGAAGAATGTACTAAGTAAGTAAGGCTGTACGAAACTAAATCAGTATATAAGAACTTTCATGGAAAATAATTACAAGGGAATGCCCAATTATGGATAAGCCATCAATCTATATATTTGGGACTGCGCGTATTACTTATGATACTCTCTTCATTTTGTACCTCTTCTTACTCATTTGTCAATCACTAACCATATACTGCCCGGGCCCAACTGATCAGTGAGAAATTAATAATATCATCATGCAGGTGTTCATTTCACCCCATGGATACACCCATAATGTCGGGATAGTCATCATGCAGGTTTTTATTCCACCCCATGGATACACTTATAATAACTTACTTCATTCATTAACTTTTACGGGATTGGTACCTTTACTTATGAGAGGTTGTCATGCTCACTCATGAGAGATTAATACCATCACTTATAAGAGATTGATACGATTGTTTGTGATAGATTGACATATTATAGCCATAACCTTATTGGAAACTTTGGAACATGACATTATTGGGAATTTTGGAATCATGTCCACAATTATGCAACTTATGAGCAACAACAACTAAAGAATGAGGAACATGTGACTTAACAATAGATACAACCTGAATGAGATGCCTTTGGACATTTCGGAATGGAATAAGTACATAGTCCATATGAACAATATGTTGCAGAAGGATATAGACAGAATAACCTTACATACCTTGTTCTCTCAATATGAACACTCACTCCTATATGTGAATACAATAGCCCAGCTTCTTCTTTACGTCTTACTCTACAATACAAGCACATGCCAAAGCTTACATTAGCAACTAGTTACTATACAAGCGTACAAAATGACAATGAGCTATACGACTGCCATATAACATCATGTCACTCCTTAAAATACAATCCACTGCATTCTCATATCAATAACGCCATAACATTTCACACATTGACCAAGATATCATACATCAATAGCATTTCACACCACACTTACCCTTTATGCTTTCTCATCATCATTCCGTCACAATTACTCCTCTCAACTTGCCTTATAACAACACATGAACAACAATTCATACCTAATATAATACAACATTCCTCCATACGACACTTTAAAGTCATTAAAATGGCATCACAAGTTGATAATTACATCCAAAAAGGGTATAGGGGCCTTTGGGGACCAAGACGATGCGAAAACATACAAAACCGATCCTGGGGCTGACCTGCGAAGCCACCTGCACCCGCAGGTGGCTGAGGTACGCCCGTAGGTGGATGGTGGCAGATGCCAGAGGCACTTGCGTTGTCATCTGTGCCCGTAGGTGCCCTCGTCTGCGGGGGGTGGATGCCCGTTTTGGTCCGAAATGGTCTCTTTTGGGTCTTTTAATGCAATGAATGGTCCATGATCATAACCAAACTTATTTTGACATATTTTTGATCATCTTTAATTCCAAAAATCAGTCATGGTCTCACAACACACATAAACAACACCCAAAACTACACTTCTTGGTCAATACGTCACCAAATCCATAACCGATTTCACAGCAACAATTCCAAACATTATTCACAAGGATAAAACAAGGTAAGACTATAATTACATCTCTCATGACAATATTGAATCTTTCAAGTTCACTTCCTTCAAGACCACAAGTTTATTTCCAAGTTTACAAGGCAAAACCCCTTGCCGATTTAGCAAACATGCAATATTACACACATAGTGAATTCTCACTACATCACCAACATAACCAACATCATATAAGCACCCTATCATGCACATAATATATTAAACCATCATAATAAACACTTACCAAGTCTTACAAGTTGATGATCTTGGCGAAAGGAATGACTTAGGGTTCTTGAGAGACAAAAGGATAATTTTGGAAAAGTCTAGAAAATGGCATGGGTGTCACATTGAATAAAAATATGATTTTTGGTGCCCTTTTATAGTCCTTTTAAGCCTCTCTTATCCAATCTTGGCATTAAATGCAATGTTGTCTTGGTCAATGGAAGACTATTGGAAGAATAGGTCAAATTCCCATGTTGGGCCATGTCTTTCTATGGTTTTTGGGCTTCATTTAGGGCCCAATTGTACAAGACTTATTAATGCCAAAAATTTAATACATAATTCACCAAATCTCTCATGTTTCCATATTTCCATAAATGTTACCGTAGTCAGTTAGACTCAGAAACGTACAGAGTGTTACATTCTTCCCCCCTTAGAAACATTCGTCCCCGAATGTTAGTGACATTATTCAAGATCAACAATTACAAGTCTAGGAGCATTCTTCATGTCATCATATAGATATACACTCAAAGCTTATAAATACTTACTTGTCATTCTTCCTTTTGGAACAAATGAGGGTACTTGGATTTCATCATTTCTTCAGCTTCCCACGTGACCTCTTCTATTTGCTGATTTCTCCAAAGTACCTTTACAGAGGTGACATCTTTATTCCTCAACCTCTTCACTTGTCTATCCAGAATAGCAATAGGTATCTCTTCATAGGTAAGATCCTCCGTAACTTGTACATTGTCAATAGGAGTAAAACGATATGGACCCCTTATGCACTTTCTAAGCATCGAAACATGAAATACTGGATGAACTGTGGAGAGTTCTTGGGGTAGTGCTAAATCATACGCAACCTGCCCAAATCTTCTAATAATTTTATATGGGCCTATATAACGTGGACTCAATTTTCCTTTCTTTCTGAATCGTATTACCCCTTTCATTGGTGACACCTTCAGAAATACCCAATCACCTATGGAGAATTCAAGTCCTTTTCTTCTAACATCGGCATATGACTTGCGTCGAATCTGGTCCATTTGTAATCGCTGTTGAATCACTTTAACTTTCTCCATAGCCTGATGAACAAGATCTTGCCCAAGTAAAGAAGTTTCACCCGCTTCAAACCATCCGATTGGTGATCTACATTTTCTTCCATACAAAGCTTCATAAGGTGCCATCTTAATACTTGAATGATAGCTATTGTTGTAAGAAAATTCAATAAGAGGCAAATGATCATCCCAACTGCCCTAAAAATCTAGCGTGCATGCTCGTAGCATATCTTCAAGTGTTTGGATAGTACGTTCTGCTTGTCCATCAGTCTGAGGATGGAAAGCCGTACTCAAATTCACCTGTGTACCCAAAATCTGCTGAAAAGATCTCCAAAAATGCGCAGTAAATTGTGCTTCTCTATCTGATATAATGGAGATCGGAATCCCATGTAACCGTTCTATCTCTTTCACATACAATCTTGCATAATCCTCCGCTGTATAAGTGATCTTGACTGGTAGAAAATGTGTTGACTTGGTAAGACTGTCAACTATAACCCATATAGAATCAAATTTCTGCATTGTACGAGGCAAACCTGTGATGAAGTCCATATTAATCATATCCTACTTCCAGATTGGAAGATTGATACATTGCATGTAACCTCCTGGTTTCTGATGCTCGACCTTTACTTGTTGACAATTCGGGCATTGAACGACAAATTCTGCAATGTTCTTCTTCATATTTCCCCACCAATACACCTCTTTTAAATCATGGTAAATTTTTGTAGCACCCGGATGAATAGAATAGCACGAATGATGCACCTCTTTCATAATTCGTTTCCTCAGCTCATCCACATCTGGTACACATAATCTACCTTGGCACTGAAGCACCCCTTCTTGTGTAAGATTAAATGCTTTTGCCAAATTCTGTTGTATATTTTCCTTTAGCTGCGTTAACATAGGATCTGCAAACTGCTTCTCTTTCATTTCAGCTATCAACAAAGATCCAACTGCATTTTGTACAATAACCCCTTCATCTGAGGATTCAAGAAGATGAACCCCCAAGCTGGCTAATTGATGTAGGTCTTTGATTATCTTTTTCTTTTCCGTCAATTCGCCACTAATGACTCTTGTTGCCTTGCGGCTCAATGCATCAGCTACCACATTTGCTTTGCCTAGATGATAGAGAATATCAATGTCATAGTCTTTTAAGAGCTCTAACCACCTTCGCTGCCTCAAATTGAGTTCTTTCTGCTTAAAGATGTAATGCAAACTTTTGTGATCAGTATAGATATCAACATGAACTCCATACAAATAATGACGCCATATCTTTAAAGCAAAAACCACCGCTGCTAATTTAAGATCATGTGTGGGATAGTTTTTCTCATATGGCCGCAACTGTCGTGAAGCATATGCTATGACATTACCGTGCTACATCAATACACATCCGAGGCCAACCCCGGAAGCATAACAATACACTGCATAACCTTCGGTGCCTTCGAGAAGTACTAAAACTTGTGTGGAGGTTAATTTATCTTTCAACTCTTGGAAGCTTTTCTCACACGCATCATTCCACTGAAATTTAATGGCCTTATGTGTAAGCTTTGTTAATGGTGCAACAATGGAGGAAAAACCTTCCACAAATCTTCGGTAATAACCTGCTAGTCCAAGAAAACTATGAATCTCTGTGGGTGTCGTAGGTCTTGGCCAATTTTTCACTGCTTCAATCTTCTGTGTGTCAACCTGTATCCCTTCATCTGACACAATGTGACCCAAGAATGCGACGAATTTTAACCAAAACTCACACTTGGAGAACTTTGCATACAACTTACGCACACGGAGAATCTGTAACACATGCCGTAAGTGATTAACATGGTCCTCTAGTGATCTTGAATAAACCAAGATGTCATCTATAAATACCGTCACGAACACGTCTAAAAATGGCTTAAACACCCTATTCATCAAATCCATGAACACAGCTGGTGTATTTGTTATTCCAAATGACATAACTAAAAATTCATAATGGTCATACCGTGTTCGGAAAGCCGTCTTGGGTACATATTCTACTCTAACTCTGACTTGATGGTAACCCGACCTCAAGTCAATCTTTGAAAAACACTTGGCACCCTGTAATTGATCAAACAAGTCATAAATTCGAGGGAGGGGATATTTGTTCTTGATTGTTACCTTATTCAATTGCCGATAGTCGATGACATTCTCAATGTGCCATTTTTCTTCCGTACAAATAATATCAGTGCACCCCACGGAGACATACTCGGCCTGATAAAGCCTTTATCCAGCAAATCTTTCAATTGCTCCTTTAATTCACGCAATTCTGCTGGAGCCATTCTATATGGAGGAATAGAGATAGGTTGAGTGTCTGAAATCACATCAATACCAAACTCTACTTCCCGTTCTGGGGGTAAGCCTAGAAGATCCTCTAGAAATACATCCAGAAATTCATTGACCACTGGAACCGACTGCGGAGTTAGTGGTTCCACTTCAGTATCTTTCATCCGTACTAAATAACATATGTAACCCTTAGCAATCATTTTCCTGGCTTTCAGATAGGAAATAAATCTTCCTCGTGGTGCCCCTACATCACCCTTCCATTCAAGAATATTCATTTATGGGAAATGAAAATGTACCTTCTTGGCCCGGCAATCTACCGTGGCATAACAAGAGGCCAACCAATCCATCGCCGTTATCACATCAAAATCCACCATGTCTAGTTCAATGAGATCGGCCAATGTATCATGACCACACACAGTTACCACACAATTAAGATATACTCTTTTTAGAATAATATATTCACCAATCGGTGTAGATATTTTAATTGACTTAATTAATAATTCTGGTGCCTTTGCAAATTTCGCGGCAATCAATGGAGTAACATAGGATAATGTAGAAACCGGCTCAATTAATGCATATACATTATATGAAAATATGGATAATGTACCTGTGATGAGATCAGGAGAAACCTCTGAATTCTGTCGGTCCACCAAAGCATAAGTGCGATTCTGGACCCCACTAGTACTGGCTGCTCCTTTGGCAACTCTACCACGGCCCGCCGGCTGTACACCTCTGCCTAGGGAAGGAACCGATGATGATGATGCAACGGTTGATCCCGCAGGTCGCGCCACATTACCCAAACTTCTTCGTAGCCAGTCTCTCATCATATGTCCCGTCATACCACACCAATAACAACCATACGTCTCCCGCCGGCATTCACCTGCATAAAATCATCTACAATATTGACATAGCGGCCGAAAAGATCCCACTGTCTGTGAACCATGACTCCCGCTGCTATGCCCGGTCTGATTAAAACCTTTGGACCCTCAAAAATGAGAGGAAGTGCCTGCCGTGGAATAAGAAAATGAAGGCTGATGTGCCATGGTTATATGGCACTTTCGATGCTTAAAACAAGGAAAATATGCAATAAATTGGGTGTGTTTTGTTGGTATGATGTAGTTTCTGTCATACTTTGCAGGAAAACAGGTTTTAAAGGCAAAATGATCAAAAGAGGAAGAATCAAGCCCGAAGACGAAGCATCTGAAGATGAAAGAATGGATCTGCACCTGAGTGTGACCCACGACATCACTCACGAGCCGTGATTACCACTCACAAGTCGTGAGTTTCTGTCGTGAATCGATTTCCAGAAGGTCTACATGTTGCCTGAGTATCACGACAGGACTCACGTCACGTGAATCCACCCATGAGGCGTGACTTGCTGGCATGAGTCCATTTCAGAGATCCAAGAAAAGGCCTGATTTCCACGATACATGTCACATGCTGTGACTTGGTTACATGACACCAAGTCACGACACCGTGAAAACTGCCGACTTTGTTCTCCTATTTGGTTTTAGATAGGACTAGTTTTATATCTATAAATACTCCTATGTAGTCCTAAGTGCGGGAGTTGGACAATTTACTTCTTTGAGAGTTATTTTACACTGTTTCAGACATATATTTGGTTTTGTATTCAAAAACCCTAGTTTGAGGTTGATTGATAAGTGGAATTTTGGTTTTTCTTCATTCTTGTGTGATCATAATTATGCTTTCATCTTTGAATTCTTCTTATGTTCTTACAAATATGATCTGCTAAACCCATCATCTAGGGTTGTGTGAACCATGAGGAATTAACGAAAGCGGTTAAGTGCAAAGCAACTTTGTACTGCTGTGAATGCATGTATTGATTATTTCCTTCGATGTGATTGCTTTTCTAACGGTTGCAAACGTTAGGAACTCGCCTGTATTTTAGAATTGCTCGAGAGAGAGGTAGAGATTGGGAAAAGGAGATAACAACAAAGATTTGAAGCTATCAACCTTTATCTAATAACCGGAGCCTTAGCGGGAAAGGTTATCTGAAATCCAGGACAAGGGTTAGTAGTGCGACACTCAGAGACCAAGAGGAGTAAAGTGAAATTCATCTAATGAAGGTCGAGAGACAGTTAGATGAACCTAACTTGTTACATGCAACGCAGTGGGGCAATCTTGTTAAGCACAAGTCACCGGTGGAGTTAAGGAATCATTGGGGATCACAGTCCTAGTGAAATTCTCTTATTGTTTACAAACCCAAAATCAGCCAGCAATCGTCATTGTTACTATTCACTAGCAAACCCCCCAATTTTATTTACGTTCCAATTATTCCACCTAGTAGTCTACTCATACTTCAACCTATTCCCTGTGGGATCGACCCCAACCTAGTTGGGTTCTATATTTGATTCAGCGACTGCATTGTACTTTTTCGGAGGTATATTTGGGGCGACATCAAATTTTGGCGCCGTTACTGGGGAATACGGTTACAAAGTTGAACATTACTGATTGGAGTTGATTGGGTGTGTTTCTACATACTCTCGAGGGCATACGCCGGTGTATGCCAAATACTAGGAGTCAAGGAAATCCCCTGATTCCACTTGATCTTGAAATCAAAAGGACTTTAAGAGCTAGTCGGAGAATGGTGAATACTGAAGGAGTCCAGAATCCCGCATCTGCGGGAGATATTCACAATCAGCCAATGCATCCGGCTGGTCAGGAAACAGCGGAACAAACTACTACTCAATTGACACGAGAAGAGCATGCTAGACAAGCTGCTCTTAGACAAGTAGAAAGAGATAATCGAACTATGTAGGAAGCAGTACAGCATCTGGCTGATGCTGAAAAGTGACAAAGACGATTAAGAGAACATCCGAGACAACGTGTACCTCTTTATGATGATCCGAAAGATGAATATGTGGCCTATTTTGAGCCAATCGAGAACGGTGCCATTGTTCCACTGGAGTTACCTCCGGGCACTAAGTTTAACATCACTAGTGCCATGATCCATCTGCTGAACTTGAAGGGCGTGTTCGCAGGTCTTACTTCTGATGATCCAAACATGCATGTAATGAATTTTGTGGGGGTCTGCACATCATACAATCTTCCTGGGGTTGATCGGGAGGCAATACGGTTAAGGTTGTTCCCATTTTCTCTTACAGGAGAAGCCACATTGTGGTTGGCTGAGCTGCCTCGAGTTTCTATCACTACTTGGTAGGAATTGAGAAATCAATTCTTGGAAAGATTTTTCCCACCATTCAAGATACTGCAGTTGAAAGACGAGATCTACAATTTCAGACAGCTTCACTCGGAAACACTCTATGAGACTTGGCTGAGATTTAAAAAGAAGCTGCAGATGGTGCCAAAGCATAGGATGAGTAAAAGGAACTTACTTAAAATCTTCTATAGAGCTTTGAATGTCAACACAAAAGCAGTAGCAGATACTATCACTGGTGGAGCATTCATGAGTTTGAGATGGGACCAAGCTTCTGAGATATTAGATTGTGTCACTAAGACCAACCAAGGATGGCATACTCGGGAGGCAGATACGCCTGCTGGAACATATGCTATCGGAGCTTCAGCAGCTCAAAGGGCATTGGATGAATCTGTGGCGCAATAGGTTGCTCAGTTGAGGACAGAAATTGGTCTCCTGGCAAAACAGATAGCTGCTAGAGATGCGAAAAAGGTGCACGCTGTTGGTGCACAAAGCAAATCAGTTAGACATGATGATAGTGAGTCAGATGAAGAGGCGAAGTATCTAGATCGTGAAGTGGCGGGTTTTCGAGCCAAGGGCAAAGGGTCTAATCAAGACTCTTGGAACTCAAGGCAAGGGAATCAAGGTCGGAACTATTATGGAGACAGCTACAACAAATCGGGATACAGAGATCGAGAACGGGACCGTGATGGTGATTGAAGGTGGGAGGATGATAATCGAGAAAAGAATGACATATATGTACCACCCGAAAGGCGTGATGAGGAGTCTGGAAATTCAAGAATGGAGGTACTCCTACATAAATTGGTCAAAGGAGCCGAAAGTCAAGAGAATTGCTTGAAAGAAATTAGGACTGACATTTCGGGCATAAGTCATAAAGTGGAGTCCCATTCAACCGCCATTAAACAGTTGGAGCAACAGTTTGGGCAGATTTCTTTGGCACTAAATCAACGTCATCCAGGCACCCCTCCAAGTAACACCATCCAGAATCCTAAAAATGATAGTCATTGCCTCGCCATCACTACTAGAAGTGGGAAATGCACGACAGATCCACCTATGCCTGCCGACAGTAGTATGCCTAATGATCCAGTGATTGTTGATGTAGAAGCTGAGTTAGAACAGAATAATGCAAAGGGTGATATGGTTCCAAATCAGGACGATAGTGATAATGCCAAATCTGAGAAGAGAAAGGAAAAAGAGACACCAAAAGTGCTCAAAACTATCTCGCGACCTCCTCCTCCCTACCCTCAAAAGTTGAAGAAGAAGGCGGAGGAAGAAAAGTATCAGAATTTCATCACCATGTTGAAGGAGCTGTCAGTTAACATCCCTCTTGTAGAGGCATTAGAGCAGATGCCAGGTTATGCCAAGTTCATGAAAGATTTGGTGACAAAGAAGAGAACGGTCAGTTTTGAGCCCGCAGATAACGTTCATCATTGTAGTGCAATTGCTTCCCGGTCCTTAGTTGAAAAGAAAGAGGATCCAGGAGCTTTCATAATTCCTTGCACTATTGGGCCCTATGACTTTGCCAAAGCACTGTGCAATTTGGGTGCTAGCATCAACCCAATGCCATTAGCCATGTTCAGGCAATTGGGGTTGGGTGCACCAAAACCAACCTCCATGAGACTTCTCATGGCCGATAGAACTATGAAAAAGCCGGTTGGCATTTTGTATGATATTTTGGTGAAAGTTGCCTCTTTCATATTTTCGGCTGATTTTGTGATTCTCGATTGTGAAGTTGACTTTGAGGTTCCCATCATACTGGGGAGACCATTCCTTGCCACGGGTCGTGCATTAGTGGATATGGAAACTGGGCAGCTGAAATTTAGATTGAATGATGAACAGGTTACCTTCAATGTCTGTCGTCAATGAAGCTGCCAAGAGATAAGCAAGTGATTTCAGTGATAGAGGCTGATAATGATAGTGAGGTTGTTGTCTCCATCGAAGAAAGGTTGGGAGTAGAGCCGTTGGCTGCCGTGATCATGAATTTTGAAGATGATAGTATAGAAGACTATGATGAGATGGTGGGTACACTCGCAGGTAGAGGAGCATACGTTTATGCTCCCAAGAAATTGGATCTTGATTTGAAGAACAGGGTGACGCCACCAGCTCGTCCATCTATTGAGGAGCCTCCAGTTTTAGAGCTTAAGGCTCTTCCGTCCCACCTTCACTACACATTCTTGGGAGCCAATAATACCTTGCCAGTAATTATTTCTGCTAAATTGGTGAATTGGCAGGTAGAGGCTTTGATTTTAGTTTTTAAAAGATTTAAGAGGGCCATTGGGTGGTCCATTGCAGATATCATAGGTATTCCACCCGGCATTTGCACTCATAAGATCCAGCTTGTTCCTGAGTGCATACCCAGCATTGAGCACCAGCGTCGTCTGAACCCACCTATGCAGGAGGTTGTAAAGAAAGAAATTATCAAATGGTTAGATGCAGGAGTGGCTTACCCCATTGCGGATAGTAAATGGGTGAGCCCGGTTCAGTGTGTGCCAAAAAAAGAAGGAATCACTGTGGTTCTGAATGACAAAAATGAGTTGATTCCAATGAGGTCGGTGACTGGATGGAGAGTTTGCATGGACTATCAGAAGCTGAATTCGTGGACTGAAAATGATCATTTTCCTATGCCCTTCATGGACCAGATGTTAGACCGTCTTGCTGGTAGAGGATGGTATTGTTTCTTGATGGCTATTCGGGGTATAATCAGATCTTTATTGCCCCCGAAGACCAAGAGAAGACCACTTTCACTTGTCCATATGGGACGTTCGCATTCAAGAGGATGCCTTTCGGTTTGTGTAATGCACCGGCCACTTTCCAACGCTTTATGATGTCTATTTTCTCCGACATGGTGGAAGACACTATCGAGGTGTTTATGGATGATTTTTCTGTAGTGGGTGACTCGTTTGAGGGCTGTTTGGCACACCTTGCTAATGTGCTGCAAAGATGCGAGGAGTGCAACCTAGTGCTGAATTGAGAAAAATGTCACTTTATGGTCAATGAAGGTATTGTATTGGGGCATCAGATTTTGAAGAACGACATTGAGGTGGATAAGGCAAAAATTGAAGTAATTGAGAAGCTGCCCCCACCGATCTCTGTGAAAGGTATTTGAAGTTTCTTAGGTCATGCTGGTTTTTATAGAAGATTCATCAAGGACTTCTCCAAGATTGCTCATCCCTTGTGCAAACTTTTAGAGAAAGAGGTGAAATTTGTGTTTGATGAAGTATGTCTTACTGCGTTTGAGTGTCTTAAGGAGAAGTTGGTGTCAGCCCCTATTATAGTATCACCAGATTGGACTAAGCCTTTTGAGGTTATGTGCGATGCTAGCGGAGTGGCTTTGGTTGCAGTCCTTGGCCAAAGATATGAGAATATATTACACCCGTTCTACTACGCTAGCAAAGTGCTTAACCCAGCTCAAAAGAATTACACTGTGACTGAGCAGGAGTTGTTGGCCGTAGTATTCGCTTTTGAGAAGTTCAGATCTTATTTGATTGGTACGAAGGTGATTGTGCATACAGACCATGCAGCTCTCCGGTATCTTATGTCGAAGAAGGATGCTAAGCCAAGACTGATTCGGTGGTTACTTCTGTTGCAAGAATTTGACTTTAAAGTCAAGGATCGTAAGAAGACCGAAAATCAAGTAGCTGACCATCTTTCACTCCTTGAGGAGGAAGCCATGCTGAAATTGAAGGACAATCTTGAGATTGATGAAACTTTTCCGTATGAACAAGTATTGGCAGCATCTCAAGACTTGATCCCATGGTTTGCTAATTTTGCCAATTTTTTGGCAAATGATCTAGTCCCGGAAGATATGACATATCAGCAGAGAAAGAGATTCATGCATGAGGTAAGAAAATTCTTCTGGGATGAGCCGTATTTGTTTAGGGTGTTTGCTGACGGCATAATTCAAAGATGTGTCCCAGAGTCCAAAATGATAAGTATTCTAGAGGCGTGTCACTCATTTCCAGTTGGGGGTCATCATGGAGGTGCACGGACCGCCCATTAAATCTTGCAATGTGGGTACTACTAGCCCAGTATTTACAAAGATGCCAATGACTATGCCTGCGCTTGTGACCGATGTCAAAGGCAAGGTAATATTTTACGGAGACAAGAACTTCCCATGACAACCATACTTGAGCTTGAATTGTCCGATATGTGGGGAGTTGACTTTATGGGTTCGTTTGTGAGTTTGCAAGGAATGAAGTACATCTTGGTGGCTGCAGACTATGTGTCTAAGTGGGTAGAGGCGATGGCGCTTCCTAATAACGAAGGGAGAAGTGTCACAACATTCTTGAAAAAGAACATATTCTCACGTTTTGGGACACCCCGAGTTATTATTAGTGATGGGGGATCCCACTTTTGCAACCATCTGTTCAAAGCCCTGCTTGAAAAATATGGTGTCAAACATAAGGTGGCAACACCTTACCATCCTCAGACAAGCGGGCAGGTTGAGGTTTCAAATCGTGAGATTAAGTCCATTCTGGCAAAAACAGTCAATGCAAATAGGACTGATTGGGCTCGCCGACTGGATGATGCATTATGGGCATATCGAACGGATTTCAAAACACCAATTGGTGCATCACCATATCAGTTGGTATTTGGGAAGTCTTGCCATTTGCCCATTGAACTAGAACATAAAGCTTTGTGGGCGTTAAGAAGGGTGAATTTAGACTGGAATGAAGCGGCCCAATTGCGATTTGAGTAGATGAATGAGATGGATGAATTTCGTCTCCGGGCTTATGAAAGTTCAGCATTGTATAAAGAGAAGATGAGATTATACCATGATCGTCGGATTGAGAACCGCGAATTTAACCCGGGCGACTCGATTTTATTGTATAATTCTAAGCTTCGCCTGTTTGCTGGAAAACTAAAATCCAAATGGTCTGGCCCATTCACTGTCGTTCGAGTATTCTCACATGGTGCTATTGAGCTAAAAGGAGCAGATGATGTCCTATTCAAATTCAATGGACAGCGTGTTAAGCATTATGTAGGAGTTCCGGAAGAGGTAAGGACGCTGGAAGAACTTGAACTTGATGAAGTCTGAGTAGTCAAAACAGTCATGTCGTACCGCGACGTTAAATCAGGCGCTTAATAAGAGGCAACCCATGGGCTAGTTGGGGAAGTTTGAGTATCCAAGTTAGCCATGTCGTGCCGCGACATTAAATCAGGCGCTAATTGGGAGGCAACCCAAGATTTTGTTATGAGAAGATCGGATTATTGAGTAACAGTTAGTTGAAAATCACAGAATTCACCTGAAGTAGTGAAAGTTCATCCACGGAATGAATCTCGACACGTGAGGGAGTTCTACGCCACGTGGTAGGTATCATCAAATTTAGAGGAAAATTACCAAGTTCTAAATCACTTCCACGGAAGGCATCCACGTGACGTGGATGTGATCCACACCACGTGAGTCATGTCGTGGAAAGCAGACCTCCAGGCCAGTCTCAGATCATCAGTCACGACAGACCTCACATCACGTAGGTCACACCCACGTGGCGTGGGTAGTGTCGTGAAACGTAAAAATATCAGCAAACCAAATCCGACCTGACCCGATCTGAATTTTCTAAAAATAAAACCGAACCTCTTCTTCTATACCCGATTTAAAACCGATCAAATCCCTTCATTACCCACTTTCAAATCCTTAAATTAAAACCCTAAAACTCCAATTTTCTCTTCTTCCCCTCACAAAATCCGAACCCCTCCTCCTTAAACTCACAAAATCCGAACCCCTCATTACAAAACCCATTCGAAAATCCGAACCCTAAGTCCAAAAATTCGAATCAAACAGACCAAACCCAACCCAAATCCGCACCAAATACCCAAAATTCAATCCAAACCCATTACCATACCTCCAAAATCCAATCCCAAAAGTGACCACCTTGATGCATCATCCCGAATTCAGACCAAAAATTTGGATTTACCGACCCTTCTGCGGGATGAACCCACTGCGTCGGAACAAAGTGGTTCTGTGGAAGAGTTTGATGTTAGCATGGACGATACTGATTTGATTCCTCGGGCTACGAGGTTACAAATGCAAGCCCGAGCAACTGCCCGGGCAGCACTTCAACCGGCCCCACCATTTGTAAGCCAGTTGTTATGGCTGAATCGTTTGAGTTCGCCCCCCAGTCTGAAGAGGGGGAGGATGCTTCTAAGTCAAGGTCTGCGGATGAGGCTACGGGTCAGGATACATCTATGGCGGAGGCTACAGCCTCTCTTTTCGGTACTGGTGCCGAGAGTGCCCCGACTACTGCACAGGATAGGGAGGTTCAGCGGTGGTGTGTAAAGGGCATGCGTGCTATTTATGATCGAGATGCTGAGCTGACAGAGCGTGGTTTATGTCAGAGGAGCATTATGGAGGAGACCCGATATCCGATGGGGGAGTTGAGGACATTGCCGGATATTTGGCCTATTTTGAGCAGTATGGCTTGGGTTGGATGGCGCAGCCTTATGGTCGGTATAGCTCGGAGTTGGTCCGAGAGTTTTATGCTTCCTATGCTGCATCGGTTGGTTTGAGCACCCCAGTTGGGCAGCGATATATTTTGCAGCCAGTGCTGACTCATGTCATGGTGTGCGGTACCCGAGTAAACATTTCGGAAGAAACCATTCACCGCTTCCTGTTTGGGCCTGACCCTCCACTTTCGGCTTGGATAACTGAATTTGATCACAGAATGGACAAGGTCAGAGATAGAGTTCGGATGAGAGATGCGGAGCAGAAATTGGAGTTGATTAAATGGATTGTAGGTTACATAGTCGAGGAGGGTGTAGCGGCTAGTTGGGTGACTGGGAAGCTGGACATCAAAAAGTCCACGCTTCATTTTGCTGGTTAATTTTGGTGGTCAGTGGTTCGTCATAGGTTGGGTCCAACCAACGCTGATAACTCACTCACATTGTACAGGGCTGTAGTAGTAGCCAGCATCTTGGCTGGTTATGAGATTCATTTCGCAAGGTACATCATCCAAGAGATCCACGAGCGAGCTTTCAGAGATCACACAAGTATACCCTTCCCATGCCTGATCCAGGGCCTGTGTGATAGGGCAGGGGTGGCCAGACTACCTGCCCTCGACCATTACATTGAGGTGACTCGCATTGTAGACATTGGGATGATGCAGCAGAGGGGTTCACACCCCGTGCTCCCACGTGAGTCACAACCGTCTGAGTCGGCGGGTGCAACCCTGGATGAGCCGCGTAGTGCCCCATTTCCTGTTCCTTCACCAGTTAGGGTACCTATACAGACTGAGGGTGCTGGCCTTGTTGATGAGGGAGAAACCAGCACTAGTGCCCCACCGACCCCTGCTGGGATGGTTTTGATATCACGAGATTTTCTGCAGCAACTGGTTGACAGGCAGACGGAGATGTTTGAGTGCCAGGCTTACACTGAGACTTAAATGGCTAAGTTGGTATCCCAACTTAAGCCTTAGGTTCGAGCTACAGTAGAGGTTGAAGAGACTAGGGTGGAGGCCCCGATGAAGGCAGCTATGGACTAGTTTATACGGGGACTGCATGGGCGAATTGACAGTTTTGAGGCACGTCTGGCCTCCCGCTTGAGTACTGCACCGAGCCCTGATATGGCCGGCTTGACCCAGGAGGTAGCTGCATTGAGAGAGGAGGTTCGGGCAATGGCGTCGACTAGCACGCCCATTATACCACCTATGTCTGTCCCGACCTCCGCACAACCAGCATTTGAGGTCGATCTGTTTGCTGATAAGGAGCCGGAGATGGATAGAGGCAAGAGACCCCGCAGTCCGGCGGATGAGGGTGCTAGTGAGGATGAGTTCGATAGTGATCTAAGGAGGGCTGTTAAATCCTCCCGGGTAGAGTACCACGCGATCCAGATTGAGGCAGAGCAGAGGGCGCGTGGTGCATCTGCCAGTTAGGCTATCCCCCCACCGGATGCGACTACTGCACAGTCTGATGATCCCGCTCCTGGCGAGCCCACTTCCGACGCTTAGAGTGCCACAGGTATGTCTTCACTCCCTCATTTTTGATTTGATATCGGTGCATTGAGGGCATTGCACCATGTTTAGTTGGGGGTGGGGGTGTACCACTACTTGGGGGGTTTTGTTGTCGTGTTTGTTTTCCCCCGAGTGTGCTATAATAGTAAAACCGACATATTTAGGATGTTATTTTTGATGTTTTTATGTTTGTTGCTAAATTAGGAGAAAAATGAGGGAACTATAGTGCAGTCCAGTTTTGGATGATCTTTAAATGTTTCGACTATACCCCTCCTGAAATTTTTGGAATTGTGTGAATAGCATGCTTGTGTGTGACTGCTGTTAGATCTTGTTATGGCACTAGAATTATAGGCAAATAACCGTAGCTAGCATTGCGTGAACGGATAGGTAGTAGTTGATAATACAACCCTGTGCTATGTGTGTGTGAGGTCACTACTTAGTTAGTTGTGTGTGCGCGATCCAGAACTTGCCCGGTTAGTCTTGCCTAAGTTAAAAGATAGGGATTAGGAAAGGATCAATAGGCCGTTTTTGAAAAAAGTCCACTTTTAGCCTAAATGCCAAACCAAAGGAAGAAGTATCCCTTGATCCTAACTTTGAGCCATAATTATCCTATTTCTTTCATTTAGCCTATTCACCTTCCCATTTTAATCACAATGAACCTGTCTTGGCCCTAGTCCCTCCTTGGACACTGTGTACCTCAATTCAGGAAAATCGTCTAAGTTGAGGGTGGATATTATAGGGGTGCGTAGATTGAGTTGGGTATGAAGAAGGGTTAATAAAAGAAAAAGAGAAAACAGATTTGGGTGTGAAAATAAAAGAATGGAGAATAAGGGAAAATAAAAAAAAAGGGAAAAAGGTTGGAAGTTGGAGCCAAAAAGCGTGTAGTGTCAAGGAGGGTTGATTCACTATACCCATATGCACCATACCTGTCCCTAAGCCTACATTACAGTCTTAACTTCTTTGGGAGCGTGAGTGTTTTGACCTCGTCCCTATGTTGATATCCATTAGTATACTGAGAGTGTATGGGACTTCTTTGTTTGTGAGAGCACATGGGTTGCATAATTAGCTGCTAGTTGTTCGGGAAATGTCAATTGCATATATGCTTAGTTGTTTGTGTATAAATTGGTGACATCACTTGATCCCTGCTGTGTCATGATCCTATGCTGCTTACATACACATTATGGTTTTACCTTGAAAATAGGAGGGGTCAAAAATATTTTGTGTCAAAAGCAACGAGTAGACTGCCATAAGTCCCTTAGGTTTCTCTTGGTTAAGCAGTGTGTTTGTGTATTTTTATTTTGTTCGCCTGAGATCATGCAAACATTCTAAGTTGAGGGTGTTGATATGCCATGGTTATATGGCACTTTCGATGCTTAAAACAAGGAAAATATGCAATAACTTGGGTGTGTTTTGTTGGTATGATGTGGTTTCTGTCCTACTTTGCAGGAAAACAGGTTTTAAAGGCAAAATGATCAAAAGAGGAAGAATCAAGCCCGAAGACGAAGCATCTGAAGATGAAAGAATGGATCTGCACCTGAGTGTGACCCATGACATCACTCACGAGCCGTGATTACCACTCACAAGTCATGAGTTTCTGTCGTGAATCGACTTCCAGAAGGTCTACATGTTGCCTGAGTATCACGATAGACGTGAGTCCACTGAGTCCACCCACGTGGCGTGACTTGCTAGCGTGAGTCCATTTCAGAGATCCAAGAAAAGGTCTGATTTCCACGATACATGTCACGTGCCGTGACTTGGTTCCACGACACCAAGTCACGACACCGTGAAAATTGCCGACTCTGTTCTCCTATTTGGTTTTGGATAGGACTAGTTTTATATCTATAAATACTCCTATGTAGTCCTAAGTACGGGAGTTGGACAATTTACTGCTTTGAGAGTTATTTTACACTGTTTCAGACATATATTTGGTTTTGTATTCAAAAACCCTAGTTTTGAGGTTGATTGATAAGTGGAATTTTGTTTTTTCTTCATTCTTGTGTGATCATATTTATGCTTTAATCTTTGAATTCTTCTTATGTTCTTACAAATATGAGCAGCTAAATCCATCATCTAAGGTTGTGTGAACCATGAGGAATTAACGAAACCGGTTAAGTGCAAAGCAACTTTGTACTGCTGTGAATGCATATATTGATTATTTCCTTCGTTATGATTGCTTTTCTGACTGTTGCAAACGTTAGGAACTCGCATGTATTCTATACTTGCTTGAGAGAGAGGTAGAGATTGGGAAAAGGAGATAACAACTAAGATTTGAAGCTATCAACCTTCATCTAATAACCGGAGCCTTAGCGAGAAAGGTTATCTGAAATCCAGGACATGGGTTAGTAGTGCGACACTCGGAGACTGAGAGGAGAAGAGTGAAATTCGTCCAATGAAGGTCGAGAGATAGTTAGATGAACCTAACTTGTTAGATTTTGCATGCAGCGCAGTGGGGTAATCTTGTTAAGCACAATTCACCGGTGCAGTTAAGGAATCATTGGGGATCACAGTCCTAGTGAAATTCTCTTATTGTTTACAAACTCAATATCAGCCAGCAATCGTCATTGTTACTATTCACTAACAAACCCCCCCAGTTTTATTTACATTCCAATTATTCCACCTGGTAGTCTACTCACACTTCGACCTATTCCCTGTGGGATCGACCCCAACCTAGTTGGGTTCTATATTTGATTCAGCGACCGCATTGTACTTTTTCGAAGGTATATTTTGGGCGACATCAAAGGCTTAGGCGGTCTGTTAAAATTCCGAAGAATGAACTCTGCTTGGGACGCCATAGATTGTCCCGTAGATCTAACCCTCTTAGACGGCCCTTCGTCAAGCCGTTGTGTTCTTCTTCGTTGCCTCTGATCTTCCATTTTCTGTGCAAAGGCCTATATTCTAGCTATGTCCATATCCCGATTTAGGGCAGCAATAGTGCAGTCTCGTACCAAATATGGCTCCAATCTGTCCACATACCGATGTACTCTATCTGTCATTGTGGCCACTACATTTGGAGCATAATGAGCCAAGGAATTAAATTGCAGACTGTATTCCCTAACACTCAGATTCCCCTGATAGAGATTTAAGAATTGATCTGCACGTGCCTCACGAATCTCATAGGGGAGATAGTGATCCAGGAATGCCGCTTTAAATTCTTCCCATATATGGGGGTTTGTGCCAATCTCTCAAACTTTCTTCCAATCTTCATACCACAGTATAGCCTCACCCTTCAATCTATAGGCCGCAAGCTCAACCGTTTCCACACCGGACACATGCATAACCTCCAAAGCTCTCTGGATTTGATCTATAAAATCTTGGGGATCTTCATTCGGGTCTGATCCAGTGAATGTGGGAGGATCTAATTTTAGGAAGTCCTGTGTCCTGCGACTAGTTGCTCTCGCTGCAGTATCATTACCTGTTATTGGACCACCTTGTCCCTGCATCTGTGTAACAACTATTCGGGTCAACATTGTACTGCATCCTTTAAATCTTGGTCCGTAGTATTTACTGGTGGTTCTACATGTGCTCTTCTCCTACTCGACTCTTCTGGAACAGAGGGAGTGGAGGAAGCCCGCGACACAAATTCATTCTCAGTATCGCCTTGATTAACTTTATCAGGTTGTGGTATACTGGTTCCTTCTCCAGCAATTCTATCTATCCTCTTACTTTTACCTCGACCTCTTCTTGTCATCAGCATTTTTCTATAATATACAAGAACAACAATATTGATGGTCAGAAACAATTCCACCTACAACCTCGGCTCTAATGCACGATTTGGAGATGAAGGAATGAAACAACTCCTAAAGGTCCCGTAGCCTCCTACTTATAAATGTGGTGCACAACACATCGATAAGTAAGACTCTACTCAGACACGACTTTGTAGACACCCTTAGAACGACCTGCTCTGATACCACTTTTGTCACGTCCCAAATCCCATTGAGATGGATTGGCACCAGTAGCCGATAAGGCCAGAGAGAACCAAGCTTTGCTTACATTCATCCATATGCATGCCATAAGAAATACCACTAACACATAAGAACATAAAAGGCTCATATCAGAAATCATGGAACATGATGACATATATATATATATATATATATATATATATATATATATGAAACTTGGCCTTCAGGGCCATCAAGTCAAAAGGACATACATCTCTTTCTTTCACATTCACTTACACACCCACATACGTCTACAAAAGCCTCTAACGGAAATACATACATGACCAACCTAAGTTCGGGACAAGTCCCCCCTTTTCATAACATCTATAATACCCAAATCATTGTACAACTTAAGACACGGAGAGCCTCGAACCAAATGGAGCTCACCAAAGATCAGCAGATATCCTGCTGCATACTGGGGAGGTCTACTAGTACCTGTTCCTGCAGCAAGTAAAGTAAATCCCCCAAGAGGGGTCAGTACGAAGAATGTACTGAGTAGGTAAGGCTGTACGAAACTGAATCAGTATATAAGAACTTTCATGGAAAATAATTACAAGGGAATGCCCAATTATGGATAAGCCATCAATCTATATATTTGGGACTGCGCGTATTACTTATGATACTCTCTTCATTTTGTACCTCTTCTTACTCATTTGTCAATCATTAACCATATACTGCCCGGGCCCAACTGATCAGTGGGAAATTAATAATATCGTCATGCAGGTGTTCATTTCACCCCATGGATACACCCATAATGTCGGGATAGTCATCATGCAGGTGTTTTCTTTCACCCTATGGATATCATCATCCAGGTGTTTATTCCACCCCATGGATACACTCATAATATCTTACTTCATTCATTAACTTTTACGGGATTGGTACCTTTACTTATGAGAGGTTGTCATGCTCACTCATGAGAGATTAATACCATCACTATAAGAGATTGATACGATTGTTTGTGAGAGATTGACATATTATAGTCATAACCTTATTGGAAACTTTGGAACATGACATTATTGGGAATTTTGGAATCATTTCCACAATTATGCAACTTATGAGCAACAACAACTAAAGAATGAGGAACATGTGACTTAACAATAGATACAACCTGAATGAGATGCCTTTGGACATTTCGGAATGGAATAAGTACATAGTCCATATGAACAATATGCTGCAGAAGGATATAGACAGAATAACCTTAGATACCTTGTTCTCTCAATATGAACACTCACTCCTATACGTGAATACAATAGCCCAGCTTCTTCTTTACGTCTTACTCCACAATACAAGCACATGCCAAAGCTTACTTTAGCAACTAGTTACTATACAAGCGTACAAAACGACAATGAGCTATACGACTGCCGTATAACATCATGTCACTCCTTACAATAAAATCCATTGCATTATCATATCAATAACACCATAACATTTCACACATTGACCAAGATATCATACATCAATAGCATTTCACACCACACTTATCCTTTATGCTTTCTCATCATCATTCCGTCACAATTACTCCTATCAACTTGCCTCATAACAACACATGAACAATAATTCATACCTAATATAATCCAATATTCCTCCATACGACACTTTAAAGTCATTAAAACGGCATCACAAGTTGATAATTACATCCAAAAAGGGTATAGGGGCCTTCGGGGACCAAGACGATGCGAAAACATACAAAACCGATCCTGGGGCTGACCTGCGAAGCCACATGCACCCGCAGGTGGCTGAGGTGTGCCCGCAGGTGGCTGGTGGCAGATGCCAGAGTCACCTACGTTGGCATCTGCGCCCGCAGGTGCCCTCGTTTGCAGGGGGCGGATGCCCGTTTTGGTCCGAAATGGTCTCTTTTGGGTATTTTAATGCAATGAATGGTCCATGATCATAACCAAACTTATTTTGACATATTTTTGATCATCTTGAATGCCAAAAATCAGTAATGGTCTCACAACACACATAAACAACACCCAAAACTACACTTCTTGGTCAATACGTCACCAAATCCATAACCGATTTCACAGCAACAATTCCAAACATTATTTACAAGGATAAAACAAGGTAAGACTATAATTACATCTCTCATGACAATATTGAATCCTTCAAGTTCACGTCCTTCAAGACCATAAGTTTATTTGCAAGTTTACAAGGCAAAACCCCTTGCCGATTTAGCAAACATGCAATATTACACACATAGTGAATTCTCACTACATCACCAACATAACCAACATCATATAAGCACCCTCTCATGCACATGATATATTAAACCATCATAAGAAACACTTACCAAGTTTTACAAGTTGATGATCTTGGCCAAAGGAATGACTTAGGGTTCTTGAGAGACAAAAAGATAATTTTGGAAAAGTATAGAAAATGGCATGGGTGTCACATTGAATAAAAATATGATTTGGTGACCTTTTATAGTCCCTTTAAGTCTCTCTTATCCAATCTTGGCATTAAATGCAATGTTGTCTTGGTCAATGGAAGAATATTGGAAGAATGGGTCAAATTCCCATGTTGGGCCATGTCTTTCTATGGTTTTTGGGCTTCATTTAGGGCCCAATTGTACAAGACTTATTAATGCCCACAATTTAATACATAATTCACCAAATCTCTCATGTTTCCATATTTCCATAAATGTTACGGTAGTCAGCTAGACTCAAAAACGTACGGGGTGTTACAGCAAAACTATGGAGCATCCCTGCATATATAGTTATACCAAAAAATGCTCCAAAATGCAAAGTTGAAAATGTCAAACGTCATGGTGGTCAGGTTATCTAGAACTGTATGCTACAATTATGCAGTTCCATAGCATTCCAGATAACCGACCACCATAATGTTTGACCTTTTCGACTTTGCATTTTGGATCATTTTTTTGTATAACTATATATGTAGGGATGCCCCATAGTTTTGCATCCAAAGCAAGAGCTGCAACATGATTTTCACTAATTCGACAAGAAGTAGATTAAGGGATAATTCAAAAAAATAAATAAAGATAGTAAACCAGAAAGTTCTGAATGAACCTGCTATGAGTTACAACTCATTTAGCGGCCTAATCATCATCAAGTGAATAAACAACATTGCATGCACTACTAAAAAAAACTGGAAAAACCGACCACAAAAAGCTGCCACATGTGGTAGGTTTTGGCCATTTACCTACCACAAAACCGACCACATGTTGTGGTCGGTAAAATAGTGGTAGCTTTTGAAAAAACTTACCACAAGTGGTAGCTTTTGAAAAACCTACCACAAGTGGTCGGTTTTTCCAATTTTTTAATAATAATTTATAAATCAATATTATTTATTAAAAATAATTTTTTTATAATAATTTTCTTTATATTAAATAAATAAAATTAAAATTACCGACCACCATCTGTGGTCGGTTTTATTTATTTATTTATTTAATTAAATTTTAAAAAACCTACCACATGTAGTCGCTTTTTTTAATTATTTAATTTATTTAAAAAGAAATAGATTATTTTTTTAATTATATTTTTTAAAAACAAACCACTTGTGGTAGGTTTTTCTGGAAATTTTCCAGAAACCGACCACTTGTGGTAGGTTTTTCTGGTAATTTTTTTTAAAAAAATTACAGCATATATGCTGCATTTTCAAATAAAACCTGCTACACAAATATTAAAGCCCACCAATTCAGATATAAATCCTTCAAACATCAAAATCAAATAATTCAAACATTAAAATAAAATCATAATCAAATTATTCAAACATCAAAGTTTACAAACCACCAAAACATATAAAATATTAAGTTACAGCTCAGTCACATCATCCCCATCCTCATCCTCTTCCTCCGTAGTATAATCGTCAAGTGAGCTTAAGCCTCTCACAGCCCGAGGTGCATCACCAGGACACGGAGGAAGAATCCTTGGAGAATGAAGAAAACTTAGAATTTGCTCCTGCATCATTTTCATTTGCGCAGCAGTTTCCTCCTCTTTGTTCCTCGACCTCTCAGCCTATGCAGCCAGTTCTCGAGTGAGCTGAGAAACCGTATTCTGTAATGAAATAACGGTTTCTCTATCAACTGGTGGTGTAGAGGAGGATCCACAATGTGAAGACCTAATATTCTCTGTAAAGTATTTTTTGGGGTAGACATAGGCTATACCTCTAATCGGAGAACCCACACACTCTAGCCAATACTTTTCCTCTACATCTTGAGGTATTGGGTTCTCCCGACTTCTAGGAGACTGAGTACCACGTAATTCAGTAATCTTCGCTACAAATTTTTCCTATATTTAAAGTAAAGTAAAAAATTAATAATAAAAAGATACTAAGCTATTCATAGTTAAATAATATAAACTTTAGTTAAAAAAAAAAAAATCATAAGTACGAATGTAGTTCTTACATGTGTAGCTTTTGCACGTGGCTCAACCCACACATCTTCATCCGTTGGGTTCTTTTTCTTCTTTACGTGGGTCTACGTGAATAACTCATCATGAGCTATGTTTTGACCAAATTTTTGTTCCTGTATATGATAAAATTATTAATCTTCAAAAACAAAACTATTTAAAATAGAAATAAACAGTTAAATTGATAAACGCTATGTTCCATTTTTTCCTCAACGGTAATCTGACTGATAGCTCCCGCAGTGTGTAGAGAGCCACCCTTCTTAGACGCTCTATCTTTCTTTTCTTTTTCACTCAACTTCTGATATTCTTCACTATTCCAGTAGCGAAGAAAATCTTGCCACATGTCTTCATTTATAAACTCAAGCATCACCCTGTATTTTCTTGCATACTCCAATAGTCCATTTAATCTGTGCCTGACTCTTCTGAAAAAATTCTTCCTTATTGCATAACGGTTTGCTGAATCATACCAGAAATATTTCTACAATTAAAATAATAGTTTAATATTCATTTTTTTTTTAATAACAATGTGTTACGTAGTAGATAAGATAAATGTTTACCTGAAATTCTTTGAACATTTCCTCTCTATAAAATTCTGGAACCTTTTGCCAACTTGTCCAATAACCTTTGTAGTTGCGACATATGCATTTGTAGATAACTTTGGCAATTCTATTATCGGGCCTAAATCTGCAACACAAGGTCAAACATTAATATCATGGAGCATAATATAGTAAATAAAAAATAAATAAAGTTGTTATACATTGAAATCATACCCTACTCCATATGGGATGATGTACTCCCTCCGACTAGCATCTCTCTGTCCTGGCTGTGGAAGAGGTGCTCCTGAGTGCGCTGTCGTGGGTGTATCTGAAGCAGTAGAGGGTGTGTCTTTAAGACGAAGATCAGTCAGCCCAATCGATCCAGCAGAATCACTATGAGCACCTGGATGACGGCTAGTAGATGGTAGGGCAAACGAAGATAGATGACTATAAGTACCATCGATCGGATGGTAGTACTGTGTAGGTGGTGGCATGGCGATCGGGGCAGGCTGAGTCTCGATAGAGCCTTGTAGTGGACCCACATGCGTAGGAGCATTATATGTCTGATGTGACGACCTAGAATAAGAGGGTCGTACTGGAAGGTCACTTGACCGACCCTCGGATATATGAATCCCCGTGGGTCGTCTATAAGGTGGAGGTCCCTTATTCTTTTTTGCCTTACTAGTATCAACTTTTTGCTTACCCTTGTCACCCTTACCTACCATCTAAATTATTTAAAGCCAAACAATAGTTTGTTAAATGTCACTTTGTTAAGATTGTGGAATGAATTAATCAATCAGTTAATAAGTAAACTAAACAACACTTAAACACATAATACCAATTCTTCTGCAAGATTAAAATAAACAACACGTAAATTCCACACAGAATTTCAATAGGTAAAAGACTTTGATTCAAGTGAAGTAATCTTACCAAAGCTATTACATGTCAAACTTAAATAAAAAAACATAAAAGGTAAGTAGTACAAAGCATAAAGACATAAATAATAAATAATAACGAATACAACTATAAAGAGCTAATCCTCCTCTCCCGAAGATTCTCCACTAAACCATTCACCCTCTTCAGAAGTTTCCTCCTCTTCTACCCATTCAGCCTCTTCTGGAATATTTACTTCTTTGAAAATGTATTCCGGATAATTCAAATTATCCACTAAGTCAGTGTCCACTAATTGGTGATCAGTCTGCATTTCATTTTGATATGCAGTCTCCAACACATTCTCAACTTCCACCCGCCCTATAGGCTTGGTTTTGATTACAGCCCACCAATCCGACTTGTCCCTGCGTAACGGATAAGGAGCACAGTACACTTGTTTAGCATTTTGTACGAGAACAAAAGGATCGTATACAGGATACGTCCTATTATGATTAACTTCAATGATGTTATGCTCCTTAAGTACTCTTGTGCCTCTTGTGCTTGAATCAAACCACTTACATCGAAAGAGTACTATCTTTTTAATTGGCCAACCAGCATACTCCATGTCCAAAATCTCTTGTATGATGCCAAAGTAATCAACACCATCATCGCCCTTAACCCAAACACCACTATTGTTTGTTTTCATTGTTTTGGAGTGTTCCTAGGTTGAAAATTTAAATCCATTTACTGTGTAGTGGGACATTGTATGAGCTTCAACAGGTCCCAAAGAAATATCCTTCAAGAACTGATTATATGTGGCCGCATTTGGTGAATGGAATACCTATATATATAAATATATAGTTAAAGAATGCGTAAAACTCTTTAAATTTGTTGTGTTATTATTAAAATTACACACCTGATATGTATACCATGTTGCAAATGACTCATACACTTGATTTTGGTCTAATTGAGCCTTAAATGAACTGAAGATTCACATTGCAAACACAATTCGTTTCCTTAGTGAAACAATTAATTAAATTTAATATGTAAATATTTAATATCCTTACTTTAAAAAGGGCTCAACTTCCGGGCAATTCAGCAAGACATACAACGTTGCTGATTTGTGTTCCGTGGCAGTGAGTCGGTGAAAATTGCTCCTTTTTGCCCTACTACCTGATTGATTGAAGATTGATATTGGTTGCAGAGATGACTCATTCTCATCATCCTGGTGTCGATTCGGTCTGTTTCTCAAACAAGCGACTTGGTCACCAAAATAGTAAGAACAAAATTGGGATGTTTCTCTAGCAAGGTATGCTGCAACTATAGAACCTTCCACCCTATATTTATTTTTAGGACCCTTTTTCAATTTCCCAATGGTCCTGCATAGTTTTACGTTAGGATTTTAATATATAAAAATAGATATATACTTAAACAATTAAGAAATAAATTAGTTGTGTTCCACTTGCTTACCGCTCGCCTGGATACATCCATCTGGTTTGAACTGGACCGCCTAGCCGGGCTTCGTGGACAAGGTGGATGGGAAGATGTTCCATCACATCGAAGAACCCAGGTGGAAAAATCTTTTCCAACTTGTTGGTGATAACAATAATATTACCTTCCATTCGAGCAAGATTTTCTTCTTTTAATGTGGTGGAACATAAGTCTTTGAAGAACAAACTGATCTCCGCTATCGATTTCCATATGTTTTCAGGCAAACCAATACAATAAATTGGATGTAATTGTTCCATGAAAACATGGCAATCATGACTTTTCATTTCCTGTAAGATTCCATTTTCCATATCAACCCTCTTTCCCAAATTGGAGGCATATCCATCCGGCATCTTTAAATTTTGGACCCACTCACATATTTTCCGCTTTGGTCTAACTTGAATGTATAACTAGCCTTGGGCTTAAGCAAATTGCCATTGGGCCCCTCCTGCAAGTGTAATTCCCTGCGCTTGCAATATTCTGGTAAATCAAGTCTAGCCTTAGGATTATCCTTTGTCTTGCCAGTCACGTCCATAACTGTGTTGAACAAGTTATCAAAATAGTTCTTTTCAGTATGCATGACATCAATATTCTATCTAAGTTTATTATCAGGCCAATATTCTAACTCCCAGAATATGCTTTGCTTAGTCCAATTATGTGAAACGCCATACCCATCAAACTTATACAATGGTTCCTCACTAACCTTTGGAAAATGTTGAACTCTCTCCCAAATGTCATGACCACTTAATCTTGGAGGTGAACCATTAGGTTCAGTTCTATTCTTTCTACATGTATTCTTGAGTCTCCTAAACTCATGATCACGTGGCAAGAAACAACGATGACAATCAAACCGTGAATTTTTTTGACCATGTTTCAATGTGAATGATTTTGTATTTTCCATGCAGTATGGACAAGCTAACTTTCCAGCTGTCATCCACCCAGACAACATTCCATAAGCAGGGAAATCATTAATAGTCCACATTAGATAAGCACGCAAATTGAAATTTTGTTTAAGTGGAACGTCCCAAGCTTCAACTCCCTCATGCCATATCAATTGCAACTCATCAATCAAAGGTTGCAAGTAAACATCTATCCCACTTTTTGGATTACGTGGACCAGGAACAACACAATTTAGAAATATATATGGACTGGTCATCAACATTTTAGGAGGAAGATTATACGGTGTAATAAACACAGGCCAACATGAATATGGCGCAACACCAACAGAAAAAGGTGAGAAACCATCCGCACACAAACCCAACCTAATATTTCGTGGTTCAGCTGCGAAATCTGGATAAGTTGCATCAAAATGCTTCCAAGCCTCTCCATCAGATGGATGACACATTACACCAGGTGGCCTTCTATTTTCACTGTGCCATCTCACATGGGGAGCTGAGCTATTTGATGCATACAACCTCTTCAACCTTGGTATACGAGGTAAATAATGCATCTCCTTAATAGCAATTTTATTTTCTGTACAACCACGCTTATAACGAGGGTGTTGACAGAACTTACAAGACTCTAGTTGAGCATCATCCTTAAAGTATAACATGCAACCATTTTCACAACAATAAATTCTAATCGAGGAGAGACCTAACTTTGACACCATTCTTTTTGCCTTATAGAAAGAATTAGGAAGCTCTAAAGCAAGGTCAACTAACTCTTTAATAAGATCTATCATAGAGTCCATTCCTCCTTCAGCAATATTCCAATCAGATTTGATACTTAATAATCTAACAGCAACAGACAATTGAGAGTGCGAACTCCCATCAAACAAAGGATGACTAGCAGAACACAATTCTTCATAAAAACGACATGCTTCTACATTGGGAACATCTTCTACATTATCCCTGAATTCAACCCCATCTTGCATCCCAAAAGCATCATGCACCATTTCTGTCATTCTAATAGCTGGATAGTTATTATGCCCTACAGAACTACTACTTTCACCAACAACAAAGTTATTTTGCCCAACTTCTCCATGACTAGTATTCAATCTTAAATAGTCTTCATGAAACCCCTTTCTAAAAATATGATCCCTCATAACCTCTTCTTTTAGAATCTTTGTACCATCATATTTTACACAAGGACAGCGAATCAATCGAAAAACAGACCAATCATCTAGTGTCTTGGCATGTTCAATAAATTGATTGACATCGACCGCATATTCCTCCCTCATACCCACTCTATTATCATTATTTCGTTGATATATCCAGCTATAATCAGATTCCATCTACACAAGCGCGCAATCACAATCTTAATTAGTTCAAGACACTAATTCACATTTTCAAGTGACTACCTTAACCATTTTCAAGTTACAAATTCTTATTTTCAAGTGAATTCACTTAACCATTTTCAAGTCCCTAATTCACAATTCAAGTCACTGCACTTAACCATTTTCAATTCACTAATTCACATTTCAACTAAATACACTTAAACATTTTCAAGTCAATAATTCACATGTCAACTAAATAGACTTCACCATTTTCACAACACTAATTCATAATTCAAGTTACTATACTTAACCATTTTCAAGAAACAAGTTCACAATTCAAGTCACTACACTTAACCATTTTCAAGTCACCAACTCACATTTCAAGTCATTACATTTAACCATTTTCAAGAAACAAGTTCACAATTCAAGTCACTACACTTAACCATTTTCAAGTCACTAATTCACATTTCAACTAAATACACTTAAACCATTTTCAAGTCGCTACACTTAACCATTTTCAAGTCACTACGTCACATTCCAAGTCAATAGTTCACAATTTCAACAATCACTAGTCCACAACTTCAATTCACTAAACACTTCATATTTTTTAAGTCACTAGTCCAAAATTTTATGTTGCTAGTTAACATTTTCAAATCAATATTTCACAATTTTAATTCACTAAACACTTCACAATTTTAAGTCACTACTTCACTAATTCCAAGTCAATACAAAGTCATGACTTCTTCACTAATTAAATTCCAGTACAATTCAAACAATCAAATAAGTAGAGGCATCGCATGTCCCTCTCACACCAAATAATCACAATAAAAATTCTAAAATTTCAATTATTCACTAATTCATAAGTCAAACAAGTATTCCGATTATGTACATTTATAATCCATGGTGAAAAAAAATAAACTAGAGGGAAATCAACATACCTTTATTTGGCCGGAATTGAAGAGAAGGAGAAGGAGAAATGGAAATTTCAATTCAACACCGGAGATCTGTTCCTAGTAAACAGTTCCTACTATAGGAAGGGAAGTTGGGGAAGTGAGGAACTAAACAAAAGTCAGAGCATTAAAACAACTGAGAATATTTCTGTATTCGTACAAACTAGTAAATACATATTCATAAGTCCAAAAAAGGAAACAGACAAGCCCCACATGTGTCTCATATGTTTCAAAGTGAGTCAACAATTAACAAAGAAAAGTATATGGAGGACCACATATAAAAGTAGCAATACCAAGTGTAAGTGTCCCTCTCCATAAGATACTAGGACCAAAAAAATTCAATGTCCCAGATTGGTGGTAGATTCACATTTCATTAGCCCAAAACAAACAAATTCACAATCTTACCCAAATAAAAAAACAAGAAGTAGTGAATGAAAAACAAAGAAGAAAAAGATAAGTAGTGAAAGCAGCAAAAAGCTTAGCAGATGGGGAGCTATAACTATAGCAGTTGGTGGCACTTTAAATCAACTCTAACCACTATGTGCTTTGAAGAAATATCTAAATGGTCTCTTCTTTAACCCTTTAAAGCTTATCATGACCATTTCCTAGTCTATATCCTCTATTTTTTTGCTGGATGGGCAAGATTATGTTTTGCATAGAGAGGTACAAGGAACAACCTCTCTACCTGGTAGGGGTAAGGTTTGCATAAACTTTATCCTTTTAAACCTCATTTTGTGGAACTACACTAGGTATGTTATTGTGGTTGTTGTTGGAGTTCATCTGTTACTTTTCTAAATTCAGTTCAGCATGTCACTACCTGACAATTTCATATTAAATTATCCTATTGTTTTGAGAAAACAAACTCACAGAGTCATATAATGCTAGCTGTATTCTTAGATCAAAATTATGAGTATCCATTTGAGAAAAAGAAAAAAACTTTCTAGAAAACATTTTCTTCTACCAAATACATCCTAATTTTGTTTCCTTAGTACTAATACTTGATACAACCCAAAATTCCCTTTTCACTTCCCACCTTCTGTCCCTTTCAAGAACCCATTTTTCTTCACGAATCAGGATGGCCTAGCTTTAGAACACAGCTAAACAAGGCAAATGAAGGAAAAGACACACGAAACATTTAGCAAGAAAATCCTATTTTAATGAATTCTTGCCTTTTCCAACTAACAACTAAATTAACCATTAAAAGACCGAACGTTTAGCAAGGAAAAAAAGTTACCCGCAGGCGGCGTTGATGGCTGTTGTACATCACCGGCATTAATGGCTGCTATTCGTCACCGGCATTAATGGCTGAGGTTCGTCGGTGTTGATAGAGAGATCGAGAGGAGCGTGAGAGAGATAGAGATCAAAAACTTTTGGGAGTTGGGTCGGGTTAGGGCTCATTAGAAAGGGGTAATTAGAATGGGCTGGATCGGGTAAGGATTGGGCTGGTTCGGATATAAATTTTTTATTTTAAAAAAATTTAAAAAGTATAACAATATAATCTGTATAATATTTATAATAACTTACAAAATAATTTAATACAATGTATATAAATCGGATAATTATTTAATTCGTTGTCACATTAACACGAGTAGTATATTACCTAAATTCTATAATAATATCAGTGTATTTCCTATACTAGGATGAGATTTTCGTTAATTAGCTTTTGAATACGTACTATATATCTCATAATACAACGTACTCTGTATTCTCTGATAATTATCGATTAATTAGCTTACATTATTATAACTCCAACAATATATTATTAATACACGAGATATATGTATATATACATATACTCTATCAACTATCAGCTTTTGAATACGTATGATATACATCACATACATGAGTATATTATTACCTCGTAATACATGTTCCTCATATATACTATGTTGAATTATCGATTTAGCTTATATTATTATAACTCCAACAATATATTATTGCAACGATCGTATGATATCAACATATTATTCAATATACTTGAATAAATTCAGTTAACTTTTGACTACTACGTACATCACTACACGAGATATGTGTGTATAGATATATATATACACATACTCCATCAACGATCAACTTTTGAATACGTACTATATACGATCATATACACAAGTATATGTATTATCTCGTAATAAAACACATTACATATACTCTAATGAATTATCCGTTAATTAGCTTACATTATTATAACAACAACAATATATTATTACATCAATCGTATGATATTAATGTACATATTCAATATACTTGGATAAATACAGTTAACTTTTTATTACCACGTAAATCACTACATGAGATATACATGAATATATATATACTCGTTGGAAAATATATTATTGCAACATAAGTAAAAAAATAAAGATTAAGTTTTATGTTATTTATTTATTTAATTTATATTACTTTTTTTATATATTTTTGTAAAGAAAACCGACCAGAAGTGGTCGGTTTTTTAATTCTTTTAAGAAAACCAACCACATGTGGTAGGTTTTTTTAATTTTAATTAATTTTTATTTTTTAAAAATTTAACCGACCACATGTGTTCGGTCAAAATAATATTTTTTTTAATATATTTTAAAAATAAATTCAATTTTACGTTTATAATTTATATTTTTTTTTTTTGGCAAAAACCTACCACATGTGGTAGGGTTTTCGTTGTTTTTTTTAAAAAAAAAAATTTAAAAAAAAAAAAAACCGACCACTTTTGGTCGGTTTTGATAATTTTATTTTTTCCCGGGCTGAATAAATTAGTTTCTCGCAATTTTTAAATACAAAACCTACCACTTGTGGTCGGTTTGTTTTTTTAAAAAAAATTAAAGAAAGAAAATTGAAAAACCCACCACATGTGGTAGGTGTTTTCCGGCCACCATTTGTGGTCGGTTTTTCGTGGCAGGTTTTTGATTTTTTTTAGTAGTGATGCCCCTCGGAATTTAAAGCTCCCATAATAAATTGCACGAACAAAGGACCCCTTAATTAGAAGCAAAAATAGCATAGACTTTAATTCACTACAACACACTTTTACAAGAGCTATTTTGAAAGATGTCCTTTCATTCCTACATTTAAGAACTTATCACCCTTTCTGAAAGCATTCACATTTGAAGTACAATTTTCTTCCAGCAATAGAATTTAAAGTTTCTGAGGTGAGGATATATAGGAGTTTTGTGCGCAAAGGGATCGATGCGTACTTGAACTTACACAAAGTTTACAATCCCCATGGATGCAGAAGCATATATTGTGGTACATTTCACCACCCGAATTTATTGTATCCCTTCAACCTTGGTTAGAAGTAACCATGGTTAATGTCTGGTTTAGTTTCCCACATTTTGGTTATTTCTTTAAAAATTTATAATAAGAAGAAACATTGTATTGTTTTTTTTTTTAATTTAATCGTACACCGAAGGTGGATTGTGGGGTTTAGCCATGACCCCAATCTGTATATTTATCATAAACGAGCAAAAGGTGGAGGAGGACATAGATCATAGCCTCCAAACAACAATGAAGAGAGTGACAGTACTCAGTAGTAAGTTTTGTTTTGAAACTTGATTCAGGCTACTATATTCTTTCAATTATTGGTTCACTCTAAAATTATCAATATCTTGGTAAATTTTGTGTTTTACTTTTGATCATCTATTCATCTCCTACCAGGGGCGGATCTACATGGTAAGGTAGGGGTGCCACGACACCCACACGTTTCGATGAAAATTTGTTGCATGTATGTATATATCTGCGCAACAGATTTTATATATGTTATGTGGCACCCCGAGAACATAAAGATAAAGGGTGCACGGGTGCCGTGGTTTGATACTGCACTCGAGGATAAGTTTTGCCTGTTGATTTCGAGTTTGAATCTCATGGCAGCAATATTTTCCCTCAGTTTTTCTTTTTCAGCTTCCTTTGTTTCCTTGCTGTTGCTTAACTTCTTTTTCTCTTTCCACTTCCTTCCTTCCTTTTATTTGCAGAGTTTCTCTCTTCTTCTTCTCACAATTTAATTATCTCAATGCCTAATTTATTTCTAACTGCACCTTACTTTATGAGCAAATTATTGAATAGGTATTTTGAATTAACTTTTGTTAATATATATTTGTTCTTGTTTTAGTGAGACACTGTTAATCTATATATTAAGATATAATTGATTAGTATTTTTTTAATTGACTTTTGAAAAAAATCTAATCATGACTTGACATAATATACGTCTTGAATTATTCTAATACACTGAAATTTTTTATCCTTTTTTCTTTGAAAATACTTGTCATATAACTTGACAATTAATATGGAAAAATTAATTCAAGAGCAATAAAGAAAATTAATGTAGTCAAACAATGTGTATGAAGTATTTCAGCTACTTTTTAAGGAAAAAATTATAATTGGGGGTGCTTTTGCATGATTTTTTTTAAATATTTTTATTCTAGAATATAATTTAAATTGAGTGAAAAATACTGAACGAAGAATCAGTTTTTTTTTTTTTTTATGAATAAAAGACCTGACTGAAATAATCAATAACTAACTAAATCATCATTCTTATTAATCAATCTTTGTCGCCAATGGAAGTATATTTTATACATAAAATATGGCACGCGCAACTTTCAAATCCTGGATCCGCCTCTGTCTCCTGCTAGCTGTATAAATTTCCTCCAAATCGAATAACCGGACTATTTTAATCGAATCAAAATTTCAAACAATCAAATCGAATCGAAGTTAGTTTGGTTCGGTTAAAGTTATTATTTTCAAGATCAAAAACCAATAACATCGAATCAAATCGACGACGCCCACCTCTAACTGCAAGTGTGATTTCTAAATATTAATTAATAACAATAACTGGTAACAAGTAAATCTATTTATTTTTGTTCACTCTTTTATTTTTTTTCCCCCTTATTTTCCGTTTTAAGTTAGTTTAAAATGCCGAAAGTCTCCATATAAATTGCGAACAAAAATTACTTGCAGCAGTAAATATTATTTCTGAACAATATTTAAGAAAAAAATGCAACAAGATTCAAGCAATACCAAATTTTATCAATTGTTCTTTACAATATTAATATAGTATTATTTTTAAACAATGATATTTATATTGGGGAGGGAATGTGAGAGGACTTATGTTACTCCCTCCGTTCCTAAATACTTGTCATAATTTTTATTTGCACTCCTCTTAAGAAAAATATTAACTAGAGGCTAATTTAACTAAATTACCATTATTTATTACTTTTCCCTATTTGGTACTTTTCTTTTTTGCACTATATTAATATCTCTCCATATTTATGACTAAAGATAAAGGTGGAAAAAACAAGTAATTATGTCGTTTTCTAAACTGACAAGAATATCTATTTATAGTAAGTACAACAAGTATTTAGAAACGGAGAAAGTACATAATTATTTTCTCTATTAGTGAGCGTTAATACCTCTTCAATTAGACTATTCCTCGAGAGCACTGTTATCAGAAGCAAAGCCAAAATTTAAAATTTATGGGATAAGGATTTCAGTTCTTTTAAGTTAGTGACTCTAGATTACATAATTTTTATATATATCTGATAAATTTAATAATTTTTTAAGATAAATACATTTTTTTAAAAGCACTATCGAGAAAAATACACTTGTTACCGCTCAAGATATGTAAACTTTAGAAGTTTAACTAAACGGACTATAAACTATTGAGTTTGACCAAACAAACTATAAAACTATTGAGTTTAGCCCAACTTGCATACTCTATACTAGTTTCGCCCTAGACGTTATATAAAGCTACAAAAAAATTTGGCAATGATCTATTCATTTGGGTCCTTTTGCTTTAATTTTTTTTGTAAATTTGATTTTAATTTTTTTTCGTATGAATATCTTAGATTATATAGTTGTTGTTTTTTCCTTTAATATTTTGATGTTAAGTATTATTATTATTTTACCTTTTCTATATCAAATGAAATTTTCAAAAAAAGGAACATTTGGCTCGATTAACTAAAGTTAAATATAAATGTTAAATCCATCCGTTCAACAATACGTGTCCACTATTGACTTGACATACATTTTAAAAAATACTACTTCCTTCATTTCAAAAAGAATGACCTAATTTGACTTGACACGAAGTTTAAGAAAATAAAAAAGATTTTTGAATCTTGTGGTCCTAAATTAAAGTTATGACAAATGTACCAAAACACCCTTGAATCTTGTGGTCTTAAACATGCCACGTGAAAAGTTGAAATTAAAGTATTGCCAAAAAAAAAAAGATCATTCTTTTTTAAACGGATTAAAAAAGAAATTAGGTCATTCTTTTTTAAACGAAGGGAGTATAGTAGTAGTAAGAGTAATTTTACTATATCACCCTTTGAATATAATAAATTTAATACTTTAAAAAATATATTGAATAATAAATTATTTAATATCAAAAGTAAAATAGACATAAATAGATAAATTATCTATTAATTTTCTAAATTAAATAAATATTATTGTACATTTGTCTAATTCAAATATAGGAGTAAGGCCAGCCGCCACCAGTAGTACACAAGGATAAAGAGAGACACAATAATTAGCCATAATTACGACCACCAAACATTCTTTTTGCCATTATATCCTTTCCTGTTGAATGATAAGATCATAGAAATAGTACATTGTATCCTAATCCTGCTCTGGAAGGACATAAATAAAATATGTATTTTACGTTACATTTTTTTTAATTTCATTTTTTACGAAAATAGTTATGGATTATATTTCTTCCATTTCAATTCACTTGATGTTGTGCTACCATAAATCATTTTGTGATGGATAAAATAATGGAAAGATTAAAATTAAATTCTTACTAAATATAAAAACTTATCATTCTTTTCAATAGAATGAAAATGCAAGTGTCCGTAAATTGTCTAGTGTCACTAAATTAAGACAAAAAGAATATTTATATTTTAGAATAATTTAGCTTTAAGGTTTTAAATTCTTTTCTTAATGGTATATTTTTATAGTCACAAATATCATGATATATAAAAATTACAGTTTTAAATTTATTCTTTTTAAATTTCATTTTTTGTATTATCCAACCAAATAATTATACTCCTACATAAATTAAAAAAAAAAAGAAGAGAGAGTACCCTTTCATGGAAAATACATGGTTGTGAGACGTTCGTTTCTAGTTTTATAAGTTTATTTCTGCTAATGGAACAACAGCGCCCATGGCCTAATGGATAAGGCGCTTGACTTCTAATCAAGCGATTGTGGGTTCGAGTCCCACTGGGCGTGAGCTTTTTTTTTCCAGTCTATAGTCTTTGTATTAAATTGTTTGTCTTACTTTTCGTTAAAAAAGGATTCTCTTTTCCTTTTTAACAAAATAAATTTAGGTACATTCTACATATCTTTAGTTTTAGACTGAAAATTTTTATAACTCCAATTTATTTTTGATTAAAACATAGTTATTTTGTTCATTATATATAATTCTTTCCAATGGATCTTTTGGCAGGATAACAACAACGACAACATACCCAGTATATTTTCATAAAGTGGGGTCTGGGGAAGGTAAGTGTATGCAGTCTATACCACTACCTCAGAGGTGAGGTAGAGAGGATGTTTTCGATAGACCCCGGCTCAAGACAAAAACAAGGTAGAAAAGAATAATAAAGGAACAAAAAACAATAGGTAGTAGAATTTCCAGCTTCTGCGTAACTAATACATATATAAGTTATATTCCTTATTCGGTATTATAGGATGCATAATTAATACATAGCAAATCATAATATTATCAAAAAAAGGGTTATTACTACCTTTGATACACCAAATAATAACATAAACAAGACTATCACCAAGTAATATGGCAAACGATAACACACTCCGAACAAGACTCGCCTTATGAGTACTATCACAGATAACAAAACAAAGTCCTCCTACCTACTTCGTCCTACTAGCCTTCTACCCTAATTCGCCTCCTTCACTCCTTCCTATTGATGCGCCATGGTCACATGGCACTTTCGATGCTTAAAACAAGGAAAATATGCAATAACTTGGGTGTATTTTGTTGGTATGATGTGGTTTTTGTCCTACTTTGCAGGAAAATAGGTTTTAAAGGCAAAATGATCAAAAAGGAAGAATCAAGCAACGAAGTGTCGGAAAATGAAAGAACAAAAATTTGCACCGGAGTGGGAGTCAAGACACCACTCACATGACGTGAGTGGTGCCGTGGGTCCACTCCCAGTGTGAAAAAAGTGTCTGATTTCCACGCCAAGCATCCACGTGGCGTGGGTCCACCTACGTGACGTGGAAAGGTGGCGTGACTCAACTTCTAAAGACGTCTAATTAAGCCTGATTCCCACGACACCAACCTACGTGGCGTGACTTGGTTCCACGACACCGTGAAAGTTGTCGACTCTGTTCTCCTATTTTGCTTAGGATAGGATTAGTTTTGTATCTATAAATACCCCTGTATAGTCCTATGTGCGAGATTCATTGAGAGTTAGTCATTACATTGTTTTGAGAGCTATTTTACATTGTTTTAGAGTTCAAAAACATATTCTTGGTTTTGTAGTTACAAACCCTAATTTGAGTTTTATTAATAATTAAGATTTTAGTGTTTCTTCATTGTTGTGAGATCATAATTATTTTTTCATCTATGAATTCTTCTTGTGTTCTTACAATTATGAGTAGCTAAACCCATAAACTAGGGTTGTGTGAACCATGAGGAATTAACAAAACCGGTTAAGTGCAAGGAAATTCTATACCGCTGTGAATGCATGTATTGTTATCTTCTTCGTTGTGATTGCTTTTCTAACGGTTGTAAACGGTAGAAACCTGCCTGTATTCTAAACTTGCTCGAGAGAGAGGTAGAGATTGGGAAAAGAAGATAACAACAGAAATTTGAAGCTATCAACCTTCATCTAATAACTTGAGCCTTAGCGGGAATAGTTATCTGAGATCCAGGACGAGGATTAGTATTGCGACACTCGAAAATCGAGAGGAGAAGAGTGAAATTCGTCTAACCAAGGTCGAGAGACGTTTAGACGAACATATCTTGTCAGATTTTGCATGCCACATAACGGGACAGTTTTGTTAGCACAAGTAATCGGTGGAGTTAAGGAATCATCGAGGATCACAGTCCTAGTGTATTTCTCGTATTGTCTACAAACTCGATACAACCAGCAATCGTCATTGTTACTAATCATTCACAAAACCCCCCTGTTTTACTTACTTTCCAATTATTCCATCTAGTATTCTAAACAGCTTTGTCCTATTCCCTGTGGGATAGACCCCAACCTAGTTGGGTTCTATATTTGACAATCGACCGCATTATACTTCTTAGGAGGTATATTTTGGGCGACATCACCTATCTAGGGTCATGTCCTCGGTAAGTTGAAGTTGCTCCATGTCATGTCGAATCATCTCCCTCCAATATTTCTTCTGTCTACCTCTACCTCGCATGAGTTCATCCCTAACCAACCTCTCACACCTCCGCACTAGCGAATCCGTGCACCTCTTCATCACATGCTCGAACCATCTCAACCTCGCTTCCTTCATCTTGGCTTTCATCGAAGCCACTCCCACCTTATCTCGAATAACCTCATTTCTAATCCTATCTTTCTTAGTAAACCCACACATCCATCGTAACATTCTCATCTCCGCCACCTTCATCTTTTGGATGTGAGAGTTCTTGAATGGACAACACTTCACCCCATACAATAAAGCTGGTCTAACCACCACTTTGTAGAACCTGCCTTTGAGTTTAGGAGACACCTTCTTATCACACAAGATTTCGAAAGCGAGCTTCCGGTTCATCCACCCTACCCCAATACGGTGAGTGACATCCTCATCAATTTCTTCATTCCCTTGGATCATAGACCCAGGATACTTGAAACTATTTCTCTTTTGAATGACCTGAGTATCAAGCTTTACAACCACATCAACTTCATGTGTCACCTTGCTGAGCTTTCACTCCAAATATTCTGTCTTGGACCTGCTCAACCGAAACCCTTTGGACCTACTCCAAATATTCGTTTGGCAGAACGTATTAGAGAAAATAATACATGTATTAGTTATGGTGTTATTTAATTCTTTGTTTGGTAGAATTTTCACCTTCTGCGTAACTAATACATGTATAAGTTATACACCTTATTCGATATTATAGGATGTGTAACTAATACATAGCAAATCATAATATTATCAAAAAAATGGTTATTATTACCTTTGATACACCAAATCAAACAGTGGATAAGAAAAAATCAACATAACTAATTCTCCACATTACTAATACACCATATTCAGTACTATTCTTATACTCTAGCAAACGACCCCTAAGGGATTGTTTGGTAGCTAGTGAAGAAGCAACTTATTCATCTATTGATTTATGTATAAGTTATACAACTATAATATCTAGTTAGGAAATCAGCTATTCATGTATAAAATTAAAACGAAAATTTTCTTGCAATTTAGAAATCCACATAACTAATATATATATATAATAGTATAAATTATGATGGAATTAATATATTATCTTATACAAAGTAAAAGATAGAATAACTAATACTCGGATAATTAATACATGCATTACATGTGCATAACACTAACCAACTATCAAATGACCCCTAAATGCTTTTCAAGTATTCTCCCTTTGTTCTACTTTATATGACAATAATATTTTTTTAGTAGAAAATAATATAACTTTAAATTTTAATTTTACTCGTCATCAAGTTTTTTAATTTTAATATCACAAGATCCAAATACCTTATAGTCAAAGAATAAAAGTTTATCCTCATCTATTTTAAATTCCACCAACTATATATCACCCATCATATCCCTAATTTTCCTTGAAGCGCATTGTATTTGGAAGCTACAAGTCAATCTGACGCACTCCTCCTAACAGCTTATATGATGACTGCATACATATGGTAAAAGATTCTGAATTCGAGCTTCATCGCCGCGTGTGATTCAAAATACTAAATCACACATCCTAGTGTATTAGGACATACAATGGGAGAGGCGGCATGATAGTATGAGGTTCATTTGAATTTAGTATTTAACCCATTGTTTTAAAAGTATATTGAATTCAGTTTTAAAAATCTTAAAAATTAAATCTATAAATCTTAAATCCGTAATCGTGAAGACAAAAGTAAGTAGATTAAAATTGCCAAACACAAAAACAACGTAAGAGAATGAAGGCAACATATGTGAATTTTCTCCATTAAAAATACATTGCAATATTGTATATTGTTGAGTAAACAACCAGAGATAAGGGAAAAAAAGTACTATACAGAATTACACATCTACATACACTTCTAGCTCCTATAAGGATCAAAAACCAAAGGCTCACTTCTTCAGAGTTCACATTACAAAAAGATAATTCAAACATTAAAAATTTTAAATGATAGTATTTAAAAAAAACTTCAGAAAAAATTCAGTAACAAAAGTGGGATATTTGGCCAAAGAGCAATGACCTTTGATCATCATGATTTTAATTACCTCTTGGAACTTAGACTTCTTGATAATGGATCTTTGATTCCACCCACAATCCATTTCTCCTTTGCTATGTCAGATGAAAATTTGTACAAATCACTTCCATATCTCATCACTACTAAGCTTTTCTTCTTCTTATTCTTTTTAGTACTCTCCAATTCCTCAATTATTGATTTTTCATTCTTTCGTTCATCATCATCGTCTTTGTGTTTCTGCTCCAGCAAACTTTTTGCTGGAGCAGAATGACAACGCATGAGCAAAAGTGCGTTGGGTGGTGGTGGTTGTGGTGCACATGACGGACCATCATAATCATCATGACCAAAAACAGAGTACTCTGCTTTTTCCTCTGTTTTTGTTGTGTATTCGGTTTTCTGATTTTCTTGTAAAACCATAAACCACTTAGAAAACACAGTTCTTGATACTTCATTATCATTTTCTTGAAGTTCTTCTTCATCTTCTTGGTCATCATCTGAAGTGATAATATCTGTTTCTTCCGTATGAAACGAGCCAAAACATCGAAAATCAAACCTTATATTTCGCAAACATGACAAGAACTGCATAGCATCCTTCTTGAATCCAACTACTTCCATCCAAACAGGTTTTTTCTTTTTGTGCTTTTTGACATGTAACTTCTCAATATCTTCCATTACTGATTGCCAATTCTTGATCTTGCATGATTTCGGCTTGTGCCTTACTTTGATTTGTCCAGCACAAGTGACTTTTGGTGATGTGGGCTCTGAAATCTCTGTTCTCTTCCATAACATAGGACTAGCTTGGCCAGCAGGACCAATGCCTCTAGTGTTAGATCTCTTCAAATAGTGTGTTGCTGGACTTGGCATAAGGGTTAAATGAGCTCTAGAAGGAAAACATACTAATAGATCTGTTGATGGAGCTTCTTTACACTTTCTACCTTTCATAATGTTTTTTTCTTGAGCTTCTTGTTGAATGTTCTTTGAGCTAGTTTGAATTTAGATCTTGAGATTTGATGAACCTTAAGAATGATAATGAATATGTTTGGTGTCCCTTTTGTTTGAAATGTGTTTGGAAGAGTGAAGTTTTAAAAGAAAAGTATAGTAAGACCGGAGGCAAAAGGCAGTGGACAGCTAGCTTTCTTTTCTTACTTTTTAAAGATGCATTTCTTTTTCGTTTCTCGATGGGGTCCGACTAAATTTAAATTTGTATTCGAAAAGTCTCATATTACAGATAAAACGATCATTAACACTGAGAGGAATATGATTAGGATCTCACGTATGACAGTTGTTGGAACAACAAAGTCCGAATCCAAGAGGTACTATCAAGGAAAAAAAATAAAGGAAAACTCACATCATACTCAGGCTCAAATCCAAAATGACTAAAAATGAAGGAGTACTTACAACTCCACCATATGTAAATTATGCATTTTTTTTGTTTTAATTAAATTGTAGGTCCATGGATCAATTTTAGTATATGATGCATTTTCACTAACACTCATTTTGCTTTATTTCGAAATGGGGTCACAAAGTGTGATCTTCCCTTTTTTTTCTTTCTTGTCCTTTACTTTTTCTCCAACCCCTTGCCAAACCAAGTAATTCAAATATTAGATAGATCCAACAAATAAAGGAACAAAAGAAGAATAATGTAATAAAGAGAGAAAGAAGGAAAAATTTGGATTCACCAGCTTTATTTCATGATCTAATCATAACTTACAACTTAATTAATTGTGAGACCCTGCCTACCAAGTTAGGCAAGGTTCATTCCATAGTGCTTGGGCCGAAAAATTATCCTAACCAAACTACCAAACTCATTGCTTAAAATAAGTCTATCATCTATTTCTTGAAGGGATAGGAATACTAGTTATGTAATGCTAGGTGATTTTGATTAAAGCATAACCCATTTTTATATGCATTTTTCTTTTCATTTTCTTCTGAAGAAAACTTAAATTTGTGGGGTTCACCCGTAGGGGCAATCTAAAGGGAGGCAAGGGATTTTAATTGAATTCCCTTATGTTGTACAATGCAAATAGAGAAAAACTATTTTTTCTTTTATTTTTGTTATATATGGACAGTTAAATTTCTTATTATAAAGAACGAGTTTAGTGTAGTGAAAAGGAGGTTAAAAGAAATACTTTAAGTCATATATTCAAACTCAATATGTGATGCTCTTATTATATTTTTGAATCTCCTTTCATGAATTTCTGTTGAACACCTCGTAGGGAAAGGGAAAGGGAAAGGCAAAGAAGGACAGCGAAAATCAAGAGAATAATAGGACGTATGAAGTGGAGAACATGCTATTATGAAATTGAGTGAATGGTGAAAAACACATATGAAGTTGTAAGTTTAAGTTTTTGAGAGTTTCATACTGAACGATCAGGTGTGCTAGTTTCACCAAATGTTTATCAAAACACACCTCGATGGTGACTGGATCAAGTGTTCGCATACAATCGCTTTTAAGTGCGTGACAACTTCATTTGACCATAAAATTTCGTCCAAGTGTCATATAACGAAAATATGAGTTGACTCATTAACTTTTTAAAGAAATTTTTAATTAATTCCCTTAAAACCCTAAGCTCTCTTGTTCTTCTTCTTCATCATTTCTCAACTATTTTTCTTCATTTCTTCTTTTCTATTGCAGATTCTCTCAACCTTCTTTACTTCATTTATCAGAATCCTTCTTCATTTTCTTCTTTCGTAAGGACTAATCAAATTTTCGAGTTTTGGATCGAAGTAGTGCTGAATGAGGGACAATTCGAACAAATGGGTTTGTCAGATTTTTCACGACCAAAATAGTGAAAACGCATGGTCAGTGGAGCACCTTCAGTGTGCAATTTTCACGTTTAAAAATAGATGGACCGTTAAATATATTTACACTGAAGGTGCTCTGATAATCATGAGCCTTCAGTGAATTTTTTACATTTTAAAGGAAGGCTCATTTCTTTCAATGCACCTTCAATATTAATTTTATTATCCAAGAAACTGAAAAGGCTGCCATTTTCTGAACTGATGGGACAATAAGAGACACTTTTTAAACACCCTAAAAGCTCATGCAGAACAATGCACCTTTAAGCAAATTACGAAGACTCTCTCATATATAGAGTCTTCTACTCTCTCATGTAGAGAGTCTTCTCCACAAATGGTTCTTTATCTTCATTATCTCAACTTTACTGAAAACTACTAGTTCCAACACCATCTCTAAAATCATAATGACGATAATTATCAACATCAAAATTTGTACCAAAATCAGTACATCCATGGCCATAACTACTGGATGGAATATCAATTTACGGTGTTATACTCTATGACAAGAAGCTCGTAAAACTTTAAAATTCTGAAAAATTACTTGTCATATTTGTAGATGGTTCATAAATATTGGGAGGGCGGGTCATTAAGATTCAAAGAGGGTGCAACAAAATTCAAAGAGGAAGAATTTAAATTATGTGTAGGTTTAATAACATCCAACACTTCTGTTTTAATATGCATCTCCAACAAATCAAGATTCATCATATAATACACCGTATCAGGTGCCACCATAAAATCTTGTAAAAACTCATTATCAAATATGAGAATTTCAGAATAACTAGCATTACCCTGAGCAGTTGAAAATGGCCATCTACCTAAAATAACAAGCCTTAACTCATTTGGATTGGTTTTCATTCTAATATGCAAGTTTCTAACTAGCCAATCATACTCAACATTTAATGAAAGTTTAACAACTGCACGAGCACACAACTATATCTAACTGTATCAGATTCATATAAGACATTGCCGCTCCAATACAGTGCAACTCTAACACGAAGCTCATTCGATATTTTTAGACCTGTAAAAATAACTTTAATTATCAATAAATTATTTACTCAATAGGGAGAGCAATATACTAAGAAAAATCACTAACCTTTTTTTCTCCAATTCGGATTGAAGGATACATCAACTGTAAATCATAATATTTTTTGTGAATTTAGTAATATATATGGCAATGTAGAGCATGTCCATATATATAAAGGAACGGAAAAATAATGTTGAAGGTATACAAGAACCATTTGTGGAGAAGACTCTCTACATAAAAACGTCTTCATAATTTGTTTGAAGGTGCATTGTTCTGCATGAGCCTTTAGGATGTGAAAAAGTTGCCTCCTATTGTTCCATCAGTTCAGAAAATGATAGCCTTTTCAGATTCTTGGATAGTAAAATTAATATTGAAGGTGCATTAGAAGTAATGAGCCTTTCTTCAAAATGTAAAAAATTCACTGAAGGCTCATGACTATTAGAGCACCTTCAGTGTAAATATATTTAATAGTCCGTCTATTTTTAAACATGAAAATTGCACACTAAAGGTGCCCATGCGTTTTCACCATTTTGGTCATGAAAAATCTGACAAACCCATTTGTTGAAATTGTCTCTCATTCAACACCATTTTGATCCAAAAATTTTCTTCTTCCTTTTGTCCCCTTCTTCTTTTTCATTAGTATTATGCTTTTTTTTGTCATTTCTCTAAAGCGAGGGTGAATGTCTTTTGCAAATGTAGGAACCACAGCTGAGACGAGATGATTGTAGGATAAGAAGAAGTCTGATGGCAACCACGACTGAGATCCAAATTTTTTATAATGACCACTTCTTTTCTAACTTTTACTCGAATATATTAACCATTTTAATTTTTAACCCCTCAATTATTTAAGTTTCTCCACATTGAATTTATTTATCCACGTGGAGTGCTACTTGTAGAGCCATCAAAATGGGCTTGACCCTTGAGGCCAGCCCAACCCAACCTGCTATTAGGGTTGAGTTGATTTATGATTTTTGAGTACATCTAAAACTGAGGCTTATAAGCCCAGCCCAAGTCAGCCCGCTGGCCCTTTAGGCTTGACTGAGTCCGGACTGGGCTGGCCCATGGGCTAAAATACTTTTAATTTAAATTAAGAATTTAAATGAAGATCGTGAAAAAAGAAGTAAAAACTAAAAATAGTAACTACTGAATAAGTTTTAATATCTTACACAATGCTTTATTTATTTATTGTTAAATCCTAATCACCAAGTATAGATGTTTCATTCATAATTGCTATTCAGTTTAAACTTAAAATTTAAATGAAAATTATGAACAAAAAGAATTAAAAACTATAAATAGTGATTACTGAATAAGTTTTAGCTAGTATCTTACACAATATTTTACTCATTTAGCGCTAAATCCCTAATACTAAAATTTTATCCATCAATATAAAGATTGTATTCATCATGAAATGTTCAAACACTTGTTGCTACTCGAAATCCATTGCACGATTTTACTCATATTCGAAGTGATAATATTTTAAAGTGAATTTAAATAATATTAATTTTTAATATATATTTTTTTGATAATGTTTATCTAATTAAATCTTCATATGAATTTAGATGAAGGTGATGTTAATTAAGATAACTTTATTGATGAATTCAAATGTGCTTGACGATGTATTGGTGTTGAATATGCTATAAGTTATAGTAGAATTATGTACTTTCATATAATCATATGTTAGAAATGTTAACAAATTGTCATACCTATATGTTCAAATATAGATTGAAAAGAAAAACTTTAACAAAAGAAAGACCGGTAAAACGGAAGGGCTAACCCGGCCCAACCCGCGACCCTTTTAGGGATGGGTTGGGCCATACGTTTTAAGGCCCTTTAAAATGAAGGGCTGGCCCGTCCTAGCCCATCAAATTCTTTGACCCGAGAGGCTTGGATTGGATTGGGTTGGGCCAGCCCATTTTGACAGCTCTAGCTACTTGACACCATTTTTATACAAAAAAAGAAAGTGTAGTACACATACAATTAGATTTTAGTGAAGGTGTGTTTGGGTAAATATTTGGTGATAATTGAGATGGGAAAACTCAATACACCTGATAGTTCAGATAGGAAACTCGCAAACTCGTAATACTTCAAGTGTTTTTTTTTCATCAATTACTCATGAGAATAAAATTATAATAATAGATGAAAATCATCCGATCAACCACCTCATTACTGCAACTAATTTCTGACACTAACATCCAAATTAGCTACTAAGATAATCATAAATAGGGTATTATGTGATTACTGAGCTTAACTACCAAATATATATTTTATTATTGTTTATAACATGTAACTTTTGTAGTACTTATGCAAGAAGGGTCATTAGAGAGCCTCTAGTTTGAGTTTAATTAAGAGAGAGCAAAAACATTGGGCCAAACAAATAAAAGGTATTCTAAAGTGTATCGAAATATAGAGTTAGCAAATATGAGCCATTATGGGATGGGTAAAACTGGAAATAACCCATGATTGCATCGCCGCAGGGCTGATACCGAGATGGGAAAATGCCCTTTCGGTTTAGGTGGAAATAGCAAGAGGCAATAAAATAGCAATCGCATACGAAAGGCCACACATGGAACCAATCTGTCAGATCTCTCAGGTGCGTGGACGATCCTTGGCAGGTCTGTGCTGGACATGCAATATTTGGCAGGCATCTCCCAACGATTCTTCGACAAGTGGCATGTGATTATTGGCCATGATACTCTAAGATTTGGATGACACTGTCTCATTGGTGTAAACCAACCTTGTAAACTACTATAAATAGATGCCCCCTCCCCATTGTAGAGGGAATCATCTGATTTCTCATCTTTGTCCATAAGCAATAAATTTCTTTAGGTTTGTTTCCAAGTTTTCTCTATTGTATCTGTTCGATTTTACTCGTTGGTTAGCCCAATTTGTTATTGTATCTGTCCATGAGCATAGTAACATAGAAATTTGGTCCCTAAAATCTTAGAGAAAAAATATTTGGATCACTGAGAGACACTATTGCTTCCAGTTCAAAGGCCAGAGCATGGACATGATTTTAAATAGAGAGTATCGACCTAAGGCACTAGCACCAATCCATAAGATATGGGGAGAGTATCCTTTTGGATAAAGTACAAGGAATGGGTTTCTATGGCATGCACCATAACTCCTTTTTGATATCATCACCACTAGAAACTCAAGACCTGGCTTGGTTTAACACCTTATCATTGTAACACTTCGTATATTTTTGAACTTATTTGGCTACCGTAACATTTATGGAATTATTTAAACTTGAGATAGTTGGTGTATTACTCACTAAATTTATTGGGCTGAATTAATATTATGTTTATGGACCTAATTGAGGCCCAAAATTAAGTAAAAAGACATGGGCCCAAAAAGGGAGATGATCCATTAAAAATGGACCAAGTCTACACATCATTATACTTGGAATTTTTGACCAAATAATTGACTAAGATTGGCCATGAGAGAGGCGGTTTATAAGGGACTATTTAAGCTGAAATTCAGCTCATTTTCAACACAATACACTTGCCAAAAATCAGATTTTCAATCAACATTTCTCCTCTCTCAAAAACCCTAGCCACCCTAATTTTCTTTAAGGATTTTTGGACAAATCTTCCACTTGCAAGCCTTGGTAAGTGTTTAACCTTATAGATTAATATATTATATGCATAAAATATTGTGTAAATCATGTTGGTTGTGTTTAAAAAGTGTTGAGCAGTCCACTGTTTGTGAAACAGTTCACTTTTGCTAAATCGGTAAAGGATTTGCCTTCTATGTGGTTTAAACTTGAAAGGGGACTTAAGGTCCTGAAGGAATTGAATTATATGGATGAAATTTCAGTATTTTTAAGTGTGGTGCTGTCCCTAATTCGTTACTCCTTGTGTATGACTTGTGAAAATGTTTATACATAATTGTGCATGGAACGTTTGGCGTAGTGAAAGAAAAATACTTTCTTGTTATGTTAAAGTGAATTCTGAAATTGTGTGGACTGTTTTTGGTATATTTTTGTGGAAGATATTTATGTGACTTGATGGAATAAATATGTGGAGTTGCATTGAGGTAAAAATGTGAAGTATGCACTTGGTAGGAAATCTTGTCAGTTTGTGACGTCTATGTTGATGTGTGGACTGTTTTGGTATTGTTGGTGTTGTGGGGCAGTAAATTGTATTGTAAAAGGGTGGAATGAAGTTATATGGTAGTATAAAGGAAGGTGGAATGATATACCACGTGTTTGGGATGTTAGATAGTTTTTACTTCCCGTCAAGTAGCTAATTATCGCCTTGTGAACCTATAATGTAATTAGCTTTTAATGTTAGCTTCGTTACGTACTTGTGTTGTAGAGTAATGCTTTAAGGAAGAGCTGAATTGTTTTAGTCACGTGTTGAAAAGATAAGGTATGTAAGGTTACTCTTTTCCGTATCCTTTGGCCGCATCTATTGTTCACATCGTTACCAAACTTGTTTCCACTCCGAAATGTTTTCAAGTATCTCATTTCAAGTTTGTTAGCAATTGTTATTCACGTGTCTCTTATTTGTTGACTATTGTTCCAAAGCTCCAATAATGCTATGACCACCAATCTCACAAAATTAAAGAAGTGAAGTAATGCATATTTAGTTGAGTACGGGTGGTAGCTCTGGGGACGAAAGCCTAGCTCGAGCCGATCCCGATTGATTATTGGATGCAGGGGGTAGCTCTGGGGGTGAAAACCTAACTTGAGCCGAACCTGATTGATTGATTTATGGGTGGTAGATTTGGGGGCTTAAGCCCAGCTCGAGCCGATCCCAATGTTATTTACCACTGATCAGTTGGTCTCGGGCATTGTATGATGTATATTGATATAAAGGTAAAAGGAAAGAAATGAATGTAATGTATATGGTTCCACAGATACAGTACGGTGGTGTATCAGTATTATCTATTCACTCGTATTTGATTCCATTTGAGTTCCTATATTTCATACAGTTACTTATAGCCTTACATACTCAGTACATTCTTTCGTACTGACGTCCCTTGGGGGACCTACCTTACCTGCTGCAGGCACAGGAGCTAGTAGACCTTCACAGTAGGGTTCGGGTCATCTGCAGGCTATTGGTGAGCTCTAGGTTGATTTGGGGATTTTTGAGTCATTTGTATATATTTTTGGTACTGTGTAGTAGTTGTATAAGGCGGGGAATTGTCCCGACCCTAGTCATAGTTATATATCTTTTAGAGTCTTTGTAGACATTATAAAGTCAAACATAGAAGTGTCTTACCTTTTAGATGTTGTGGCCCCAAAGACCAAGTCTCGTATCTATTTTGTACTTATTTACATGACTTCCATCATCGATATATTATATCTGCACGTGGCAGAATTTTTGTTCACTTAATGGCATGCATATGAATGTACTCAGTCATAGGTTGGTTCTCTCGGGCCTTTACGGCTACGGGTGCCTGTTCGTCCCAATGAGATTTGAGGCATGACAAAAGTGGTATCAGAGCGGGTCATCCTAGGGTGTCTACAAAATCGTGTCTGAGTAGAGTCTTGCTTATGGATGTGTTGTGCACCACATCTATACGTAGGAGGCTATAATACATTTAGGAGTTGTCTCTTTTCTTCATTTCCTAGATCATGCAATAGAGCCAAAGTTGTAGGTGGAGTCATATTTAACAACTGAATTTGTTTTATGTTTTTGTTTCCTTAGCATCGTAAAATGTCGTTTACAAGGAGAAACAAGGGTAAAAGTAAGAAGCTAGACAGGATTTTCGGAGAAGGAACCAATAAATCACCACCTAAATAAGATAATCAAGGTGAGGCTGAAGACGAGTTTGCATCGCGGGCTTCTTCTACCCTTCTGAGAGCCAGGAAGGAGAGGAGTACCACCAGAACCACCTGTTAATGCTACTGAGCAGGATTTAAGGAATGCGGTCAAATGTTGACTCATATAGTTGTTGCACAAAATCAAGGACAAGCTGGTCCAACTACAAGTAATGACGGTGCGGATAGGGCAGCTAGTCGGTGAGCACAAGATTTTCTTAAATTAGACCCTCCCACATTCACCAGATCAGAACTTAACGAAGACCCACAAGACTTCATGGACCAAATTCAAAGGGCTTTAGATGTTAAGCATGTATCTGGTACAGAAACAGTTGAGCTTAAAGCATATAGATTAAAAGGAGAGGCTATATTATGGTACGAAGATTGGAAACGATCTAGGGGTATCGGTGCACTTCCAGCTAGTTGGGAAGAATTCAAAGCGGCATTCCTTGATCATTACCTTCCATATGAGATTTGAGAGACTCGTGCAGACCAGTTCTTAAAACTTCGTCAAGGTAATATGAGCGTAAGAGAGTACAGTCTTCGGTTCAACTCTTTGTCCAGGTACGCTCCTAATGTAGTAGCTACTATAGACGATAGAGTTCATGATACGTGGATAGACTGGATTCGTATTTGGTTAGGGATTGTACTATTGCTGCTTTGAATAGGGATATGTATATAGCCAGGATACAAGCTTTTGCACAGAATATGGAGGATCAAAGGTAAAGGAGAAGAACACAAGAATTTAAAAGAGGACCATCAAAGAGGGATAAACCTATGGGACAGTTCATGGCATCCTAAGGAGAATTTACGCCTCGAGTTTTTAATAGATCGCCTACACCATTATTTTCTTATTCTACAGCAGGTACTCCATCCCAATTTCGAGGGTTTCAGGGCAGTCAAGTTGGGCAAAGTAGTGGGATTCAAGGTTCACAGACAACAGGGTATCAAGAACAAGGAAGAATGAGCCAATCGAGGTTTTTTCATCAGCCGTGTCAGCACTGCGGAAAACTTTATTTAGGTGCATGTCAGTTTGGGACAAATGTTTGTTTTTGGTGTGGTATGTTGGGGCACATAATGAGAGAGTGCCCATGGAGGGGCACGGGTAGTATGGCGCCGCCTACTGGATTAGCCGTTGCATCATCCTCGTCGGGTGTACAGCCTACTGGGCGTGGTAGAGGTGTTTGAGGAGCAGCTAATTCTAGTGGAGTCCAGAATAGTACCTATGCTTTAGCGGATCGACAAAATTTGGAGGCTTCTTCTGATGTGGTTACATGTACATTATCCGTCTTTTCACATAATGTATATGCATTGATTGATCCAGGCTCTACCCTATCATATGTCACTCCATTAATTGCTGAAAAATTTGAAAGAACACCAGAATTACTAGTTAAGCCATTTGAAGTATCTACACCCGTTGGTGAGTCTATTATAGCTAAGAGAGTCTATCGTAAATGCATAGTAACTGCTTGTGATCATGATACGTTGGCTGATCTTATTGAGCTGGAAATGGTAGATTTTGATGTTATAATGGGTATGGATTGGTTGGCTTCTTGTTATGCCACGGTAGATTGTCGAGCTAAGAAGGTATATTTCCATTTTCCACAAAAGATCGTCCTTGAATGGAGGGGTAATGTTGTAGCACCAAGAGGTAAGTTTATTTCTTATCTTAAGGCAAAGAAAATGATATCCAAGGGGTATATGAATCATCTAGTAAGAGTGCAAGATATTGATGTGAAGCCACCAACTCTTTAATCGATTCCGGTGGTAAATGAATTTCTTGATGTATTTCCTGAAGATCTTCCAGGTTTGCCTCTAGAACGAGAAGTAGAGTTTGGTATTGATGTGATTCCAGGTACTCAACCTATCTCTATTCCTCCGTATAGAATGGCCCCGGCAGAGTTACGGGAATTGAAGGAGCAACTAAAAGACTTGCTGGACAAGGGATTCATAAGGTCTAGTATGTCCCCGTGGGGTGCACCAGTGTTATTTGTACATAAGAAAGATGGAACGTTGAGAATGTGTGTTGATTATCGGCAAATGAACAAGGTAACAGTCAAGAACAAATATCCCCTCCCTCCCTAGAATTGATGATTTGTTTGATCAATTACATGGTGCCAAATGCTTCTCAAAGATTAACTTGAGATCGGGTTAACATCAAGTAAGGGTTAGAGAAAAAGATATACCCAAGACAGCTTTCCGAACACGGTATAGTCACTATGAGTTTTAGTCATGTCATTTGGGCTAACAAATGAACTAGCAGTTTTTATGGATTTGATGAATAGGGTGTTCAAGCAATTCTTAGATTTGTTCGTGATAGTGTTTATAGATGATATTTTGGTTTATTCAAGATCAAAAGAAGACCATGCTAATCACTTATGGCAGATGTTACAGATTCTTCGTGATTGTAAGTTATATGCATAGTTCTCTAAATGTGAATTTTGGTTAAAATTTGTAGCATACTTGGGTTATATTGTGTCGGATGAAGGAATAAGGGTTGATACTCAAAAGATAGAAGCTGTGAAGAATTGGCCAAGATGTACAACGCCTACAGAGATTCGTAGTTTCCTTGGGTTGGCATGTTATTATAGAAGGTTTGGTGAAGGATTTTCTTCTATTGCTGCACCTTTGCGAAGATAACACACAAGGCAACCAAGTTTCAATAGAACGATGCATGTGAAAAGAGTTTCCAAAATCTGAAGAGTAAGTTGACTTCTACACCTGTATTGGTACTTCCAAAAGATACAGAAGGGTATGCGGTGTATTATGATACTTCAGGAGTTGGTTTGGGATATGTATTGATGCAACATGGTAAAGTGATAGCTTACGCCTCAAGATAATTGTGGCTACATGAGAAAAATTATCCAACACATGATCTTGAGCTTGCAGCTGTGATATTTACTTTAAAGATATGGCGCCACTTCTTGTATGGGGTTCACGTTGACATATATACCAATCATAAGAGTTTTCAGTATATTTTCAAGCAGAAGGACCTAAATTTGAGGCAGCGGAGGTGGTTGGAACTACTAAAAGATTATGATATCGATATCTTATATCATTCGGAAAAAGCAAATGTAGTAGCTGATGCATTAAGCTATAAAACAATAGGAAGCACTGATGGACAGCTCACGAAAAAGGAAGTTATAGTCAAGGATCTACATCAACTAGCCAGCTTGGGGTTTCGTCTTCTTGAAACTCCAAATGAAGAAATTAAGGTGCAAAATGCGGCAGAATCTTCATTAGTAGCTGAAGTGAAGGAAAAACAGTATGCAGATCCTATTTTATTATAGCTGAAGGAGAATGTACAACAAGGTTTGACAAAGGCGTTTGATCTTACGCAAGAGGGAGTGCTTCAGTGCCAAAGTAGATTGTGTGTACCTGATGTAGATGAGCTAAGGAGACGGATTATGACAGAGGCATATCATTCACGGTATTCTATTCATTCGGGAGTCACCAAAATGTATCATGATTTGAAAGAAATGTATTGGTGGGGTAACATGAAGAAGAACATTACAGAATTTGTAGCCCAACGTCCAAATTGTCAACAAGCAAAAGTAGAGCATCAGAAGCCTGGAGGTTATATGCAATGTATAAATCTTCCAACCTGGAAGTGGGACATGATCAACATGGATTTCATCACAGGTTTGCCTCGTACACTTCAGAAATTTGATTCCATATGGGTAATAGTTGACAGGCTTACCAAGTTAGCACACTTTTTACCCATCAAGACCACCTACACAGCTGAATATTATGCGAGGTTGTATATTAAAGAGATAGTTCGACTACACAGAATTTCAATCTCCATTATATCAGACAGGGGAGCTCAATTTACTGCACACTTTTGGAAGTCTTTTCAGAAGAGTTTGGGAACCCAAGTGAATTTAAGTATGGATTTTCATCCTCAAACAGATGGACAAGCAAAACGTACTATACAAACACTTAAAGATATGCTACGAGCTTGCACATTGGACTTTAAAGGTAGTTGGGTTGATCATTTATCTCTTATTGAGTTTGCTTACAATAATAGCTATCATTCAAGTATCAAAATGGCGCCTTATGAAGTTTTATATGGAAAAAAGTGTAGATCATCAATTGGATGGTTTGAAGCAGGTGAAACTACCTTATTTGGGCCAGATCTTGTTCATCAAGCTATGTAGAAGGTTAAGGTGATACAACAACGGCTACAAACAGCCCAAAGTCGACACAAATCATAAGCCGATATTAGAAGAAGGGGGCTAGAGTTTGATATAGGTGATTGGGTATTCTTGAAAGTATCACCAATGAAAGGGGTAATGAGATTTGGAAAGAAAGGAAAGCTAAGTCCGCGTTATATAGGACCATATAAGATTATACAAAGATTTGGTCAAATTGCGTATGAATTAGAACTACCCCAAGAACTCTCCATAGTTCATCCAGTGTTTCATGTTTCAATGCTTCGAAAGTGCATAGGAGATCCATCTCATATTTCTCCCACTGAAGATGTACAAGTTAAGAAAGATCTCACCTATAAAGAAGTACCTATTGCTATTCTGGATCGATAAGTTAAGAGGTTAAGAAATAAAGAAGTAGCTTCTGTAAAAGTGCTTTGGAAAAATCAGCAAGTAGAAGAAATCACATGGGAAGCCGAGGAAATGATGAAGTCTAAGTACCCGAATTTATTTCAAACTGAAAAGAAAGTTCAAGATGCGGAATTGGAGCAATAACAAGTACGTATATATAAGTATTATGTGTATGTGATAATATGAAGAATAAACTTAGACTTGAACTTGTTTAGATTGGATAATGTTACTAACATTCGAGGATGAATGTTCCTAAGGGGGGAAGGATGTAACACCCCGTACATTTTCGAACTTATTTGCCTACCTTAACATTTATGGAGTTATTTAAACTTGAGCTAGTTGGTGTATTACCCACTAAATATATTGGGCTATATTATGTTTATGGACCTAATTGAGGCCCAAAATTAAGTAAAAAAACATGGGCCCAAAAAGGGAGATGATCCATTAAAAATGGACCAAGTCTACACATCATTATACTTGGAATTTTTGACCAAATAATTGACTAAGATTGGCCATGAGAGAGGCGGTTTATAAGGGACTATTTAAGCTGAAATTCAGCTCATTTTCAACACAATACACTTGCCAAAAATCAGATTTTCAATCAACATTTCTCCTCTCTCAAAAACCCTAGCCACCCTAATTTTCTTTAAGGATTTTTGGACAAATCTTCCACTTGCAAGCCTTGGTAAGTGTTTAACCTTATATATTAATATATTATATTCATAATAGGTTGTGTAAATCATGTTGGTTGTGTTTAAAAAATGTTGAGCAGTCCACGATTTGTGAAACTTCCACTTTTGCTAAATCGGTAAAGGATTTGCCTTCTATATGGTTTAAACTTGAAAGGGGACTTAAGGTCTTGAAGGAATTGAATTATATGGATTAAATTTCAGTATTTTTAAGTGTGGTGATGTCCCTAATTCGTTACTCCTTGTGAAAATATTTATACGTAATTGTGCATGGAACATTTGGCGTAGTAAAAGGAAAATACTTTCTTGTTATGTTAAAGTGAATTCTGAAATTGTGTGTGGACTGTTTTTGGTGTATTGTTGTGTAATATATTTATGTGACTTGATGGAATAAATATGTGGAGTTGCATTGAGGTAAAAATGTGAAGTATGCACTTGGTAGGAAATCTTGTCGGTTATTGACGTCTAAGTTGATGTGTGGACTGTTTTGGTATTGTTGGTATTGTGGGGCAGTAAATTGTATTGTAAAAGGGTGGAATGAAGTTATATGGTAGTATAAAGGAAGGTGGAATGATATACCACGTGTTTGGGATGTTGGATAGTTTTTACTTCCCGTCAAGTAGCTAATTATCGCCTTGTGAACCTATAATGTAATTAGCTTTTAATGTTAGTTTCGTTACGTACTTGTGTTGTAGAGTAACGCTTTAAGGAAGAGCTGAATTGTTTTAGTCACGTGTTGAAAAGATAAGGTATGTAAGGTTACTCTTTTCCGTATCCTTTGGCCACATCTATTGTTCACATCATTACCAAACTTGTTTCCACTCCGAAATGTTTTCAAGTATCTCATTTCAAGTTTGTTAGCAATTGTTATTCATATTTCTCTTATTTGTTGACTATTGTTCCAAAGCTCCAATAATGTTATGACCACCGATGTAACAATCTCACAAAAGTAAAGAAGTGAAGTAATGCATATTTGATTGAGTACGGGTGGTAGCTCTGGGGACGAAAGCCTAGCTTGAGCTGATCCCGATTGATTATTGGATGCAGGGGGTAGGTAGCTTTGGGGGTGAAAACCTAGCTTGAGCCGAACCTGATTTATTAATTTATGGGTGGTAGCTTTGGGGACATAAGCCCAGCTCGAGCCAATCCCAATGTTATTTACCACTGATCAGTTGGGCCAGGGCATTGTATGATGTATATTGATATAAAGGTAAAAGGAAAGAAATGAATGTAATGCATATGGTTCCACAGATACAGTACGGTGGTGTATCAGTATTATCTATTCACTTGTATTTGATTCCATTTGAGTTCCTATATTTCATACAGTTACTTATAGCCTTACATACTCAGTACATTCTTTCGTACTGACTCCCCTTGGGGGACCTACCTTACATGCTGCAGGCACAGGAGCTAGTAGACCTTCATAGTAGGGTTCGGGTCATCTGCAGGCTATTGGTGAGCTCTAGGTTGATTTGAGGCTTTCCGATTCATTTGTGTATATTTTTGGTACTGTGTAGTAGTTGTATAAGGCGGGGACTTGTCCTGGCCTTAGTCATAGTTATATATCTTTTAGAGTCTTTGTAGACATTATAAAATCAAACGTAGAAGTGTCTTACCTTTTAGATGTTGTGGCCCCAAAGACCAAGTCTCGTATCTATTTTGTACTTATTTACATGACTTCCATCATCGATATATTATATCTGCACGTGGCAGAATTTTGGTTCACTTAATGGCATGCCTATGAATGTACTCGGTCATAGGTTGGTTCTCTCGGGCCTTTATGGCTACGGGTGCCTGTCCGCCCCAATGGGATTTGAGGCGTGACAATCATCTCCCCTTAGCTCAAAGGTTGCTATTATAGATCCAAGAATCTAATCTCTAAACATAGCTATATACAAAACACTTGATACTGTGGGTATCACTATACTCATGAACACTAAACTCACCTTGATAAACTTTAATAGGAAGGTACTAACTTCTTTCTGGGACATCCCTTTCATGGATACTGCTCTTAACTTTCCCTCGCCTCTATAGTCATCACCTTATAACTTATACTCTTATTGGCATACATATCCATTCCCTCTAACACTTAAAAATCTGACATCCTCTTCATAGTCTACTAGCATCATACCTCTAATCTCATATCCACCTAGCTCAAAGAAATTTAAAACTATATTAAGAGATTTAACCTTGTCTATCTAAAATCCCCTCAATTCAACTTTACAAAACACCATACAATATTTACCTAACCTTCTTCATACGAAACAACTCAAGAACACTTACTAGGAACACATAACACTTATGAACTTAAAACCTCATCTAGCAACATACTATCTAGGTAACTCTTTCTTTATACAAATTAAGGCTCTTCTTTATGAACTTAAGTTATCAACCTAAGCTCTTTCATACACCATATCAATCCTACTAGATCAATCTCATAAAAATAATATTATTGTTCCCAAATTATCATTCATTCTACCTCGATGACCATCCACAACTCAATATTAATGTCTAATACCTAGGCAAAATTAGCATCACAACTTCGCATGTTATTCAAGCTTACAACTACTAGAGGAAAAATCAAGAAACACCGAGTCTACTAAAACCTCAGAGTCAAAATAGTCAATCTTAATCTTATAGTTTATTTAACTATAGTACATTAATACATTCTCCTTTCACACATCACAACTACTTATTCATACATACCTTTAAACTACATTCATAGTTCTATAAGCACTAAGGAGTGTCTTTCTTCAATAACCACAAGGGAAGATTAGGTCTAAAAATTCTTAACGACTTTATCCTTCCATTCACAATCTATACTTGATTTTTATTACCACAATGACAAGTCATCACGAGCTCCTTCCCTAGTTTGAATATATTCTAATTTATCTTAACTAATCACTTTTTTATCTACTAACTACCATAAAATTTGCAAATCGTTGCTACACCTTAGCCAACTCCATAAGGGCATACCACTCCCAACACTCATTTAGGGGTACATGACTCTAGCTACATTCTTCAATCCATTACTAATTCCACTCTTAGGCTTCTAAACTTAAGACTTTATATACATGGCTTTGGATCATTCTACTGCTCGTATTCCATAACACCTTACTTTACACTATCTATCTGGTGGTAAAACTAGCCCAACATTCTGATACACACCTTCCACCTTAAGTATGTTGTCTGCAACAAAGTTTTTAAAAGGGTCTGAATACACATCTTACCCGGGCTCAAACGCACGATTCATGTAGATAGGGGGGTACACTTAGGGGTCGTTTGGTAGAGCGTATTAAAAAAAATAATACTTGCATTAGCTTTGTATATTACTAATATCTTGTTTGGTACACTTTTTCATCTTATGTATTACTAATGCTTGCATTAGTTATACACTCTATTTGGTATTAAGGAGTGTATTACTAATGCATAGAAATTCATGGTATTAGTAATGCAATGGATTCTAATACATGCATTAGTATAGTTAAAGTCATAATTGTCCCTAAAAGTCTTTTTCACACCCTTTCCACCATATTTATGGAAGGTATTTTTGTAAAAAATATCGTTTTTAGAAATTATACAAATTCATGTTTTAATGCACCAAACCAAACATTGCATAAGAAAAACACAAGCATAACTAATACAAGCATAACCAACACAAGCATTACTAATACACAATATTTTGCATATTCTTATACACCCTACCAAACGAACCCTTAGGACCATTAGACTGGAATGCACTGATGGACTCCTCTCAAGTTCTTGTGCAATTTCACAACTTTTAGATGACTCAATCTGAAGGATCGCATCGTTAGAAAGATGAGCTTTTGTACTTCTATCACCTCAAAAAGTAAGGCATAGCCAACAGAAGTAGAGCAATGCAGGAATATAGATAACTTTTATATGGAAAACTTTATTGTACGATCTGGAGTGTGAAAGAATGGGAAACATTTCCTAAATGTCATGTAGTCTCCTGATTATACGTGTGGTGCACAACACACCCATAAGCAAGACTCTACTAGACACGACTTTATAGACATCCTAGGACACTTAAACTCTGTGCTCTGATACCAAGTTTGTCACGACTTAAGACTAGGCCCTGGACGTAACAGGAACCCGGAATCACAAACTCTTGACAGACCACAAACCAAGTTTGTCAACCCCTCAGAAAACTATTCAAAAGTGCAAAAAATTCCCGTCTGATGGTCCAGATGATGGACCATCAAAACCTTGTCGAATCGTCATCCAAACCGTCAACTTTTGGCCAAATTTTGATCTTACTAGTTAGGCTTGATGGTTCACTTGATGATTCATCACCCAAGTGACAGTTCACCTGATGATTTTTTACCCAAGTGACGAGCCATCACTTCGGTCACCACTCTCTGGCAGGCGAACACCCACTGATAAAATAAGCATAAACTTTTACTCTGGTATTGGATTGATGAACGGTCAGTAGAGTTGGAAAGAATGCTTGACAATCTTTAATTTGGTAGGTCTTGAGCTGAAAAACTCTTCATATTCAAGGAGTTATGCTCGTTTGAAGTTGACCCTAGTACAAACTTATGCGGAAACTTAATTAATAGTAAGACATTCAACTTAATTTTGTGCTAGAGGTTTTCGATGACCTTAATTCATATCCAACACACAACACACTAGAGAATTGATCTAAAAACTTATATCTAAATAGAAATCATTGGGTTCGGGCCTATACACATATGAAGAACGGTTCAAATTCTAGCCCTAAAGTGTAGGGTGTTACAGTATCACATACATTACTCCTTAGAGACTCAATGTCTTAGCTAGAATTTCCTCTACTACTATACTGAGGGTGAGTCCGACTTTAATAATAATTAATTCAATCCCATAACACTCGATGTCTTCTTTGGCCCACTAGACCTCATAGATTTGTTCATTGGGCTACACTATCATCAAGACCAAAAACCTATGTATCATGTGAACTTGAGAGACTATGCTTTGTAAAACGCTTTACTTTTTTATCTCACTCCTCATTCCATTATGAGATTCACCTAATTAATATGTCATGTGCACTCTTCTTAAAAAGTTTGTCAGCCTATCAGCTTGACAATTCTTCTCTTTGATTCGCCTACGTCCATCTGCTCTCAGTTTATGTGTCACAAACTAATGTCTTGTTTGACTTATCTATTATAATAATTTCGATGGGACAGTAATCTACATTTACTTCCCTTATATTCACTCCATTTACTTTGCCTGCCTACAATATATTTATGTATATTTGTGCTTTTTTTTTCCTGTCTTGTTTGATTTTGACATTTGCTAATGGAAAGTGAACGATGATGGAAAAAGCCATTTTAATCGATCCCCAAATAAAGTGTATTATAGACTAAAACTATTCAGTAACCAACCAGAAGAACATATGGACAATCACTAGGCTAAAAAAGAACAATAAGTAACTAAATAAAAATGAATTAGCCATTTTGTAGATCTTGTCTATGGACAGATTATATAATAGATCTTGTAGTCAGTCTCTAATCGACCCGATGAATGTATGGGACTAGAATATGACTAAAAACTAATACTCCCTCCATCCCATTTTATGTGGTACACTTTCTTTTTTGGTTCGTCTCAAAAAAAATATCACCTCTCCTTATTTGGTAGCTATTTAAAGATACAATTTCTCTTTTACCCTTATTGGTCCCACTTAGTTTTAAAGATAGTACTCCTTTTCCTTTTTTATTTTACTTGAAAGAACAATTTGGTAAACTTTACAAAGTCTTTACTTATTTCTTAAACTCCATGCCTGATCAAAAGGTGACATATAAAATAGAATGGAGGGAGTAATATTCAAATAAATAAAAATAAAGTCATCATAATCAGTTGTAGAGATTTAATCAAGGTTCTCCTCTTCATCTATCAGTTCTAGTACAAAGTTTAACAAAGAAAACTCTATAGAATCTCTGTCCTGTCTGAATTGCTCCTGATAAAAGTGTACAACCTCTTTAGCAATCGTTTTTTCTTCTTCCAGCCAAATACCTTGAGTACTATGAATTTTCACAAGCCTTAGCTTCTGTCTTCTCCCTTTAACTAGACTATGAAAAAATCTGGTATTTCTATCTCCATCCATAAACTAGTCATAGCCTGCTTTTTATTGCCAGTAACTTTCCTCCAACTGCAAGTATCTTGTATATTCTGCCTTGGCCCTTTGCATTACTTTTCTATTTTTTGCTGTTGGGAATTCTTCAAATAACTTCTCTTTAATTCTAGCAATCTCTTCTCTGATTATCAACTGTTGAAAGATATCCCCATAAGTTTTTTTTCTCCAAATAGTCAATGTCTTCTTAATGTTTCTCTTGAAGTCTAAGAATGGGTTATTTGGGATATCAGAATTCCAGTTTTGGCTAACCACATTCTTAAACTCTTCATGTTGTGTCCAAAAGTTAAGAAACCTCAAAGGTCTCTTATATGAGCCAGTATTACTCTCACACTTCAATAACAAAAGGGCATGATCAGATCCATCCCTGGGTAAATGATCAACCTCTGAATTATTGTGAAGTTCCTGAAACTCAGAATTAATTAAAATTCTATCTAGTCTTTCAAAAATACAATCATCCCCAGGTCTTCCATTCCACCAAGTGAAGGGACTACCTCTGTGAGGAACTTGTATAATTTCAATAGTCTTAATAAGTGTCCTACAATCTTCAAGATTTGCACCTCTAACTAGAGCTCCACCAATCTTTTCTTCTTCATCCAATACCACATTGAAGTCTCCTCCTATTCGCCAGGGATTTTTAATATTAGTTGCAACAACATATAAATCATCCCTTAGTTCCATTCTAATCTACTCATCACACTTAACATGGACTAAGAAAGTATAAAATAGGAGCATGAGTGCTGATCTTAAACTTTGATAGTAATCTAATGTTCAGAGTTGCTCACCACACTTATATCAAAACCTTGATTAACAAACACCTAAATTTTCCCATTATAATTGTGAGTAGCATGAGTCATTTTCAACCTTGCTTTGTATCTATTTATTTTTCTAATATGCTAAAAAGGTTCCATTAAAGACACAAAAGCAAACTTGTGAAAATTGTGCAACATTTGCACTCTTTGGAAAATTTTTTGTGACTTCACAGACCTTATGTTCCATATAAGAGCTTTTAACATTTAGACACTTGTTGAGAGACCCCGTTCCTTTTAGGTTGAACTCTAATAGGCAATACAGCTTCACCATTACCTTTTTTCTTTTCTTTTCTTGCTGATTTTACTTCACTTAGCACTCTAGGATAGATGTCAACATCTTTGAAAATTTGGTCCTGATTCAATTCATTTCCCTCCTTTTTCTCAACATCTTTATTGGCTTTAGGCTCCAGTGTATGAGTGACAATACCGTGAATGGTTTTATTTGGAGACTCAATGTAATTTATCTTTAGTTGAGTCTCATCCACTTGCACTATTGTAGGTATTTCCGTTGTAGCCAACCCCTCTGGATTGGTCATGCTTGTACCATCTCTTGCCTTCACTACTTGCTGCTGTGATCTATTTCTTTCACTACTATCTTTTGAGCATTGTTGTGGTGTCTCTGCTTGTACCATCTCATGATTGCTTTTTTCTGTTGTCTTTTTTGTATGTCTCTACTTTTCTACATTAGGATCCAAGCTAACAACCTCTAAACTACTGACGAGTTCCCCAGCCTGCTGGACTTTAGTGCTACTACTTTTGTTCTGAATTGTATCATTTTGAGTTCCTGTTGTAACTTTATCATTGCTTGCATAATTTCCTTTATCCTACTTATTGTTAAAAGCTTGATATACCCACTCTATTATGGATGTATGATGAATCCCTGGTCTATCACTTTGATTTTCTTTTGTTTCCTACTACTATTGATTCTTATTAGCCAGTCTATTCCTTATGCCTGCTGTAGCTACTGCTGACTGGATAAGTGTGGTGTGATCTAAATTGACTATTTTTCCTTGTATCTCGGTTAATTCAGCCATTGTGAGGCTTGTAGTCACTGCTTTGTTAATATTTTCTGTAAAAGTGGTATTATCTTTGTCCTCTATGTTGACAACTTCATCTTGAACATCTTCTGTTAAGGCAACAAAAGTATTGCTTGTAGCAATACTTTGTTAGAAGATACTTTCTTGTCATTAAACATTGCCTCTTCTGTTTTATCAAACCTAAACCTTTGGCTAGTTAGGTTCCACTGCCTCTTTATTCTATTCCTCTCCTATTATACACTAGGTTACCCAACATTCTTTACCTCTCTTGCTAAACATTGCCCTCATATTGAGGGATCTTTTTCTTCAACTCCGGATGGAGTATTCTACATTCTTGTTCATCATGTCCCTTAATTTACACTTCTTGCAGTACTTTGGGACCATGCCATATTGAATCTTAATATTCTCAATTCTAGATTCATTTGTGTTAGGGTTAATAATTTCCATTCAACAAACTTTAGAAAATCTGATAAGAGATCCACTTGCACCTTAACCCTAGCATAACTAGGTCTTGTTTTATTAATTATGGCTACATCCAAATGAAGAGACTTGCCTACTGCTGAGGCAATTGAGAATAAAGCTTCCTTGACAAAAAAGTGGGTTTAAGATCAAGGAAGGAAATCCATGCTAAGGCCTAGTAGGTTCTTCATCCACTTTGAATTTGGCATCATAGATTAGGGGTCTCATAGGATAGGAGTAAACTTCTTTATCCAAAAGTAGTAAACATTTTTGGATAGCATGTTAATAAAATCATCCTCCCTTCTAAATCTAATGAGCCTATGTCTAAGTAATCCAACTGTGCACTCACCCTTAACATTCATTTCTTTGGGATTTGAGATCGAAGTTTAGCAATTTCAGGCCAATCATAAGAAAACTTCCCAACTACCGCAAATTGCAAGTTTTCTATAGTGTTCATTCTGTTTACTTTCTCTTCAGTCCATTGAATATAGGGAATTCCATCTTTGTATACTATATGTTTCATGGGGGTTGGCTCCACTGAAGGCATAGTAATAGGATCGTTTGCAGGAGCTTTTAATAGGTTGACATAAGTCCCAGTCTTCAATGATTCAATACACTTGTCATCCATAGTAGGCATATTCGTAGGCAAATTATCGGGTTCATTAGGTGTGTTTGATTCTATATTAAGGTTAGGTCTCAATGATTTAGATGGGAAAGAGGGGGTAGTCAGTAGTAGAGGGTGAAAGAGTGGACTGGTCAACCTTAGACGACTAAATAGTGGCTGTAGAAGCCATCAGTGGTGGCGAGTGAGGCTATCAGAGGGTGGCGGCTACCAAGAGAGATAAGGGACCATTTTTTAAATTCCAGATACTCTACATTCTTTAAAATAACATTTTAGCAATTAATAGGAGTATTTCGCCGTCTGTGGGGATCAAACCCACAACCACGTGGTTAAAAGCCATGCGCTCTACCACTGAGCTAAGACAGTTTATTTAAAGGCTACTCAAAACAAAAATTCATATAAATCACTCCTGAACTCTTTGGGGACCATGCAAATTATTCTCACAACTCATAAATGATGTAAAGCAACAACAAGGAAGGACAAAATGGTTAAAATACATAAAACTCTAAAAATCACAACGAGGGTCTTTACATATTAGTGAGGGTGCTTCTGAGCAAAGTAATGAAGCTCTTGAGTACGATGGTGATTCATATGATAGCAATAATGGTCCAAGTGATTACGAACGACATATTAGTGAGGATTACTACTCTGGAGATAAGTATGGGATAAATGGATCTTATGGCTCTGTGATGATGTTTAAGGGGTATAAGAACCTTGTTCTAATCCCTATAGTGAAGACAAGTGTTATGAAGGTTCTCATACTTCACACCAAGGTGATGAAGATGATGTGAGGTATAACGCTTTCTCCTATTTGTATTACGAACCCTTTGAGGAGGTTTGGATAGAAGGGGAAGTAGAGAGGTTGAATGTCCTTTCTCATCATGTGATACTTCCTATATAATCAAGGAGGTATAGATGTATGGGAGGTACCAATTTAAAAACATTGTGTGGACCATAAGAGGAGTAATTTTTCTACTTCTTTAGATGCAAGGACTTACACTTCCTATCCTAGTTCCAATATGACTAGTTCTCCAATTGGTAATACTGTAGAGGGAAGGGTGGGAGGATTAACATCCCATGGGAGTAAAATAAATCAAGTGTTTCAAGATGTGCATGACCCGGAGGGGCGGATTCTTGGAACAAAAGTAGACATTAATGATTTTGCGGGATTTGATCTTGTACTAGATAATAAAGGTCTTATCAATTTTATGTCCCGTGAATTGGTATAGTATTTTGGGTTACCTTTACATTCAATTCCAAATAATATCCTTGACCATATAAGGTTTTGGATTGATCAAGTAGGGGTACTCATATCACTTAGGGAGAATCTAGAAGAGGTATGGTGTAGTGTAGGCTTGTTGGATAATTGTAACATATATTTTAGAAGTGTCTGGTTCCATGATCATAGAATCCCATATGTACAAGATTGGTACAAGTATATCATGGATTATAATGGAAGACTTCTCTTCCCACCAATGCCTACTAGAGAAGAGATCTGTAACACCCTGTACATTTTCAAACCCATGAGACTACCTTAACATTTATGGAATTATTTAAACATGAGAGGGTTGGTGAATTATGCACAAATTTGTTGGGCTTAAATGAATCTTGTGCCATTGGGCTCAAATGAGGCCCAAAATTATATAAAAGACATGGCCCAAAAGGGAAATGACCCATTCTTTCATGTTGACCAAGTAAACACAATTAATGTTGGCTAAGGATGAATTGAGGGCTTATATAAGGCAAGAAAAATCAGATTTTTATTCATATCCATACACATGCCAATTCTAGAATTTCCAAAGATATTTCTTTTATCTTTCAAACCCTAAGCCATCACTCTCTTGGACAAGATCACTCTCTTGCAAGCTTTGGTAAGTATTTATTCTCGTGGTTTAGTATATGATGTGATTAAGATGGGGTATAAATCATGTTGGTTATGTTGGCAAAGTGTTGGACAATTCACTATGTGTAAAACTGTCTATTTTTGCAATTGGAAAAGGGTTTTGCATTGTAAACTTGAAAATGGACTTGTGGTCTTAAAGGAGGTGAACTTGATGGATTAAATATCAATATGTAACATGTGGTTATGTTCTTAACTTAATTTCTTTATGTGTATAACATGTGGGATTGTTGTTATGAAATTGGTAATGGAATTGGTGGTGTATTGAAAGGAAAATTGGTTTTGGTGATGTTTATGTGTGTTGTGGAACCATGATGGTTTGTTGGCATCCAAGTGACCTAAAATATGTGAAGATAAGCTTATTTATGTCCATGGACCATTTATTACACAAAAATGACCCTCGGAGGCTGAAACGGGCACCTGCCCTCGCAGACGGGGCACCTGCGGGCGCAGATGCCAACGCAGGTGGCCCTGGATAGAGCCAAGGGTCACCTGCGGCCACACCTCAACCACCTGCAGGCGTAGGTGGCTTTGCAGGTCATTCCAGAGGCTCATTTTGTATTTTTTTGTCTCTTGTATGTTTTTGTCTCTCTTTGATCCCCGAAGACCCCTATACCCTTTTGAATGACTTTAAGGGGTCGTTTAGAGGCATGTTGGATTATATCAATCATGGATTGTTGTTAATATGTTGTTACGAAAGGTATTGAGGCGACTTGAGGGAATAATTGTGACGTAGTGTTAATGAGAAAGTGTAAAGGGTAAACTTGGTGTGAAATGCCATTGGTGTATAATGTATTGATCAATGTGTGGAATGTTATGATATTGTTGGTATGATAATGCAGTGAATTTCATTGTGAAGGACGAAATGGCGCTATAGAGCAGTCATGTAGCCCATTGTCATCTTGTGCACTTGTAAGGTAAATAGTTGTTAACGTAAGCTCCTTTATGAACTTGTGTTGTAGTGTAACACGTAAGGAGGGAGATGGATTATTTTATTCACGTATAGGATTGTGTATTCATATTGGGAAGATAAGGTATGTAAGGTTACTCTTTCCGTATTCTTCTGCAGCATATAGTGTTCACCTTGTTATTGTACTTGTTCATTTTCGAAATGTTCTAAGGTATCTCATTTCAGGTTATCACCTATTGTTATTCATGTGTCACATAATCATGGACATGGTTCCAAAGTTCCAATAATGACATGATCATTGAATAAACTATGTCAAAGATTAAAAAAGTGATGTAATAAAGTATCTATTCTTGGGTGGTATCCCAGGGGTATAATACCTAGCATAGGTCGATCCCAATATCTCGGGTGGTATCCCAGGAGAGAAAAGAACACCTAGCACGGGTCGATCCCACTACCACGGGTGGTATCCCAGGGGCAAAAGAAATGCTTAGCATGGGTCGATCCCGAACAATTGTTGATTACCCACTGATCAGCTTGGGGCCCGGGCATTATATGAATGGAAGGATGAGGAATGAATGAAGGAGTGAGTGATGAATGAATGAATGAGCGTAAAAGTAAAGAAAGTAATAAACGTAATGTACATGATTCTACACATACAAAATGGTGACTTATCCATATTGATTATTCACTTGTATTTGATTCCATTGAAGTATTTATGTATTATACAGTTTCTTATGGCCTTACATACTCAGTACATTCTTCGTATTGACGTCCCTTGGGGGACTTACCTTACTTGCTGCAGGCACAGGTACTAGTAGACCTCCACAGTAAGCTGCGGGTCATCTACTGATCATTGGTGAGCTCCAGTTGGTTCGGGGCTTTCCGAGTTGATATGTACATTTGTTTTAGGTATTGTATATGTGTATAGAGCGGGGTTTTGTCCCGACTCTAGGTTGTTATGGTTATGCATCTGTAGAGGCTTTGTAGATGTAGTGGGACAGATAAAGGAAATGTAAGGAACGTATGTTTTGTCTTGATGGCCCTAACGACCGAGTTTAATATATGTATATATCATATGTTTCCATGACTTCCGTTATTAGCATCTTGTATCTATACGCGGTGGTGATGTTCCTTGAATGATTTGCATATGAATGAACATGAGCAAAGATTAGTTCTCTCGGGCCTTGTCGACTTCGGATGCCAGTCGGCCCCATTGGAATTCGAGGCGTGACAAAAGTGGTATCAGAGCAGGTCATCCTAAGGGAGTCTACTAAGCCGTGTCTGAGTATAGTCTTGCTTATGGATGTGTTGTGCATCACATTTATAAGTAGGAGGCTACGGGATATTTAGGAGTTGTTTCATTCCTTCATTTCTAGATCGTGCATTAGAGCCGAAGTTATTGGTGGACTTATTTCTGACCATGAAAATTGTTGTTCTGGTATATTATAGAAAAATGCCTATGACAAGAAGAGGTTGAGGTAAAAGTAAGAGGATAGACATAATTGGTAGAGAAGGAACTAGTAGAGCCCCGCCTGAACCAGTTAGTCAAGGCGACGACGAACAGGAGTTTACATCGCAGGCTTCATCTACTCTTCCAGTTCCAGAGGAGCCAAGAGGAAGAGAAGTACCTGCAGAACCACCAGTAAATTCTACTGACTAGGACTTAAAGAATATGGTGCAAATGTTGACCCGAATAGTTGCTGCACAAGTTCAGGGACAAGGTGGTCCAACGATAAGTGATGATAGTACAGCTAGAGCAGCTAGTCGACGGACGCAGGATTTTCTGAAATTAGATCCTCCCACATTCACTGGATCAGATATAAATGAAGACCCGCAAGATTTTATAGATTAAATCCAAAGGGCTCTGGAGGTTATGCATGTATCGGGTGTAGAAACGGTGGAGCTTGCGGCATATAGATTGAAGGGCGAGGCTATTTTATGGTATGAAGATTGGAAATGGTCGAGGGGTATTGATGCAATCCTAGCTGGTTGGGAAGAATTTAAAATGGCATTCCTTGATCATTATCTCCCATATGAGGTCCGAGAGGCTCGTGCGGACCAGTTCTTGAATCTGCGGCAGGATAACATGAGCGTAAGAGAGTACAACCTTCGGTTTAATTCTTTTACTCGATATGCTCCAAATGTAGTAGCCACAATGACAGACAGAGTACATCAGTATGTGGACAGATTGAATCCATATTTGGTATGGGACTGCACTATTGCCGCTTTAAATAGAGATATGGATGTAGCTAAAATTCAGGCGTTCGCACAAAAGATGGAGGACCAAAGGCAAAGAAGAAGGGTACACGAATCTGAACGAGGGTCGTCAAAGAGGGATAGACCTATGGGACAGTATATGACATCCCAAGAAGAATCTAGACCTCGGATGTTTCCTAGACCTCCTAACCATCATTCTTTTATTCCACAACAGACACTCAATCTCAATTCTGAGGGTTTAGAGGCAGCCATGTTGGGCAGAGTAGTGGGATTCGAGGTTCGCCGACCGCTGGATTTTCTTGTCAGCTGTGTCAGCACTGTGGATGGTTTCATTTAGGAGAATGCCAGCTTGGGACAAATGTTTGCTTTTGGTGTGGAATGACGGGGCATATGATGAGAGACTGCCCACGAAGAGGCTTGGGTAGTGGGGCGCGACCTGCGGGATCAACCGTTGCATCATCATCATTGGTTCCTCCCCTAGGCAGAAGTGTACAGCCTTCAAGTTGTGGTAGAGATGCCAGAGGAGCAGCCAATTCCAGTGGAATCCAGAATCGCACCTATGCTCTAGTGGACCGACAAAATTTGGAGGCTTCTCCTGATGTCGTCACAGGTACATTATCCATATTTTCGTATAATGTATATGCATTGATTGATTCGGGTTATACATTGTCATATGTTACTCCATTGATTGCTGCAAAATTTGAAAGAACACCGGAATTATTAACTAAGTCAATTGAAGTATCTACACCAGTTGGTGAATGTATTGTTGCAAAAAGAGTCTATCATAATTGTGTGGTAACTGTGTGGGGTCATGATACACTAGCTGATCTTATTGAACTGGACATGGTGTATTTTGATGTCATAATGGGTATGGATTGGTTGGCTTCTTGTTATGCTACGATAGATTTCCAAGCTAAGAAAGTACATTTTCATTTTCCACAAACGAATGTTCTTGAATGGAAGGGTGATGTAGGGGCACGAGGGAAATTTATTTCCTATATGAAAGCAAGGAAAATGATTGCCAAGGGGTACATATGTCACTTAGTACGAGTGAAAGATACTGATGTGGAACCACTAACTCCTCAGTCGGTTTCGGTGGTCAATGAGTTTCTTGATGTATTTCCAGAAGACCTTCCAGGTTTGCCCCAGAACGGGAAATAGAATTTGTATTGATGTGATTCCAGGCACTCAGCCTATCTCTATTCCCCCGTATAGAATGGCTCCAACAGAATTGCGTGAATTGAAGGAGCAATTGAAAGACTTGCTGAACAAGGGCTTCATCAGGCCTAGTATGTCCCCGTGGGGTGCACCCGTATTATTTGTACGAAAGAAAGATGACACATTGAGAATGTGCATTGATTATCGGCAATTGAATAAGGTAACGATAATTGATGATTTGTTTGATCAGTTACAAGGTGCCAAATGCTTTTCAAATATTGACTTAAGATCGAGTTACCATCAAGTTAGAGTTAGATAAAGAGATATACCCAAGACAGCTTTCTGAACACGGTATGTCCATTATGAATTTTTAGTTATGTCGTTTGGGCTAACAAATGCACCAGCTATTTTCATGGATTTGATGAATAGGGTGTTTAAGCCATTTTTAGACGTGTTCGTGATGGTATTTATAGATAATATCCTGGTTTATTCAAGATCACAAGAGGACCATGCTAAGCACTTACGGCAAGTGTTACAGATTCTTCGTGAGCGTAAGTTGTATGCAAAGTTATCTAAATGTGAATTTTGGTTAAAATCCATTGCATTCTTAGGTCACATTGTGTCAGATGAAGGAATTCAGGTTGATACGCAGAAGATTGAAGCGGTGAAAAATTGGCCAAGGCCAACTACGCCCATTGAAATTCGTAGCTTCCTTGGGTTGGCAGGTTATTATCGAAGGTTTGTTGAAGGTTTTCCTTCCATTGTCGTACCTTAAACAAAGCTTACACACAAGGCAGTCAAATTTCAGTGGAATGATGCATGTGAGAAAAGTTTCCAAGAGCTGAAAGATAAATTGACTTCTACACCGGTATTGGTACTTCCAGAAGGCACAGAAGGGTATGTTGTATATTGTGATGCTTTCGGAGTTGGCCTAGGGTGTGTATTGATGCAGCACGGTAATGTAATCGCGTATGCCTCACGAAAATTATGAACACATGAGAGAAACTATCCCACCCATGATCTTGAGTTAGCAGCTATGGTATTTACTTTAAAGATATGGCGCCATTATTTGTATGGGGTTCATGTTGATATCTATACTGATCACAAAAGTTTGCAATTTATCTTTAAGCAGAAGGATTTGAATCTGAGGCAGTGGAGGTGGCTTGAGTTATTGAAAAACTATGATATTGATATCCTATATCATCCAGGAAAAGCAAATGTGGTAGCTGATGCGTTGAGCCACAAGACAATGGGAGGTGCTAGTGGCCAGTTGACGGAAAAACAAGACTTAGTCAAAGATCTACATCAATTAGCCAGCCTGAGGGTTCGTCTTCTTGAATCCTCAGATGAAGGGGTTATTGTACAAAATGCATCAGAATCTTTATTAACAACTGAAGTAAAAGAGAAGCAGTTTGCAGATCCTATGATATTGCAGCTAAAAGAGAATGTACAAAAGGGTTTGACAAAGGCATTTGATCTTACGCAAGAAGGAATACTTCAATTCCAAGGTAGATTATGTGTATCGGATGTAGACGAGCTAAGGAAATGAATTATGACAGAGGCGCATCATTCACGATATTCTATTCATCCAGGAGCTACCAAAATGTATCATGATTTAAAGGAAGTGTATTGGTGGGGAAATATGAAGAAGAACATTGCAGAATTTGTAGCTCAATGCCCAAATTGTCAACAAGTAAAAGTAGAGCATCAGAAACCTAGAGGTTACATGCAATGTATCAATCTTCAAGTATGGAAATAGGACATGATTAATATGGTCTTCATCATAGGTTTGCCTCGTACACTGCGAAAATTTGATTCCATATGGGTCATAGTTGACAGGCTTACCAAATCAGTGCATTTCCTACCAGTCAAGACCACCTATACAGCTGAGGAGTATGTAAGATTGTATGTTAAAGAGATAGTGCGGTTACATGGAATTCTGGTCTCCATTATATCAGAAAGGGGAGCTTAATTTATTGCGCATTTTTGGAGATCGTTTCAGAAGAGCTTGGGTACACAGGTGAATCTGAGTACGGCTTTCCATCCTCAGACAGACGGACAAGCAGAACGTACTATCCAAATGCTTGAAGATATGCTGCAAGCGTGCACGTTAGATTTTCAAGGCAGTTGGGATGATCATTTACCTCTTATTGAATTTTCCTACAACAATAGCTATCATTCAAGTATCAAAATGGCACCTTATGAAGCTTTATATGGAAGGAAGTGTAGATCACCGATTGGATGGTTTGAAGTAGGTGAAACTGCTTTACTTGGTCCAGATCTTGTTCATCAAGCTATGGAGAAAGTTAAAGTGATCCAACAGCGGCTACAAACGGCCCAAAGTCGACACAAGTCATATGCTGATGTTAGAATAAGAATGATCGACTTTGCCATAAGTGATTGGGTATTCTTAAAGGTGTCACCAATGAAAGGGGTAATGAGATTTGGAAAGAAAGGGAAGTTGAGTCCCCGTTATATAGGGCCATATGAAATTGTCCGAATATTTGGGCAAGTTGCGTATGAATTAGCATTACCCCAAGAACTCTCCACAGTTCATCCAGTATTTCATGTCTCGATGCTTTGAAAGTGCATAGGAGATCCATCTCGTTTTTCTCCCATTGAAGATGTACAAGTTACGGAGGATCTCACCTATGAAGAGATACCTGTTACTATTCTGGATAGACAAGTGAAAAGGTTAAGAAATAAATATGTAGCTTACGTAAAGGTACTTTGGAGGAATCAACAAGTAGAAGAGATCACATGGGCAGCTGAAGAAATGATGAAGTCCAGGTACCCTCATTTGTTTCAAATGGAAGAAAAAGTTCAAGATACGAGATCAGAGCAATAACAAGTAAGTATTTATAAGCATTAAGTATATGATAACATGAAGAATAATCCTAGACTTGCAATTGTTTAAATTGAATGATGTCACTAACATTCGAGGATGAATGTTTCTAAGGGGGGAAGGATGTTACACCCCGTACATTTCTGAACCCATGAGACTACCTTAACATTTATGGAATTATTTAAACATGAGAGGGTTGGTGAATTATTCATAAATTTGTTGGGCTTAAATGAATCTTGTGCCATTGGGCTCAAATGAGGCCCAAAATTATATAAAAGACATGGCCCAAAAGGGAAATGACCCATTCTTTCATGTTGACCAAGTAAACACAATTAATGTTGTCTAAGGATGACTTGAGGGCCTATATAAGGTAAGAAAAATCATATTTTTATTCATATCCATACACATGCCAATTCTAGAATTTCCAAAGATATTTCTTTTATCTTTCAAACCCTAAGCCATCACTCTCTTGGACAAGATCACTCTCTTGCAAGCTTTGGTAAGTATTTATTCTCGTGGTTTAGTATATTATGTGCTTAAGATGGTGAATAAATCATGTTGTTTATGTTGGCAAAGTGTTGGACAGTTCACTATGTGTAAAACTGTCTATTTTTGCAATCGGAAAAGGGTTTTGCCTTGTAAACTTGAAAATGGACTTGTGGTCTTAAAGGAGGTGAACTTGATGGATTAAATATCAACATGTAACATGTGGTTATGTTCTTAACTTACTTTATTTATGTGTATAACATGTGAGATTGTTGTTATGAAATTGGTCATGGAATTGGTGGTGTATTGAAAGAAAAATGTGATTTTGTTGATGTTTATGTGTGTTGTGGAAACATGATGGTTTGTTGGCATCCAAGTGACCTAAAATATGTGAAGAGAAGCTTATTTATGGCCATGTACCATTTATTACACAAAAAAGACCCTAAAATGACCCTCAGAGGCTGAAACGGGCACCCGCCCTGGCAGACGGGGCACCTGTGGGCGCAGATGCCAACGTATGTGGCCCTGGACAGGGCCAAGGGTCACCTGCAGCCATACCTCAACCACCTGTGGGCGCAGGTGGCTTCACAGGTCATCCCAGAGGCTTGTTTTGTATGTTTTTTTCTCTCTTTGATCCCCGAAGACCCCTATACCCTTTTTGGATGAAATTATCAACTTATGATACCTCTTGAATGACTTTAAGGGGTCGTTTACAGGCATGTTGGATTATATAAATCATGTATTATTGTTAATATGTTGTTACAAAAGGTATTGAGGTAACTTGAGGGAATAATTTTGATGTAGTGTTAATAAGGAAGCGTAAAGGGTAAACTTGGTGTGAAATTCCATTGGTGTATAATGTATTGATCAATGTGTGGAATGTTATGATGTTATTGGTATGATAATGCAGTGAATTGCATTGTAAAGGACGAAATGATGCTATATAGAAGTCATGTAGCCCATTGTCATCTTGTGCACTTATAAGGTAAATAGTTGTTAACGTAAGCTCCTTTATGAACTTGTGTTATAGAGTAACACGTAAGGAGGGAGATGAATTATTGCATTCACATATAGGACTGTGTATTCATATTGGGAATATAAGGTATGTAAGGTTACTCTTTCCGTATTCTTCTGCAGCATATAGTGATCACCTTGTCATTGTACTTGTTCATTTCCGAAATGTTCTAAGGTATCTCATTTCAGGTTATCACCTATTGTTATTCATGTGTCACATAATCATGGACATGGTTCCAAAGTTCCAATAATGACATGATCATTGAATAAACTATGTCAAAGATTAAAGAAGTGATGTAATAAAGTATCTATTCTTGGGTGGTATCCCAGGGGTATAATACCTAGCATGGGTCGATCCTAATATCTTGGGTGGTATCCCAGGGCTGAAAAGAACACCTAGCATGGGTAGATCCCGCTACTATGGGTGGTATCCCAGGGGCAAAAGAAACGCCTAGCATAGGTCGATCCCAAACAATTATTGATTACCCACTGTTCAGCTTGGGGCCCGGGCATTATATGAATGGAAGGATGAGGAATGAATGAAGGAGTGAGTGATGAATGAATTAATGAGCGTAAAAGTAAAGAAAGGAATCAACGTAATGTACATGATTCCACACATACAAAATGGTGACTTATCCATATTGATTATTCACTTGTATTTGATTCCATTGAAGTATTTATGCATTATACAGTTTCTTATGGACTTACATACTCAGTACATTCTTCGTACTGACATCCCTTGGGGGACTTACCTTACTTGTTGTAGGCACAGGTACTAGTAGACCTCCACAGTAAGCTGCGGGTCATCTACTGATCATTGGTGAGCTCCAGTTGGTTCGTGGCTTTCCGAGTCGATATGTACATTTGTTTTAGGTATTGTATATGTGTATAGAGCGGGGTTTTGTCCCGACTCTAGGTTGTTATGGTTATGCATCTGTAGAGGCTTTGTAGATGTAGTGGGACAGATAAAGGAAATGTAAGGAACGTATGTTTTACCTTGATGGCCCTAACGACCGAGTTTCATATATGTAAATATCATATGTTTCCATGACTTTCGTTATTAGCATCTTGTATCTATACGTGGTAGTGATATTCCTTGAATGATTTGCATATGAATGGACATGAGCAAAGATTGGTTCTCTTGGGCTTTGTCGGCTTCTGGTGCCAGTCCGCCCCGTTGGAATTCGAGGCGTGACAAGATCACAAGTGAACCACTTCCAATTGAAGAGGAGAAAATGAAATAAATGAAGGCAATTCCTCGCAAAAATAAGTGGAAACTAGAATTTAAGGAATCTCTAAACCTTTCTCAAAGGATCCTTGGCACTTGTTCTAACTCCAATCAAGTTGACAAGAGTAAGGGTGTGATAAGTGACAACTTTAGATTGGAAAAAAGGAGAGATTGTGTAAAGTGATGCGAGAGGGTTGTCACAAGCTTATACTAACTCTTGCAACTTCTCTTCCTTTTCTAATTGTCTTGATACTTGTGTAGGTGTATGTCACGACCCGAGACTATACTTAGTCGTAACATGGTGCTTAGAGTCACGAGTGACCCCAAGCTAACCCATGGCCTGACATGACAGTAAGAGTAATAAAATAAACTGATAAATACTAGGGGGAAGCTGAACTGAAATGACATAATCAACATGCCAATCAAAACTAAGACTGTCTGACATAATCAACATGCTGAAAAATCTAACTGTCTGTCTAAAAGCCTCATATGAGTTATTGGGACAAGCCCTCCAACTAACTCCAACTATCTGAAAGTAAAATACTAATGAAAAGCAATGCTGATAACCAGTCCCCAAATAATGAGGACTCACCAAACTCTACTGCTGATGTGATGCGGAATCGTACTAAGTACGATTCGAATGCTGAATGTTAGAACCTATATTATTAGATAATATATCGCAAAGGAAAAGTAAGTGACCAGTACTTTGACTATAATCAGTATATGAGAAGGGAAATAAATGATATAAGCTTAACAAGATGCATGTGATGTGCTAAACAGAGCAAGACTAAGTAATAAACATGTGCTGTATGATAAGATGAACAACGGAATGCAAGGTCATGCAAGTATCTGAATCTAAAATATGAACTGTGAACTGTGGGAGCTACTGTTAACCGACACACCCCAATATAAGCTAATCGGAGTCCAACTTGTAACCCCAGCTGGAAGGGTGTTCAGTACCTTACCAAGGGTACGAACACTGATTGATGTGGATCCACTAAGCTGATGTCCATAAGGACTAAGGTGACAAACCTGGGCTAACAAGTGATCCTTTAGAGCCTACGGTGGTGCCGTAATTCTAGGACTTAGGGACTTCTACTAAAGGTCTCAACCTAATTGATGGGTGATACTTCATCCCTACGTTCACTCGGTGCTAAGTATTACTCCCAACTTAATAACACTGATAACTAAAATGCTCAATAAAAGTAATAATATGAAGACTAAAAATAAATGCATTATCTGAGAGCATTTAACACATGTGAACTGGAGGATATAATACTCATAAGTATATGCATGAAATTCTAGGTCATCGGGTGTTCATAACCCGCCATCTCAGAAGAATGCAACTATTATGACAATTCCATAAACTGAGTGAATTAAGGAATTTATTAACTAAAGTCCAAAATTCATAGATTTCATGATGTAATTAATGTTTATAATATTGAATTGTAATTGGAAGCTTGAAGAAGATGAACCCTAGTTTACTTTTGAGGAGAGAAATCACCTTCTTCTTTTTTTTCTTGTTTTTGCTATCTATCGATTGTTTTCGGAGTAATGAGGGCTTAGGGTAATTTAAATCTATAAAATCAGCCTTGGAATGGCTTAAACTAAATAGCTTTAATGTTGAAAGAGTAGGAAAAGACTGGAATTCCACTTGTAAAATCTAACTGGAAAAGCTGCTGGAAGGGACGTACGGGACCTTCCCACGATCGTGGGACCCACCTACTATTGTGGGTGGTGTTCGTGGTTGGGTAGCTGAACTGGAGGTTCTCTAGACTTTATAATATGAGTCTTGGTATGATTATGGGACCCACTCATGATTATGGGATCCACTCATGATCGTGCCTTAGTTCGTAGGTTGTAGGTTCCAATCGGATCAACTTTACAAGTCAAGATCGTACCTAAGATCGTGGTTTCTATCCACGGTTGTGGTTCCCTTTTGTGGTTGAAAGGTATACATGTCAAATTTTAGGTTTTTGGGGATGTTTCTATTAGACGGGAGCATTGTACGGTCGTGGGTTCTAACCACGGTCGTGATTTTTGCTCGTATGTTCTCACTGCTGGACAGTGCTACACTAAAATGACCATTAGTCTTAGCTCCGACATCCGATTAAGGCAAATCTGGATGAGTTGGAAAGATAATTCAAATATATATCATGTAGTGGGTCTTGAGCTCATATATTCATCCGAATCTAGGTGTTATATTTGTTTGAAGTTGACTATAGCAGGATTCTTCACAAGAAAACCACCGGTAAGGAAGATTTCAACTTGGCTATGAGCTAGGAGTTACCTGTGGCCTTAATACATATCTAAATCACTTCTCATACTACCAAAACATGAGGTTTCATTTTACATGTACTTGATGCATAGTTCTAATCGTAGCTTGAATTTTTAGGGTGTTATACTATCTCCCCCGGTCATTCGTCCTTGAATGAAAACTAATTAAGCTGAAAAGTTAGGGAAAGAGCTGCAATCCTAACACTGAAACTCTAAGATCTGAACACTGACATGATACTGAGTCTATAATTGATACATGTATTGATTTGAACATATGAATGCATGATATGACTTGAAAAATAACTGGGTGACATGAGATGGAAAGAATTAATTAATGGAAAATTACTACCTTAAGCTGGAATAGAGTTCGAAGAGAAAAGATGAGGGTACTTGGTCATCATATCTGCCTCTTCTTTCCAAGTAGCTCCCTTAATGAGCTGATTTTTCCAGAGAATCTTTACTGAAGCAACCTCTTTATTCCTCTACTTACGAACCTGACAGTCAAGGATTTCAACTTAGACCTCCTTATAAGAAAGGCTATCTTTCACACACACACACATACACACTGTCTAAAGGCACAAACGATGAGGGATCACCAATGCATATCTTCAACTGAGACACATGATAAACTGGATGCACTGATGCTAAGTTTGTGGGCAACTCTAACTCATAGGCTACATTGCCAAAATTACCCATAGTCTTATAAGGACCAACATAGCGAGGACTGAGTTTCCCTTTCTTACCAAACCTTTTCACCCCTTTCATGGGTGAAACTTTTAAGTATACAAAATCACTAATAGAAAACTCAAGCTCCTTTTTCCTCACATCTGCATAGGATTTCTGACGACTCTAAGCTATTTTCAGTCTTCCTCTAATCAACTGAGACCTTTCTCCATTGCCTTAAGGAATGAATCAGGCCCCATAAAAGTAGCTTCACCAACTTCAAACCAACCAATAGGAGATCTACACCTCCTACCATAAAGTGCTTCAAATGGGGCCATCTAAATACTAAAGTGATAACTGTTATTATAAGAAAACTCAATCAAAGGAAAATGATCATCCCAACTACCTTTGAAATCGATCAGACATGCCCTCAACATATCCTCTAAAGTCCAAATAGTCCTGTCTGCCTGGCCATCTGTCTGTGGGTAAAAAGTTGTACTGAGGTGAGCTTGGGTACCAAGACCCTTCTGGAATGTCTTCTAGAACTGAGAGGTAAACTGAGTACCCTTATATGAAATGATGGTTAGAAGGACACCATGCAACTTCACTAACTACGTAAGATTGAGTCTAACATAATCCTCGGCTGAGTTTGAGGTGTTAACTGGCAAAAAATAGGTTGACTTAGTCATTCGATCTACAATAACCCTAATAGAATTATGTTGTTGGTGAGTACGAGGCAACCCTGTAATGAAGTCCATAGTCACCACTTCCTCCTAATTACAAATAGGAATACTAATATCCTAAAGCTTACCACCAGTTCTCTAGTGCTCAACCTTAACCTGCTGGCAATTTGGACACTTAGCCATAAATTTCGCGATATCCTTCTTCATGCCATTCTACCAATAGAATTCCCGTAGATCATGATATATCTTAGTGGCTCCTGGGTGAATAGAATATCGAGAACTGTTAGCATCCACTATCTCAAGTCATCAACATCTGGAACACATAATCTACCTTGACAATGAAAAATAACAGCTCCCCTTTGGGAGAAAACCTCAACCTTCTGACTATATACTGCTTCTTTCAACTTAAGCAAAATAGGATAACTATCTTGTTTTTCCTTCACTTCAGCTATTAATAAATATTCCAAACCTTTCTACACCAAAATACCTTCGGCTGAATCAACCAATCGAATTCCCAATCTAGAAAGCTAGTGAACCTCACAAACTAACTCTTTTTTCTCATCCTTAATATGAGCAACACTTCCCATACACAATCTACTAAAAGCGTCAGCCACAACGTTGGCTTTACCCAGATGGTACAAGACACTCATATCATAGTCCTTCAATAACTCTAGCTATCTCCTCTGACAAAGATTTAGATCTTTCTGACTGAACGCATACTGAAGGCTCTTGTGATCAGTGAACACATCAATATGAACTCCATAAAGATAATGCCTTTAACTCTTTAAGGCAAAAACAACTACTGCCAACTCAAGATTATGAGTGGGGTAATTCTTCTCATGAGGCTTGAGCTGTCTAGAGGCATTTGCTATAACCTTGCCATGCTGCATCAATACACAACCAAGTTCCACTCTAGAAGTATCACAATAAACCACAAAACCATATAAACCCTCTGGCAGAGACAAAATTGGAGTGGAGGTGAGTCGAGTCTTCAACTCCTGAAAACTCTTCTCACAAGAATCGAACCACTGAAACTTGACTTTCTTCTGAGTCAATCTAGACATGGGAGAACAAATTGAGGAAAATCCTTCAACAAACCATCTGTATTAACTAGCTAAACCCAAAAAACTCCTGATATCTAATGTCAAGATGGGTCTAGACCAATTCCTAACTGCTTTGGTATTTTGAGGATCAGCCCGAATGCCTTCACCAAAAATGATATGACCAAGGAATGCTACTAATTTTAGCCTAAATTCACACTTGCCAAACATAAGAATAACTGGTGATCTTTGAGCGTCTGCAAAACAATCGTCAAATGGTCTGCATGTTCATCCTCACTCTGAGAATAAATGAGGATCTCATCAATAAAGACAATGACGAACATGTCCAAGTACTACTTGAACACCCCGTTAATCAAGTCCATAAAAGCTACAGGAGCATTAGTTAGTCCAAAAGAAATAACAATAAATTTAAAGTGACTATATCGAGTTCTAAAAGCTGTCTTCAGAATGTCACGTTCTCGGAATCTGAGCTGATGACAGCCGAATCTGAGGTCTATTTTAGAGAAGCAATTAGCACTATGAAGCTGGTCAAATAAGACATCAATCCTGGAAATGGGATACTTATTCTTGACAGTGACTTTGTTCAACTAATGGTAGTCGATGCACATTCTAAGAGAACCATCTTTCTTTCACACGAAAAGAACTAGAGCACCCCATGGAGAGATACTGGGACTAATGAAACCTTTTTCTAAAAGATCTTTCAACTGCTCCTTTAATTCCTTAAGCTTAGATGGAGCCATTCTATAGGGTGGAATTAAAATAGGTTGGGTATGTGGAAGGAGATCTATTCCTAAGTTAATTTCCCACTAGGGAGGAACTCCTGGCAGATCTTCAGGAAAAATATCTGGGAACTCATTAACCACTAGAACTGACTCAAGAGTTGGGGTCTTAGACTTTGAATCCTTAACCCAAACAAGATGATAGATGCACCCTTTGGAAATTATTTTTCTAGACTTAAGATAAGAAACAAACTAACCTATAGGTACTGAGATACTACCCTTCCACTCTATGACTGGGTCATTCAGAAATTGAAATAGGACTACGCAGTTTCTACAATTGAGAGAGGCATAACAAGAGTGTAACCAATCCATGCCAAGAATGACATCAAAATCTACCATGTCTAACTCTATAATATAGACTGAGATGACTTTCTGAGAAACTGTGACTGGACAATTTTTGTATACCCGTCTAGCTATGACTGAATCACCAACTGGAGAAGATACTGAGAATGATTCTAAAAGAGTTTCGAGACTGACACCAAAGTCTACTGCTATGTAAGACGTCACAAAGAGAAGTGTGGATCTGGATCTAACAATACATAGACATGAATACGAAAGACCTGTAACGTACCAGTGACCACATCAGGAGAACCCTCTTGATCCTGTCAAGTCTGAAGGGCATAGAACCTATTCTAACATTGTCCTCCACCTGTACTAGATGAGGCACCCTGCTGAGTCGGGCGACATGCTGGAGCTGCTGAAGAGTTAGAATGATTTTGCTGATTAGTACCTCTGCCTCTATTTGAAGCCACTGGACATTTCCTCAATCTGTGTCCTGGCTTGCCACACCCAAAACATGCATCACTACCACCCATGCACTCACCATTATGGTTCTTACCACACTTTTTGTAAAACAGGTAAGTACGACCACTAGTAACACAATACCTTGGGACTTAGAGCCTGGTGCCCTATCCCAATTATCCTGCCTGAACTTGAGCACTGGAGCACTAGCAGAAGATGGGACTGGAACTGGAAATGATTATTTCTGGCAGAACTGAGAACGATTACACCATCTGAACTCTGCTGAAAGAAATTAAAGCTACCTGTTCTGGACCTCTTAATCTCCCTTTCCTTCTCCTTGAATCTCTTATCTTCAATCTATTGAGCATGAACCATTAACCTGGAGATGTCCATCTCCTTAGCCAAACATTGTAGTCCTACACTCTTTAACCATATCCTCAGAAACACCTGTCACAAACTTACTCATGTGGGTAAACTTAAGAGAATACTCATTCACACTCATGTTGTCCTGCTTCAAATTGATGAATTCCTGCACCTTGGCCTCCCTTAGTTCAAGTGGGAAGAACTGATCTAGAAAAGCAGCAAAGAACTCATCCCACTCTACCAGACCTGCATCAACAATCCTTCTTCCACTGTTGGAACCAAATGTGAGCTACTCCTTGCAACTAATAAGTAGCCAAGTCAGTACTTTCAGTTAGAGTGACATCCATAATTTCTGTAACCTTCTGAATATCATTAAGAAAATTTTGCGGATCTTCCTCAGTATTAGAACTATGGAACTCAGGAGGATTTATTCGAGTGAAGTCTCGAATTCTAGCTGATATTGTGGTACCACTGGGTTTGATCGGGGCAACGGCCTGCTGATTGGCTTGAGTGGTCATGGCCTGGGCTAGCACTATGAAAGCAGTCCTAAACTCAGCATGAGATACTTGCTCGTTCAACGGGTGTGATGGAGTTAGTGGTTCTTACTGGTTCTCATTTCCATTTCTCCTTTCGTTGGCTCTTCTAGGAGGCATTTTCTATAAACTTATAGAGTACGAGTTAGAAGAAGATTTGCGAAAATGTTTCATAGCCTCTCACTCATAAGTTGGAGCATTTCACACCCATGAACAAGACTCTACTTAACGCGGCTTTTAGACCCCCTAGGACACTTTACACCCAATTCTCTGATATCAAGTTTGTCATGACCCAAGACTATCTCCTAGTTTTAACACAATGCTTAGAGTTACAAGTGATCCTAAGCTAACCCATGGCTTGGCATGACACTAAGAGTAACAAAATAAACTGATAAATACTGGATGAAAGTTGAACTGAAATGACATAATCATAATAACAGTCAAAAATCAGTACTAAATGTCAAAACTAAGACTGTCTGACATAATCAATATGCTGAAAAATCTGACTATCTGTCTGAAAGCCTCTAAATCATATGAGTTGTTAGAACAAGCCCCCAACTAAATCCAACTGTCTGAAAGTAAAATACTAATTAAAAAAATACTGATAACTGGTCATCAAATGATGAGGACTCACCAAACTCTATTGCTGATGTGATGCAGAACCGTACTAAGTGTGATCCGAATGCTGAATGTCAGAATCTATATTATAAGATAATATGCCGCAAAGGAAAAGTATGCGATCAATACTTTGAATGTACTAAGTGTATGAGATGGCGAATAAATGATATAAGCTAAACAGGATGCATGTGACATGGTAAACTGATGCAAGACCAAGTAATAAACATGTATTGTATGATAAGATAAACAACTGAATACAAGGTCATGCAAGTATCTGAATCTGAACTATGAACTGTGGACTGTGGGAGCTACTGTTAATCGACACACCCCAATCTGAGCTAACCAGGGTCTAACCTATAACCCAGCTAGAAGGGTGTTTAGTACCTTACCAAGGGTACAAACACTGACTGATGTGGATCCACTATACCGATGTCCATAAGGACTAAGGTAACAAGCTTGGGCTAATAGGTGACCCTTTAGAACCTATGGTGGTGCTGTAGTTCTAGGAATTAGGGACTTCTACTAAAGGTCTCAACCTAAATGATGGGTGATCCTTCATCTCTGCGTCCACTCGGTGCTAAGTGTTACTCCCAACTGATTAACACTGATAACTAAAATGCTCAATAAAAGTAATAATCTGAAGACTAAAAATAAATGCATTATCTGAGAGCATTTAAAACATGTAAACTGGAGGATATAATACTCATAAGTATATGCATGAAATTCTAGGTCATCGGGTGATCATAACCCGCCATCTCAGAAGAATGCAACTATTATGACAATTTCATAAATTGAGTGAATTAAGGAATTTAATAACTAAAGTCCAAAAGTCATGGATTTAACTATGTAATTAGGGTTTATAATATTGAACATGTAGTGATACTGAAATTCATGTTAAAACATGGGTTTATAACTCATTGAGGTCAAGGAACTATAATATAAGGAAATTCACAACATTCATGAACCCTATTCTCTGAAGAAGGAATCAAACTGAGAATTTGAGTTAACTCTGGGACGCAACCCAATTATGAAATTCCACATACCTGAAGATAAAAACCTTGAAGAAAGCCTTGAAATTGGAAGCTTGAAGAAGATGAACCTAATTTGCTTTTGAGGAGAGAAATCACCTTTTTTCTCTTATTTTTGCCAAGTATCGATTGTTTTCTGAGTAATGAGGGCTTAGGATAATTTAAAAATCTATAAAATCAGCCTTGGAGTGGCTTAAAAAACATAGCCTTAATGTTAAAAGAGTGGAAAAAAATTGGAATTCCCCTTGTAAAACTTAACTGGAAAAGCTGTTGGAAGGGACGTACGAGACCTTCCCATGATTATGGGACCCATCTATAATTGTGGGTGGTGTTCGTGGTTGGGTGGATGAACTAGAGGGTCTCTGGACCCGATCAGACGAGGTTTGGTATGATCGTGGGACCCACTCACGATCGTGCCTTGGTTCGTAGGTTGTAGGTTCCAACTGGATCAACTTTACAAGTCAAGATCGTACCTAAGATAATGGTTTCTAACCACGATCGTGGTTCCCTTTCATGGTTGGAAGGTATATATGTCAACTTTCAGGTTCTTGGGGATGTTTCAATCAGACAAGAGCATGGTACGGTCATGGGTTCTAACCACGATCGTGATTTCTTGTAACACCCCGTACCTCCCCAACCCTATTTGGCAATGTTGAATAATGTTTACTTAGGTGTTGAGAGCCATAAGTATGTATTTGGTAGTGTTAATGAGTAGAAAATTGAAATTTGGCTTGAAATTTGGCCTTGTACATGCGATTAGCCCTTTGCCGGAGGTGTTTTGTGATTTCGTGGAGCATTTGTGTAATACCCCGTACACATTACAACCTCATTTGGTGAACTTGATGATTAAGATCACTAAGTAAGTATGTTGTAGTGTTTTGATAAGGTATTGGGCAATACGCAAGTATTGGAAAAATGGCCGAAAAATTCAGCAAGGCATGGAAACTTGCGCCACTCCCTGTTTCAGGGAGTGTGGCGCAAGACCCTTATTCAGAGGGCAGTGATTTCTTGCGCCACTGCCTTGCTTTGCAGCAGTGGCGCAAGGCACAAAAATGTGCCCTTCCGAGCGCGTTTTGTAATGCAATTCTACGTCGATTATTATATGGTTTCTTTTGGTTCTTTGGAGTTCTTTGAGAATTGTTAAAGCTTCAAATAACTCAATACACTTCTACATACCCCTACATGATCAAATCATGAAACACAAGTAGGTATCATAAATGTTCAAGGAAGCCATGGACGACTAGAATTTCTATTTTTGCGATTGAGACGACGAATGAGAATCTCGTAAGAGAATATTGTCGTGACATTATGAAATTATTTAAACACGCGATATATGATGGATTATGCATGAATATTTGTGGGCAAAGTGGAAATGTGTTATTGGGCCCAAATTGAGGCCCAAAAATGGAATAAAATGCATGGCCCAAATGGGTCAAATGACCCATTCTTTCATTTGACCTTCTAGACCCAACATTTAATGCCAAAGAATGGCTAAGGATGGAAATTGAGGGCCTATAGAAAGGGGTAAAAATCTGATTTTTATCCATTACAAACACACATGTATTTCTATTTTTTTCTAAAACATTTCAAGAGAACCCCTTTAGCCCTCAAAACCCTAAGTCAACTTTTGGAGAAGATCATCACTATTCAAGCTTGGGTAAGTGTTTATTATTATGGTTTAACATATTATATGCATGGGAGATTATGTATATCATGTTGGTTATGCTTGGAAATGGTGGACATGGTACTTTGTGTTTTTATATAAGATTTGTGATCCATGAGGTTCAAGCTTGAATTATGACTTGTGCCTTTGATGAAAGAGCATGGTATGGATAAAATATGAACATGTATGGTGTGATTTTGTTATTACACTTGTTATTTTTTTAAAAGTGTAAATTGTGGGATTTTGGCCGATATGTGCTATGAGGTGTATTAAGGTAATTTGATGGATTATTTGTGATGTGGTGTGGATAAGAAAGTGTAAAGGAGAAGTGTTGTGGTGCAATGTGTTGATTATAATGTATTGGTCAATGTTGGGAATATTGTGGGATTTTTGGAATAATAATTTCATCAATGGTTTTGTCAAGGGGAAAGGGCATGTTTAAAGGCAAACATGTAACTCATTGATGTTCTATGCATTTGTAAAGTAGTTGATGGTTAATGTGAATCCCGTTATATATTTGTGTTGTAGAGTGACACATAAAGAAGGAGCGGGCCTATTGTATGCACATCTAAGATTGTATATCTGTATTGAGAGTACAAGGTATGTAAGGTTACTCTGTCCGTATCTTTCTACGGCAAATAGTATTTGCATTGACATTTCACTAGTCCTATCCCGAAATGTGCTAAGGTATCCCATATCCGGTTATCCATGGTCATTTTCATATATTTCCTACTCATTGATCATTTGTGAATCTCATGTCTCATATTCATGGTTAATGTTCCAAAAAGCCCAGTGGTTGTACTCATGTCCCTTGTTCATTGAGTATTGTTCCAATGGCTCCAATGGTGTTATGTTCTTGATGATATTGTGTTTCCAACAATGTTACTCATACGTCTCTCACTCATTGATTATTGATCTAAATCTTCAAATAAAGTTATGACTATCAAAGTATTAATCTCTCAAAAGCAAAAGTATTAATCTCTCACAAGTAAAGGTTTCAATCTCAAAAGTAAAGAAATGAAGTAAGAAGAAAGTAATGCATATTGGTTGTGTTATTGGGCGTTATCCATGGGGTAAAAATACCTGCATGATGATGTTAATTTATCCATGGGGTGCAAACACCCGCATGATGATGTTCATTTATCCATGGCGTGTAAGAACACCTGCATGATGATATGATCTTATCCATGGGGTAAAAAGAATACCTGTATGACGATGATATTTTATCCATGGGATGAAAATAATACCTGCATGATGAGGGCCCTAACAGTATATGAGTGATGTAAAAGTAAAGTAAAGTAAAGGCAAGAGAAAGAAAGAACGTAATGTACATGGTTCCTTACATACACAGAATGGTGACCTATTCACATTGGTTATTCGCTTACATTTGTTTCCATTACAGTATTTTTATCTCATGTAGTTTTATATGAGCCTTGCATACTCAGTACATTCTTCGTACTGACCCCTCTTGGGGAATTTACCTTACTTGGTGCAGGCGCAGGTACAAGTAGGCCTCCACTGTAGGTTGCCAATCGTTGCAGTTCCTTGGTGAGCTCCAGTTAGGTCGGGGTTCTCTGAGTCACAGTTGTACATGTGTTTTGGTTTTGTATATGTTGTATAAAGCGGGGACTTGTCCCGACTTTTAGTTTGTTTTGGTCAATGCATCTGTTAGAGGTTGTTGTAGATGTACGTGGGTGTATATGTATAAGATGACAGATGAAGTCTTGACTTGATGGCCTCAACGGCCAAGTTTCTCATATGTACATACGTCACATAGTCTATGATTTCCGATTTTAGCCTTTTATGTTCCTATGTGATAGTAGTGTTTCCTATGACATGCATATGAATGAATAGAAGCAAAGCTTGGTTCTCTCGGGCCTTATAGGCTTTGGGTGCCAATCACATCTCAATGGGATTCGGGGCGTGACAAAAGTGGTATCAGAGCAGTTCGTTCTAAGGGTGTCTACAAAGCCGTGTCTGAGTAGAGTCTTATTTATCGATGTGTTGTGCACCACATTTATAAGTAGGAGGCTACGGGACATTTAGGATGTTGTTTCTTTTCTTCACTTCTAGATCGTGCAATAGAGCCAGTGTTATAAGTTGAATTGTGTCTGACCATGGTAAATGTTTCTCTTTGATATAGCACCAATGCCGAACACTAGAAGAGAAAGAGGTAAAGGTAAGCAGGTTGATATGCCTGCTGGAGAAGGAATGAGTAGATTACCACCTGACCAAGCTAGTCAAGGTGGAGCAAATGCTGAAATTTCTTCGAGTCACAGTTGTACATGTGTTTTGGTTTTGTATATGTTGTATAAAGCGGGGACTTGTCCCGACTTTTAGTTTGTTTTGGTCAATGCATCTGTTAGAGGCTGTTGTAGACGTACGTGGGTGTATATGTATAATATGACAGATGAAGTCTTGACTTAATGGCCTCAATGACCAAGTTTCTCATATGTACATACGTCACATATTCTATGATTTCCGATTTTAGCCTTTTATGTTCCTATGTGATAGTAGTGTTTCCTATGACATGCATATGAATGAATAAAAGAAAAGCTTGGTTCTCTCGGGCCTTATCAACTTCGGGTGCCAATCACATCTCGATGGGATTTGGGGCATGACATTTCTGCTCATACGTTCTCACTGCTGTATAATGCTATACTGAAATGGCCATAACTTTTAGCTCCAACATTATATTAAGGCAAATCTAGATGATTTGGAAAGATAATTCAAATATCTATCATTTGGTGGGTCTTGATTTCATATATTCATCAAAATCTAGGAGTTATGCTCATTTGAAGTTGACTATAGTAAGATTCTTCACATGAAAACCACCGGTAAGGAAGATTTCAACTTGGCTATGAGCTAGGAGTTCCATGTGGCCTTAATACATATATAAATCACTTATCATACTATAAAAACATGAGTTTTGATTTTACATGTACTTGAAGCATGGTTCTAATAATAGCTTGAACTTTTGGGGTGTTATAATGTACTTGGAGGCAAGCCTAATGAGGATCCTCCAAATGTGACAAACCATGAGGAACTTAAAGGTTTCTTAAAGGAGTAATTGTTCTCCAATTATGGAAACCAAGGTGAATGAAATACTTTATATGAGCTTCAAGGTCCAATAGCTAATCTCAACACTCTAAATATTATGAATGTGTGTGATAATGACTTTAGTGTGATTGATAGTTTACCTTTGTATGGGATAAATAACCTTTACCTTTTGGAGTTAATGATTAATCCTTATTACATGTTGATAATGTCATTTGTGAAAGTGATCCTACACTAGTTGATCCTTTTGATGAACGAATTATTTCTCATAGAGAGATCGATTTGTGTCCACTAGTGTTGGCACTTGTACTTTAAATTAAAATGCATGATCATGTAAAATGGATGATCCTTTAGGTGAATATAGCATAGATTTACTTGCTTATTTGAAGAACCGGAGTAAGGATTGGCCTTATGATGTTGGTATTAATTGTGACCCCTTGTATGATCCCTACCTTTATTTGATAAATATGCGAATGAATTTCTTGATTTATGTAATGACTTGAGTTGTTAGTCATTTGATTGTGGTGGAAACATGTGTCAAATGGGGATTCCTATCTTGAGAAAAAAAAATTATTCCATGCTAGTTGATCCTAATGGTAGCAATCATGTGTATTTGATTCTTTTTAGCTTGAAATGCTACCAACTAGTGTTAATTCTGATCAACTTGTGTGTACTGATAACCTACTAAATGAGGAATTGTATGATGTATTAAGTAAACCTCATTTTAGTGATGGTATTGATATAGTTGGTCATGTGGATAGACTTGTAGAATCTTTACTTAGAGGTGATAATTCCTTAGGTGTTGATTCCATTTCTTGTTCTTGTCATGAGGATTTAAGGTAGAGTATGAACTTAGGGATAATCTCTTATTCAATGATGAAATGTCTAATGTTAATGATTAACATAATGGTGTGTCTTATAATGTTGGAAATGTAGCCACTCTTGAAGGCTACAAATTGTGTGAAAATCCACTACAGTGTGATGACACACTCTCCGACAGTGGAAATCTCTTCTCGGAAGATCATAGTATGCTTGTTGGAAAGGATGGTGTTCAAAAGGAATGTGATGTATGTACAATAATTATCCATTTGTCATTGTGTGTTTCCATTCTTGTTCAAGGCCTTAATGTGCTTGAGTCAACGGATGAACCATCTTTTAAAAACGCATTAAATGAAGTTGATTCACGTGACACATTTCTATACTATTTGTTTGCATATGATGAAATTCATGCTTGTGAGTGGAGTATGTTGTTTGGGGAAAAAATTTCCAGTGGTACAAATGGGTGTTTGATTAACCCAAGTGTATGGGGTTCCTTTCCATATGACCTCGATAATGATTTAAGTTGGGGCACTTGTGTGATAATGTTTGGTCAAGATGACAAGCAAAATTTGGGTAAGGTTATTGGAACCTTTCCTTATAAATGAAATTCCTTCTTGAGGGTTTATAATCCACTTGATGGACCTACATTATTTATGGGTAAAATCTCCAACAACAAGGAATGCTCTTCAAAAAAGGGGAGCAACGAGCATTCCTTTGATGTGAGTTTCACCAATGCTTCAAACCTAAAGGGTGAAGGAAAGCCTCTTGAAGGTTGGTTTATGAGAAATAGTCTTAAAGGTAATACTCTTTTTCTTGATAGACTTGATTATATGGCTAACTTTCTTATGGAGTCTTATCAAGGAAGGAAACTTGAGGAGGATATCCAATGAAGGAAACCTCATGGAGCAACAATTCGGTACAAAGTCACATCTTATGTTTCCTATAAGGAAGATATGTATTTGTGGCTCATGTTTATTCTTGGGCTTTCTATATCCATGGAGGTAACATGTTCTTGTGATGAGCATATTAGTAGCACTTCTTAGCCTTCATACGATTCTTTCTTAGTATTATTACTTGAGCTAGTTATGGTCTTACATAAGAAATGTTTGCCAATTTGTATGGGGAACACCTTTGTGTTTGACCCTGGAAATGACTTGGGAGAAATCACATGCTTGATGTGAGCTAGTGCTAGTGGGGAAGTCTTAACTTGGTGTAACACCCCATACATTTCCGGCCCTACTTGACAATGTTGAACAATGTTTACTTAGGTGTCGAGAGCCATAAGTATGTATTTTGTAGTGTCATTGATGAAACATTTGATATTGGGCCTAGTACGTGTGATTAGACCTTTGTAGGAGATGTTTGTGACTTCGTGGAGAAATTGTGGGGTGAAAAATGAGGGTTGGAGGACTTCCAAGCAATGAATATTAAGGTTAGGAGGTAAGCAAAATACTTGAACTTGAAGGATCTAACCAAATCCGTAAAGAAAAGTCGAAGAAAGGAAAAAAATGACATTTTGGGTGTGGGGCGCGCGCCCAGGGGAGTGCCAGGTCGATTCTGGCCCAATTTTTTTGGCACAGGCAGACCTGGGCGGGACAGGCAGCGTTCCAGGCCGCCTATGCCAGAAATATTTCTGGCATAGGCAGCATTGGGGGGCGCCAAGCGGCGTGCCAGAGTGCTTTTCGCCAAAATTTTTCTTCGACTATTATGATGTATATAAGACTTTTGAGTCATGGTATCATTACTCCATCTTAGTAGGACTACTCTTGAGCGAGTTTAGCATCCGAACTGGGGTTAACTCTTCGTCACGAGTATTTTATCAAATTATGCTCAAATAAGTTAAGAGCAGCTAGAATTCCTTATTTTGGAAATTGAGGCTACGAACATGAAATCCGTGTGTGAATATTATCGAGACATATATGGAATTATTTTAACATGAGATATATGTTGGATTATACATTGAATTTGGTGGGTTAAGATAATATGTGCAATTGGGCTCAATTAGAGGCCCAAAAGGAAGCCAAAATACATGGGCCCAAAGGGCAAATGACCCATTCTCCATATTTGACCAAGTAAACATTATATTAAATGCCAAGTGTGGCTAAGGATGACTTGAGTACTATATAAAGGCCACAAAATCAGTTTTTTATTCCTAAAGACACACATAACATTTCTAGAATTTTCAAGACAATTCCTTTTGGCTCTTCAAACCCTAAGTCATCTCTTGGACAAGATCATCATTTCTCAAGCTTGGGTAAGTGATTATTCTTGTACTTTAATATACTATATGCATGGGAGAGTATGTAGATCATGATGGTTATGTCTAAAGGTGTTGAATAGTGAACCTTTGCTTTTTGCTAAAGATGTGTCATTCTTGTTATTTAAACTTGAAAAAGAACTTGAGGTTTGAATAAAAGTGAATGGTATGGATGAGATACCAACATGTATGGTGTGATTATGATCCTAAACTTGTTATTTTTCTATAAGTGTAAATTATGGGATATTGGCCGATATGTTGTTGTGAGGTGTATTGAGGTGATTTAATGGAGTAATTGTGAAGTCGTGTTAATGAAAAAATGTAATGAACGAACGTGGAATGAAATGCTATTGGATTGTGATATTTTTGTCAATGTTGGGCATGTTGTGGTATTTTTGATATGACAATGCCGTAGATGGTATTGTAAAGGGTGAAATGACATTATACGACAGTCATATAGCTCATTGTCGTCTTGTACACTTGTATGGTAACTAGTTGATAATGTAAGCACCGGTATATAATTGTGTTTTAGAGCGAAACGTAAGGAAGGAGCTGGACTATTGCGTTCACGCATAGGACTATATAGTCATATTGAGGAGATAAGGTGTGTAAGGTTACTCTTTCCTTATCCTTCCGCAACATATAGTATAGACCTTGCTATTGTACTTACTCATTTCCGAAATGTCCTAAGGCATCTCATTTCAGGTTATCATCTATTGTTAATCATATATACCTTATTCTTGATCTATTTTTATTCATGTGTCACATAATTATGAACATGGTTCCAAGTTCCAATAATGTTACATTCAAAAGTTCCAATAATGACTTGATCATCGAATGAACTATTTCAAAGACTAAGAAGTGAGGTAATGAAGTCTCTATTCTTGGGTAGTATCCCAGGGGTTAAAATACCTAGCATGGGTCGATCCCAATATCTACGGGTGGTATCCCAGGGGTGAAAAGAACACCTAGCATTGGTCAATCCCACTACTACGGGTGGTATCCCAGGGGCAAAAGAAAAGCCTAGCAAGGGTCGATCTCGAAAACTGTTGATTACCCACTGATCAGCTTGGGGCCCGGACATTGTAAGAATAGAAGGATGAGTAGTGAATGAAGAAGTGAGTGATGAACGAATGAATGAGCGTAAAAGTAAAGAAATTAATCCATCTAAGGTACATATTTTCCATACATATAGAATGGTAACCTATCCATATTGGTTATTCACTCATATTGATTCCACTGAAGTATTTATGTATCATATAGTTTCTTATGGCCTTACATACTCAGTACATTCTTCGTACTGACGTCCCTTGTGGGACTTACCTTACTTGCTGCAGGCACAGGTACTAGTAGACCTCAACATTAAGCTGCGGGTCATCTACTGATCTTTGGTGAGCTCCAGTTGGTTCGGGGCTTTCCGAGTCACAGTTGCATATTGGTTTTGGTATTGTAAATGTTATGTAAAGCTGGGACTTGTCCCGAATTTAGGTTGGTCATGTATGTACTTCTGTTAGAGGCTTTTGTAGACATATGTGGGTATAAGAATGTAAGAGATGTATGTCCATCTTGACTTGACTTGATGGCCCTAACGGCCAAGTTTCTTATATGTATATATCACATGTCCCATGATTTCCGCAATTAGCATTTTATGTCCTTACGTGGTGGTGATGTTTCTTATGGAAAGCATATGAATGGACATGAGTAAAGATTGGTTCTCTCGGGCCTTATTGACTTCGGGTGCCATTCCGCCTCGTTGGAACTCGGGGCATAACACTTGGGTTGGCCTTGTGTATGACATTGCACTTAGCCGTGTGGGTTATAACTTGATTCTTGACTTAAGGGGATGTTTGTGCTTCTTAAATTATTGGACCATTGAGTACTTGCATTTTTTGTTTTTATATGCCTTGGTTCTTTCATTGTACCTTTTTGTCAAGATATCTTAAGTAGTTGAATATCTCTTGATTTGCTTTGGTATGTGTTTCCTCTAGATCATGTTGATGCTTGGTTATATCACAAAAGTGAGTAATTTAGAATTTTCAATTCTTGTTATGCTTATTATAGGTGTTATCATTCTCCATATGATGATCACCTTATTTTGGTTGGAGGGTGTCTTGTACTCATTCTCTTCAATATTTCATAGGATTTGGATTCGAGGATGAATTTTTCAAGAAGAGGAGGTTGATATGACCAGGGTAGGCTCAATTTGTGCTAGACCTATACCCCAAGGTACACGAGCTATAAAGAGACAAATAGGAGCTTGGATTGATCTTATTGGGCACCAATGGAAGGGATTCTGCCTATGGATGATAACTGGGAGCACGGGGGAAGTAATGGAGTGAAGGAGAGGGCAACCTACTGTCCATATTAGTAAGCAAGCCTCTTACTTCGGCGAGCCAAGTTACACTTTAGCTAGCCCAGAGTATCTCACCAGACTTAGCAAGCTCAAGGCCACTTTGGCGATGGCACATCAAGTTCGGCAAGCTGGCTATGAGTTTGGCGATGGACAACACACTTTGGTGAGCTAAGGCAAGCTCAAGGCACAACTTAGCAAACACTAGGCAAGCTCAAGCACTTGTGCGAGCATCAAACCTCTTTGGCAAGCACCCAAGGGCTTGAGCGATCAAGATGCCAATTGGGGCAATCAAGAATAGCTTCTTTAGGCTATATTTTAAATGGCCACTTTTGTGCCTTGTATGTAATAGGCATTAGTAAAAATAGGTGCCTTGCTTTAATTTTTGAACTTATATTATTTTGGATTGAGATTTGAAGAAACTCCTTGAGAGTCTAAAGGGTGGAATCCCCTAGGCTTAGCTTAAGATTAGTTTAGAATAGTGAGATTAGCTAATTGGGGCAATCCTGTTGTTGATCGAATCTCATGTCCTTGATTTCGTATGAGTTGCTCATTTGTGGATTTCATTTGAGTTTCTCTTTCTATTGAATTTAAGGTACTCTTTTTCCTTGGTTCAATTGTTGTTCAATTGATCCTTTCTTTATTCTCTTCTCATCTCCAATTTCTCATCTATCCTTAATTTCGTATTGTGTTGTTAATTTTCACATTTTAAGTTTCGATTGGTTTCTTCCCTAATCGATATCGTGTCAATATTGGTGTGTTAAATTTTATACATAGCACAAAAAAAATAAAAATACTGCCAAACAAGATTCAAATTATGTAAATTTTAATACATGAATAAATTATCTCCTAACCAACAATTCACTTAATATGAACCGGATGGAGGAGTAAAAGAGTCGTCTTTGTATATTACATATCGCAATACAAAATAAATTTTGCAGTCCAATTTCTTTTTAATATGTTTGGCACTTTTAACCACAAAATATTCCACTATATCAATTATTATGTATACATAAGCAAATTCATTCTCGTACCTAGAACATACATGTACCTTAGGGCATAGAAGTTTCCTTAATTTTTTTGGTAGTGTCCTAATTTTCTTTTTTTTTTTTTTCCTTTAAGCCAATAAAAGTGGCTTACTTTTGTAACAAGAAAAGGAAATTATTAATTAGGCAAAATATAATTCTAAAACGAAAATATTTTAAGAACTCCTGCAGGGCTAATTTCTTAAATTTATTGTTATTATTATTTTTTTTCCAAATTTTTTTTTAGTATGGTAATTTTCTTTCTTTTTTTTGTTTTCCCTTTAATTAAGGCCATTAAAGCGTCTTACTTTGGTAACAAGAAAAGCAAATAACAAATTATAATTTAAGAACTCCTGCAGGGTTAATTTCCTAATTATTTTTTGGTATAGGGAACACTCCTTCAGCGTTGCTTTCTATCTACTTAATTACTGTTTACGTTCAGCTCCATTGGTACACTAGCTAGCTAGGGTTTCGATTCCTTCAGTTGATGATGATGATGAGTAGTGGAGGAAGTAGTCGTTCAGCATATTCAGTAGGGTTCAGGTTTCACCCACAGGATGATGAACTAATAAGCTATCTACTGAAATTTGTCAGCAGCAAGCCATTTGAATGCGATCACATTAAACAACTAGACTTGTATTGCAACAAAAATCTATGTGATATATTCAAAGAGATGAGTACTGATCATGCGACATACTTTTTTACTCAGTTAAAGAAAAAATCTAGTGGTGGCAAAATTTTTAACAGAATATTGGATGCAGTCGGAACATGGAAGGGGTTGGACAGAGGTAAAGCTATTTTTAATAAAAAAGGTTCATTCACCATAGGGTTCAAGAAAAGCTATGACTTTAATTATGATAAAGGTGTTGATTTGGATCAAAGATTTGTGTGGCTTATGAAAGAATACTTTCTTAGTGATACTATAGTAAAGCGGTTAAGACAACGGCGTCAATTTCGACATGAGGACTACGTCTTGTGTCACATCAAGAGGAAGCTTGTCCGTGGTCATGATCAGATTCCTAACACTACATTATCTGATCAAGAACGGTTCGAACGTGCCAGGCTTGTGTTCCGTCGGTTGAAGAGTCATTATCAGAGTTGAACAATTAGGATTTCAACAGCCTACTACACAATTTGCTCACAACTGAATCAATTTCTAAACAAAGGGTACTTGAAGGAACCAACATGATGATGAGTGCTGCATATGAAAATAATAATAATAGTTCTAAGATGCAAGTGAACTCCCCACTGATTTTGAGTAGTCCTGAATGCTTTCCTATAGATGAGATATGGGATCAAATTGATGTTGAGCTGGAGCATAATCTGAATCTTCATAGCACGCATGTGACAAGTGAGGCTTGTGTTCCGTCGGTTGAAGAGTCATTATCAGAGTTGAACAATCAGGAGTTCAACAGCCTACTACCTAATTTGCTCACAACAAAATCAATTTCTGAACAAAGGGTACTTCAAGGAACCAACATGATAATGAGTGCTGCATATGAAGATAATAATAGTTCTGAGATGCAAGTGAACTCCCCACTGATTTTGAGTAGTCCTGAATGCTTCTCTATGGAAGAGATATGGGATCAAGTTGATGTTGAGCATGATCTGAATCTTCATAGCACGCATGTGACAAAGTGAGGCTTGCTCAAGTGGTTGAATACCTTCATCATCAAAACCTGTAGGTTGAGGATTCGAGTCACGATGGAGAGGAAGTGAGAAAACTATTGATCCTCCTAGGGGTTGGGTGGGGGAAAAGAACTTCATATATAGTATGCACTTATTTTGATTCTTGAATTATCGATTAAATTGTCTATTTCCTTAGATTCTAGCTACAGTTCTACATAAGCTATGAACTTTAATCTGTAATAGCTAGTAGTTGGTTATACAATTTATAACATGTTTAACCCTCTTAAGATTCTCCATACTACTGTGATTGTGGAGTGATTAGAATATTCTTGTTAGACTTGCTTTATCTCTATTGATGTTCCGCCAAATAATTATAGGATCTGAAAGGCTTCACTCTTTTCTCCACAGACACCTCAAACACTATGCTTTGGGGACAGTAGTTACTAGTTAGACATGATTATACCCTCGATCAAGGGCAGCCAAATAACTTTTTGATTGTCCTCATTATCCTTCCATTAACTGAGCAAGAAGATTAAATGCTTTATAAATATTGGTTGTGTCCATTGTATTGATTCTGACTTTATTCATTTTGGCAGCAGATTAAATGCTCTTGGGGTTGTTTTATAATATCATTTTCCAGTACCTCCCTTGAGCATCAATCAAATGGTTTGTGGAGGGATCCAGCACTCTTGTTACACGCACTGTATGTTGTTGCTTCAGTGTTAGTTGTTTTTGAGATAGTAAAACCTTGAAATTTGGCTCTTATTGTTGATCCTAAAAATTAGGACTTTAACGTTTACAAAAAAAAAACAAAAAACACTTAAGTTGATTGTCATGTCTTTAATATACATTTGAACTTCCCGGTTCCCACATAATAGGCATTTCTAGGGCGACTCGAGCCGGGGCATGGTAAAAATGCATCGGAGGGATCTGTGGGGTTGAAAGTACACTGAGACATATGCTTAGGCATTTGGTGAGTTTTCTTTTTGGGGCTTAAGCATAGACAATCTATTCTAATTAAAAATAAAATTACTAATCACGTCCTCAAATTAATACCAAAAAAAAATAAATTCAACTTGTTATTTAATTTTAAGTAAAACTCTTTAAAATCTACTCTTTTTTTTTAAACTCTTGGCCGTAATTTTTATTCTTTCTCTTCATCTTTCATCGTGTATAAGTAATAAGTGATCCATATGAAAACTATAGAGTAAAAACGGATTATCCTTCATCACTTACTTTTTTTGATGCTTCCCTGCATGTTCCTTCTTCATTTTTCTTTTTTCATTTTTTTAAAAGTTGATTTATAACTTTTACTCAAATTTTTAAAAGTCTGGTTAGTTTTTTTTTTTACATGGGCAATTCTGATTATTTTTTTATTCCATGTTGATTTTGATTAACGTTTTCAGATGAATTAGCTATATGTACATTTACACTTGTATTATATATATTTTGAAATTTCTATCTAATTTTATTTTATTATTATTTATTTATTATCATATTAATTTATAAAATATTTAAAATTAAGGATCTATGGACCTTACGCCCAATGCCTCGAAATTCATGTCCTGTATTAAGTAAAATGTCTGACTTTGCGCCCCACCTTTTGAAACATTGATTATACCACAATTTTTATTTTCCTCCAAAACTTCCCTCAAATAATTCAAACCAAGTAAGGCAAGTTTTTAAAACAACTCTACTTTCTTCTATGTTATCAATGAGGAACAACTTTCATTCTTTCAAATACTCCGATCAACACTAAAGGGTGTTTGGCTGCTGGTTAGAGTTACGTAGGTATTAGATAATAAAGGGTTTAGTTTTTCATGTCTATTTGTATAAAATAATACATACGTTCCCTCATAACATATACATGTATTAGTTATGCAAAATTCTAATATTTCCAATCGAACACCTTATTTAACGTCTTAAATTTTAAACATATAGCAAAATATGCTACCAAACATGATACAAATTGTACAAAAAATTGTACCGACAGGACCATCGCATTTGCGATGAAGGGGGTCGAATCCTTCACCAAGATAGTGAAGAAGCCATTGCATTCACAATGGTCTGACCCAGTGGATCCTCGCGATCACGACAGGGGTCCTGCATTCGCGATGAAAGGACCCCTGGCAGTATATATACTCATCTTCTTCGATTTTAAAACATTTTCCAAGTTCATTTTTCTCCATTATTGTGCTTGGGAGCAGTGTTTTAAAAGGATGGGGCATGAGGCAGGGCATTTTACTTAGCACGGGGCGGGGCATAAGCCTGGAGGCTATGCCCCATGGATCTTCAAATTTTTAATTTATACTATAGTAAAATAGTGTTATAAACAAAAAATTATAAACAATAAATTAATAATTAAAATAATTAAAAACATGATCAAACAAACTCGGAGAAAATAAACTTCCGATATAATTTTACAACTATAAATAAAGAAATGTCATAATAGTTACAATGAGATGCAAATAAACTCTAACATGTTAACTTTCAAATAATAAAATATCACATTTTTGTAAAATACATTATGATCGTACTATGTTGTAAAAATAATAATAATTATAATCGTACTATGCAATTTACATCTCTGAAAGAAAATAATCAATAAACTTTAGTGGTAGATTTTTACTGGTAAATTTCCAGAAACTGCACACTACTGGTAAATTTCCAGAAACTGACCTCTTGTGGTCGGTTTATTAAAAAAATAATAAGACAAAATCGACCACAAGTGGTCGGTTTTGATAAAAAAATTTAACAAAAATAACTACTAGTGGACGTTTTTTTTTAAAAAATATAATTAAAAAAATAATCGATTTCTTTTAAAATAAATTAAATAATTAAAAAACCCGACCACATGTGGTTGTTTTTTTAAAAAAATTAATTAAATAAATAAATAAAACCGACCACACATGGTGGTTGGAAATTTTAATTTTATTTACTTAATATAAAAAAAATTATAAGAATTTATTTTTAATAAATAATATTGAGTTATAAATATTATATAAAAAAAATGAAATGGTCGATTTTTCAAAAGCTACCACTATTTTACCGACCATAACATGTGGTCGGTTTTGTGGTAGGTAAATGGCCAAAACCGACCACATGTGATAGTTTTTTGTGGTCGATTTTCCAATTTTTTTTTAGTAGTGGCTTGGATCGCGCAATAAATTGCATCAACCAATGAGCATTAGCCAATCTGGCACATCAGCTCTCTATCAACAATAGGGACCTTTTCATAGTAAAAAAAACTACTAGACTATATGAATTCCAACTAGACCATTGTAACATAAATAATCTTCATTTTCATAAAATAACACTCTCTTTAGAAGAACCACATCGACTATGTTGCTACAAAGGAGGTACTATAATGAAAAAGGAGTATTGTTTCAGAATACCCCGAGAAGATGAAAATAACTTTTCCTTCTTTGTTGCATTATACTTAATCAGAAAACACATTTTTTCTACCACCCTGATGCCTAACGCCGTCGCACACTGAACCCTAGCCACTATCGAAAATAGCTACTCAGGCCGCAGGTCAGCCGAATTTCCGGCTGACCAGTCATCCCTTGAGATTAACTCTGAGAATTTTCCTTCACTTCCCATCGCTAAATCCAACGATCCAATGTCTTTGCCTATTGCTACATCCCCTTCTCATGCTACGACATCTACTCATGGGAAATATGTAGATCTATTGAAGCCCCTCACTATTAATGCCCCAAAGGTACAATCTAATCAGGTGGTGGAGCCTATCCCAATCAAGAAGCTTTTGTATGTGGATGGCATTCCTAGAGTAATATGGACTGAGGAAGAGGTAGATCACATGAATACGATTGAGAACATCCACTGGTAAATTCTTCTATAGATGGCCTGAACTTGAAGAACATCGAACTCTTATCCCTAGGCTTATAAATTTCAAAGGTGATTGTAAAATATGGTTTCTAAGGAATAGACATATCTTAATAAGGTTTAATCTTATTGAGGATTTCGTTAGCATAATGGCAAAAAATGTCTATTACATCACTGCAAAGAATGGATATTCATATCAGATACGACCTTTGATATATGATGCCAAGTTCAACGTCAGTGAAGAAATGACCCAAGCCATGGCTTGGATATCATTCCCTGATTTAATACCAACTTTCTTTGTCAAGGAATCATTATTCACATTAGCTCCAGCAATTGGTAAACCAATCCACTTGGATACAGCTATAGTGAATAAAGTTAGGACAAGCTGCACGAAGGTGAAAGTTCAAGTGAACCTTACTGCTGAATTCCCTCAGTTTGTTGAAATAGAAATAGTCAATGGAGCCACAAAGGAATCTAGGGTGGAGAAGGTGAAAATTCAATATGATTTTTTTCCTAAGTACTGCAGAGAATGTAAACTACAAGGTCAAAATGAGGCTGAATATAGAGTAATACATTCAGAACTAAAGAAGGAGATTCAAGAGGAAGTGGAGAGAGTGGGTATTAAACAAAATGGAAGGGAGGAGAAGGAACTGCCTAAAGAAAAGTCATACTGGAGGGGTTATTACAGGATACATTGGAACCCCAGGCAAAGTAGATTCATTAATAAGGGCTATCTAAGTAAGAAAGCTATATCACCATCGAAGGAGTTGTGCAATGACAATCCTTTTGGAGCTTTAGCAGATACTGCAAAAGATGATAAAAACGTAGAAAATGTTTAAATAGGTGATATTACATCAATGAATAATGATACCAACAAAGAGAAAGTGCAAGGGGAAAGGGTTGAGGAAGTACAGCTATCTAAAAAGGATTGAATCTCCAAGACTTTCCACAATAATCAAGGGAACAAAGCAGCATCTCCAAAGAAGAACAACAACAGGCCCGAAAAACTAAGAGGATGTTCAATTCAACCACCAAAAGACCTCAAAGAAAATACACAAGTACCAGGAGATAGTGAAAAGGGGAAAGACACTAAAGCAATAGAGATGCACAAGAATCAGAAGTAAACACTCAGGAAGTTACAGATGCTAGCCAAAATTCCATAGTAGGGTCAAATGAAAAGGAGATAGAAAGCTCAGATGAAGTAATTTAAATGGAAAATTTAGAAATTACAGATGCCTCGGCCATTGTTGGTGTCCCTATTGCTGTGCAGAGTGATGATACATAATTATGGAGTAATCAAGTGAAATCACCTACTGAGGTTTTACACAACATTCTCACATACAATATACATGAGGTAGAGTAGGAATATGAAGAAATAGAAGGTGGGGAAGAAAATACTTACATTATAAGTTCTGAAGCCTGCACTGAGGAAAAGATTAACAAAAATGTTGATTTGTCACCTAGAGTCTTGAAATCTTTGAAATATGGAAAAAAAGGGAAAAGGAAGGGTACTGGAGAAGCCTCTCAACCTACAAGGATCCAACCAAAGAGAAATGCGGGGTTATAATAAGTTAAATGATGGTAAAAGCTTTAATTTGGAACATAAGATTTGTTAAGTCTCAAAAGGCTTTCCAGAGAGTGCAGATGTTGAATAATTTTTATAAATTTACTTTTATAGCATTAATGGAGCCTTTTCAACATATTAGTACAATTGACAGATACAAAAGGAGGTTGAAGATGCCTTTGGCTTTTCATAATTCAAATGGCAAAATCTGGTTTTTTATTAATCATGGTTGGGATGCTACAGTTATCAGAAATTCAGAGCAATAAATCTTTATGACGAAAAAAATCAATTTCTGGACATTAGTATGTTAACTACAATTATCTATGCTAAATGTGAAAAGAACCAGAGAATTGAACTATGGGATGATAGTTGTGCTATGGCCAATGGAAATAATTGCCCTTGGATGGTAGGTAGTGATTTCAATGTTGTGCTCAATAGGGAAGAAAATATTGGAGGCTTTCCAATAACTACTTTTGATGTAGAAGACTTTAACTATTGCATTGAATCTTGTAATCTTCTGCAAATTCAGCATAAGGGTAGCCCCTTTACCTCTGGTGGAATGGTAGGGCAGGTAATGACTGTTTTTTTAAAAGATTGGATAGGGTTCTTGCTAATGGAAACATCTTGGGGCTCTTTTCTGATTCAGTAGGGGAGCTTTTAGGAAGGGATGGGTCTGACCATACCCATTTATTCCTGAGTTGCTCTAACAGTGTTAATCAGGCCAAGAGGCCTTTTAAATTTCTAAAGTTTTGGACAGAGCATGAAGGTTTCAAAGAAGTGGTTGGAAAGAACTGGGATACAGAATGTTCTAAGAACCCTTTCCTAGACTTCAAGAGAAAGATCAAGCAAGTCAAGAAGGCTCTGTCTTTGTGGAGTAGGGAGACTTATGGTGACACATTTCAGTAACTCCACATCAGAGAGGAAATAGTCAGGGTAAAAAAGAAGTTGTTTGAAGATTTTCCTACATAGGAAAATAGGGCAGTGATGCAAAGAGCTAAAGCATAATATATCAAATACTTGTAATTAGAGGAGAGCTATTGGCAACAAAAAGCTGGATATGAGTTTTTCAAAAGTGGAGATAGAAACACTAAATTTATTCACATTGTTGTTAAAGGAAGGAGAAATAGAATGAAGATTAGTAGAATCCTGGATGATAATAGTTGTTGGTTGGAAGATGAAAAATAGATAGTAGATGTTGCAGTGGGGTTCTACCAGAAATAATTCACACAAGAAAGAGAAGGTAATAATTTTTCTTTACTCTATCACATCCCTGAACTTATTACAGAAGAGGAGAATGCTGGGTTGGAGGCTATACCAAGGGAGAAAAAAGTGAAGAAGGTTATTTTTTTAGTCTAAATGGTGATAGTGCTTGTGGACCAGATGGAAGTTTTGGAGTTTTTTATCATTCATGTTGGGACATCATAGGGCCAGACATTTGTAGAATGGTGATAACCTTTTTGATGGGAATACTCTACCAAAGTCAATCACTCACACTAATTTGATCCTTATTCCTAAGAAAGATAATGTACAATTTTTCTCAGATTTGAGGCCTATTAGTTTAAGTAATTTTGTGAACAAAATATTGTCTAGGATTGTTCATGATAGGATTGACAGGCTCCTTCCTAGACTTATTTCTTCAAATCAATCAGGTTTTGTAAAGGGTCGAAGCATTATTGAAAATGTGTTGTTGACTAAGGAATTGATTACTGATATTTGTAAAAGAGGGAAACCAACAAATATGCTGCTAAAGCTTGATATGGCTAAAACATAGGATAGAGTTTCCTGGTTCTTTTTGATGAAGGTGTTAATGAAGATGGGTTTCTCTTACAGCGTGGTAGATGCGATTTGGAGGTTGATTTCTAATAAGTACTACTTTATATTGTTGAATGGGCAAGCAGAAGGCTTTTTTCACTCTACTAGAGGAGTTAAACAGGGGGACCCTTTGTCCCCGACACTCTTTATACTATCTTTTTGAGGTATTAACAAAGGCTCTTAATCACTTGTTTGATGATCGATGCTATGTGGGATATGGAATGCCTAAATGGAGCTCTAATCTTAATCATCTAGCTTATGCTGATGATACCATAATTTTCAATTCTTCTAATGATTATTCTATTGAAAAATTATGCAGATTTTGAAGAAATATAAGTAACAATTTGGACAAAAGGTGAATAGTGATAAGATCTTTTTATACATGCATCGAAATACTGGTAGGAATGAGGTGCAAGCTATTGGGATGGTCAAAAGTTCCTTTCCTTTGAAATACCTTAGATGTCCCATTTTTCATACAAAGAAGAATAAAGAACACTATGCTGAATTACTAGTTAGAGTGAGAGGAAAACTTCAGGCTTGTAAGAGAAGGATGCTTTCATATAGAGGGAAGGAGGTGCTAGTATCAAGTATTTTACAAAGTGTTCCCATTTATGTCCTATCTTCAATTGTTCCTCTTAAGTGTGTTATTATGGAGTTGCATAAGATATTTGAAAAAATTTTCTGGAGCAATAAGGAAAATGGTAGAAGTAAGCATTGATCTGCATGGGATAAAGTGTGCTTACCGAAAAGAGAAGGGGGACTTGGTTTTAGGGCCCTGAATGATGTTTCTCAGGCTATGTTTGCTAAGCTCTGGTGGAGGTTTAGGACACAAAATAATTTGGGTACTAACTTCATATGGAACAAATACTGTAAGAAACAAATTCGTTCATTAGTTCAATGGAAGGAAGGATCTCTAGTGTGGAAAGCTATGCTGGAAAATAGGGAAAAAATTGAAAGGTTCTTATGGTGGGAACATAAGAGTGATACCTCTTCTATATGGTTTGATAATTGTATTCACACAGGCCTTTTGTTTCTACAGCCTTCTAATGTACAGACTTGTCATCCCTTGAGAGATACTGGAGATTTCCTAGGTACGGAAGGCAGGAATTTTGAGAGTATGCAAGATGTTGTCCCTGAGGAGGTGGTGGAACATGTTAAAGATAGAAAGAATCTGGTACAATTTGAAAACATTAGTGACAGACCATGGTGGACTGAAACTAGTAGTCGAAAGTTCACTATCAAAAGTGTATGGGAATTACAATGATAGAAAGCTGATGTTTATGAAGATTTGCAACTTATTTGGTGACAAAGGGTTCATTTTAAGTACTCTTTTCTGGCTTGGAGGGTGTGGTTGGCAAAAATTTCAGTTTCTGCTATTATACATCACTGGAATCCTTCCATTTCTCAGAACTGTGTTTGTTGTAATGTTCATGAGCGGGAAACTACTGAGCACCTCTTTTTAAAAGGGGAAATTGTTGAAAAAGTGTGATATTATTACTGTGGGGCAACTGGCATAATTGATACTAGGCTGAACTTGAAGCAAAGTATTAGGTTGTGGAGTGGGAAATCTGGTAACTCAAGAGAAAAAGCAATATTCCAGGTGATCCCTTTGTTTATTCTTTGGTTTATATGGAAAGGGAGAAACAATAAGATTCATGGTGGATCTTATAACTGGAGAAGAATTTACTGGGATATCAATGATGCAATTGCCAAGTTTTTTAAATTGAGATTCAAAATGGAGGTTGATGGGAAAAATTGGCCTTACTTATTACATGTACTACATGGATATAGGATATAATAGTGGTGAGATGGTGTCCACATTTAATCAATTGGTGGAAGGCTAACACTGATGGGGTTTCTAGGGGAAACCCAGACCCCAGTTCAGTTTCTTTTTGTATAAGGGATGCAACAGGTGATTTATTGGTGACTAAAGGTCTCAAGATTCTGGATACAACCAGCATGGTAGCTGAAGCAAGAGCAATAATGGAATGTTTGACTTATTGCCTAAATAATTCCATCCAGCAGATTATAGTTGAAACAGACTCATGGAGCATTTGTTAAATAATTCAAGGAAACTGGAAAACTCCATGGTGTGTGACAATGGAGGTCAACACCATTAAAAAATTGATGAGACAGCTGACAGTAAGAGTAGTACATTCCCTCCGGGAAGGTAATACTCTTGCTGATTTTTTAACTAACTTGGCTTTTGATTTTGCAGGTAATTATCAGTTTAATAATAGTGCAGAGATTTCAGCTAAAGGGAGAAGTATTATTAAATTAGACAAGCAAGGCACAACTAAGTTGAAGATCACAACTAAGCATACCAATTTGTGCAGGTTAGGGTTCACGAAAGAGAAAAGCAGATAAAACAAATACTTGAGCATGTGAAGTGTGAGAACAAAGCTTCATTGGATAAGAGTATCCTCACCTGGTGAGCGTTTAGGGTGACGAAGGGTACAAATATCCACACCTTGGTATATGGTAGTTGAGCCGATCTACATTTCTCAGGAAGAGACCTTAACCTGCTACAAGAGCCATGAGATTAGCCCCAAAATCGATGCTATTGAAGTCTAATTTCTCAGATCTGATGGTGGTATTAACCTTGATTGAGGTTCATTCAATCGATTTGAGGAAAAGGATTGACATAGTATTTGATTTGAGGAAAAGGATTGACATAGTATTTGAAGAGGGATAGTGATACTTAGCTTAGGAATCTGGATCCACAACTGAATAGACCAACTGAGAGGATGATGAAGCTCCTTTGACAATAACATCAGTGCAACTTTGATCGAGGAGGCGATAGAGAAGCAGAGAAGAGAGCATCGGAGCTACACTATTTTTGTCGATTGAACTTTCCTAATTGAGCTAAAGGAATTGTTGTCTCTTAGGATATTTATTGTATCAACATATTTGGACCATGCCACTTTGGGGCCTGTTTATGTACAAACATTTAATTTTTCAATTGAATTGGCCTTTGCCCTCTTTTAGTTTTAAAAAAAGCATTATACTTAATCAAAGTTGTCATTTTATTTGTATACCAATTCCGGAAACCCCTTGGCTGAAATTGATATAGTTTTAATTAGGGGTGTTCACGGTTTGGTTAAAAACCAAATCGAACCGCGAACCAAACCAAACCGATTAAAAAAACCGACATTTGGTTATGTTTGGTTTGGTTTGGTTTTGAATTTTAAAAACCGATACTTATTTGGTTTGGTTTTGGTTTTACTCTAAATAACCGACAAAATAACCGAACCGAACCGATAAAAATTATATACATATATATTATATATATATTAATTATTTATATATTATTCATAAATAAAATATAAATATTTGTTACTTTTTAAATTTTAATCATGAATTTAACTTTAGCTGTAGCACTTTCAGTCATATGTCTCCATCCAGTTGATAGTACCTTATGAGATTCTAAATGATTTTTGCACTTTAAATGACAAATAATATTAATTGTGAAAATAATATCTTATTGTATATGGGAATTTACAACTGAGTTTCATTAGACTATAGATAATCACTAGTTTTGAACTTTCTTTTTGGTCCCTATTGAGCAAGAAGTTTATGTGTGCACCTTTTGGAGGGTTTATCATATCATTCTCTTATATGTAGTTTCTAAATATATTTTTTAAAAGCATTCATATGGTGTTGTTCGTGGCTTTGCCTATGTATAACACTCGCTTAACATCTTAGTTTCAAGGTTGAGGCACAACACTCGGTTGACATCTCATATGTTGGATTGGATTTGTTTTTTCAAAATTTTAACTTTTATCATTAGCTAAAGTTATAAACCGAAAAAACCGAACCAAACCGATCTAAACCGACAAGAACCAAACCGATGGTTATTTTTTTGTTTGGTTTGGTTTGGTTTTAGAAATTTAAAAACTGACTAAGTTGGTTTGGTTATGGTTTTGACCAATAACCGATCCAAACCGACCCGTGAACACCCCTAGTTTTAATAATGACATACTAATCCTTACTTGTATACATGTTAATTATGTAAGCAATCGGTCAAAATGAAAAGATTCTGTTCCAAAAAAGGAAGCATTAAAATCAGGATCTCAAGGCAAATCATTGCGAAAGGAAAGAAGACTATCAACCCAAGATTCTACTAAATGAGTGATACTCGACACAAGCATTAAGAAAAGAAATATGGACGTATCTGATACAAACATATTACGTTATCTAGTTAGTCAAATATCAAACCTAGATGACCCCGCAAATCCCTTGGTTTCCCCGATATCATAAAGAAATGGAATTAGAAGAATGGAAATTCTAATCCCCTTAAATCAAGGCAAATCTGTTTTTACATGGAAAGCAAATATCGGTCAAGATTCTGAAGATTGGAAATTGCAAGCATCACTATTTTATCTCATGTATTAAGTAGACGATAACAACCTAGGTTTATTCTTGTACATCTTTGTTTTGCGGGAAAATGGTTTGACTTCAAAAATTATTTCAAAAAAACTTATTCAAATTTCCAAAACAATTTAAGAAAGAAGCATGAGTCCCCACTTAATTTATATAAGGAAAATCAAGAAAACCTTCTAAATATTTCTAAAGATTTAAAACAGAAAAAATCTTTAAAAATTAAGAAATCCGAGTAAAGGTTCACATTAATACTCTTGGAAGGGTTTTAAGGCACCAAGAGTATCCGCTAACTCGTGGTTGTCCGATATGTTTAAAAACTTAGTCTTATTATGACTAACTTATTTAAAAAAATGTTTGTTCATTAAGTTTGAAAATCATTTCAGTATTAAACTAAATTAAGTAATTTTTTGACAAGGATGAGAAAACTCATTCAAAATAATTAGAGAACTTTTTTGGCTATTAAGGGAAGTCATTTTTATTTGATAAGAAAGTAATAACATTGTTAAAGATGGCAAATGCCTTTTCCTTAAGAAACAGAACCTAATTATTATTTCAAAGTGTGAGTTTACCAAAAGAAAGTTGAAGATTTATTTTTTAAAAAAAACCATTAGCAACTCCCTGGGAAATCTCAACCAAGCAAAAAAAAAAAATGTGTTAGCGTTTACGATCAAATAAGTATTTACAGAAACAATCACATATAAGTAACAAATAAATGGGAGAGAATGGGCTTTTAGCCTAAAACACGGCTTCTTTGTTGCTACTCTCATTGGAATTTGAGACCAACATCGTTCTTGACCATTTTTGGGGATGCTGCTGTGATTTTGCAGGTCTTAAATCCATTTTGTACTTCCTGCTTCGGTCTTATTTCCATTCCTTCCACCCAATGATGTGGCTTGACTCGAAATGCAAAGGAATTGTTGGGCTTAAACCCAATGAAATGCAAAAGGGAGAATGATGGGAGTCTGTAGTGGACTCAACCACGTCCTGTTCACATGCATAAAAAATAAAGATAAGGAATGAGTAATTGCATCACAAGAGTGTAAAACATAGAAACAAATATCCAGTGAGAAACAAATCAGTAAAGAACTCATTGTTTGATCTCCTACACTATTTATCCATTCAATGTTAGGATAACCATATCACTTTTAAAATCAAATTGCTATTTTTTATTGGGATTTCTTTCTCTAGAAAATTCAACCAAGAGTAAAAACTCTCAATTATCTCATGAAAGGGGGTTTACTTACTGCCTAGTGAAAAGGAAATTGAACCACAAGGCATATATAAAATAGGCTAAGATGATAACTTAATTAACAATCATTTTTATAACCAAGAAAATAAACACACACACCCCTCATAGTATGCTTAGCATGTTCAGATTCAAACTAGAAAGGATCATATTTGATTTTGAAAGAGAAAGAGGAAGGTGACTCATGACTGCAATGTACTTCAAATGCAACAGGATAAGAAACCAACAAGTAGCAACAATGCAATCAACAAAAATGGCAAAGGTTTACTCAAATAACCATTTTTAAAGATAATAATGAGGACTCAAAGTATAGAGGCACTTTAGGAGATCAAACTGGTCGGTTCAAGATCTCCCTGAGCTTGGATATTCTTTTCCATCAACTCATTTTCCTTTGGAAATCAGCCGGGCATAACACACTGTTTTGCCCTATTATTCATCCTATCCTTCTCTTTGACAAGTTCAAAAGAACCTTGGGTCAAAATATATCCTAGAAGGGTTAAGAGACTACTTGAAACTAATATAACACATTCCCTATCTCTTCTTGACATTGTAAATCAATAGAAGCTTTGATAATGTTTTACTCAACAAACAAAACAAAACAAAAAAACAGACTCAACACAAGTCAAGATTCAAACTTTGGACTCAAAAGGAACATGGACAACAAACTCAAAGTTTTCACACAAAAGAAGCACAATCAACAAACTAAATGGTGTTGTTGTAAAAACATACTATTCCCATCCTTATCCTCTTCTTGACAAACTCAAATAAGTTTTTTAATAGTCAAGATGGTCCTTGAGGATTCATAGGACTAGTGACTTTACTATGAACATGTATCCTTCACTCCTTTAGGAATGGAAAGACCAGGAAACTCAGGAAGCAGTTCCTAACAACAACATCATAAGCCAAACAGTGAACTCAAACCACAACAAATAACACTCAAACTTAGAACTGTAGGCTAGAAACTGAAACAAGAGACATCAAGCCAAAACAATGAACTAAAACTAAAACAGGAAGTATTTGGCTAAAGAAAGCAGTGATCAATGATAGCAAACAACATTCAAACTAAAAGAGACACAGTGAATTAAAGGCTGATAATTATTGCGATGAAACAGTGAATTTAAAGAAAAGCTAAAAGAAATAGGAAATTGAAATAGCAGGGTAAAAGTTGAAATGAGAAATATTGAGCCAAAACAGTAAAATAAACAACTAGTGCAAGGATACTAACTCAACATAACAACATGATAACCATCATTTCATTGCACGAAAAATCCTAGGGGCTTCGAGGCCTTCTATAGCACATAATCCCAGTTCTCACTTAATGTGAGTTTCCAACTAACAATACTACTAACATGAAGAAAAATGGCTAATCAACAACTAAACAAAGAAATTAAAAGATAGAGGGGTGTTTACCTTTTTATGGGGAAGCTAATCGAAACTCGAGCCGTCATTGAAATTCTCTAGCCACCACCGGAACACCACTGGTAATCAGAATTCTAGGCTCAAATGAGTACAAGAATTCCGAAAGAAAATTAACTAAAGGGGAAAACCTCTTTCAATTTGGAAATCCCCAAATTTTGCTCAAAGGTTTATTCTCCACCTTTAAGACTTTAAAATCTCAGCACTGGATAGTTCTATTTATAGGAAAAGATTTGGGCTCAATTTTAAGCTCCTGTCAATATGGGATAAGGGACTACGAGGGCTTTTTGGGAATTTTGCACAAGGGTTTTTCAAATTTGAGATAAGGTTAGGGTCGTGAGATGGATTTCGCATGAATTGGTACAAAATTTGACGGATTTGAGCCTTATTTTACAGGTTTGAAGTTGGAGTGACACCTGGGCGGGTTCTAGAACACCCTAGGTTCTTCCATGGCACAAATCATGTGCTTCTCACATGATTTCATACGAATTGAAGGAAATTTGAGGGAAGAGATATTGTTGGCAGTTGTTGGTGTATCGCGTATTGGAGCTGCTGGTGTTGTACACATCACTGTTGTTGTCGTTGTAATTATTGTTGTCGGGTTAATGAGGAAGAAGGGTGTAGGTGTAATGGGCTGGTTTGGTTTGGGTCTATTGGGCTGGGTAGGTTAGGATTAGATTTAAGGACTTAAATTAGGTTGGGAATTAGGCTATTTAGGAAATGGACAATAGATTTAGAATTTAGCTAAATTTCATTAAAAACATAGCCAAATTGAATTCAAATGAGGTCAATTTCTATGCAATTGTAACCAAACCAATCTCGAATATGACCACATGAACAATTAACTCAAATTGAACAAAGATTAAGACAAATTGTAACACCCCGTATTTTTTTTTTCTAACCTCACTTGATACCTTGGGGTCATATCTACCTAGGTGTTGAGATGCCATGAGTATGTGTTTTATAGTGTCATTGGTGAAACATTTGATATCGGACCTAATATGTGCGATTAGACCTTTGTAGGAGGTGTTTTGTGATTTCATGGAGCATTTGGTTGATACCCCGTACACATTCTAACCTCATTTGGTGACTTGGAGTCATGTTTACTTGATGATTAAGATCAATAAGTAAGTATTTTGTAGTGTTTTGATAAGGTATTGGACGATATGCAAGTATTGGAGAAGTGACCGAAAAATTCAGCAAGGTGCTGAAACTTGCGCCACTACCCTATTTCAGGGGTGTGGAGCAAGCCACTGATTCAGAGGGGCCTCATTTCTTGCGCCACATCTTTCTTTGCAGCTAGTGGCGCAAGGCACAAATCTTGTGCCTTTTCGGACTCGTTTTGTAATGCAATTCTACGACGCTTCTTGGATGGTTTCTTTTTGTTCTTTGGAGTTCTTGAGCATTGTTAAAGCTTCAAACACTGCAATACACTCCTACATACTCCTACATGATCAAATCATGAAACATGAATAGTGATCCAAAATGTCTAATGAAGCAAAGGGCGACTAGAATTTCTATTTTTGCGATCGAGGCGACGAATGAGAATCTCGTGAGAGAATATTGTCATGACATTATGGAATTATGTAAACATGATATATATGGTAAATAATACATGAAATTTTATGGGTTACATGTATATGTGTTATTGGGCCCAAAGTTAGGCCCAAATTGGAATTAAAAGACTAGGCCCAAAGGGCAAAAAGACCCATTCTTCCACTTTGACCACATTAAATGCCCAAGAAATGGCTAAGTATGACTTGGGGTCTATATAAAGGCCCCAAGATCATATTTTTAATCATTCAAAGCTCTCATGCCTTTAAGATATTTTCTCCAACATTTCTTTAAGTTCCAAACCCTAAAGCAAAATATTCCTTTGGACTCCTTGGACAAGATCATCCTATTCCAAGCCTTGGTAAGTATTTATTCTCATGGATTAACATATTATATGCATGGGAGATTATGTATATTATGATAGTTGTGTTGGCAAGATGGTGAATAGTGTATTTTTGCTTTTGGTAAAAGATGTGCTATCTTGGTGATTTGAACTTGAATTAGGACTTGTGCCTTTGATGAAAGAGCATGGTATGGACAAAATATGAACATGTATGGTGTTATTTTTGGTATTAAACTTGTTCTTGTCTATAAGTGGAAATTGTGGGATTTTGGCCCATATGTGTTATGAGTTGTATTAAGGTTATTTGATGGGTTATTTGTGATGTGTTATGGATAAGAAAGTGTAAAGGAGAAGTGTTGTAGTGAAATGTATCAATTATCATGTATTGGTCAATGTTGGGAATATTATGGAATTTTTGAAATAATAATATGATCAATGGTTTTGTCAAGGGGAAATGACATGTTTAAAGGCAAACATGTAACACATTAACATTGTATGCATTTGGAAAGTAATTGGTGGTTAATGGCCTTCATACCCTAAATACACCACCTCTTGGTTTCCCTTCGTACTACAGCTACAATCTGCTGTGCAACCACCTGTCTCTGTGAGGAAGTCGCGAAATCCTGAACACCAGTTCCTGAAATAGATGCTGTCTCATCAACCTCACCACTACCATGAGACTCATAATCATCCGCACCCTCAGCAATCTCATCTGTCCCAGGTGCATTAGCCTCATCTTCAGTACCACCGGTTGGAGAAGCATCCACCCCTTCTTCAGATAGGAGACCAATGTGGCAGGAGGCAAGGGTTGTGTAGTAGGCTGAGGTGTGCCCCGAACTGCAGCCTGTGCCCAAGTTCATTGTCTTGTGGTGCGAGGTACAAGAGCAGAATCATTCCTAGCGATCTCATAAACCTCTCCGGACCCACTTTTCTCTGGCTCCGAAGGCTCATCTCGCAGCCTTATTGTGAATTTTAGGTTCTTGGTGCGGCTTGGCAAAGAGGAACCCATATCTATGCATTTGGGGTTTCCTTTAGGTTGCTTTGTTTGAAGTGGTCGGGTCATTGGTAGAGTTTGGTCGGGTCAGGTATGGGTTTTGGGTTAGGGTTTGGCGAATTTGGGGTGATGAGGATTTGAAATTCTTTGCAATTGGGTAGTGCAAATTTATAAATTTGAATTTTTGGTATTTGGGAAATTCAATGAATATAGGAATGAAAGTGCTAATTTGGATGAATCTTGGGAAAAAAATTGGGTATTTGGAAGAGAAGGATCAGGTTTAGGGTTTGGCTGAAAATTGGTTTATAATGGTGTAAGGAAATATAAAAGGTTGGGTCGGGTTGAAATTCGATTTCTATGGGTTGTTCTGATTCCTACGGCACAAACCCACATCACGTGGTTTGACCTAAGTCATGTGGGTCCCTATCGTGGATTGGATTCTGCAATTGAAAAATTCTCTCTGATTTTCACGGTACCAACCCATGTCACGTGGGTTGACCTACATTATTTGGGTCCCTAGCATGGGTTGGATTCCGCAATTGAAAAATTCCCTCTAATTTTCACGGTACCAACCCACGTCACGTGGGTTGACCTACGTCACTTGGGTCACCACCATGGTTTAAGCAGCACACTTTGGTTCACATCTTTATTTTCAACTTACGACTGGTATCAATTCTTGGGTTTCCTTCTAAGCAGTGCCTGATTTAACGTCGCGGCACGGCGTAGCTAGGTTGGTTAATAAGACTTCACCAACCAGTCCATGGGTTTCCTCCCATGAAGCACCTTATTTAACGTCACGACACGAACCGACTTACTTGACTACTCAGAATTCATCAAGACTAAACTCCTCACATGTAGATATTTCTTTCGTGGTTCCCACATAGTGCTTTACACGCTGTCCATTGACCTTGAATAGAACATTGTCATCACCTTTCAGCTCAATTTCTCCATGCGGGAATACCCTAACCACCGTGAATGGTCCAGACCATTTGGACCTTAATTTTCCAGGAAACAAGCGAAGCCTGGAGTTATAAAGCAATACCAAATCTCTTGGGTGAAACTCTCATCGTTCAATCTTCCGATCATGATATAATTTCATTTTCTCTTTGTACAGTGATAAACTTTCATAAGGTCGAAGAAGAAATTCATCCATCTCATTCATCTGCTCTAGTCTCAATTTAGCCGCATCACTCCATTCCAGATTCAACCTCTACAAGGCCCGTAATGCCTTATGTTCAAGTTTGACAGGCAAATGGCATGATTTACAAAACACCAGCAGATGTAGAGATGCACCAATCAGTGTCTTGAATGCAGTTCAATATGCCCATAATGCATCATCCAATCTTTTTGCCCAATCAGTCCTATTGGCATTCACCGTCTTTGCAAAAATAGACTTAATCTCACGATTTGACACCTTAACTTGCCCACTCATCTAAGGATTGTTGCCACCTTATGTTTGACACCATATTTTTCAAGCAGGGCTATGATTAGCCGATTACAGAAGTGGGATCCTCCATCACTAATGATAACTCGGGGTGTATCGAATCGTGAAAATATTTTCTTTTTCAAGAATGAGGCATTACACTTTTTCCTACATTATTGGGAAGAGCTATTGCCTCCACACACTTAGAAACATAAGCAACAACTACCCAAATGTATTTCATCCCATGTGAGCTCCCAAATAGGCCCATAAAATCAATTCCCTCTACGTCAAACAATTTGTGCTGAAGAATAATTGTCAGAGGAAGTTCGTGTCAGCGCGAGATGTTACCATGTCTTTGAAATTGGTCACAAGTCCAAGCATAGTCATGAGCATCTTTATAGATGATGGGCCAATAATACCCACATTGTAAGATCTTATGAGCAGTCCGCGCACCTCCATGATGACCCCCAACTGGAGATGAAAGACATGCTTCCAAAATACTCATCATCTCGACTTCTGGAATACACCTTTGAATTATGCCATCCACACACACCCTAAATAAATAAGGCTCATCCCAGAAGAACTTTCTCACCTCATGCATGAATCTCTTCCTCTGCTGATACGACATATCTTTCGGGACTCGATCACTTGCAAAAAGTTGGCAAAATCTGCCAACCAAGGGATTAATTCTTGTGATTCTTCCAACACTTGATCGTCTGGAAAAGTATCATCAATATCAAGATCATCCCTTAATCTAAGCATGGATTCCTCCTCAAGGCGTGATAGATGGTCTGCAACCTGATTCTCAGTCCCCTTTCTGTCCTTGACCTCAAAACAAATTTTTACAATATAAGTACCTACCGAATCAGTCTTGGATTGGCGTCCTTCTTTGACATAAGATATCTAAGTGCGGCGTGGTCTGTATGCACAATCACTTTCGTACCAATCAAGTAAGATCAAAATTTCTCAAAAGCAAAGACCACTGCCAACAATTCTTGCTCGATTACAGTATAATTTTTCTAAGCTTGATAAAGTGCTTTGCTAGCTAAATAAATCACATGCAGAATCTTCTCACGTATTTGGCCAAGGATGGCACCCAAGGCCGCACCGCTAGAATCACACATCACCTCAAATGGCATCGTCCAATCTAGCCAAACACTAATAGGGGCTGAAATCTACTTCTCTTTCAGACACTCGAACGCTTTTAGACAAGCCTCATTAAACACAAACTTCACCTTCTTCTCTAAAAGCTTGCATAATGGATGTGCAATTTTAAAGAAATCCTTGATGAATCTTCTATAGAACCCTGCATGTACCAAGAAACTTCAAATTCCTTCAACCGAAACCGGTGGAGGTAACTTTTTAATCACCTCTATCTTGGATTTGTCAACTTCAATACCCTTCTTTGAGATTCGATGCCCCATACGATACCCTCATTAACCATAAAGTGACATTTTTCCCAATTTAGCACTGAGTTGCACTCCTCGTATCTTTGCAACACATTAGCAAGGTGGGCTAACCAGTCATCAAATGAGTCACCCACAATAGAGAAAACATCCATAAAAACCTCAATAGTGTCTTCCACCATGTTGAATAAAATGGACATCATGCAATGCTGGAAAATAGCTGGTGCATTACATAAATCGAAGGGCATCCTTTTGAACGTGAACGTCCCATATGGACAAGTGAAAGTGGTCTTCTCTTTGTCCTCAGGAGAAATGAAAATCTAATCATACCCCAAATAACCATTAAGAAAATAATACCATCCTCTTCCAACAAGACGGTCTAACATATGATCCATGAAGGGCATAGGAAAGTGATCTTTTTCTATCCAAGAATTCAGCTTTTGATAATCCATGCAAACTCTCCATCTAGTAACCGACCTCATTGGGATTAACTCAATCTTGTCCTTTGGAACCACAGTGATTCCTCCTTTCTTTTGCACACACTAAACTGGGCTCACCCACTTGCTATCAGCAATGGGGTAAACCACACCCGCATCTAACCACGTGATGATTTCTTTCTTCATAACTTCTTACATAGGTGGGTTCAGACGATGTTGGTGCTTGATGCTTGGTATGCACTCACGATCAACCTGAATTTTGTGAGTGCAAAAATCAGGTGGAATCCCGATAATGTCAGCGATGGACCAACCAATGACCCTCTTAAACCTTTTCAACACCAAAAAAAGAGCTTCTACTTTCCACTCCACCAACTTAGTAGAAATAATCATGGGTAAGGTGTTGTTGTCTCCCAAGAATGCATAGCGAAGGTGAGATGGGAGAGCCTTAAGCTCTAAAACTAGAGGCTCCTCAATAGAAGGTCGAGCCGATGGGGTCAACCTATTCTTTAAATTAAGATCAAGTTTCTTAGGAGCATAAACATATGATCCCCTACCAATGAGTGCACCAACCATCTTATCATATTCCTCAATACCATCACTATCATAATTTATAATCATGGCCGCAAGAGATTCTACCCCCAACCTTTATTCAATAGGCAAGACAACCTCACTCTCATCAACTATATCTAATACAGAAATCATCCGCATATCTTTCAGTTGCTTCATGGAACGACAAACATTGAAAGTGACATGTTCATCATTCAACCTAAATTTCATCTGCCCAGTTTCTATGTCAACCAATGCACGACCAGTTGCAAGGAATGGTCTTTACAAGATGATGGGAACCTCAAAATCAACTTCACAATCTATAATCACAAAGTCAGTCGGGAAGATGAAATATGTAACCTTCACCAAAACATCATACAAAATGCCCACTGGCTTTTTCACAGTTTTATCCACCATAATGAGTCTCATAGAAGTCAGTTTTTGTGCATAAGTGTATGATTCCCTACTAACGAGTGCACCAACCATCTCATCATATTCCTCAATACCATCGCTATTAAAATTCATAATCATGGCCACAAGAGATTCTACCCCTAACCTTTCTTCAATAGGCAAGACAATGTCACTTTCATCAACTGTATCTATTACAGAAATCACCTGTATATATTTTGGTTGCTTGATGGAATGACAAACATTGAAAGCGATATGTTCATCATTCAACTTGAATTTCATCTGCCCAGTTTCCATGTCAGCCAATGCATGGCCAGTGACAAGGAATGGTCTTCCCAAGATGATGAGAACCTCTAAATCAACTTCACAATCTAGAATTACAAAGTCAGCTGGGAAGATGAAAGATGTAACCTTCACCAAAACATTATATAAAATGCCCACCGGCTTTTTCACAGTTCTATCCATCATAAGGAGTCTCATAGAAGTCGATTTCAGTGCTCCCAATCCTAACTGCTTGAAAATGGCTAGCGACATCAAGTTAATGCTTGCACCCAAGTCACACAGAGCTTTCGTAAAATTATAGGACCCAATAGTACAAGGAATTGTGAAGGCTCCTGCATCTTTCTTTTTCTTAACTAGTGAGTGAGAAGCTATTGCACTACAATGATGTAAATTATTTACTGGCTCAAAACTGACAGTTCTCTTCTTTGTCACCAAATATTTCATGAATTTCACGTAACCTAGAATCTGTTCTAAAGCCTCGACAAGAGGAATATTTATCGATAAGTCCGTTAAAATTGAGATAAATTTTTGATATTTATGCTCTTCTGCTTTATTTTTCAACCTTTGAGGAAAGGGAGAGAGAGGTCGAGGAATTTGTTTGCACACTTGAGGGCCCTCCTTTTCCTTCTTGTTATAAGATTTTACCTTTTTTTCAGCATCATAAGGCTTTTGAACAACATCACCCTTTGAATTCTCTGGCTCTATCTCAGTTTCTACATCAACTATCATCGGCTCATCTTTCTTACCACTATCCATATGTATGGATGGGTCAGTCGTACACTTCCTGCTTCTAGTAGTAATGTCCAAACAATGACTATCATTCTTCGCATTCTGTATGGTGTTGTTCGGAAAGGTACCTGGTTGACGCTGGTTCAATGCCACCAATATCTACCCGAACTGTTGCTCCAACTGTTTAATGGCAATTGAATGAGATTCTACTTTCTGACTTATTCCTAAAATGTCTGACCTAATCTCCTTCAAGCAAATGTCCAGACTCTCTGACCCTTTAACCAGTTTGTTGAGAAGGGCTTCCATTCTTGAATTTCCATAATCAGCATCGCAGTTCCCAGTGGAACATATGCTCCACTCTTCTCTTTATAATCATCCTTTCGTCTCCAATCACCGTTACAATCTCATTCTCTGTCTCTATATCCTAACTTGTTATAATTGTCTCCATAGTTGTTCCGACCTTGATTCTCTTGCCTTGACTTCTAAGAGTCTTGATTAGACCCTTGACCCTTGGTTCGAAAACCCGCTACCTCTCGATTAAAGTACTTAGCCTCCTCATCAGATTAATAATTGTCATGCCTAGGTGTTTTGCCTAGTGCACCTATGGTTTGCACCTTTTCAGCACCTCCAGCCACAATCTATTTGGTTAGCAAGCCAATTTTTGTCCTCAACTGTGTGACCTTTTGAGCTACAGATTCATCCAAAGTTCGTTGTGCTATCGAGGTTCCAATAGCATACATCCCAGCAGGTGTGTCTACCTCCCGAGTATGCCATACAATCTAAAATCTCTGAAGCTTGTTCCCACCTCAGACTCATAAATGCTCCACTAGTGATAGTATCTGCTACAACCTTGGTATTGACGTTTAAAGCCTTGTAGAAGATTTCAAGTGAACTCCTACCACTCATCCTATGATTTGGAACATTCTGCAGCTTTTTCTTAAACCTTGGCCATGTCTCGTAAAGTGCTTTAAAATAAAGTTGTCTGAAGTTGTAAATCTCAGCCTTCAACTATAGCATCTTGGAGGGTGGGAAAAATCTCTCTAGAAATTGGTATCTCAACTCTTGCCAAGTGGTGATGGAACCTCATAGTAACTCAGCCAACCACAAAGTCGCTTCTCCTGTTAGAGAGAATAGAAACAATCTCAAACAAATAGCCTCTTATTCAACTCCAAGCAAATTATACAAAGTGCAGACCTCGATAAAGTTCATCACATGCATGTTCGGATCGTCTGTAGGAAGATCGGAGAACACACCTTTCAAGTTTAGCAAGTGGATCATGGAACTTGTAATGTCAAACTTAGTGCCCTAAGGTAACTCTAGTGGAATAATGGCACCAGTCTCAACCGGCTGAAAATAAGTTACATCTTCTTCTTCAGGATCATCATAAATCGGCACATATGATCTTTGAGGTGGTTGTTGCACCCTCAGTCTACTTTGTCTCTCTTAAAGTGCAGTGAGATGTTGTACTGCTTTATGAATTCATTGATAATCTTTATCCGTTTGTGTAAGAGCTGCTTGCCTTTTATTTTTCTCATATGTTAATTGAACAGTGATTTGCTCAACAGTTTTATGACCAGCCGGATGAATTGGTGGCGGTTATGAATACCTTCCGCGACTACAGGATCTTGAACTCCATCGGTGTTCACCATTCTTCAATTTGCTCTCAGTGTTCATTGTATCTCAGTATCAAGTGGAATTAAGGGATTGCCCTGACTCCTAGTGTTAGGCATACACTGTCGTGTGCTCTTAAAAGTATAGGAAAAAATAAAACCAATCAACTCCAACAAGCAAACTAATTAACTCCATAACCGTACTCCCCGATAACGAAGCCAAAATTTGATGTCGCCCAAAATATACATCCAGAAAAGTATAACGCGATCGATGTATCAAATATAGAACCCAACTAGGTTGGGGTCGATCCCACAGGGAATAGGATGAAAGTCCATCGAATTCTAGTCTGAGTAATTGTCAACTAAGTAAAACTGCGAGATTTTCGTAAGCAAGTAGTAACAGTAATGATTGTTGATTATTGGATTTGTTATCAATATGAGAAATACACTAGGACTGTGATTCCCAGTGATTCCCTAACTCCACATGCTGGCAAAACTGTCCCGCTGCACTGCATGCAAAATCTAACAAGATATGTTCATCTAAACGTCTCTCAACCTTGGTTAGACGAATTTCACTCTTCTCCTCTTGGTCTCTGAGTGTCGCACTACTAACCCTTATCTTGGATCTCAGATAACTATCCCTGTTATGAGTCAAGTTATTAGATGAAGGTTGATAGCTTTAAATCACTATTGTTATTCCCTTTTCCCAATCTCTACCTCTCTCTCGAGCAAGTTTAGAATACATGTGAGTTTCTAACATTTGCAACTGTTACAAGATTAATTATAACGAAGGTAATAATAGTACATGCAGTCACATCGGTTCAGAATTGCTTTGCACTTAACCAATTTCGTTAATTCCTCATGGTTCACACAACCCTAGTTGATGGGTTTAGCTACTCATGATTGCAAGAACATAAGAAGAATTCAATGATGAAAACATAATTGTAAGCCCACAATAAGAGGAAAACTCTGAAATCTCAGTATGAATAAAAACCCTAGAATTGAAGTTCTAGGATCACAAAATCAATAATGTATTTGCGAACTCAAAATAATGAAAATATATCTCAAAACAATGTAAGGACCAACCCCTAAACATAGGAAAATATAATGATATTTATAGATACAAGGTGAATCCTATCCTAAACAAAACAGGATAAATGAGTTGACAACTTTCCATGGTTCCGTGGGTTGGTATTGTGGAACCAACCCACCTCATGTAGGTCCATGCCGTTAAAATCAGTTGTCATCACACACTTTATGGAGTTAACCTACAGCATTGACATACTTCAGTTAGGTCGACTCACGTGACGTGGGTCCCTACAGTTAGTCACTCCTCTGGTTTTGACTTGGCTCTTTCATCTTCAAATGCTCCATTATAGTGTATGCTTTTTCCCTTTTTCTCCATTTTGCCTCCATAACCTATTTTCCTATAAGATAGAATAGAAAACACATCGTACCTACCAAACATACCCAATTTATTTCATATTTTCCTTATTTTAAGCCTCGAAAGTGCCATAAAACCATAACACATCACGCATCTATCAAGGGTGGAGCTCAAGCGCCTGCTATCCAGGCTCATGATGGGTCAGTATCACCTCTCCCACATCAGGATCATCGTGAGGAGATTGGAGCAGTAGAGGAGTGGGTAATGGAGCTCGGGGTGGCGGAACCAGCTGGAGGTACAGTTTTGACCCCTCTGTCGACTGAGGTTGTTCTACAGGTGTTAGCTTTTCTATGTGGGTTGGCTGGCACTGTATCCCTTCCTATTGTATCGAATTTTTAGGCTTCGATTATTTATTCTACTATTGCTATAGATCCTATGATGGATGAGGATTTAGGGACAAATGCTTTTTCTCATCTGATTTTGGGTTCTGTTATTACTGGTACTGAACATGTTGCTGACCAAGTTTCTGAAGATGAAAACTCCAACAATCTAGGGCACTGAGTCTTAGGTCGCTTTTGAGTTCATCATTAACGGTTATGAGAGGTTACATAAGATGTGTATTATGCAGTAGCATAGAGTTGAGTTTTTGACCTTACTGTTAGACAAGGATGCTAAGCAATAGTGGAGGGTGTATGTTGAATATCGGTCATCAATCGTACCTTCATTGACTTGGGAATAGTTTTATGTATTTTTCTTATAGAATTATGTACCTCGACTCTCCATGATTGGAAGAAGAATTATTTTTTGGCATTGGAGTAGGGTGACATATCAGTTGCAACCTATGAGGCTAAGTTCCATGCCTTGTCTTGCTATGCTACTCAGCTATTGGCTACTGAGGAGAAAAGGATTCAGCGCTATATCAAGGGTTTCAACTAAGATCTTCAGGTATTGTCTGTGCATATAACTTTTGTAGGAAAGGGGTTTAATAAGGTTTTAGATTGTGTGAATAAGTTGGAAGGGGTCACCCAAGCAGGTCAGGCTAAGATGTTAGCTAAGAAGTCCAGCAATGTTGGGAATTTCAGCAGATCATACTCTAAGGTCCATGGTCAGTAGGCCTACCAAGATCTCCCTATTCATTAAGCATTTCCAACTTCTACTGTGGGTCTAGCTAAGGTCTCTTCTTAGTCACAGGTTATTAGGAGCCAAGGGGCTTCTTACTCTTCTACCACTCATCCTTCTCGCGAGTGAGGAGTCACTATTGTGGAGATATTGGTCATTTTCAGATAGAGTGTCCTTTGAGGCAAGCGAATGGCTAGGCGTAGCTGTAGACTCGGGCTATAGCACCAGCTGGTAGAGGAGGAGGAAGTAACAACATGGGTCATCCATAAGGTGGATGGGGAAATCAGATAGGTGGTCAGGGTTGTTAAGGAAATAGCGGCATAGGGGAAAGAATGCAGCCAGGGAGAGAGTTAGCTTAGATTGATGACCGGGCTCATTGTTATGCCTTTTTGGGAAAGACTGACGTCGAAGCTTCTGATTTGGTGATCATAAGTACCATTTTTGTTTATGAATGGATGGCTTCTATTTTATTTGTCTCAGGGTCTACGTATTCTTATGTACTGGTATAGTTTACGGTGGGTCTAAAATTGGTTTGTGATGTACTTGACTATCCTATTTATGTGTCTACTCCAGTTAGTGAGTCTGTTGTAGTAACCCATGTTTGCCGTCCTTGTTCTGTCTTGTTTGTGCGTTTTTAGACTTGGATAGATTTGATTATTCTGGATATGTTGGACTTTGATATAATTTTGGGTATGACCTGGTTATCTCCATATCATGCTGTGTTAAACTATAATGCTAAGATGGTGACTCTAGTTATGCTTGGGATGGATAAACTAGAGTGGGAGGGAGTGTATAAGGCCAAACAGATAAAAATTATATCTTTTTTCTAGGCTATAAGGTTAGTGGGGAAGGGGTGTTCAAAATTTTTAGCTCATCTCTGGGATGTGAGTATGGGGTCCCCTTCATAAAGTCAGTTCCGGTGGTTTCTGAATTCCAGAAAGTGTTTTCTTCAGATTTACCGGGTATGCCTCCAGATGGGGATATTAATTTCTGTATTGACTTAAAGCCGGGTACTCGCCTTATATTAATTCCACCCTATCAAATAGCTCTAGGAGAGTTGAGTGAACTTAAAACTCAATTGCAGGAACTACTTGACAAGGGATTTATTCATCCAAGTGCTTCACCTTGGAGTGCTCCAATCCTATTCTTTAAGAAGAAGGATGGCATTATGAGGATGTGTATTGATTATAGTCAGTTGAATAAGGTTACCATCAAGAATAAATATCCTTTGCCTCATACAGATAATCTATTTGACAAGTAATAGGGTGCAATGGTATTTTCAAAAATTAACTTGCGGTCGAGTTATCATCAACTGAAATTAGGTAGGAGGACATACCAAATACAACTTTTTGAACTCGGTATGGAAATTATGAGTTTTTGGTGATGTCTTTTTGGTTAACTAATGTGCCTGCAACCTTTAAGTCATTTTTAGATTCTTTCGTTATTGTGTTTATTGATAACATTATAGTTTACTCTAAGAGTAAGGAGGAACGTACAGGTAACATTCGCATAGTGTTAGAGATCCTGAGGGAGAAGTGGTTATTTGACAAATTTTTGAAGTGTGAATTTTGGTTTTCTTTGATGGCCTTTTTCGGGAACGTTGTTTCAGAAAAGGACGTGATGGTGGATCACCAAAAGATTGAGCCAGTTAAGAGTTGGATCCAGCCTAGTTCAGTGACCGAGGTAAGGAGCTTTGTGGGTCTTGCAAGTTATTACCGTAGGTTTATCAAGAACTTTACATCCATTGCAATGCACTTGAAAAGGCTAACTCAAAACAAAGTGCCATTTGTTTGGTCAAACCAATGTGAGGAGAGCTTTCAAAAGATCAAGACACTCTTGACTACAAGTCCTATCCTTTGTTTACCGGTTAAGGGTAATGACTTTATAGTGTTTTGTGATGCTTCACTTTTGGGCTTTGGTTCTGTGTTAGTGCAGGATAGGAATGTCATAACTTATATTTGGCAGCAGTGGTGTTTGCATTAAAGATTTAAAGGCACTATTTTTATGGTGTCAAGTGTGAGGTCTTCACAGACCACCGTAGCCTAAAATATGTGTTCACTCAAAGGGATTTTAATCTAAGGTAGCGGAGATGGATATAATTGTTGATGGATTATGATGTGACTATTCAGTATCATCCAGGTAAGGCCAATGTGGTGGCTGATGCATTGAGCCAAAAAGCTATAAGTCTGGGTAGTTTGTCTTTCTTGAGGGTGTCCAACCGACCTTTAACTATAGAGTTTCAAACTCTAGCATCTCAGAGTATGTAGTTTGGGTTTTTAGATAAGGGTGGAGTGTTGTCTAGTGTTTGGGAGAAGCCAACATTTCTAGATCAGATTAAGGCCAAGCAATTTGAGGGAAAAAACCAGAAGGAGCTACAGAATAAAGTGGTACATGGATAGGTGGCAGATGCCACTCTTGACGCGATGGGGTATTGTGGTTAAGGGAAGGTTATGTGTTCCTTGGGTTGGTGATTTGATTCGTGATGTACTTTCAAAAGCCCATAGTTCGCGTTATTCTATTCATCCCGGTATAACCAAAATATATCGTTACTTGAGGCAACTTTATTGGTAGCCTGGGATAAAGAGGGGCATAGTGTATTATATGTCAAAGTGTCACAATTGTCTTCATGTGAAGTATGAATATCAAAGGCCTGTGGGGTTGCTTCAAAGAATTCCCATACCTGTGTGGAAATGGGAGAACATTGCTATGGATTTCATGGTAGGTCTTCCTAAGACCTTGGGGAAGTATGAATCCATTTGGGTGATAGTGGATCGATTAATGAAATAAGCCCACTTTTTGCCAGTTCAGGTAGACTATAGCTCTCAACAATTAGCTAACATATACGTCAAGGAGATAATGAGGCTTCATCGGGTGCCCCTTACCATCATTTTTGATAGAGATGCAAAGTATACTTCTAAATTTTGAGACAGGTTACATTAGGAGTTGGGTACTATGCTCACCTTTAGTACGACTTTTCATTCTCAAACTGATGGGCAGTCGAAGAGGATGATTCAGGTACTAGAGGACATGTTGAGAGCCTGTGTTATTTACTTAAGTGGTCATCGGGACCAATTTCTTCCATTGTGTGAGTTTTCATACAACAACAATAATCACTCCAACATTGTTATGGCACCATTTGAGGCACTCTATGGAAGGAAGTGTAGGTCACCTATTAGGTTGGTTGAGACTCGAGATGTTAAACCTTTGGGTACTGACTTGGTGATGAGGCTCAAGAAAAAGTAAGGTTCGTTTAAACCAAATTATTGGCTGCTCAAAGTAGACATAAGGAGTATGTAGACCGTAAGGTAAGAGACATGGATTTCAAGGTTGGTGAACAAGTGTTTCTTAAAGTTTCTCCTATTAAGGGAGTCATGAGGTTTGGTAAGAGGAATAGCTCAACCCTCGGTATATTGGTCCCTTTGAGATTCTTGAGTATGTGGGTCTTGTTACGTACATGTTAGCTTTACCACCGGGGTTGTTGGGAGTCCATCCAATATTTCATATCTCCATGGTCAAATGATACCATGGGTATGGATACTACATCATTAAATTAGACTCAATTCTATTAGATAAGGATTTGGCTTACGAGGAGGAATCGACAGTGATTCTTGATTAGGATGTTCAGAAGTTGAGAGCCAAGGAAATTCATATGGTTAATGTTCAATGGAAGCATCATCCGATTGAATAAGCCACTTGGGAAACAGAGAAGTACATGCTGGAGAAGTACCCTCAATTGTTTGAGGATACAAGTACTCTCTTCTTTTCTTATTTCAGCCCATTTTTCTCGTTTGATCATTCTAGGAAGAACGATGGGTAAATTGGTATCTCTTGTAATGAACCTTTCCACTTTTATGTATATGTCTCTTGTTTAAAATTTCACGCTAAAATTCTTCCCGAATTTGAAGTTATAAATTTCAGGCTAGGCTAGTTTTGAATGAAATTAGAGCGAGGTATGGTCTAGGAAAATTTGGGAATGAATTGGGTAAGTGTGGTGGTTTTTGACCTGATTTCAAGTTAGCTAAGATGATAAGAAACCTGTAGGATTGTATGGAATTAAATTTGGGTATGTAGAACTCCCTGAATCGATCTTATCGTAAAGGGTATTATTTGAGATGTCTCGGATTTAAGGTATTTTGCAAAAAAGGGAATTTATGGGGAAAAGTGGACTTTCTGTCCCGTCAATGCAACTATAGCAATGTGCATATTGCTATAGCAACATGCTCGAATGCAGGATAATTCCTACTATGGCGACAAGTCAATGCGGTCAAGGGCCACTATAGCAACATAGACTATGTCGCTATAGCAATGCCGCTATAGAGACATAAATCGCTGCTTTATTTCAAACCCCCAAAAATGGTTTAGTTTTCCAAGAAACATTTGGGGCTTTAGTATTGGCAATTTGGGGCGAAAAACATAAGTTTTTCATCGTATTTCATCGTTAAGGTAAGGAATTCATCCCCGGTAACTAGTAAATTGATAATCTAGTCTTAGAATTTCTAGTTTACATATTTTGGGGAGGGTTAAGGGCTAGTTTTAGTTGATTTTATGGTTCAAGGGAGTAATTAAAGTATAAAATCAATAAGGTTTTGTTAATAATTGTTAAATTACCCTTGCAAGTCGTTAATTCCCTAATTTATCCATGACATGGGTAGTTTAGGGTTAATTCCCTTTTGCCATATGGATTTAAGGTGAAACTGTTTCTAGTTATGACTATGCCCACCTATAGTCATTACTCACTTGATCTAATGCGCCGTATGGTGTCAAGGCAAGGTTGTCTAGACAGTCCATGTTACCTTCGCTGACAGCCTTGCCGATGACTGCCTAATTTGATTTTATGAATTAAGGGTAAATTTGTAATGATTTATGAATCTGCCCAACTGCCTTGGTTGTTTATTTGACTAAACAAGTAGTGTAGTGGAAAGTCCAAGCTTCGAGAAAAGCCCTGCTGACCCTCGCAAGCAGCCTTGCCGATGAATGCCGGTTTTGGAGTTTTTCATTTTTTGACGAACTCCGATTGGCCTGAAATTTGGTAGGTTCATTGGAAATGACCCACTGACCAATACTCACCGCCACGCTGTGACCTATGGCCTTTTTTGGCCAAATTCCTTCGTTTTGATGGGTTTATGGGCATTTTTATGTTTTCTGAAAATTTAAAAATTCTAAAAAAAATTGATTTTTGACACCAGTGGTAATAGGGGTCATTCCTTATGGTTTCCAGTGGTCAATTACAGTATATTATATGAGTATACATGTTGACATAGATCATCTTCCCCATCGGATATGCTTGTATACATTGCTACTGTTTTGTGTCTTTTGTTTTGATGACTTGTCTTAACTTTCCAACTAAATTACATGTTGAATCAATGCGCAATAGATTCTATGACAAATGATGTTTATCTAACTTAACTTAACAATTTACTCTCTAACTGAGTTGGTGCTGTTTTCTTTAAGTAGATAGCATGTCTCACATTGCATGTATTTTTGCTTAAGTGGTTAAGTTTCCCTAACGATTCTAACTGTTTATGAGCATGGTGATATGTGTGATGTAGATTTTATGAATTTAATTATTTTGTAAGCATGTCTAATAATGATTTGTTTTTGATCATACTACAGATTTACCATGTCTTCATTCAATCCCTTAACCACTATCCTGAATCAAAATAAACTAGAGGGCCCTAACTATATTGACTGGAAACGTAACTTGGACATTGTCCTTACTGCTGAAGGTTTCAAATTTATGCTGGTTGAAGAATGCCCCATTAGGTCGACTGATCCCACTGATGATGAAACTAAAGCCTATGATAAATGGGTTAAGGCTGATGAGATGACAAGATGCTACATTCTTGCCTCCATGGCGAATGTCTTGCAGCATCAACATCAGTCAATGACTTCTGCTTACGATATGCTTGAATCTCTCAAAGAGATGTTCGGTGAGCAAAATCATACTGCAAAGAAGACATCCATGAAAGCCCTTTTGACCACTAAAATGGCTGAGGGATCATCGGTGAGGGAGCACATTCTTAAGATGATGAGTCTGTTGAGCGAGCTGGAAATTCTTGGTGCGGTTATTGATAAGGAACTCAGGTTGAGATGGTCCTAAAGACTCTGCCGGACAGTTTTCAGCAGTTTCGCTTAAATTATAATATGAATAAGATGGACTTGTCCCTTGTGAAACTGCTGAATGAGCTGCAAGCGACAGAATCTATCATTAAGCACCAAGCTACTCCTGCGGCGTTCATGGTTGACAAACCTTCGTCTTCGACTTCTAAGCCGAAAGGCGACAAGAAGAAGAAGCCCCATAAGGTTCCAGGTGCTACTGGTGGTGTGGCTAAGCCTAAGGGCAAGTGCTATCATTGTAAGCAACCTGGTCACTTTAAGAAATAGTGCCCCGGTTATATAGCAAAAATGCAAAAACAAGGTACTTCTTTTTCATATGTCGTTGAAACATTTTTAGCGGCTGTTTCTACCCAATTTTGGGCTATAGATTCAGGAGCCACTAATCATATCTGCACTTCTTTGCAGGGGTTTCAGGTAACACGGCGGCTAAATGAAAATGAGCTCAACGTGTTTCAAGCAAATGGGGAACCAGCACCAGCTTTAGCTATAGGGACCATTTCCATTACGTTCAGTAGTTCTAGAGTTTTGAATTTAAATAATGTTCTCTACGTACCTTCTATAAGAAGAAATTTACTTTCAGTTTCAAGAATAATGGATGCTGGTTACAATGTTTATTTTGCTAATAATTCTCCAATTATTAAGTTTAATAAGCATTTTATTATTTCTACTCCTAGAATAGATGACCTGTTTGTATTTGATGTGTCTCAAAACATACTACAAACTTCGGAACTTAATAACATTGATCAATCACATATGAGAAAATGAATTTCAGAATTGAGTGAAACCTACTTATGGCATTTACGTCTAGGTCATATTAATATAAATAGGATCTCACGGTTGGTTTCTGATGGACCTTTGAGTTCATTGAAAGTGGAGGCACTTCCGACTTGTGAATCCTGTTTAGAAGGAAAAATGACCAAGAGACCTTTTCCTTCCAAAGGAAATAGAGCCGGTAATAAGTTAGAATTAATTCATTCTGATTTGTGTGGTCCTATGAATATACAAGCAAGAGGTGGTTTTGAGTATTTTGTGACTTTCACAGATGATTACTCGAAATATGGATACATTTATTTGTTGTGCCGTAAATCTGAATGCTTTGAAAAATTCAAGGAATTTAAGATAGAAACGGTAAAGCGACATAATAAACATATCCAAACATTACGATTTGATCGTGGTGGTGAATACCTTTCTGCAGAATTCATTAAGTACTTATCAGAATTAGGAATTACATCTCAATATTCTGTTCCGAGAACACCACAACAAAATGGTGTGGCAGAGCGGAGAAATAGAACTCTTATGGAAATGGTTAGATCAATGTTAAGTTATTCAGATTTTCCTTTTTTCCTTTTGGGGGTATGCATTAGAAATAGCAAATTATATTCTGAACTTGGTTCCTTCAAAGTTAGTACCTTTAACCCCGTCTGAATTATGGAGTGGGCGCAAGCCTAGTCTACGGCATATTCGAGTTTGGGGTTGTCCAGCACATGTGCTAAAAGGGAAAACTGATAAGCTGGAATCTCGGACAGAAGTGTGCATTTTTATTGGATATCCAAAAGGTACTAAGGGAGGTTTATTTTATTGTCCTAATGAACAGAAGGTAATTGTCTCGACAAATGCCAGATTTCTTGAAGCAGACTATTTCATGAACCATGTTCCTAGAAGTAAACTCGTTTTACAGGAATTGAGCAATAGAATAACGAATAATGAAACACAACAAGAACATATTCCGACAACCGTTATTGACATACCACTGCATCCACGTAGTGGGAGAAATGTCAATAGGAAAGAGGTTGCGCAAGAGCAAACACTTGACAGTACACTACCTCAAAGTAGTGGGAGTAATGTTGAGCAACATGCAATTGTGGAGGAAACAGTTCAGGGTAATGTCGAGCAGCCTGCAATTGTGATGGACGACGTTCAAGGTGTTCAGAATTTAGTTCTAAATATAGCGGATCCTGTAGTGACTGTTCGTCGTAGTGGGAGAATTATTAGAAAACCTTTACAGTTTGCGCTCTTGGGAGAATCATACGATCGAATCCCTGAGGAGCCTAATACAGAATCCCTTAATTACGCTGAAGCACTACAGGACAAAGATGCTGAAATGTGGATTGCTGCTTTGAAATCTGAAATGGAGTCTATGTACTCTAATCAAGTCTGGGATCTTGTAGAACCACCTACGGGAGTCAAACGCATTGGCTGTAGATGGATCTATAAGAAAAAGAGAGGTGTGGATAGAAAAGTACAAACTTTTAAGGCAAGGCTTGTTGCGAAAGGGTTTACTTAAAAAGAAGGAATTGATTATGAGGAAATTTTTTCGCCGGTAGCTATGCTTAAATCCATTAGGATTCTCTTATCCATTGCTGCTCATTATGATTATGAGATTTGGCAAATGGATGTCAAGACTACTTTCCTAAATGGAAGTCTTGATGAGTGCATTTATATGGCACAACCAGTAGGTTTCATAGAAAGTGGCAATGAAAACATGTTTTGTAAACTTAACAAATCCATCTATGGATTAAAACAGGCATCTAGGGCATGAAATACTTGTTTTGACAATTCGATTAAGACTTTTGGTTTTGATCAATGTGAAAATGAGTCATGCATATATAAAAAATGGGACGGAGACAAAGTAGCATTTTTGATTCTGTATGTAAATAACATTTTGCTCATAGGGAATAATGTGAGCATGTTGAATTCTGTTAAGGAGTTGCTGTCCTCGCATTTTGATATGAAAGACTTGGGAGAAGCGGCTCATATCCTTGGGATCAAGCTTATGCGAGATCGCAAACAAAGGATAATAGGTTTATCTCAAGCTCTTTATATTGACACTATTCTTGCAAGGTTTAGCATGCAAAATTGCAAAAAGGGATTCCTTCCTTTTAGGCATGGAATTACTTTATCAAAGGATCAGTCGCCCAAAATGGTTGATGAGATAGAGAGAATGAAGGTGGTCCCTTATGCTTCTGCTGTAGGGAGTCTCATGTATGCTATGTTGTGCACCAGACCTGATATTTGCTTTGTTGTTGACATGGTTAGCAGATTTCAGTCTAATCCTGGACAAGAACACTGGACAGCGGTAAGCATATAATCAAGTACCTGAAAAGGACTAGGGATTACATGCTTGTCTTTCACTCTGAAAATCTTGTACTTATTGGGTATACAGATTCAGATTTTTAGTCAGATAAGGATTCTAGAAAGTCTACCTCAGGATATGTGTTTACTTTAGGAGGTGGATCCATAGTTTGGAGGAGTATCAAGCAATCATGTGTTGCTGAGTCCACCATGGAAGCTGAATATGTGGCTGCCTCTGAGGCGGCCAAGGAGGCTGTTTGGCTCGGTAACTTTCTGAAAGAGCTTGGAGTGGTTCCTTCGGTTCAAGCACCACTCACACTTTATTGTGACAATAGTGGTGCGGTTGCAAACTCGAAAGAATCACGAAGCCATAAAATAAGTAAGCATATTGAGAGAAAATATCACTTGATTCAGGATATAATTCAAAGGGGTGATGTGAGAGTTTTGAAGATTGAGTCGAAGAACAATTCGGCGGACCCATTTACAATGGGCTTAACTCAGAAGGTCTTTGATAAGCATGTGGAAGAAATGGGTGTTAAAATTGTACATGCATGGTTATGAGTCTAAGTGGGAGATTGTTAGGATATACTATTAACCATGTTGGTTTAAATTATAGTATTATTTTTACATCCCATGTAAAGACAATTTATTTCATCTTCTTAATTTAATAAAGTCTTTATTTAAATAAATCATTGTGTTGACATGTGTGTCCTTTGCTTATAAAGTAGACAATTTTGTGCATGGAGTTATATAACTCATGCACGGAAGATTAAAATTGTCGGTTCTTATAAGTTATAAATTAAAGTTCACAATCAAAGATGAAGTAGGACAAACATCTTGATGATTGTAGCACAAGATTAAAATATAGTTTGATCTTAACTATGGGAGTGGTAATATTTCAACTTCTTGTGCTAGTACATTTCGTATGTATTGAACGGACCAAGTAGAGATGTTTGTGTATATTCTGAATATTAATAAACAACTTCTCTAGTCCATTACATGTACTTATACTCTTAATCTTGATATAATTATTATGATCTATGCAATTTGATTTATTATTTTAATCTATTAAAAGATGAGACTCTATTGAGAGTCAACATATTCCTAATAGATTGGATAATGACAAATCACTTAGTGAAATAATAATTAGCTGATAGAATCATGTCTCGGACTTGAGATAGAAGACACCCCTATATGGTTGCTTATAAGTTTTCACGTGTAAACCCTGCAGGTGGATTTAGTATCCGTCACGTGAAATAAGTTGAGCATAGTAATATTGGATTGAGTTAGTCAATAAATTAAATTTTCAGAAAAAATTTGATTTAATTGATTGGTGTTGGTAATTCTAACGTTGGTAATTCTAACATGGGGAGTTAAATAAGATGTAATGGTAGATTTCGAAGTTAATATCGAGGAGTGCAATTACAGATTTTTAGTGGAATGATTTGTAATTTATTATGATATGATAATTCATTCATTTGCGAATTAATATCACAATTGGAAGCCTCAGTTAATAAATCTGCGGTCCCTATTACGCCTGATTAACTAATCGAATTTGATAAGAAAAAGTTTTTATGGAAGAAGTAATATTATTTTACTAGTCTTCTATAAGGAATAAATGGAACTTAATACTAATAATGAGCTGAAAACGTTTTTCACATAATGGGACTATTAAGGGTGAAAAACGTTTTGCTCATTATGGAGGTATTAAGTTCACATGAATGGCTGAAAACGTTTTTCCCCTTCATCTTCCTTCTTCAATGAGCTATTGGAATAAATAAGGGAGGGGAGCTGGTTTTTAAGAATTGGTAGATTCATTCTTTTTCTTAGAAAATCAAAGTACTTGTCCACACAAGTGTAGATTAAAAAAGGGTTAGTCAGGAAGTAGTAGAAGGCTTCAGTCCTAGAGAACAAGGATCTAAACAGCGTTTGTGAAAGCTTCAAGAGGTATGTATATACTTTCTGAATTTTGGTTTTTATTTTACATTATCATGTTGTCATGTAAGTTTGTGATCCGGAACTTATGCTTCCGCTGCGTATGTGTATTATACGTTCTAGCACTAAAAACCTCTTTCTTTTCATACTTATATTCACTACCTTCATGCATAAAAGTCTACACAAATTACAACTAGAAGCAAATTCAACTATATTATTACTAAAACAAACTTATCGACTATCAGTTGTTTTGAATAAGTTTGGGTTTAGACTACTAATTTTATTAAATCGTTCGTGATTTCTTGTTTTTAAATAAAGCATTGATGAGAGAACTTAGCCCCCCACCTTTCCTCGGTATGGTTCTAATGCTAATCCGATTTAGTTGGATGACCAATTCCATTTGTTCATGTTTTTTAAGAAAATGATTTTGGAAGAATGATTGAAATATTTTTTTAATACATGGAATTTTGAATTAGATAGAAAAAGAATAATTTAAGTGGCCAACTTTAGTTGGTTCAGGGTCTTTTTGATATTTTTGATTTTATTTTCAAAAAAATATAAAAATGAAGTGCTAACTAAATACTAGAAGAAAAATAAATAAAAGAAAATTTAAATAAGAAAATGAAGAGAGAACAAAAGTGAATGCAAAGGACATCCCTTATTTTATAGTTTTCTTTTTCTTGTAAAAATGAAAATAAAAGTACTATCTAAAAGGCACAACTTTGTTTTTTTGTTGTGATTTTCAATTTAGGTAGGTAAAAATAATAATGGATAGAGGAAGTATGAAATTCATGAAAAATGGATAAGTCATGATGGCACCTAACTTATCCCACCAGTAGGCAAGCCAAGCCATAGCCTAAAGCGGCAAGCAACAGGTATGAACCAGAAAAGACAAGATGAAACGGTAGTACAAACAATAATAGGAAGCAGAAGAAGAAATATAACATAATAAAGTATACCAGAACGGGAGAACGAAGAGGAAAACATACTCAAATGAATCCCTCTCAAGACCTAGTTAGGTCGGTACTAGAGCACTACTAAGACATACCCAGAGTACTAGACAAAACCCAAATGTAAATTATATATAAAAGTAGTCTCAAAAACAAAAGACTAAACTGGAATAGATGGAAGATGATCAGCCTCGGATGCCAGAAAGCTAACCCTGCTCCAGATCAGTACTAGAATAGAGAAACATGTCAACGTCGATTGCTAGTACTCAGATCTACATCAGGAAAAAGATGCAGAAGTGCAGTATGAGTACCAAAATAACAGGTACTCAGTAGGCATTATCAGTGGCCTGAGCTCAAATATAGCATAAGTATAACTAAAATGTGAGGGTGCAATCTAAGTCCATAGTAAATAGGGATAGAAAGATAATCTGCTACCAAGCTATACGAATTTGATAAAAGAATAAGTAAAAGAGATACAGAAAAATAAATAATGCAGTAATAAGAAAGCAAGAAAACATAACCTAACTAGGTACCTATAAGCCTGTCAGGCATACTGAAGAAGACAATTAACCCAACTGTGCCCCCATAGGCCGGTGGGACACACAAGAAAAGTAAAAGAAAGCATAAACAATTCATAACTGATCCAGTGCCAAGTAATCATAGTAACCATCCAGGTGTGAACCAGGCTTGAACCTGTACCAATGGGTAGTAACGTGAGGGCAGACACCGAGTTTGAATCAATAATAATGGATAATAACAAGAGGCCATCCGCCGAATTTGAACCGGATATAGTGATAATAACGGGAGGCCACATATATAATATACAACATATGTAATAGCTAGATAATGGAATTGAACCAAAACTCAGGGAATCACAATATTAAAACCACGATAACCAGTAACAGAACACTCAGATCATATTATAACCAGATGCTAAACTCAAACCAAAACTCAGGGAACCACAATATCAGAACCATGGCACCTAGTACCAGAAATCACTGATCGTACCATAATTAGTGAGCGAAATCAAACCGAAACTCATAATAATCAGTAACCAGTATCATCATATCTTAATCAGTTGCCAAACTTGAACCGCAACTAATAATAGTCAGTATAGATCATATCTGAATCAGTGGCTGGACTCCAACCAAAACTCATAATAGTCAGTCTACCAGAGTCATTATAACCAAGTGCCAGAATAGGGCAAGAATCCACACAGATACAAGTAAACGGGGACATACCGGCCACCGATCGAACCCAAAATATAAATAAAGGAGCTAACCCACAATGTACTACAAGGCCAATCCCTAGTTCCTCCGAGGTCAATTGCCTACTACTAGGCGATATACATACCAAATCTGGAATCTCAAGTGTACCATAGCGAGGCAGTTCCCAATACTGGTCATGGCTAACAATCCCGATCAAGTGTTCTGCTATCTAGGGTCAATATGGCCAGACGGGTTAAAGGATCATAACCAGGGTAAACCAACAAAAAGGTTATCCTAAAAGAGTATCTTAGGACTTAACTAAGCCCAATAATATCTAAGATTAACTATGCCAACTTTGAAGAATAGCGGGGCCCACTATAGGGTCTCAAAACCAAGTTTGGTGTCTCATATGAAAAGAGTTACACAATTTGGCAAAAAGGTTAAGCTTCACCCTACGTATATTGGTTCTTTTGATGTTCGTGATGATGTTGGTCCGGTAGCTTACAGGTTGGCATTTCCACCATGCCTGTCAGGAGTCCATCTGGTATTTCATGTTTCCATACTCAAGAAATACCATGGGGATGGTCATTATATTATAAAGTGGGACACTATTTTTCTTCACAAGAATCTTTTGTATGAAAATGAGACGGTTGTGATTCTTGATCAAGATTTGTGAAAGTTGAGAACTAAGGAAATTTGGTTTGTGAAAGTTCAGTGGAAGAACCGTCCTGCTGAGAAGCCCACTTTGGAAATTAAGAAGGATATGCGTGAAAAGTATCCTCACTTGCTTGAGGATTCAGGTACTTTCTTGCTTCTTTCTTACCTTTTTTTCTTGTTTGATTATTTGGGAACGAACAATGGGTATATTGGTATCTATTGTAATGATCCTTTTCATCACTATAGTAAAGTCTAGTCAGCAAAATTTGAATTCAGATTATTCCTGAATAAAGTGTTAGAAAATTCAGACTAGGTTAGTCTTAGATGAAATCCAAGTATGGTATGTGGAGTCAAGGAAGGGTAGTGTGTATCATTGTTTTACTTTATTTCTTAAAAAAGTTGAAAATTGCTAAAACTCATGAAATTTGACAGATCATATTACATTGTTATTTTTGGATAGGAACGACAACAACATATCCCGTGCAATCGTACAAGTGTATTTTGGGAAGGGTAGTGTGTACAAGACCTTACCATTACCATGGAAGGTAGACAAGATGTTTCCAATAGACCCACAGCTCAATAATTAACTTGTGACATGGGCACATTTGGTAGAAAATGTTTATGGAAAATTTGTTTTGCAGAAGATGTTAATATATTCTTACAAAACATTTTTGGATCATATTTCAATGTTTTTAAGGATAGAAAGATTTGTGATCATATTTCTTTCTTTTGGGACATGACATTATTTTCCTTCCATAGACAATAGAATAACTATATATAGCAAAGTGATAATTATATTATTATGAATGTAAAAATGCATATTTTGTTTGTATGATTTTTTGAAGCATTCTGTTGTATGATTATAAAAGGTAAAAGTATTAAAATATGATATAATACATAATTGTCTCCATAAATTTATACCTTATTTTTAAGAAGACACTCTAACTTTGTTGGAGTCCTATTACCCCTCTAAACGACTTTACATCAACATTAGTACCTCTTTTTCGATAAACTCAGCTTTTTTTTTTATGTAAAATGTTAGCCACACACCAACCCTTATTTGACACGTGTTAATTTAATTCAAAATACTTTTTTTTTTTTCATTTTTCATTTTTGGCTATAATTTTTCATTCTTTTTCTCTTAGTTTTTGACTAGTTTTTAACTTCCATCCAGTTTTTAACTTCCATCCCCCACCCCACCCCCACGTCTTCTACTTTAGCTAAGCCCTCACCGTACATTCTTTCTTCGTCTTTTTAAAATTAAGTGCTCCATATTTTTGGGAATATCATTAATTAGTTTATCAATTTTTCATATAACTTTACCACAATTAAAAATAATGTTTCAAAAACCTCTTTAATTAGTTTAGCTCTATAGGTATCTAATTAGAGATAAGGTATTGAGCTTATTGTTTGCTTGAGGACCAGCAAGAGTTGGTACTATTGTTATAACAGAGTGATGGAAACCCAAGGTCGATACCGGGTAGTGATATTGTGATGGTGCTAAGATCATTGCCCCTTATTTCCGAGGTCGTTATTGGACAAGTATATGGGCCTCATAAGTTCCCTATGGGTTCTAGATCACAACATGCTATTCTAGAGCATGTGTATATTAGTATAATCATTGGTCATTGCATTGTATGCTATAATTTTGCATTGCTTTGTATCTTTCTAGTTTATCTACCTTAATTAATGCTCTTGTATTTACTTATCAATAGTGTTTTAAAAGGCAGGGGCCACGAGGCGAGGTGTTTTATACAACACAAGATGAACCGTAAGCTGCTATATATGAGATGTAAGTCTCATGAATCTACCGGAAGTAAGTCTTATGTTTCGTCAATTTTATAATTTTACTACTAAGAAACTAAGCAAAATTAAAATTTGTCCTATCAGTTTTAGGGATAACCATCTAAAAAACTATTTTATGGCAATGTCATTTTCTATGGAAGTTGCTTTCTTTCTTTATACATTTTAGAAAAAAATCTCTACAAGATGAAAACATAATAGCATAAAACATAAATATCATTATACCTATAACAAAAACCATGATCTATAGCAAAAATAATTTTTAAACAAGAAAAATCAAATTTAACGTTTAAGGTGTATGGTTTTACGCCTCGGGCTTACGATTTTACGCCCATGGTTTAAGCCTCAAATTATAGAACGTATGACTATGGACCAAAGCCTTTCATTTTCACCCCGGAGCATTTTTTGTATGCATCACCTTGGTACTCGCCCCAAAAATACTTTTAAAAACACTTCTTATCAGTTGTTAGTTGTCTTATCCTCACTTTTGTCAAAGTTAGTGGACTGCAAGATATATTGATTGGTCGGCCTATGATGCCTACTGAGTGTATGTCTTATCCTACTATACTATTTTTGCTGCATCATTTTTATGCAGATCCTAGCACAAGCTGACCATGCTGATTCAATTTGCCTGAGGTAGTCTATTGGATGTTTTGCTGAGCTACCTAGCATTCAGAGCAAGATGTAATAACCCCCATTGTGATTTTTTTAAATTTTTTGTGTTTTGACCATTTTATCCATTCCCATTATCACGTTAAATTATTTTTGAGTTGCGAGAATGGTTTACATTATCCCTAATGCTTACGAGAGTAATTTGTATGAGTTTGTGATTTTGAATAGCTTTTATTGTTATTAGTTTGACTTCGATCAACATTTTGTTATCTGAGCGTCGGATGGTGATTATTATAGTTCCATTAGATCTAAAATATCCTTTTTGGGTTAGTAGCATTAGTTGGATCGGGTCCCAAGGCCCTATTGTAATTTTTGAGTGTTTGGCCAAAATCCTAGTTTTAATTGCTTAAAGTTGGTTTTATATGCAACTTGTTGTAAATGACCTAGCTTGGTAAATCCAATGGTTCCGTTGAGTTTAGAACATTGAAATTAGCCTATAACATTATTGGTTAGTTTTTGTGAGGTCTCGAACAAATCTCAAGGGTCCATTCGAAGAATTTTAGACTTAGGAGTTACAGTTTCTGGTGCAGGTATATTTTCTTCTTCCCGTTGGTGGCCCTAGCCCCACGTTGGCGAAGAAGGAATTCCTTAAGCATCACATTCACAGGATGTAGTATGCGATTGCAATGAAGAATGAATGCGGGTCAAGGTTTGGGTCATTTTTCCTCTTCGCATCGTGACTAGGAGCTCGTGTTCATGAAGGTCCAGTTTGGGGTAGCCTCACATTCGTGACAAAGGGATCGAGCCGATTCCAAAGGGGTTTTTGAGATTTATTTCATGGATAAGTTTCTAAACCTTGTATTTACCATTTCCCATTGATTATTTTGTTACAAATTCATATTCAAATCATTGATTTTAAATGTGATTTTGGGGTTTTTACCCAGTAGAGTAATTTCAAGTCTGATTTCTACTTGATTTTCCATGGGTTTTCAGATATAGAATCATAAAAGTATGGGAAACATGATTCTTCAATAAAATCCCAATTTTACCATTTTATTTTTAGAGCCGATTTTCAAAGTGATTTTAGACCTGGAACCAAAATGCATCAGTATCGGTATCTTTGGACTCCTTTTGACTAGTAGATGTTGTATTTGATTAGATTGGATGTGTTTGGTGATGATTCATAGGAGTATAGCTTTTGATTGATGCTTTTCACTATGCTTTGGCTTGTGGACCTTCTTTAAAGAAAGTTTATATGTACCTTGATTCTTTTCTGAGGTGTTTATGTATTATATGCTTGTTTGCTTGTGTTTTGTGAATCGATTAGGATTTGGGGGTTCTTCTTTGGTGAAATGGCTAGCATATCCACGAGTACCAGAGTCTATTAATGGGTGGTAGTTATATAATTTTTTATCATGCTTATTATCGCTACTTGCGAATATTCTTAGAATAGATTGTAGATAGATGGCTTATTGATCTTAAGTAAATTGATAGTGGTTTCTTATTTAAGAGATTTAGTCGTGTTTAATGGATTTTGTTGTGATAATCAGGGTTTCACAACCATTTAGGGGGTAATTATACTATTATTGTAATAATCGATGTAATTATTGGGGTTTTGTATCTCTTAAGATATTAATGGATGATAGTAAAGTTAAGTAGTTAGGAAAGGGAATCTTGGCTTAGTTATTAGGTAAGAAAACATAGTTAACCTTGGGTATATTGTTAACTAGTGTAGTTCTCCATTAAGTAACTTAGATTAATGGTTCCATCTGTGGGAAAGATGGGAACTATTGTATGAGTAAGCTGGATTATTAGGGTAAGTTCGCTATATTTGCGTTATTTGTATTGTTTACTAATTTTGTGTTTCCTGTGTGGGGGCATATGCGAATATTACTGTTAACTTAAGAGATTATTATTATTATGATGCCCGTGTGGAGGCTGGTGTTGTCATTACTTGTGCATTATTTGCCTTATTATAGTTGTGATGCATGTGTGAGGGCTTGACTTTACAATAGAGACCTTATTTGTGCATTACTGTCCTTTATTATTGTTGTGATGCTCATGAAAGGTCTTGAATTGATATTATAGGCCTTATTTGAGCATTATATTCCCTTATCAGTATTGTGATGCCTAAGAGAGAGTCTTGGATTGAGATTATTTGTGTCTTACATGACTATTTATTCTAGTGGTGCCATGTGATGGCTTATATCATGAATTATTGACAAATTGAGTTGATTTTTAGCTCATTTATACCTGTATTGAATTGATTATTATTTTCATACTGAATGGTTTTGAGAATTAAATCCTCCTTTTATCCATACATATTTATGAGATTGGTACCGCTGAGATACACAATTTTTGAAAGAATATGAAACACTTTACAAAATCCTTATCTGAGGGATGCGCCGGTATGGTGATTGAGATATAAGATACACTAATTTAAAACAAAATGAAACACTTCACAAAACCTTTGAACAACGGATATACCGACAAAACGATTGAGATTGGAAAGTATATGGGTTGCAAACCTCTCATGGGTCCTGTCCTGGGATCTTTAGCTCGGATGGTGTATATGATGCCATGTGATGGCTTTTATCATTATCATCCCATTGCATATTTACCACTCTATTGCATTGCATCACTTGCATTGAATTTTTTTACTTGGTATGATTTGTTATTGCATTTGATTATGTACTTTTGTATTGTATTACCACGATTGAACCTTTTTTGTGATATTGTGTGCCCTGCATTCATTTGACTACATTACATCATATTGTACCATCTCTTGGGGGATTTGGAGGTTGAGATATTATGAGATTTTGGGTATGGCTATGGCTTGTTCAGAGAGGCATTGTATCACACCGATTGGTCGCATGATATACATATAAATATACACTCTCTCTAATTTATTCTAGATTATTGGTTTAACATGATGATTGAGCATAATATATACTGTGTCAGTGAGAGTACCTCTTAAAATGACTTCCCTTATTGTTGATCATAAAAAGGCATGTGTTGACTCACCTAAACTAATTTGCCTACCCTCTTTATTGATATTCTTACAACTATTGTATTGGGTTACCTTGTTAGGATAAGGTGGTGTATTTACCGATTACAGGTCTATTGGGGTAATTTGGTTAGTTAGGGCGGTGGTCCTTTCCATCACTTTTGATTAGGATCGATTATCGATGATGCTTGCTGAGTATACGTGTTTTGTACTTACCCTTTCTTTTTCTTTGTTTTACTTTTCAACGGGTCTTAGACCTTACCTGGATCTCTCCTTATTTTTGCTTATTCTTTATCCACATGTAAGATACTTTAGATTACTTAATCTTATTTTGTATTAGAAGTTTGTACTATTGACAATTAGACTTGGGATGTATCATTGATATTGTCTTTCTATTTCCATATCATTTGGGATTCTTATTCTCTTCTTTCGCTTCTGATTTACTTTTATAATTGAGTTTGGGTTGGGATAGGCTAACCTGTACTGTAGGATGTGATAGGTTCCATCACATACTCTATTTTGGATCATGAAAATTGGTATCAGAGCCCCACGTTCATTGGTCTCATTAGTACAAGATGAGTCTAGAGTCTAGTAGATTCTTGCAGATTGGTATGGAGACGTCTATTATCTATCTTTAAGAAGCTACCTGACTTTAGAAGAAATCCATTTCTTCATTTTGTGTCATGCTTTCCTAGCTTTACATAACGTGACAACCTCTTATTCACTCTCAAATAGATAGTGAGGATACATTCTTCCTTAGCTATAGATTTAGATCTCCTGCCTTCGATATACGACAGGGGTAAAGGTCAAGGCAGAGGTCAGATTGGAACATTTGGACCAACTAGAGGTCAAGTTATGACTGCCTTCTCAGGTTCTAAAGTTTCTCATGATAATGGGTCTATTAAGATTGAGGGGTTGAGGCCAGTGCAGACACCACCTGTGATTATGTCCATACCTATGCTTGAGGATTGTTTGGTATGGGTATTGGGTTTTCTCAAAGGGATGGCTCTTGTTTTCATTCGGTATGCTACTTCATTACTTCAAACTCCAGATGTACAATTGACTACAACTATAGGTTTTTATAGTGTTGATGAGATATTATCGAGGATTGTTCCACATCCAGAGACATTACCCTTTATTTCCATAAAGGTATAAAGTAGGTTTGTAAAGTTTATGAGGATAAGTATCCTCCTTAATTTGATAGAGATCCAACATTTGATGCTTATATGTTCGTGCTTGGTTTCCTTGAGAGATTGCACTGGGTGGGCTTAGTAGAATCTAATGAAGTAGATATCACTTCCTTTCAGTCAGTTGGACCAGCAAGATAGTGGTGAAGGACTTTAGTAGAAAGCAGACTAGTTGGGTCACCTCTTTTTTCATAGGATCAGTTTGCTTAAGAGTTTATAGAGGAGTTTGAGTGGAGATATGAGAGACTTGCTGGAAAGAGGCCCCGTAAACTTGATGATGATATCAATATGTATGGTAGAGTCCAGTATCCTTGAGGTTTTTCTTGGAGAGGGTTAGATTGTGGTGGCCGTTCAAGTTCTTCAAGTGCAGTTCAGAGGACTGCTACTTCTTCAGGTTGCTTCATATATAGAAATCTTGGGAACTATAAGAGGGATTGCTCACAACATAGAAAAAGAGATACCTCATCAGTTGCTCAAGAAAATAACAAGCATAAGTATCATGTTCCACAAAATGGCTCGAGGAAGGAGATTTTGGTATAGTAGCCACAGGTATGGGTTCAATATGCCTTTGATTTGTCTTGGTAGTGTTTGACTGTGGTTGTACATTCTCATATGTGTTCACTTATCTGACATTGGGTCTTGATATGATTAGTGCATTTCTTGCTGTGTCTATTTATTTTACTACACCATAGATGATTCTTTAGTGGTGAATTGGGTGTGACGATCCTATGTTGTGACTCCTTTTTAGTATATCGCTATGTTTGATTTTATTTCTTTGGGTTTTGTCAAGTTCAGTATGTTTTAGGTCTGATCTTCTTGATGGTTAAGTTGTGGAATAGTGGTAGCTCGATTGTACGTTTTGGCATATTCAGATTGTAGAATGTCTACTGGTACTTATCAGTGTTAGACTTTGTGATGGATTAGACTTATGGTGTGACTGACTCGAAAATATTGCAAGTAAAGGATTCTAGTTGGATAAGGGATGATTTCCAGGCGTTCATGCCTTGCGGTTTATTACTTCCCTAGTGATTAGCTCTGCTTGCATGGGAAGACTTATGGATGTGGAAAAACTCCTCGGTTAGACATGAAGAATTTTAGCTTATAAGGATCATTGCTTTAGATTTTGAAGGATTTTAAAATGGAAAGGACCCTAGTAGGTAGCATTTTGTTACTTTAGAAATTAAATGGCTTAATGAAATATTTTTGCTCTTGAGTTTTAATTTAGAGTTTGAGTTATTATTCCCTGATTCTTGTGCTCAAGATATACTGAATGGGAATTGAGTTGAAAAAAATAAGGAATTTGTCCATAAGAAACTTTGATATATTCAGAATATAGCTTATGGTAAGAGTTAGGAATTTGAAGTCCCGACAATATGGTTCATCAGTGATTGTGTGGAGACAAGTGGTGATTTTCTTGAGATTTTATTTGTGATTTGGGCGTCTATCAGCGTTATATAGTGATTATTGTACGTTCTTTATGGCTTTAGTGTTACTATTTTGACGGGATGCTTACGCATGTATGATTGGAGGGGCTCTTTGTTCTACTGGATTATTGAAGATTTTGGGTTGATTGATATCACTTGGGTATTAAGGGTTGTCTGGGTTACGATGAGGAGTTACCTAAGAATTTGGTGTCATTTAGAGTATTCATGCCTATGATATTGGTTTTGTGGTATAGTCAGTGACTTGAGGTGTCTTTGACATATTTAGGTTGGCTGGGTATGTTCAGAACTTCTATTGTGACCGACTCAATTTTGGGTATATAGGAAATTCAAAAATAGGAGCTCGATTTCATTGAGCAAATTGGCCTTAGATGCTAGTGATGTGACCTTTTGAGTTTCTATGTGAAAGATTTCTGGTTCGTTAGCAAAATCGATAGTTCTATTATTGTGACTCCTCTTATGAGTGCTTGCATGAGGTTTATGAGGGTATTTTCTATCCTTTGTGAGTTTTGACGCTTTTCTTACTGGTACGTTTGAGGACCAGTATGAGTCTTAGGGGTGGATAATATACTAATCATTATTGTGCTTTTTAGAATTTTCTGTGTTTTGACCATTTTCCCTTCTTTTTTATCACGTTAAATTATTTATGAGTTGCGGGGATAGTTTACATAGTCCCTAATGCGTTCGGGAGTAATTTATATGAGTTTGTAATTTTGAATAGCATTTAAAGTGATTAGTTTGACTTTGATCAACATTTTGTGATCTCAGCATCGGATGGTGATACTGACAGTTCCATTATATCCAAAATGTCCATTTTTGGTTAGTAGCATAGTTGGTTTGGGTCTCGAGCCCCTTTTATGATTTTTGAGTGTTTGGTCAAAATCTTAGGTTTAATTGCCTAAAGTTGGTTTTATATGTAACTTGTTGAAATGACCTTCTTTGGTAAATCCGATGGTTTCGTTGAGTTTGAAACATCGAAATTACCATAGTAGCATTATTGATTTGGACTTAGGAGTTGCTGTTTCTAATGCAAGTATATTTTCTTCTTCGCGTTCATATCCCTTGTCTCGCTTTCTCGAAGAAGGAATTCCTTGTGCATCGCATTCGCGCTGCGTAAGATGCAATTGCGATGAAAGATGAATGTGGGTCGGGGTTCGGTTCATTCTTTCTCTTCGCGTTCGCGGCCAGGAACTCGCGTTCACTAAGGTTTAGGTCGGGGCAGCCTAGCATTCGCTATGAGGGATCACATTCGTGAAGTCCAATTGACCCTATACAAAATTTAATCCCCTTTTTCATCCAAAACATTATTTCCTCAATCGTTATAGCTTGGGAGCTCGAATTGAGATGATTCCAAAGGGGTTTTGAGATTTATTTAGTGGGTAAGTATCGAATCCTTATATTTATCATTTCCTTTGATTTCCTTACAAATTTATCTTCAAATCTTTGATTTTAAACATGATATTCGGGGATTTTACTTGATAGAGTATAAAATGAATTTTTTCTATTTCAAGTCCGATTTCTACTTGATTTTCCATTGGTTTTCAAATTTAGAACCATAAAAGTATGGGTAACATGATTGTTATATAAATTTTCAATTTTACCCTTTTACTTTCAGAGCTGATTTTCAAAGTGATTTTAGATCCGGAACAAAAATACATTGATTTTAGTATCGTTGGACTCCTTGTGACTTGTAGATGTTGTATTTGATTATATTGGATGTGTTTGGTGATAATTTGTGGGGGTAGAGCGATCGATTGATGCTTTGGACTATGGTTTGCCTTGCAAATTTTCTTTAAGGAAAGTTCATATGTACTTTGACTCTTTTCTGAGGTGTTTATGTGTTATTTGCTTATTTGCTTGTGTTGTGTAAATCAATTAGGATTTGGGGGTCCCGCTTTGGTGAAATGGCAAACATCTTCGTAGGTACCGGAGTCTATTAATGGGTGGTGGTTATATAATTATTTATCTTGTGTATTATCGCTACTTGCGAGTAAGATTGTAGATAGATGGCTTATTGATCTTAAGCAAATTGATAGTGGTTATTATTTAAGAGCTTAAGTTGTGTGTTAGTGGATTTTGTTGTGATGATAAGGATTAGGCGACCATTTAGGGGATAATTATGTTATTATTGTATTAGTAGATGTAATTATTATGGTTTAGTATCTCTTAAGCTATTAATAGATGATAGTAAAGTTAAGTAGTTAGGAAAGGGAATCTTGGCATAGTTATTAGGTAAACGAACAAAGTGAACCTTGGGTATATTGTTAACTAGTGTAGTTGTCCTTTTAGTAACTTAGTTTAATGGTGTCACGACCCAAACTAACGGACCATGCGGGCACCTATGCTATCCTAAGTAGCTAGGAGAACCCTTATTACCCAACCAAAAATATGCGGAAGACTTCTGTTTTTAAGAGAATACTGAATTAAATATAACAAAGTAAGTTAAATACCAATAAATAAACTTTTCGAAAACTTCTTACAACTGTCCTTCACTACCCCAAAACCTGGTCAGACATGTACAAAAGCTGCCTATTATAGAATAGACTGATAATAAAATAAATAACACAAAGACTCCAACATCTGCCCGGAAGGAAGTGCAGAAGTTAGTGCTGAATATCGCCATCCATCTAGTAACTGCAAACTAACATGCATCCAGTCTACACCCCAAGAAGGAATGTAGAAGAGTAGGGTCAGTACAAACACACATACTGGTAGGCATCATCAGCCGACCAGTGTTAGTCCACATAATCATTAAGTAGAATCAAAGAAAAGAAATCATGACATCTTAAATAGAGTATAATTCAACTAAGGCTGTAATATCATTATAACACTTTGCCTATATAATTTACAATTCTCCAACTCTATTAACGAGATTATACTCACCACTAGCATAGTCTAACCTCTTTAATTCATACCATCCACCACAATCCAACACTAAACAATCACTATCACTCCTTTATTCGCATTGCCGCTTCCATTACCCACATCTATAGGATCAACCCAGTAATCATAGACAACTCACACTAAACTCACGGACTAACAACAAAACACTCTTTTATAATATTAAAAAATAATAACTAGCCAATTAGATAAGCCACGATTACACCAAGTATATATAAAGTAAGTCGACCAACATATAGCAAGTAAGCACAAAGTTTCACTTTTACAAGTACATGTCACACAATCAATCTCAAGGATACAATCAAATAGGGAATACAAATCAACTCAAATCTCAGTAAAACACACAAGAGAACTCAACCTTCATTAGCAAACCTTATAGATACTCTTGGAGAAGGATTAATTCAATTATTGAAACTTTGGGATCGTTTCTTTGAGATTATTCATTGAATTCATCACTTTAGATCACTTCATTATCAATTCCTTTATTATTAATATTACCATACTGGCTGGTGGCACACAATCCAATCACGTCTTACAGCAATACCAAAATTTAACGTAGGCCACATTGCCACTAACAATCTTTTCACTTTTCTGTTCTTAATAAATATTCATCATTCACTTTTCAATCACATTATCATTATGAATCAAGATTTTTCATTTATCAACAATAGTCTGTACACACATGCTAAGGGACTTATTTCTGCCCAACTAGTCATGACCTGCAGGGGACAATCTAAGTCCATGTACCGTACCGGCGTGGTACCCGATCCTCCATAAATAAGTAATATCAACATCCATATCCGTACCGGCGTGGTAACCGATCCTCCATAACCAAATTATGTATATTTTATCAACTTCATACTATCTCTCAAGATACAACACGGCGTACTAAATTTACAAGTACACTTATAATCATAAGGCAATTCGATCAAGTTAGATTTTTCTTAATTATTCATGCAAGTATCAACAATCCAAATATCATCAATTCAAGTATGTCCAAAGACCAATCAATAAGCATCCAATTTAGGAGAATATATAAAATTAAATTGAGTCTAAACTCCAATTAAACCATAACATACTCAAATACCACAACTTGAGTTCTAACATCACCACCCATAACTAGCACATTCAACCTTATCATTATTCTCTATCTGTCTCCGCATAATACAATGCACAGAATGATTCAAGTCATCTATCACTTAGGCCTCACCATTATCATGGAAGAATATGCAACTTATACCTTTATAACTCAATTAGGTTCATCACTAGAACAACTAAGAAACATCATGTACACATACTTCATTCACAATAATCCCCTTTCGGGCATATAACACATAATATCGTAAATATCACATAATCAATCAATAACATAGTTTTCGGGATTAAAGTAAAGTTCTTATGTCTTTATCCACCTTAACTCCATGTCTGCAGGCCTAGACATTCTTTCTCCCATCAATTATAAATTATGAAAATAGGAAATAACACAGTCTTCTACTCATTAACCTAGCCTACCTGGACGCCAAGCTTTTTGAATCAACAAGTCATGTCAAGGATGCTCATTCCCTTTCTTCATGCTTCAGAATGATCAATCATCTAAAAATCAAGCAATCATAAGAGTAATTCATCAATTACTCTTCAAACAAATATCTTTGGAAAGTCAAACCCACTAATTGTCAAACCCACTAATTCTACCCTAATTCAAGGTCTATATCATTCCCCAAGGTCAATTAACCATTAACTAGTTCTTTCAAGCTTAACCCATCTCCATTAATGGAGTTTTTATGCTAAAGGTCTTATCATTATGGAATTCAAGATTTCTAACCAACAAAATACATAATCTAGTTTACCAAATTCATGCTAGAAATCATTAATTTATAATCTAGAATTAGTTATAGGTGATATTAAGAACACCCATAAGTTTTTCCCAAAAATCCACCATTAAAGGTTCTAACCCAAAATTTCACCATTGAAGGTCATTCTAATAATTCTAGTATGTTAAACGATTGAAAGACGAAGAAGATGATGGAAAAACTTACGTCCTCGAAGGACTTTCAACTTAAACCTTGTAAAATCACTTCTTTAGGGTTGGGGAATGTAGTTTTTGAGTTTTGGACCTGAAAATCGGCTAAAACTGATTTAAATACCACCAGAATTCTCGCTATAGAGAAATTCCCGTTTCATCCCGGATAGTGTTTGGTAAAATGGTCATAATATTTTACTCCGAACTCGGATTGATGAACGGTTTATTATGTTGGGAAGACGACTCAGATATATTTGATTTTACAGGTATTGGGACCCCTAACTCCTTATATTTTAGGAGATATAATCGTTTGAAGTTGGCCCTAATAGAAACCCATATTGAAACTCTATCGGTTAAAAATACTTTCAACTTAACTTTGTGCTAGGGATATTGTACGACCTTCATTCATATCTTAAGAACTTCCAAATTAAAGAATTGATATTAGTACTCATGAATAATTAAATTCATCTGGCTTGAGTCTATCTAGACACATCGAAAGGCTAAAATTTTTGCCGAAAAGCTTGAGGTGACACAATGAACAAAATGATGGCTATTTTGGACTCAAATTAATATTGAGGAATGGATAATTTCGTAATGACAAAATGGGTCGTTACAAATGGGGCCATCTTTGGGAAAGATATGATTTTGTCATGACCCGATTTCTTGAGTCATAATGACGCCTAATTTATCCCACCAGTAGGCAAGCCAAGCCATAGCCCGGAGTGGCAAGCAACAGGCAGGAACCAGAAAAGACAAGATGAAACGGTAGTACTAACAATAATAGGAAGCAGAAGAAGAAATATAACATAATAAAGTATACTAGAACGGGAGAACGAAGAGGACAACATACTCAAATGAATCCCTCCCAAGACCTAGTTAGGTCGGTACTAGAGCACTACTAAGACATACCCAGAGTACTAGACAAAACCCAAATGTAAATTATATATAAACGTAGTCTTAAAAGAAAAAGACTAAACTGGAACAGCTAGAAGATGATCAGCCTCAGATGCTAGAAAGCTCACCTTCTCCAAATCAGTACTGGAATTGAGAAACATGTCAACGTTGGCTACTAGTACTCAGATCTACATTAGGAAAAAGATTCCGAAGTGCAGTATGAGTACAAAAATAACAGGTACTCAGTAGGCATTATCAGCGGACTGAGCTCAAATATAGCATAAGTATAACTAAAATGTGAGGGTGCAATCTAAGTCTATAGTAAATAGGGATAGAAAGATAAACTGCTACCAAGCTATACAAATGTGATAAAAGAATAAGTAAAAGCGATACAGAAAGATAAATAATACAGTAATAAGAAAGCAAGAAAACATAACCTAACTAGGCCCCTATAAGCCCGTCAGGCACACTGAAGAAGAAAATTAACCCAACTGTGCCCCCATAAGCCAGTGGGACACATAAGAAAAGTAAAAGAAAGCATAAACAATTCATAACTGATCTAGTGCCAAGTAATCATAGTAACCATCCAGGTGTGAACCGGGCTTGAACCTGTACCAATGGGTAGTAACGTGAGGGCAGACGCCGAGTTCGAATCAATAATAATGGATAATAACAAGAGGCCATCCGCCGAATTTGAACCGAACATAGTGATAATAATGGGATGCCACATATATAATATACAACAAATCTAATAGCTAGATAATGGACTCGAACCGGAACACAGGGAATCACAATATCAGAACCACGGTAACCAGTACCAGAACTCTCAGATCATATCATAACCAGATGCTAAGCTCAAACCAAAACTCAGGGAACCACAAAATCAGAACCATGGTACCCAGTACCAGAAATCGCTGATCGTACCATAATTAGTGACTGGACTCAAACCAGAACTCATAATAATTAGTAACCAGTATCATCAAATCTTAATCAGTTACCGAACTTGAACCACAACTAATAATAGTCAATATAGATCATATCTGAATAAGTGGAAGGACTCCAACCAAAACTCATAATAGTCAGTCTCCCAGAGTCATTATAACCAAGTGCCAGAATAGTGCAAGAATCCACACAAATACAAATAAATGGGGACATACCGGCCACAGATCGAACCCAAAATATAAATAAAGGAGCTAACCCACAATGTACTACAAGGCCAATCCCTAGTTCCTCCGAGGTCAAATGCCTACTACTAGGCGATATATATACCAAATCGAGAATCTCAAGTGTACCATAGCGAGGCAGGTCCTAATACTAGGTCATGGCTAACAATCCCGGTCAAGTTTTATGCTATCTAGGGTCGATAGGGCCAAACAGGTTAAAGGATCATAACCAGGGTAAACCAACAAAAAAGTTATCCTAAAAGAGTATCTCAGGGCTTAACTAAGACCAATAATATCTAAGGTTAACTATACCGACTGTGAAGAACAGTGGGGCCCAACTACAGGGTCTCAGAACAAAGTCTGGTGTCTTATATGAAAGGAGTTACACAATTTGGAAAAAAGGGTAAGCTTCGCCCTCGATACATTGGTTCTTTTGATGTTCGTGATGGTATTGGTCCGGTAGCTTATAGGTTGGCATTTCCACCATGCCTTTCAGGAATCCATATGGTATTTAATGTTTCCATACTCAAGAAATACCATGGGGATGGTCATTATATTATCAAGTGGGACTCTATTTTTCTTCACAAGAATCTTTCGTATGAAAAAGAGACGGTTGTGATTCTTGATCAAGATTTTTGAACGTTGAGAACTAAGGAAATTTGGTTTGTGAAAGTTTAGTGGAAGAACCGTGCTACTGAGAAGCCCACTTTGGAAACCGAGAAGGATATGCGTGACAAGTATCCTCACTTGTTTGAGGATTCAGGTACTTTCTTGCTTCTTTCTTGCCTTGTTTTCTTGTTTGATTATTTGGGAACGAACAATGGGTAAATTGGTTTCTATTGTAATGACCCTTTTCGTCATTATAGTAAAGTCTAGTCAGTAAAATTTGAATTAAGATTATTCCTGAATAAAGTGTTAAAAAATTTGGACTAGGTCAGTCTTAGAGATGAAATCCAAGTGTGGTATGGTCTCGGATAGTACAAAAATGGATTAGTCAATGGTTAAGTGATTTGAGATTATTTTGTCAAAGCTAAGACTATAAGCAATTCATAGAAACTTTAAAGTGTATTCGGGTTAGTAGAACTCCAGTGTCATATTTGACATTAAGGAGATAGTTGGAGATGTTAATAGCTGGAAGTGCGTTCTGAAATTGGAAATTTTTTGAGGTGGTCGGACTTTATGTCTCTTCCTACACTTCTGTAGATTGAGGCAGGATACTACCACTATCTCGCTACAATGGGAATATTCCCGCTATAGCAGGAGTTAGGGTCGGTCAATCCGCCATAAAGGGATAAGCCCTAATTAATGCAAAAAATAGCCTAAAAATGTATTTTTCAGTCCAAATACGTTCAAGGGTTGGAGAAGGCAATTTAAGGATATTTTCTTTGATTTTTCACAAAATTCCTTGGTTGAGGTAAGTAATTCCATCCTTCTAACTAGTTTTTCAAAGAATTAACCTTAGAATAACTAGTTTTTGGGTATGGGGATGGATTTGGCTTGACCTAGGTAGAAATTCTTGTGTAATTTTGTAATTTTGAAGTAGAACACTTATGTTTTGGTTAAAGTTAGATGAACTAAGTTGCATGCTTAGAATTCATCCTTATAAACATGAATTTGATAAAATTAAGGTGGAATGATGGTAGAAAAACACTAGAATGAGGAAATATCATGATTTTGGCCTTGTCATTTTCGGATTAGGTTATAATCCTTGATATTATTAGGTCGTGTGTTGAATATGTGTTGTTATGTTCTTTTTAGACCAACACCAAGTTGATATTGCAAGAAAGGGCAATGCTCAGATTCGGTAGAGCAATAACAAGCTTGGATTGAGGTAGGTGATGGTTAAATATAGTTGAAAACCCAATTTGGTTTATGTGTTCATATTAATTGTGTCTTTGTGTACGTGTTACAATACATGTTTAAGAGGTTTAATTGTTGAATGATATCCTAAGTGTCTAGTCACAGCTAATAAGGTTGTATTAAAGGTTTGTTGGTTGTACTTGTTTACAAGGTTATCGTTATTTGTTCAAATTTTTTATTTTTGGGTTAAGCGATGACCCTACTAGTACATAGTTATTTTGTAGTGATACTACATGTACTCTTCTTTTTGTTGAGTGGAGAGGATCTTTCAACAATTACATCGAGAACTCAGCTTTAGATCGTGATGTGCATCGACTAAATGGTGAGCTACATATTTCGGGAAGATATGAGTAATCTCTCTTTTGTTCTTGTCAACTTGTTCCAGACAAGGATACTTTTCTTATTGTTTCAAGGTTGAACCCGTTGTTTATATTGTTAGTTGTTTTTGTGACAATAACATTCAGTTCTTGGGGTTATTTTAGACATTCATACATTTTATGCATTGTTTTAATGTTAGAATAGTTTGACAATATTGGTTTATTTAATCAAATTGCTAGTTTTAATTAAAAATCTGTTAATTTAAATGAATGGATATTTGGGTTAATTGGTTCCCCCACCAGAGGGATAATGTGTGTGCCACTCTTGGCGTGTCGTGACAATCTTTTTTATGTAGATCCTAGCACAAGTCGACCATGTTGATTCAATTAGCCTGAGGTAGTCTATTGGAAGTTCTGGTGAGCTACCTAGTGTTCGGAGCAAGCCTAGCTTCTTCTATCATATTTATCTGTCTTTGTACTATTTCAAATAGTCTTGTATTTTGAAACACATGTATTTAGTATAGATGATGCTCTTTTACTGGTGACATTAGATTTTAGGTGTATTTATTTCCGCACTTCAATTCTATCTATATATGTGAAAGCTTGAGGTTTGGAGACTTAATTATACTTATCTTATTATTTTCAAATGATTATTTCATATTGATTCGGGTTGAGGGTTGGCATACCTACCAGTGGTATAGTATAAGTGTCTCCATGACCATGGATTTTGGATCGTGATGCATATCTTATTTATGAAAAAAGAATCATTTTTCTTTAATAATTCTTATCCCATATTTCATAACTTACTTCAATCTGTATATTATGGTCAGCCCTTTGTACAAAAATATCATCATCCATCAGTATTTCTCATGCTTTTCCATTGCTTTGCACGACTGAAACATATCACAAACCTTTATATCCATAAAAACATTGAAAAATGATCCAAAAATGTTTTGTAAGAATATACTAACATCTTCTGTAAAACATATATTCCATAAACGTCTTCTACCAAATGTTCCCATGTCACAAGTTAATTATTGAACCGGGGGTCTATTGAAAAACAATCTCTCTATCTCCCATGGTAGTAGTAAGGTCTGGTATGCATTCTCCTCCCTAGACTCCATTTGTGAGATTAAAGGGGGTATGTTGTTGTTATTCTTATCCAAAAATAATCATGGAATATGACCTGTCAAATTTTATGAATTTTAGCAATTTTTAACTTTCTAAGAAAAAAAAAAGTAAAACAACGGTACGCACTACCCTCCGTAGACTACACTTGCTGGATTACACGAGGTATGTTCTGGTTCCTATACAAAAATAATCATGGAATATGACCTGTCAAGTTTCATGAATTTTAGCAATTTTTAGATTTCTTAAGAAAAAAAGTAAAACAATTTCCTTAAAATGAATTACACTAATCAATTTATTTCAAAATTTGGACTAAACTATCTTAAAGAAGTTTCCTAATTTGACTATAGTGACAATTCTTGTTCGGCATCTATAAAAGCCATACACCTCTTCAAGTTTTATATATTCTACTCCAATAATAAGTGCTATTTTTATGTTTGAGTATAAAATATGGTTAGAAAAAGGCTTAGGGACACTAGGAATTGTAGTAATAATGTGTGAAACTCCATCATAGATAGACGATCAATAAGTTTGTTTATGAAAGAGAAGATCTTTCTATTCTATGTGATGAAGAAGTTGCCATAATTATTTTTAGGTCAGGGTAAATCCAATCCATTTCTTGGAAATCCATAAGCCTAGCTAATTGTATTTATGAGTATGTAAGTTTTATTGAGGTTGAAAGGCATAAAAAGTTTGTTAACCATGAAACTTATCTTCTAGAAGAAGTGACTAAGAAAGAAGAATAAATTAGCAAAATAGAGAAAATGAACGAGTAGAAGGAAATGGAACTCCTCTTCAACCAACTTGCGGAGGAAAAGAATATTACTGAATTTGATGCTAGAGAAATCAAAAATTTGTTAAAGTTGTTTGGTGCTAAAATGGCTAAACATAATGATAAAAAGAAACAACTCAACCAACTTCCAAATCGTCCCTCCAATAACAAAAATGTTAACCAATCCGCAAGTTGTGAAAATTTGTTCAGTGACTAGTTATTTATTGAGACTATGGCTACATTTGAGGATGGAAGCGGTACAGAGCCTGTACCAATGGAAGGTGATGACACAAATGCTGAAGATGATGGACATTCCCAAGGACCTTGATTGAGAATATAATAATTATGTTGTCCTATCATTGTTTTTGCAGGTTGCTTTTTTCATAGTGTGCATCTTAGTTTGTTGACTAAAAATAATTACGGTGACTTCTACATCACACAGAATAGAAACTCTTCTGCTTTCTTAAATAAACTTGTTGCTCTTCAACCTAGGATGGAAATTCTCACATTTTCATTACAATTCCTAGTATCTCTAATACTTTTTATAGCCATACTCGATACTCAATTATTTAATAAAAAATATAAAAGCACTTCTTTTTCGAGTAGAATATATAAAAATTGAAGTGATGTGTGGCTTTTATAGATGCCAAACAAGAATTGTCACTGTAGTCAATTAGCAAATTTCAACTTAGTTGAGATAGTTGAGTCCAAATTTTGAAATAAATTGATTTGTGAAATCTGAATTTAAGGAAATTGTTTTAGTTTTTTTTTTTCTTAAAAAGTTTGAAAATTGCTAAAATTCATGAAATTTTATAGGTCATATTCCATGATTATATTGCATAGGAACAACAACATACCCCTTGTAATTCAATAAGTGGAGATCGTTGTTTTACTTTTTTTCTTAAAAAATTGAAAATTGCTAAAACTCATGAAATTTGATAGGTCATATTCCATTATTATTTTTGGATAGCAATGCCAACAACATAGTCTGTGTAATCCATAAATGGAGTCTGGGGAGGGTAGTGCATACCAGACCATACCATTACCATGGGAGGTGGAGAAGATATTTCCAATAGACCCTCGGATCAATAATTAACTTGTGACATGGGCAAATTTTGTTGAAAACGTTTATGGAAAATATGTTTTGCAGAAGATGTTACTATATTCTTAAAAAACACTTTTGGATCATATTTCAATGTTTTTATGGATAACAAGATTTGTGATCATATTCCTTTCTTTTGGGGCGTGACATTATTTTCCTTCTAAAGACAGTAGAATAACATAGATATGAAAGTGATAAGTATATTATTATGAATGGTAAAACGCATATCCTGTTTGTATGATTTTTTTTGATGTATTCTTTTGTATGATTATTAAAGGTAAAAGTATTAAAATATGAGATATTATATAATTGCCTCCCTAAATTTGTACCTTATTTTAAAAAAGACTCTCTAACTTTTTCGGGGTCCTATTACACCCCTAAAAAACTTTGCGTCCACATTAGTACCTCTTTTTTAAAATAAACTCCACTTTTTTTAATTAGGGTGTTAACCACACACCAACCTTAAATAAACTCCACTTTTTTAATTAAGGTGTTAACCACACACCAACCCTTATTTTACACGTGTTAATTTAATTAAAAATGCTTCTTTTTAATTTTTCATTTTTGGTCATACTTTCTCATTCTTCGGAAAAAGGCCAAAATACCCTTCAAGTATTGAAATTGGTTTAAAACTACCCTCCGTTTACTTCTTGGGCCAAAAATACCCCTCCATCCACCTTTATGGCTCAAATATACCCTTACAACTAACAACCCTTTTTTAAACCATAATTAAAAATTTATTTATTACGTGTCAGTTTTCTATTGGTTGCAAATTAAATTAATTAAAATTTTATTATCTTATAACCAAATCTAGACCCAACTAAAACTACTCGATAAAACTCGCCCCAACCAATTAAATAACGGTGACCCATAGTTTTTGTTTCATATCAGTTACTCCATACATCAAAGGTGAATAATTTTCTGTTTTTTTTGTGTCTTCGTGCATATACGTTAGGGAGGTAAAACTATGTCTCATTGTCAGCAACCTACTTACTTGCAAGTCTTATTGGCAGTGAGAAGAAAAAAGAGTTTAGGACAAGAAAAAGTTTTCAAGAACCCTAAAAATTGAAGTAGAAGAACACCCAACTTTCAACAGACGTAAAATGTGAATGAAATTAGGTTTAGAAGAAATGGATTTGCCTCTTTATTTAATTGGTTGGGGCAGGTTTTGTCTTGTTTGGGTCGGGTAATTTTAGTTGGGTCTGGGTCTGATTATAAAATAATAACATTTTAATTAATTTAATTTGCAGCCGATAGAAAGCTGACACGTAATAAATAATTTTTTTAATTATGGGTTAAAAAAGGACTGTTAGTTATAAGGGTATATTTGAGCCATAAGGTGGATGGAAGGGTATTTTTGGGCCAATAGGTTAACGGAGGGCATTTTTGAACCAATTCCAATACTTGAAGAGTATTTCTGCCCCTTTTCCATTCATTCTTTTTCCCTTAGTTTTTTTACCAGCTTTTAACTTCCATCCCACACCGCACCCCCACATACTTCTTCTTTAGCTAGGCCCTCACCGTCTGTTCTTTCTTCGTTTTCTTTAAATTAAGTTCTCCAAATTTTATGGAATATCAATAATTAGTTTATCAATTTTTCATATAACGTTACCACAAATAAAAACAAATTTTCAAAAGCATGTTCAATTGATTTAGATCGGTAGGTATCTAGTTAGAGGTAAGGTATTGACCTAATTGTTTGCTCAAGGATAAGCAAGAGTTGGTACGATTGTTATAACAAAGTGATGGAAATTCGAGGTCGATTCCGTGTAGTGATAGTGTGATTGTGCTAAGGTCATTGCCCGTTATGTCCGAGGTCATTATTGGATGAGTATATGAACCCTCATGAGTTTCCCATGGGTTCTATCTCACAACATGCAATTGTAGAGCATACGTATATTAGTATAATCATTGGTCACTGCATTACATGCTATCATTTTGCATTATTTTGTACCTTTCTCATTATCTGCCTTAATTGATGCTCATGTATTTACTTATCAATAGCATTTTTAAAGGCGAGAGCCACAAGATGTGGCATTTTACCCAATACAAGACAAATGCTAAGTTGCAAAACATGATATGTAAGTCTCATGAATCAATCAAAGTATGATTCATGTTTCTTCAAACTTTTGACTACTGCTCATATTCATTCATTAATGGTTGAAGATAAGGATTTTATTGTATTTTGTAATTCTTCACTCTTGTTTTGGGTGGCGTATTGATGCAGGACAAGAATGTTATTGCTTATGCTTTGATACAGTTGAAGCCTCATGAAAAGAATTACCCAACTCACGACTTGGAGTTGGTAGTGGTGGTGTTTGCACTTAAGATTTGGCATGCTACCTTTATGGTATTAAGTGTGAGGTATTTACTGACCACCATAGCCTGCATCATGTGTTCATACAAAGGGATGTGAACTTCAGACAGAGGCAATGGATGGAATTGTTGAAAAACTACGATGTGACCATCTAGTATCATTTGGGTAAGGCCAATGTGGTGGTAGATACATTAAGTAGTAAAGCGGTAAGTATGGGCAGTTTGGCCTGTTTGAGGTTTTCAAGGCAACCCTTGGCTAGGGAGTTTCAAGCTCTAGCATCTTGGTTCATGTAGTTTGGTGTTTTAGGAAGGGATCAGGTGTTGGCTAGTGTTGAGGTAAAGCCAACATTCCTTGATGAAATCAAGGGCAAACAATATGTGGATGAGAATTTGAATAGAATTCGGAACTAAGTGGTGTCTGGTGAAGCTTCAAACGCCACACTTTACACGTCTGGAGTGTTATGGTTTAGAGGGTGGGTATGTATACCTCAGATTGGTGATTTGATTTAGAATATGCTTGTAGAATCTCATGGTTCACAATATTCTATTCATCCAGTTGCAACCAAGATGTACCGTGACTTGAGGCAGCTTTATTAGTTGCTTAGGATGAAAAGGGACATAGTGGAGTACCTATCGAAATGTCACAACTGTCAACAGGTAAAGTAAGAGCATCAAAGGCCTGCCGATTTGCTTTAAAGGATGCCTATTCCTGAGTAGATGTGGGAAATAATAGCTATGAACCTCGTGGTAGGTCTTTCTAAGACCTTGGCAAAGCATGATTCAATTTGGGTCATAGTGGACAGGCTGACGAAATCAACACATTTCATTCAAGTTAGAGTGGACTACAACTCTAAGAAATTCGCCAAGATCTACGTTAAGGAGATAGTGAGGCTGCATGTGGTGCCACATTCTATCTTTCAGATAGAGATATGATCTACACTTCTAAATTTTAGGACAACGTGCATGAAGAATTGGGCACCTAACTCACTTTTAGCAAAGCCTTTCATCCTCAGATGGACAGACAATCAGAGAAGATTCAGGTGTTTGAGGACATGTTGACGGTATGTGTAATCGATTTTGGAGTCCATTGGGATAGCGGGGCCCGCTACTAGTCTCGAAAGTCCAAACTAAGTCAAACATCTACACCAAAACAAGGCTAAGCCCTTAAAACCTCATCCCAAGGTTTTGAATATAAAAAGGCAAGCCATAAAGCATCATTCTAACCATTAATAGGGAAGACAGGGCCATTTTCTACAATCAAGGCCCTAAATAGGATATCTTTAACCCATAAAATACCAAACTAACAATAATTTGTAAATACCTACCCATCTCTAGCGTAATGCTACACTAATATCATAATAAAGGTCAATCTATGAAGAAAGTAAGTCTAGCCTACCTGGCCACCACCGAAAGCTCGAGAAAGTCTACTATTTCGAAGCCTTTCCTTTTTGAGAAGCCTCAACACGCCGCCACACAATCAAAATAAAAATCTACACATTACAATAAGAACAATGATACCCATATTGCTTAGAATTTCTCTAGGTCAAAAGTTGAGCTAAAAATCCTATGTGGGGCCCGCTTGTGGAATCACAAAATTAAAATCATCAACGCGTTCCTCATATCTCAAGGGTGGTCATTAACCCTAAAAAATGGGTGAAATCCAAGCATAAATGGGCCCCAAATCAGCCTCGACTATAAACTAGGGGTTTAAAGCTAATCGGAGAATTAATCAAGAAAATAAAGGGAAATTTACAGAAATAATGGTGAGAAAATGACCAAAATGACGTCTCCAAATAACTCCCGACACCCACGATCGATCTTTATGAGTTTCTAAGCTTCTAGGCTTTCTAATGGTGAAAGACGTAGGAAAAATAAGAGAGAAATTTTGCTACACAACTATAAATACGCCCAGGGGTCCCTTCATCGCGATCATGGGGACCCCATCACAAACGCTACTCGTGACTGGGCTAACCCTTTGCGAATACATCCGGTCCACGACTAATACAAATGAGGAAGCCCAAATCGGTTGACCAATATACTCTTCACAAAAATAAAGGCTGGCTATCAAATGCGGTGGCCAATAACTTTGGCCTTCGTGAACGCGAAGGTTATTCGTGGCTTGCACCAGCTAAAGCTGCACCAGCAAACTCGATAATTTGAAAAGTTTTCGATCGGACCCTCAGGATTCTTTTGGAATACTGTGAACACAAAAAATTATGCCACTCAACCAAATTGAATATTCAATGCAATACGGTGCCATTGAAACATCTATTCAAGGTCATTTTGATGAAATGTGTATCCCACACCCAAGGGCCATTTCAAGTAATTTCCACCTAATAGCCTAAAATGAGTTTGGAAGTGTCGGGACCCAAACCAAGGGTCCCCTTAGGAAAAAATCAAAATTCTAGAGCTGATCGAACTATTGAAATTGGCATACGAAATTGTTTACCTGAAGTTCAGGCCTGATAACTAATTCCTAATAGGGAATACTTCAAAACATGGAATTGGCTCTAAAAACCAAAGGAACTGGCTAGTGACAAAACTGTCAGTCCCAGCAAGTCATAAATGACTAGGTGCAACTATTGGAAAGCTCTAAATGTCAAAATAAGCATGAAAATGAAGAAAATGACCTAGAGGGTTGTTACAATATCTACAACTAAAAGGACTTTTGTCTACAAAAGTAAAGGATCATGATTTACCTGAGGGCTCCAATAGGTGGGGATACTATGCCTTTATCCCACTTTCTTTCTCGCAGTTAGCCTCTTCAATTGGATGGTGTCTCTACTGAACCTTAACCACTGGAATCTCTGTAGAATGTAACCGTTTGACATTCCTGGCTAATATGGAAACTAGCTCCACCAAAAAGGTCAACCTCCTATCCAACTGAACCAAATCCCAATAAAGCATGTGAGACTCGTTCGAAATGCAACATCGCAACATGAACATATGAAAAACTGGGTGAACAGCTGATAAGTCTGGGGGCAAGACCAGCTCATAATCAACCTCTCCAACTGTCAGAAGTATCTCAAATGGCTCGATATAATTGGGACTGAGCTTTCCCCTCTTCCCTAACTTGATAATACCCTTCACGGACGATACTCGAAGGACCACCTAGTTACCAACTCCAAACTCCAAAGCCGAAGCCTACAGTTAGCATAACTCTTATATCTACTCTGGGCTGCTCGTAGCCTATCCTGAATCACCCGAACCCTATCCAAAGAATTATGAAACAAGTCGGTAACACATGGATTAACCTCAAAAGTCTCAAACCAACCAATAAGAGATCGACAATGCCTACCATACAATGCCTCAAATGGTGCCATCTCAATACTCGAATGGTAGCTGTTAATATATACAAATTCCTCTACGGCTAAGTATTTCTCCCACTGACCTCCAAAGTCAATAACACACACGACGGGTATATCCTCCAAAACCAGGATAGTTTGCTCTGATTGTCCATTAGTCTGAGGGTAAAAGGTGGTGCTAAAATCAACCTGAGTGCCCAATTCCTCCTGAAAAGTCCTCCAAAATCTAGAAGTGAACATCGAGCCTCTATCTGAAATAATAGACTTGGGTAACCCACGAAGGCGTAAACTATCTCTCGAACATAGATGGGGGCTAACCTCTCGACACTGAAGGAAATCTAAATAGGGGTGAAATGAACTAATTTGGTAAACTGATCTATAATGAACTAAATAATGTCAGAACCATGGGAAGTACATGGTAAACTACTCACGAAGTCCATAGTAATTCGCCCCCACTTCCACTCAGGAGTGGGTAGTCTCTAAAGAAATCCACCAAGTCTCTAATGCTCGGTCTTTACCTGCTTACAACACAAACACCGAGTTATAGAGTCTGCTACATCCTTCTTTATGCCACCCCAACAGTAATATTGTCTCAAATCCCTATATATCTTAACTGTCCCAGGGTTAATAGAATATCTTGAGCTATGAGCCTCCCACAATATCAATTAAATCAAATACCCAACCCTAGAAACACAAATACAACCGTCAAATCTCAGAATGCCCTGCGAATCTAAGGCAGCCCTCCTGGACTAACCTCTGAACACTGAGTCACGAACATCGTAAAGTCTACTATCCTTCAACTGACAACTCTAAATCTACTCAAAAAAGGTAGAGATAGCTTCATCACTGGCAAAAATCCTCTTGGGGTCTAAATTATCAACTCTAACCATTAAGTTGGTTAAGGACTAAATGTCCAAGGCCAATAGCCTAACTGAAACTGAAATAAAGGCCAACCTACCCATACTCACCATATTTCAGCTCAAGGCATCCGCTACCATATTTGCCTTGTTCGAATAGTATACAATAGAGATATTATAGTCCTTCAGCAAGTTGATCCACCTGCACTATTGCGAGTTATGCTCTCACTAGGTTATAATGTACTGAAGACTGCGATAGTTAATAAATATCTCGCAACAAACACCATACAAGTAATGACTCAAAATCTTAAGTACAAAAACTACAACCGCCAAATCCAAATCATGAGTGGGGTAGTTGCGCTGGTGCACCTTCAACTACCTACATGAATAAGCAATAAATTGGCCCTACTGCATCAAAACCCAACCCAAACCAACACCAAAAGCATCACAATAAATTGTAAACTCCTCACCCTCCACTAGAAGAGTCAAAGTAGGAGCAATTATAGTAAATCTCTTGATGAACAACCTATAGTAGCCGGCTAAACCAATAAAATTGTGAAACTTAGTCAGATATATAGGTCTGGCCCAATCGCAAAGAACCTTATTCTTTATCGGATCCACCATAATCCCACCCTTAGACACTACGTGTCCTAGGAATGCCACAGACTCTAAAAACTCACACTTTGAGAATTTGGCAGAAAGACTATGATCTCTCAATGTTTGAAGCACAATCCTCAAATACTACTCATACTCCTCTTTACCCCTTGAATGGACAAGGATATCATCGATGAATATGATCATGAAAGAGTCCAAATAGGGCCTAAAAATGTGGTTCATAAAGTCCATGATTGCGGCAGGGGCATTGGTTAACAAAAAAGATATCACCAAGAACTTATAGTGGCTATAGAAAGTCCTAAAGGCTGTCTTAGGGTGTCCTTTTCCCGAATCCTCAGTTGTTGGTAACCAAATCTCATGTCAATCTTAGAAAACACTGTTTCACCCTGAAGCTGGTCTAATAAATCATCAATACATGACATAGCATACCTATTCTTCACTGTCACCATATTTAGCTGCATGTAGTTTATACACATACGTATGGAATAATCATATTTCTACACAAACAAGAAAGAATCACCGTAAGTCAATACACTAGGCCTAATGAAACCCTTACCTAAAAGATCTTGAAGCTGAGAATTTATCTCCTTAATCTTAGTAGGAGCCATACGGTAAGGTGCCATGAAAATAGATCGGGTAACCATTTAAAGATCAATAGCAAGCTCAATATCACGCTCATGAGGAAAGCCAGGTATGTCGGTAGGGAAAATATTATGAAACTCACAAATAATAGGGACTGAATCAAGCAAAGAAAACTCCACACTAGCATCACAAATATAAGCAAGATAAGACTCGGAACCCCTCGACACCAGTCTGTTAGCCCAAACATAAGAAATAATCTCCGTTGGTGAGAAGATCAAAGAACCCTGCCACATAATTGAGGGTATGCCAGGTATGACTAAGGTAATGGTCTTAGTAAAGCAATCCAAGCTCGCATGATAGGGGGGTAACCAGTCAATGCCCAAAATCACATCAAAATCCACCATATCTAGCATAATAAGGATAGCCCGAGTATTAAATTCTTAGACGATCATAAAATATGATCTATAAACCTAATCCACTACTAAAGAATCACCCACGGGAGTAGATATATGCAATGAAACAGATAAAGGCTCCCAAGACAACACTAACTATGGTGCATAATAGGTAAAAACATATGAAAAAGTGGATCCAGTAATAAATTTAGCAATAGTGGGCTGACGACATACAAAAATCATACTTATAATAACACATCCAAAGACTCCACCTCTCGTCTACTCAGTACAACATACAACTGACCCTATCAACCTCCAAACTAGGTACCTGACTAACCATCTGTCCTACCTGCCCGAAGACCTCCTCTGGAACCCTAGAAAACACCCCTGCAACCCTGTACACCACCTCTAACTGGGGGAAACACTAATTTGGTCGGCTAAACACTCTGTACAACAGGCACAATCATAGCATGCCAGGGACATTCTCTAGAGAAATGACTGACGACCCTACAATTATAGCATGCCCCAAGAACTCTACTCTATCCAAAAAATCTGGCTATCTTGGTATAATTATCTCAGCCTGAAGTCCCTGACTGTGCACCCCTCAAATACTGAACATTACCCTGGCCACTATAGTTACTATAACTTAATTGATCTCATCCTTGATTTGAAGTGCTACCTAATTGGGCCTACTAGACTGACCCTGGTGCTGATAAGACTGACGCTGGGGTTAACTCCCCTAAAAACCTTTGGCTCTGAGCTGTGAGCTGCTCTGGATCCTACTGAAACCACCCTGCTAACGTGGCCTTTTATCACCGCCCCTTTGGGCCTTGCAATGCATCTCTTCCATAGTCTGGGCATAATAAGAGATATGACCTACCACCAACAACTAGACTTTGAGTAGCCTTTGGAAGAGAAAGTGTCAGTCCTCTGAATAAACACTAAATTTTCTCCTACTCGGTAGGTAAGATCATAGTAGCATCCCTATCCAACTCATGAAATCTCACCTCCTACTCAACAACCATCATAGAACCTTTTTCCAAATTGGTAAATAGATCCCTCAGATTCTCATATAGGCTGCGAGGCATATACTTCTACATGAAAGCCTTGAAAAAGTGATTCCATGTCATAGGTAGAGATCCAGTGGACTTGGAATCCATATAACCTCTCCACCACTATTTGGTAGTCCACACCATGTGACTATACCATGCCTAAATTATGGAGTCTCTCCTCATAACATATCAGAAACTCAAATGCATTCTCGCCTGGGGCCCCTTTAATTCTAGGTGGAGTAAATCTCAAAACTTGTCCCAAAATTTTCTACTCCTCGTGGTCATAACTGGCTGAGCAACAATCGATTGTAGAAATACCAGTGCTAGAGAAATATCAACTCTAGGAGCTGCAACATCAGGATATGTTCCTAAATTAGTACCACTCTGGTCCACTGATTGAGCACCATTAGATGGTGCACTACCCATTAAACCCAACAGCTAAATAAAGGCATTTTTGAGCACTAAAGAAGAAATAAATCATGATGGGGCCTGTATTTCCCCCTATCTTACTAGTGGCTGGGGTGGCAGAACCTTTGAAGATACCTCTAGCTTGGTAGAAATCACAGGGTATGGTGAAGGCTTTATGTGCTGTCGCCTAGCTGGGGTTGCATCTCTACCCTAGCCTCAAACTCTGCGTCAACCACGACCTCTAGCGGGTGCCAAGGCTGCAGACTCAAGGTCCTATTCTCCAGTTGTCATAGCTCGTGTCCTAACCATCTGCGAAAGAGTGAAACAAAGAGAATTTTAGAAACCATCGCAGACTCGAGCACAAAAATGAATAAAGAAGATGAGTTTTTACTAAGAAAGTCCTATATCCTCGTGAAGATAGGATACAAACGTCATCATTCTAATACGCGGGACACTACTAGACACTTGCTCTTGTATCAACACTACCAGTGAACATAGGTTCTTATACCAATTTGTCATGACCTAAATTCTCAAGTCATGATGGCACCTACTGTAGAAACCCAAAAATCCAAGATAAGATTAGAGCCATGTTTCAAGTACTTGTGGAATAAAAAATCAAGTTTTGATAGTATTATTAGTGATTTGTACATGTATTAAGGCCACAAGTAACTCCTAGCTCATAGCCAAATTGAAACCTTCCTTACTGATTAATTTAATGTGAAAATTTTTAATATAGTCATCTTCAAACGAGTATAACTCCTAGGTTCTAAAGTATTTTGGAACTCAAGACTCACCAAATAATATATATTTGAATTATCTTTCTAATGCATTCATTTTTGCATTAATCCAAGCCTGGAGCTAAGAGTTATGGCCATTATAGTGAAGCACTATTCAATAGTGAGATAGTACGATCGTAACCACGATCTTGGTTAGAAATAACGACCCTAAAATGGTGTCGTCTCCATGAAACAACCCTGAAAACCTGAAATTTGACAATTATACATTCAAACCATGATAGAGAACCACCACCATGGTTAGAAAATACAATTTTAGGCACGATCTTAACTCCTAAAGATGATTCTGCTTGAACTTAGTAACTACGAACCAAGGTATGATCATAAGTGGGTCCCACAATCATATCAAGGCTCATCTGATGAAGTCCAGAGGACCTCATATTCATCCACCCAACCAAGAACACCACCCATGATCGTAAGTGGGTCCCATGATCGTGGGATGGTCCGTACATCCCCTCTTGCAACTTTTTTAGTTACGAATTTAAATGGGCACATCAGTCTTTTCCCAATCTTTTAACATCAAAACTAAGACATTAAGGTTATTTCAAGGATGAATATTAAGATTAATACTACCGTAAAACCCATATTATATAGCAAACAACCGACTCATAGCATTTACAGAGAAAGATAGGTTATTTCTCTTCTTCAGGGTAAACTAGGGTTTATCTTCTTCAGGCTTCCAATTTCAAAGATTTCTTCAAATTTTTCATCTCCAGGTATGTGGGATTTCATCATTGGGTATCCTTTCACCCATGAGTCCTAAAATACATTCAGATCCTCAGTTAATTCATGATCTCAAAATTAGAGTTTTCATTACAACTATGATTCGTCTTGTACTGCAGTTTCCCATAACTAGTAAACAATAAATACATGTTTCTCCATGAAATTTTGTACATTGATGGTATCATATCCATGAAATATATGTATAATGATATTCCATGATTTTTTTGCTTGTATTATGTAATTTAATATTGCATTCATACCATAGAAGCTGACATGAATTGTTGCATTCTTCAGAGATGGTGGGTTATGAACACCCGATGACCTAGGATCCAACACATTATTAATTAAACACTCGTTCCTCTTGGTTTACATATTTTAGGATCCTTTTAGATATAGGGTATATTACTTAGTCTCTGTTTATCCGTACTTTCAGTATTATTGACCTGCAGAGTGTCTTCAGATAAAGTATATTCTAAATGGTGTTTTCAGATATATTTACCCTATTAGACTATTTGTAGTTTCAAGAGTCAAGATTTAGGGTTTAGGTCCAGCCTTATAGATTTCTTCCAAGTGTCAGTCCTTTTATGTTTCTTTTATGCATTTACTCCAACCATCTCATGTCCCCAATAAAATGTACAGGTCTCATAATTCAGAAATATATGATCTATATATATCATAGCCAGGAGCTTCGACTCATATCAGTAAGATGCATGACATGCATTACATCCAAATATGCCATCACTGCTTTGAACAATTTTACCAAAAGTAAGGTTCCCGATTTGTATGTTATCCGGAATGCCATCAATGATCATGGATCAATTTTCTTATAAAAGTAAGATTCACTAGTAGTATGGCAGTCAAGTATGGCATCTATGATTATGGACAAGTTGTCATCCATATATGTTATCTCAGGTTGACATCCAGATATGTCATCTCATCGAGCTATCAATTATTTTTAGTTGGGAGTAGTACTTAGCACCGACATGGACTAGGATTTAGAAAAAACCCACAGTCCTAGAACTACATTCCATCGTAGGTTTATTTGTACCACATCAAATTAGCACAACCTTTATACCCTGGCAAAGTATATTGGCCCATCTTCGATGGGGATTACACATTGAGCTCCATGTTTAAATCACATGGTTATATGTTGGTTAATAGTATCTCCCATAGTCTCATACTTTAGTATTTGCATAAACCTCAGTTCAGTCTACTTTACAGTATCTCAGTTATATAATAAATTTAATAAAATAGTATTTGTGATTATCCAGATGGTTATTTGCATCTTAGTATACCTCAATAATATGTAATTGATTTAAATATTCTATCATTAGTACGTCAGCTTGTATACCTCTTATGATATTCAGAATGTCCTTGTACTCCTATAGTTCGAACTTAGATATTGCATAACCTTGCACTCAGTTTATTCAGCATATTACTATTGTTCAGTTACATGTTTTATTCACTTGCACCCAATATCAATTTATGTTCCTCACTCCATATTTAGTTCATTTTCTCATGATCAACATATATATATATATATATATATATATATATATATATATATATAGTGTAGTGCATATCTCATATGCTCAGCACATTAAAAGTACTGATCGCATACTTTCCTTTGCACTATATTGTTATATACTATAAGTTCTGACATTCAGCCTCTGAATCGCGCATAGTGTGATCTCCTACTATATTAGATGCAATACATTGATGAGTCCTCATCAATCATGGACTAATTATTAGTATTTTTCATTTATGTCCTTTTTAGTTTTTAATTAGTTAGAGTTAGTTTGGGGCTTGTCTCAGCAACTCGTCTTAGTAGAGGCTATCATACATACAGTTAGATGTTCAGTTTTGTGGTTTTAGACTTAGATATTGTTGTTATTTCTTACTATTTGATCATTCAATTCATCTTTCGCACAATATTTTTATCAGTTACTTTAGTATTATTAGTATCATGTAAGGCCATGGGTTAACTTGGGGTAACTTGTGACTCTAAGCGCTGTGTTACGACTAGGGGGTAGCATCTGGTCATGACAAACTTTTTATTAGAGCATTAGGTTTAAAGTGTCCTAGGGTGTCTGAAAGTCGCGTTAAGTAGAGTCTTATTCATGGTTGTGAAGCACGCAACACTTATGAGTGAGAGGCTATGAAGCATTTTAGGAAATTTTTACTTATTTTATGATCATATAATGTGATGGAGTTAACTCTATTTATCCTTGTAACTTGTGCCTTACGTGTTTCAAAATATGTCTCCTCAAAAAGAGATCAGTCAAAAAATGCGATCAAAATGGCAACTCTTCCACACTAGTCAATCAGTCTATAAGTGCTAATTCATCTAATGCCGAGTTTCGTGATGCCATCCAATTATAAGCTCTAGCTATGATAGCTCAATTGAATCAGCAGGTAGCAGTCTTTGTAAATTTTATTGGTAAGAAGACAAAAAGGGAGACAAAGAAGGAAATACCAGGGAATAGTAGTCTAATTGTCAGAAGATCGCTAGTGAGAACCATTATTTTTTTCCTCAAAGGTCATCAGGGCTGACCCTTTCATCATCTAGTACTTTGTCTCTGGCCCACTGGCCTCATTATGATTAGAAAGGAGGAGCATTTGGCTCTCATCCTCAGAAAAGTATTTTAAAGGAAAAATCCCATCCCACTAGTAACAAGTATGGTAAGCGCCGCATAAGGGAATGTATGGAAAGCCATAAAGGTTGTTTAGGCTCGGGAAAGCTAGGCCACAGGTAGAAAGATTGTCCGGTAGCTTTGGTAAAGGGCAGGGAGGTTTGCTAGCCAGCTCAACCTACTTCCTTAACAACCCCTCCAGGTCACCCAAATCAGAAGGGTACCCCTTCTAGCATAGGTTGTGGTCAACAATTAACTCAATCACATTCATCTTCCAGTACGCTGAATCAGAATGGTTCACCTAAGGCCGAATTGTGTATATTTATATATTTTCTCCTTCATGAATTTATATTCCTCAGGCCCTTATCCTCCCAAAATAGTGAATAGTTATAGTTTAGAGCAAAGTTGTGATGGTGTAGAGTAGCATATTCTTAGCCGGTATGAGAAAAATGCATAATTAGAATGGATCCTAAAGTTGTATGTCTTAATCGTTTGAGTGAGTTTAGCTAGAGAGTAGTGAAAAAGAAGACTTGCAAACTTAGTATGGTGACTGTGATATAAGGGGGAGATATTAGAGTATGAAAAAAGTCAGGTTTCAGAGAATTAGGTAGTAATGTTAGCATGTTCTAGAATAGAGATAACTAGAGGTAGAGACCCATCTTATCCTAGACCATTCAGTACACTTACATTATTATGACACTTACTCCTACCTTGCATCATCCTGATGTATGCACTTCATTCAAATGTATGTCTATTCTCAGTCCTTTATTTAAGGAGTAATAGTCTAGCTCAGAAATCCAAATCATGCTTCGTGAGCCTATGAATATCACTTCATACCATCCATCTTAGGACTCATGCACCCATGGTTTCTTAGCACACTCTATCCCACATACTCATAATACGTTCTTGATGATTAATGAAGTCAGAATACATTAGGTATATTCTTAGACCAAACTTCTTGAACAAGCTCATTCATACTAACCATACTCATCAGACCCTTGTAGAGTTTCAAGGGTTATGGGAGTCTTTGAATTATGATTTTGTAGTACCCCTCTTACCTTAGATCTTCCTAGTAGTGTCTATGTGACTTTAGTATACAATGGTAGTGGGGTTGGTGACAACTGATCGGTAGGCATAGCTTAGAAGTTTCGGGAATGTAACTTGTAGATTTTTGTATAGGGTGGATAGTAAACCCCTGATTAGAACTCATATTTGGTGGTATAAAGTTTTACCCCAGTGTGTATAGAGTCCAATTTCCCCAGTCGGATGTAATGCTCATATCATACTCATGATTCCTTTCCCTAGATGTAAATAAAATTCCTAACAAAGAGCATTGGAAGGAACAATGTTCTTTTCTCAATGACTATCAAAAATTTGATATCAGTATCCATTACCTTGTAGTTAGATGTATTTGTTTAATTCATGAATACCTCAGTGAGTTCTAAATTATCAGTATGGATCAGTTTGTATAGCCATTAATTCAGTTCAGAGATCAGGCGAATAATGTTAGTGACTTTCTCTTTTTCCTTCCAGTCGTACTCTCCTAAGTCCATGTCAGTGCTTACTCCTTATGAGATCTTTAGGTACATTCGTAATGTATGTAAATATAGTTGAGTCTTATTCTCAGCCTAAAGTATGTTCAAGGTAGTATTTTCCTCCCTATTACTTTATTCACTCTTATGTCCCTTAGCATGCATTCATGAGTCCAATTCAGTCCATGTTTCAGTAAAGAATCAATTATCATATTAGTATTCAGCTCCAACAAACTCAGTTTTGGGATTGTAGCTCTTTCCCTATACTCTCAGCTTAGAAGTGTTCATCCGGGGCGAATAATCCCAAGGGAGAGATATTATAGCACCCTGAAAATTTGAGTTAAGATTCAAACCATGCTTCAATTACTTGTAGAATCAAACATAATTTTTTTGGTAGTACGAAAACTGACTTAAACTTGTATTAAGGCCACAAGTAACTCCTAGCTCATAGCCAAGTTGAAACCTTCCTTACCGATTGATTTCTTTTGAAGAATTTTCCTATAGTGAACTTTAAAAAAGCATAACTCCTAGGTTATGAAGTATTTTTAAGCCCAAGACCCACCAAATGATAGATATTTGAATTTTCTTTCAAAATCTTCTAGTTTTGAGCTAATCCATGTCCAAAGCCAAGAGTTATAGCCAATTTAGTGAAACACTATCCAACAGTAAGAAAGTACGATCGTAACCACGATCATGGTTAGAAACCACGGCCGTACAATTGTCTTGTCTGCATGAAACAACCCCAAAACCCTAAAAGTTTACAAGTATACCTTCCAAAAATGATAGGGAACCACAACCATGGTCAGAAACCACGATTTTAGGCACGATCTTGACTCTTAAGATGATCCAGCTTGAACTTACAACCTATGAACCAAGGTATCATCGTAGGTGGGTCCCATGATCATACCAAGGCTAGTATGATAAAGTCTAGAGGACCTCATATCCAGCCACCCAACCACTAACACCACCCACGATTGTAGGTGGGTCACAAGATTGTGGGATGGTTCGTACATCCTGTGTTGTAGCTTTTTTAGTTAGTAATTTAAAAGGGTACATCAGTCTTTTCCCATTATTTTAACATCAAAACTACATTGTTTAAGCTATTTCAAGGCTGAATATTAAGATTAATATTACCCTAATCCCCTCAATACATAGAAAATAATCAACACCTTGCATTTACAAAGAAAGAGAGGTGATTGCTCTCCTTCAGAGCAAACTAGAGTTCATCTTCTTTAGGCTTCCAATTTCAAAGATTTGTTCAAGGTTTTAATCTTCAGGTATGTGGGATTTAATCAATGGGTATCCTTTCACCCATTGAGTCCTGAAATACATTTAGTTCCTTAGTTAATTCATGATCTCAAAATCAGGGTTTTCATTACAACCATAATTCGTCTTGCACTTCAATTCCCCATAACTAGTAAATTATAAATTCATATTTCTCCATGAAATTTAGTACGCTGATTGTATCATGTCCATAAACTCTAATTATAATGATATTCCATGATTTTTGGGTTTGTATTATGTAATTTCATATTGCATTCATAACATAGAAGCTGTAATGAATAGTTGTATTCCTTAGAGATGTCGGGTTATGAACATTCGATGAAGTAGGATCCCATTCATTGTTAATTAAACACTCGTTCCTCTTGGTTTACATGTTTTAGGATACTTTTAGATAGAGGGTCTATTACTCAGTCTCAGTTTATCCGTACTTTCTGTGTTACTAACATACAGAGTGTCTTAAGATAAAGTATATTCTATATGGTGTTTTTAGATAAATTCACCCTATTATACTATTAGTAGTTTGATTAGTCAGGATTCAGGATTCAGGTCCATCCTTATAGATTTCTTCCAAATCTCATTCCTAATATTTTAGAAATACATTATCTATCTATCTATCTATCTATATATGTTCTCATATCATAGTCAGGAGCTTCGGCTCATATCAGTAAGATGCAAGACATGCATGACATCCAGATATGGCATCAATGCTTTGAACAATTTTACCAAAACTAAAGTTCCAGATTAGAATGGTATCCGGAATGCCATCAATGATCATGGATCGATTTTCTTATAAAACCAAGGTTCACTAGTAGTATGGAAGTCATGTATGGCATCCATGATTATGGACAGGTAGACATCCATATATGTCATCTTTGGTTGACATCCAGATATGTCATCTCATCGAGCTATCAATTATGTTTAGTTGGGAGTAGTACTTATCACCGAGATGGACTAGGGTTCAGAAAAACAAGCCCAGTCCTAGAACTACTTGCCACCGTAGGTTTATTTATACCACATTAAATCAGCTCAGCCTTTTTACCCAGGCTAAGTAGATTAGGCCCTCTTCGATAGGGATTATACATTGAACTCTATGTTTAGCTCACATAGTTATATGTCGGTTTATATTATCTCCCAAAGTCCCACACTTTGGCATTTGCATGACCCTCAGTTTAGTCTACTTTACAGTATCTCAATTATATCAGAATATTTATGAAAATAGTATTTGTGAGTATCCAAATGGGTCCTTGGATCTTAGTATACCTCAGTAATATGTAATTGATTTAAATATTCTATCATCAGTACGTTAGTTTGCATACCTCTTATGATATTCAGAATATCCTTGTACTCCTATAGTTCGGACTTAGATATTGCATAACCTAACACTCAGTTTTTTCAGCATATTACTATTGTTGACATTGCATCAGTTTATATTCCTCACTCCATGTTTAGTTCATTTTCTCATGATCAACATATATATAGTGTAGTGCATATCTAACAAGCTCTGTACATTCAAAGTACTGATTGCATACATTCCTTTGTGCTAGATTTTATTATAATATAGGTTCTAATGTTCATCCTCCGGATCGCACATAGTACGATCTCCTACTACATCAACAACAATAGTGTGGTGAGCCCTCATCATTTGAGGAATAGTTATTAGTATTTTTCATTTATGTCCTTTTCAGTTTTCAGACAGTTAGAGTTAGCTGGGGGCTTGTCCTAATAACTCATCCTAGTAGAGTCTTTCAGACATTGATGTTGCCTAAAATATGACTCCTAAAAAGTATAAAGAGATTGATGAATCAAATATAGAACCCAACTAGGTTGGGGTCGATCCAACAGGGAATAGGACGAAAGTAGGTTGAGTTCTTGTTCGAGTAGTTGGCAATTCAGTAAAAAGGGGGAAATATTTGTAACAAGTAGTGATAGGAACATGTGTTGATTCTTTGAAGCTATTTTCAATATGAGAAATACACTAGGACTATGATCCCCAATGATTCCTTAACTCTACCGGTTATTGGTGCTGGCAAAACTTTCCCGTTGCGTTGCATGCAAAATCTGACAAGATATGCTCATCTAAACGTCTCTCGGCCTTGGTTAGACGAATTTCACTCTTCTCCTCTCGGTCTCCGAGTGTCGTACTGCTAACCCTTGTCCTGGATCTCAGATAACTATTCCTGCTAAGGCTCAAGTTATTAGTTGAAGGTTGATAGCTTCAAATCTCTGTTGTTATTTTCTTTTCCCAATCTCTACCTCTCTCTCGAGCAAGTCTAGAATACAATGGAGTTTCTAAAATTTTCAACCGTTAGAAGATCAATTACAACGAAGGAAATAACAATACATGCATTCACACCGATTCAGAATTACTTTGCACTTAACCCATTTCGTTAATTCCTCATGGTTCACACAACCCTAGTTAATGAGTTTAGCTACTCATGTTCGCAAGAGCACAATAAGAATTCGAAGATGAAGACATAATTGTAAACTCACAATAATGAAGAAACTCTGAAATCTCAATTACGAATAAAACTCTAGAATCAATAGTCCAAGATTACAAAACAAATAATGTATTTATAAGCTCAAAATAATGACAAACTATCTCAAAATAATGTACTGACTAACTCCCACACATAGGACAATACAGGGGTATTTATAGATACAAGATGAATCCTATCCTAAACAAAGTAGGAGACAAAAGTCGACAATTTTCCACGGTATCGTGACTTGGTATCGTGGAACCAATCCACGTCACTTGGGTCCTTGTCGTGAGAATCAGGTCACACCACACAATCTCTGAAGTCTATTTACGGCACCCACTAATGTCACGTGAGTGGAGTCATGCCACGTGGATGCCTGCCATGGGAATCAGACAACATTTAACATCTCTGAAGATGGCTCACGACAGCCACTCACATCACGTGAGTGGACTTCACCTCACGTGAGTCCTGTCGTGAGTCACTTCTCTGGTACTGGACTCAGGTCTTTCATCTTTAGATACTTCATTCTCGAGCATGATTTCTTCCTTTTTGTCCATTTTGTCTCCAAAACTTATTCTCCTGCAATATAGAACAGAAAACACGTCATACCAACAAAACACACCCAAGTTATGGCATATTTTCCTTGTTTTAAGCATCGAAAGTGTCATGAAACCATGACACATCAGACATGCAGTTAGATGTTCAGCTTTGTGGTTATAGACTCAGATATTTTTGTCAATCTTGATTATTATTTCATCATTTAGTTCAGCTTCCACACAGTATTTTTATCAGTTACTTTAGTATTATTAGTGTCATGCCAGGCCATAGGTTAGCTTGGGGTCACCTGTGACTTTAAGCACCGTGTTACGACAAAGGGGTAGTCTCGGGTTGTGACACCAACCTTAACCAACCAGTTGGTAACCTAAATAATAGCTAGGGATGACAAGTAATGGGCTAAATGGTGGAAGATAAAAGAATACAAAATCACGACATGCAATAGAAATACCAAGCAACGGAATAATATAAGTACGATAGTACAGAAAAAGAGGAAAAGTCTAAAGGAGTATCCCTGACCTAGTAAGATTAGTACAAGATCCACTAAAACAAAATTAGAGTACTAAAGAGTATCAAATATACAGGCAGTCTAAAAAATGTGAAGACTGTCAAAAACATAGCATAAGGAGAGAGAATCACCTCCGACTATGAAAGCTCACCCTCACTCTGAATCTCTAAAAGCAAGACCGAGTGGAGCATTAATGGCGGTAACTCGTACTCTGATCTGCATCATAAAATGATATAGATGTGTAGTATGAGTACCAAAATGGTGGGTATTCATAAGACATCATCGGCCTACTGAGCTAAATTATAATAAAAGTATAAACAAATGCGAGAATGTAAACTAGGTCAGGAATAAAAGGCTAAATCTGAAATCATACTTCAAATCTTATGTAAGCAATAATTATGCATAATAAGCAACTCAAAATTTAACTACATCCTAGCTACAACCTCACTGGGCCACCATAAGCCCAGAAGGTACAAACATGTAAGGAATAACCCAACCGAGCCCCCATAAACCCAATGGATGCAAGCAAGGAGGAACTACAAACAATAATAAGTTAAAATATCCCCGTAATTGATAACATACCTGGAACTCCCCTCGATCCATAAATGTCGGACTTGAACTGGAACTGAGAATAGTATCATCGTAATAAAATGTCGTATATAGATCATGAATGCCGGACTTGAACTTGAACTAGTAATTGCGTAAAATATGGTAATTATGCCACAAATAAGCTTAATATAATAGATAATAAGAGAGAAACTATTTGCTGGACATGAACCGAAACTTAACAAATAAGCTAACTGTCCAAATATTCCAATGTCATAACTTTCCTTAGCATCCATTTAGTATTTAGACTCCCAAGTAATATGGTCAATTTAATAAGGGAGGCAATATTAATCATACAATATAGTTATATGGATCTAAAAGCCAAAACAATACTTTATCGGGGGTAGTAAGACTAACTGAAGTTCATGGGATGGTCTAGTTCATCCTAAGGCTTGAGGTTTACTCTAAGGGGATGTATAGGAGTGACTTAGTTCTACAAGGAGCTAGTTTAGTCTTTTCACCGAAAGGGAGGGCCAGTGGGGCCTGCTACTAGTCCCAAAAGTCCGAACTAAGGCAAGTTTCTACCCCAAAACTAGGATAAGGCCCTAAAACCTCATCCCAAGGTCTTGAATATCTAAAAACAAGCCCTAAAGTATCATTCTAATCATTAATAGGGAAGACGGGGTCAATTTCTACAAACTAAATTTACGCTATAAAAATAATAAAGCTCAATTTATGTTGCCACGCTATTAAAATAAAAATTTACACATTACAATGAGAACAATGATACACATATTGCATAGAATTTATCTGGGTCAATAGTCGAGCTAAAAATCCCATATGGGGCCTGCTTGTGGAATCAAAAAATCAAAACTGTCAACGCATCCCTTATAGTTCAAGGGTCATTTACCCTTAAAAATGGGTGAAATCCGAGCATAAATGTTCCCTAAATTAGCCTCAATAATAAACTAGGGGTTTAAAGTTAACCGGTGAATTAATCAAGAAAATATACGGAAATAATGGTAAGAAAATGACCAAAATGAAGTCTCCAAATCACTCCCAACACCCAATGATCGATCTCCACAAATTTCTAACATTCTAGGGTTTCTAATGGTAAAAGGCGTAGGAAAAATAAGAGAGAAATCGGGATCCACATCTATAAATACGCCCAGTGGTCCCTTCATCATGATTGCGAGGACCTCATCGAGAACGCAACTCGTGACTAGGCTGACCCTTTACGAACGCGGCTGGTCCACCGTAAATGCGAAGGAGGAAGTCCAAACCAATTGGCTAGCTTACTCTTTGCGAAAATGGAGGCTGGATCACAAATACAATGGCCAATAACTTTAGTTGTCGTGAATGTGGCCAAGGCCTCATGAAAATGAAGGTCATTTTTGGCGTGCACCAACAAACTATTGCCAAGTTTTTGATCAGACCCTCGGGATTAGTTTGAATCCTTTGAATGCAAATGAATTACATCACCCTATCAAATTTGACTTTCAGGACTCAATGATGCCATCAAAACTTCCATCTAAGGTTGTGTTGATTAAATGTGGGTCCACACACAAGGGTCGTTATAACCAATTTCTACCTAATAGCCCAAAATGAGTTCGAAAGTCTCGGGACAAAAACCAAGGGTCCCCTTAGCCTAAAATTGACGTTTTGGAGATGATGGAACTATTGGAATTTGTATACGAGGCTGTTTACCTAAAGTTAAGGCCTGATACCCAATTCTTAACAGCCAAAACTTCAAAATAGGGAATTAGCTTTAAAATCCAAATGAACTATCCAGTGACCGAACTGTCAGTCCCAGCAAGTCATAAATGACTTGGTACAATAGTGGGAATGCTTTAAAGGTCAAAAAAGCACAAAAATGAAGAAAATGACCTAGAGGGTCGTTACATTGTTACAAAACATTTTTGAATCATATTTTAATTTTTTTATGAATAAAAGGATTTGTGATCATATTCCTTTCTTTTGGGGAATGACATTATTTTTCGTGCGTACACAAAAGAATAACTCTATATGGGAAAGCGATAATTATATTATTATAAATGGTAAAAACGTATCATGTTTGTATAATTTTTTTGAGGCATTCTTTTGTATGATTATAAAATGTACGTATCAAATGCTTTTTTTCATTTTTCATTTTTGGTTATACTTTTTCATTCATTTTCTCTTAGTTTTTTACTAGCGTTTAACTTTCGGCCCCCACCCTACCCCCATGTATTTCTTCTTAAGTTAAGCCCTCACCGTCCGTTCTTTCTTTGTCTTCTTTAAATCAAGTGCTCCAATATTTTGGGGATATCATTAATTAGTTTATCCCTTTTTCATATAACTTTACCACAATTAAAAATAAAGTTGTGAAAAACCTGTTTAATTGGTTTATAAGCTCTGTAGGTATCTAGTTAGAGATAAGGTATTGAGATAATTATTTACTCAAGGATGAGAAAAAGTTGGTACAATTATTATAATAGACCGATAGAAATCAGAGATCGATACTGTGTAGTGATATTGTGATGGTTCTAAGGTCATTGCCCATTATGTCCGAAGTCAATATTGGACGAGTATATGGACCTCATGAGTTTCCCATGGGTTCTATCTCACAATATGCTATTGCAGAGCATGCATATACTAGTATAATCATTGGTCACTGCATTGCATGCTATCATTTTGCATTATTTTGAACCTTTCTTTTTTATCTACCTTAACTGATATCACAACAAGAAATTTTACTATTAGTGACAAATGATTTCGTCACTTATAAATCATATTTTGTCGCAAAAGATCTTTGATGAAGAAAAAAATTTCATCACTCATCCCTAAAACGTGGGTCACTAAAAGTATTCAATGATTATTTAGTGTTTCGTCACTAAAAAGATTATGAATTTTTGTAATTTTCATATTTTTAAGAAAAAAAAGTAATACAATGATACACACTACCCTTCCTAGACTCCACTTTTCGGATTACATGAGGTATGATGTTGTTTCTATTAAAAATAATCATGGAAAATTGCCTGTCAAACTTCATAAATTTTAGCAGTTTTCAAAATTTTTAAGACAAAAAAAGTAAAACAATTTCCTTAAAATCAAATTTCGCTAATCAATTTATTTCAAAATTTGGACTAAACTGTCTCAACCAAGTTGAAATTTCCTAATTTGACTAGAGTGACAGTTCTTGTTCGGCATCTAAAAAAGCCTCGCACCTCTTCAATTACTTTTTTTATGTTTGAGTATAAAATATAGCAAGAAAAAGGCTTACGGATACTAGGAATTTTAGTGAAAATTTAAGAAACTCTATCCTAGATAGAAGATCAACAAGTTTGTTTAAGAATGAAAAAGAGCTTTCTATTCAGTGTGATGTAAAAGTCGCCATAATTATTTTTAGATATGGGAAAATTCAACCCATTGCTTGGGAATCTACATGCATGACTAAAGATGTATTTATGATGTATGTAACTTTGATTAAGGTCGAAAGGCATAAAAATTTAATTGAATAATCTTAGGCGTATTTATACTCTTGAGTGTCATTATCAATGCACGTTTAGCTTAGTTTTGATGATAACTTGGTGTGCTTAATGAAATTAATAGTGTTTTTTGTGTATTTATGTGCTAAGTTACATGTATAGATTGTTTATGGTGCATTTTAAACAATTCAAGAGTCAAACGGATCAAATAGAACTTAGAAGAGAAAACTAGTGTCGCTAGCTTGAGCTATGCTTGTTCTAGTGTACTTTAATGAGCTCTATTGTGTTGTATGGACTAATGTTTGTTATGACCTGTTGTAGGAGACCATTGTAGGAGCTATAGAAGTTAAATAAATCCAACAAACAAGCCACACAGAGTGGGGAAACAAGGAACAAGTGCATGAGGAGAAGAGAGCAGAAATCAGACGAACCCTCACTCAAAGAAGGAGGCATGTGCCGCACCCTCCAACTCGTGGAAGGGGACACACCCCTCAAATTATGGGAGAGGGTGTGAAATGCACCTCCTTAATGGGTATCCACTCATTTGGGTGTGTGATGGGCGTGCACCGTACCCTTCTTGGTGTACGAAGGGCCTCGAGCTGCCCCCGCCCCCCCCTCCCCCAAATAGGTCCCAAAGTTGGTGTTTTCACTTGTTTAAGTTGGGTGCAAAGTTGTAAATGCATATATTTCATTTGGGGAAGCCAATGGAAGACCTAATGAACTATAAAAGTAGGATTTAACCACATTTACATACCTCTTTGGATCAATACACAATTGGAGAGAGGAGATGACATAAAAGGCTATATTCTAGGTTTTTTCTTCTTTCAACTTTAGTTTTCTTTAAATTTTTACTTATGAATTCATTAATGGTGATTCTTTTTGTGACTATGGGTGGATAAACACCCTATTTATAAGGTGGAGTCTACAACATCATTGGTGTACTTATGGTTTGATTGTTGGTTAATGTGTTTATCACGTAATTGATTATTTTTGGATTCTTGTTTTACTATTTTAAAGAGTCATGAACTTTAGGATAAATCTAAGTCCCAAAAAAATTTGACCGTAGGTGTTGAGGGATTAAATGAAGAACGTAGGGAGTGTGGATCATGTCTTTAATTGGCTTAATATAAATTATTAAAGGATGATTTGCAGTTAGGATAGAGATATACCTAAACGCCCCACTTGGTTAATGAAATACAAAGATAACTTAATGCATTCGAATTAGATAACTTAATGCATTCGAATTAGAGACTCACATCCCCACCCAACGATGAAGTTGTGAGACTAATTTGGGTAGATGACTTAGAGGGTGACCATCCTCGAGTTATATTATCAACCTCGTAAATCAATAATTACAATAAATACCAACACCGGCTAGTAACCATAGTTACACATGGATGTGAAGTAAATGCCTCAACCCTAGAACTCTTTATATATCATTTACAATCTGAATTTCATACCATTGCTATTTATGTTCCTTAGTTATAAAAACAAAATCAAAACTCTTCTTGGTTACAAATCACACTTGTTTAACTTGAATTGTAATATTTGAATTGGATGGGATTGATATTCAGCACACAAGAGCCACTGAATTACTTGCACGACCACATACACTTGCGTGTGCAGTTGGAAGCAACAAGTTTTTGGTACCGTTGCTGGGGACTAAAAAATTAGCAACCTTCTAATTTCTAGTTTTACTATTTTATTTTGATACGTACTATTAACTTTGCCTTAGCTATTGAATTTGTAGGTGCAAGCTTGAATCTTAAGCAAGTTGGCAAGGGAGAGGGAATTGGTTGAACCACATCTCGAATCTGAGCTACTCTTGCACCAATTGAGTAAAGAAGTAGCACTTTTCTATCCAATCCCACAAGTTCAAGAGGATGGGACTATTCCTGTAGCAATTGGAGATAAACAACTACCTCACCGGAAAGTATGGGATGTGGCAATCCACTTGCAACTAATATGACCTCTTGTATTCAAAAGCTAGACGCAGGAAGTAGATTTGAGGTGAAACAAAACATGTTGCAATTATTGCACACGAGCGGGCAGTTATTAGGTTTGTCACATGAGGATCCACAGGTCCATCTTCAAAACTTCTTGGAGATCAGTGACACATTCATTCCTACATGAGTCTCCACAGATAATGTGAGGCTCACTCTTTTCCCATTTTCACTTTGGGAGAAGCAAAGAAATAGTTGAAGGTAGAACCTTTAAACTCAATTACAACTGAGGACTCTTTGGCAAAGAATTTCCTTATCCGATTCTTTCCTTTGGGTAAAACATCAAGGTTAATGAGTGAGATCCTGAGTTTCAAGCAACAGCCAAAAGAGAATCTCTATCATAGATAGGAGAGATTCAAGTCTCTTCTTAGAGATTGTCCACATCACCAATAGATAAATGAGACACTAGCTCATACTTTTGTAGAACGTCTTGACCACAATACAAAAATTTGGTCAGATTCAGTGGCAGTTGGTGAAGATTAGGAGAAAACTTATGATGAGTTGTACATCCTCTTAAATAGAATTGCACAAGGTAATCCAGAGTGGCATGGTGATGTGTCAAGAAATATGGTGAAAAGGTGGCAGGTATGATTAAGGTAAAAAGTATCACTGCATTAGTAGCACGGTTGGCCACCTTTTAGAACCAAATGATGATACAATTTAATAAGTTGAGTTTGGCTCAACGTTAGGCCCAGGTTAATGTAGTGTAGCAGGTTCAGACTTTATGTGAAACTTGTGGTAATAGTGTTCATTCTGTAGATTTATGTGGAGCGAATCCAGAGTCTGTGGATTTCTTAGACAATGCACAGAGAAGTAATCAAAATTATAACAATTCCTACAACCGCAACTGGTAGAGTCAGCCCAATTACTCATGGGACAATAATCAGGGTCAATCTCAGTAGTTTTAGCAGCAGCAGGGCACTCGAAATAACACTCAGGCCAGCAATATCGAGGAGACTTAGAAAAAGATACTATCCAACCAAGAATAAATGGTTGTGGAAATCAAAAATCAGGAACTAGCTCAGAAGAATCTTGAGAAACAGATAGGTTAATTAGCTTAAGCACAAAACATAAGATCTCAAAGGGGTTTTCCTAGTGATACAGATCAAAATTCCAAGTATTTTATGGCAATAACCTTAAGGAGTGGTAGAGATTTGATTAATACACCTCAAAAGAAAAATCATGAGGTGCAAGCAGAGTTGATCGCACCTGAATAGACAGAAAAGCAAGTTGAGTCCAAAGAATCTAACAAAAAGAGGAAGTCTTAGTACCCTAATAATAAGTCCATTGAGCAACCTCAAACTAGACCACCACCACCATAATGCATGAAAATTTTAGACTAAATTGATTTCGGAGAAATTTTGCCGCTGCAGTAGTTTGTGACAATTTTATAAGGGGAAAACTTCATTTTCCCCCATGTCACTCTACTCCCTCTCAAACTTTTCTCAACTCTCTCTGCGAAATATCCCTCTATCAATGAATTAATGGTAATTTCTTAATCTTTGCTACTTACTTTATTTGTTTTATGTTGTAGAATCATAGAATTGCATTAGAATAGAAAGAATTCAACTAGTTTGGGTGAAACTTGATGACCTTGTTTTTTTTTGGTGGTTTTGGATGTTGTAGTAAGCATATTGAGTTCTCTTATTTTTTCATTGCTCCTACAACATTGGGGATGTAAGATCAACGTTGTTCATGGTGGGTTTTCAGCCATGGGACTGTTGAAGTTGAGAAGTCATCTTCTGCAATGAATTTCTTCAATTTGGGCTTGATTTTGGGTGTTTCACACCCCTATTTTAATGTAAAAAAGTTCACACGCACTTTCTCAAACCCTATCTATGCTTAATTTTCAAGATTATAGAGAAATGTCAAAAATCCGCCATGGGAGGGCAGGTTAGTGGGATGAAGTCGATGGACCACTACACCAGTAAATTTACAACTGCAGCAGTATCACCGTAGTCGTAAATAACCGTTGTTGCGGTATCACTACAACGATTAATTATCCATTGTAGAGGTATTAGGTAGTGTGTCCCCTGTTCTATATTCTAAAAAAAATTGAATTCCCTTTTCCTCTCCTATTGTCCCGATATGGTTGTAACTATTTTTGTGGTATTTGCAGGATTATAATGGCCCCATAACCTACCTACCACATATTTCCAAATACCAAATATCAAGACTGGTATGAGGTGGGGTTTTCATACTAGGGGTTTCCTTTACAAGTTGGAGATGGTGATGAGGGATGTAGAGGAGGATTTTTAGTGGTTTACATTCGGTTGAGGTCTTTTGGGTGGGAGACATTGACCGAGTCAATCCTTCAGCACAATATGGTGGTTGTTCGAGAGTTTCATGCTAACCTCCCATCAATGGATTGGTCGGTACCTCTCCCCACTATTCAGGTACAAGAAAAGAGGGTCCCAGTGGATGTGGCCACCATCAATAATATATTAAGTGTCCCAAACCATTCCAATAATAGATTGAGATGAGAATATAGACATTAGACTTGGAGTGGGCGGTTGGGGTCTTGGCACCGAAACGGCGAGATGCTAAGGTGAGATAGTCCGGTATCAAGGGGATGAAGAACACTTATTTCTCAATCGAGGCCAGGGTATGATTATAATTGGTTTCCCATAGGATAAATCACTTGGGAAATGTTACCGATGTTGCCTCCCATTAAGACATGGTCGTGGCTTGCATCCTTACAGGGATTCGAGTGAATGTTGGGGCATAAATTATGGACGAGTGGCAGTATTTCTATACTAGGGAGAGGTCACCAAGGGACCTTTTCTTACTGTCCTCGGTTACTGTTCTTTACGACAAGGTGAATGTGCCTCGAGAGATTTCGGACACCATGGATGACTTTAAGGTGACATACAATTCATTGGCTGGCAAGTGCGTTTGAGGGGGGAGTAAGAAGAAGAGGATGGTGGGGTAGGAAGGTGAGAGTAGTCGGGATGGTAAAGTTGTAGGGTCGAGTTCTCCTTCTGCTCAGGTTTCCGCAACTCTAAGTCATTAGGAGGCTGATCTCACGATAGTTAGGGGTATTCTAGAGAGGTCTCAGTTGCCCCTTTCCGAATTAGGACTTTCAAGCTCTACATCCCTTTCAGACACAACCTGAGCTTATGCGGAGCTTCGAGAAGATTTGAACAAAGAGAAAAATAAGCATCGCTCCCATGGCCGCATGCTTGTGAGAATGTGGAAAGAATTCTAGGCGATATTCTGGTGCACTTCTTCCTAAAAAAAGTTTTTGAAGCTGACTAGGAAGGACGCCAAGGTATTCTCCTTCCTCAGTGGCAGATAGGAGGAGGGCTTGGATTCCTCGAGCCTCGAACATAGTGGCAAAATTTAGAGGCTCCTTCTCCCCTGGTTACATTTTATTGCTTTTGGAATTTGGGTTCCCCATTTCGGTCAAGTATTAAACAATTTACTATTTTTATTTTTCCATATTTTCAAACATTTGTTTCCTTCTCTCCCCTAAATAATAATCTCCATATCTTATAATGTGTGTTGGATGAATTTTCAAAAAAAGGGTTGCTTGTAACAATTGCAAAATGAAAAAATAGGAGATGCACCTGGCAGGATTTTTCCTGGAGCAGATGCAGCGGTTAATTTTATTTCTGCAGCGGTAAAGGATCTACTGTAGCGGTAGACTCCGGTAGCTCAGCCTTCAAACATGACCACCAAGACATTAGCACAATACATGTTTCCCCTAGCGTAATTAAGATATTTAAGCATTCATGTACTAATCCGGTCACCCTAACTTTCCATTTTACCATTTCATATTATTTTGTTTAACTTTCCACCATACCAAACCCTGAGTGATAATAAGCTACGCACCTCTGCCCCACATGCCCATCCATCATTTATCAAAAACCACATTAACATGAGATGCATTAACTCAACCTATTCAAGCTTACCTGAATTTTAACATGTCCATCCAACCAACTCCGTGCTCTAAAGGCTTAATACTTGATACTCCCAAAATTAGTAATAATATAAAATAAATATAGCCCAAGTCTAGTAGATACAAATTAAACTTTATCTTACCTCTTAGATGAAACTTATAGTTAAAGAGAGAAGTGAGTTGTCTTGCATGTGCTAGATGTAATCCCATGTCGGGTTCCCTCCGGGAGTGCCTCAAAACCGCTCTCATAAACCTTGGCCTTAGAAATATCATGGTTGGGGAGTTAAGGGCTTTCACAGTGTATTTCGAAGAAGGGGGCGACCTAGGAAAATAAAAAGAAAGGGGTTTTTTACAAATGTATTAGATTGCACACTCCTTGTTACCGCTGCAATCGTTACCAGCAGTTCAACCTAGATCTTTATCGGGTCTCTTGGCCTAATTATCTTAGGCCCTGATTTTCTTTCCGATTTAATTTTTCCTGGGTATATTTTGAGCATATTATTCATCGTAAATTATTTTTAGGGCATTTTCACACAAAACGATGATTTGGGTCATTACACAACCTCTCTACCTCTCATGGGGACCTCACCAGATACTCCAAAAGGTCAACTACTATAACACAAATCAGCTACCCCGGCTCATACTCACACTGGGATCTATACCAAAAGGACGCAGTAGGGGTGAGTATGGTCCACTTTTTTTCAGTAGGTATCATAGGTCGACAAAGAAAAGTAGAAAATAACACCAGTAAAATATACTATGAGCACATTACCCGTAAGAAGATTAGTTTCCAAACAAACCCTCGCACCATCTCCACTAACAGTTCTATAATATAAGATAACAGAGAAACAACTACACACTAATGTATATATGGAATCTAAGTACATATCAAGGGTATATGTAAGGAAACACAAAAAATAGAATGAAATGCAGTGAAATGATGCAATAATAGTGGGACTTACGTATATACCTTCCAAGCCTCAGCATTTCAGGACAGGACCCATGGGGGGTTCACAACCCATATACTCTCATAATCTCATCAAACCTCATCGATAAATAACCTCAGCCTAGGTTTTTAATACCTCACAATCCACCCTACCGGCAATTACCTCGAGCAATGGTATTATAAAAAGAATTTTTATTTTCTTTCGAAAATCATAATGCCTCAGTGGTATCAAGTCTCATGAACAAGTATAGATGATATGAGCATATAATACTCATAATCAATAAGTATGAAGATAAACATCTATTATGCAGGTATGAATGATGTAAGAATCTACTCCATATGACAATGATTCATGATAGAAGCCATTATAGGGCACCACTGGTATGTATAGTCAAGTAAGATAATATTAAACATATTTAAAATCACCATTCAGGTCTCAATCATGTGACAAAGGAAATTAAATGCTCAAATAAGACCTATAATATCTAGTCAAGCCCCCACTCAGGTGGCACAACAATTATTATGCAAATAATGAACAAGTAATGCCCGAATCATCAAATAAATCCCCCGCACGTGCATCACATCATTTACCACCACTCAAGTCAAATAAAATATGGATACAAGCCCCCTCACGGGGAATATAATAAAATAAAGTGCTCTCAAAATATGGTTTCCATATCTAAAACCCTAACCGATAGCATGCTTTACAAGTTCATTAACTACCCATCCTAGTCTCGTGGATCTCGAAAGGGCAAATGAACTTCGAACTGAGCTTTCCTTTTTTCCCAAATTGTATCACACCTTTCATGGGTGAAACTTTCAATAGAACTCGATCTCCAATCATATATGATACATCACAGGCTCGACGATCGGCATAACTCTTCTACCTACTCTGGGCAGCTAATAGCCTCTGCTGAATAAGTCTCACTCAATCCATCAAATCCCTCAACAAATCTGCACCCCAAGGTCTAACCTCAAATGGGTCGAACCATCCCACTGGGGATCTACAAATTCACCCATATAAAGCCTCAAAAGGCGCCTTATGCATATTGGAATGATAATTATTGTTTTAGGCAAACTCTTCTAGGCGCAAGTATTGTTCCTAATGACCTCCAAAGTCCATGACACATGCTCGGAGCATGTCCTCCAATACCTGAATAGTCCTCTCAAACTAACATTCGGTCTGAGGATGAAATATTATTCCCAAATCAAGCTGAGTACCCAACTCACTCAGAATAAAACTCTAAAAACCCAAGGTAAACACAATACCTTTATTAGATATAATGGATATAAGGACACCATGCAATCGAACGATCTCCCTAATGTATATCTTGGCCAACTTATTTACATTATAACTCACCCTCACAGGAATGAAATATGTTGATTTGGTCAACCGACCCATAATCACCCATATAAAGTCAAACTTTCCCAACATCGGAGATAAGCCACCTGCAAAATCCATGGCGAACCACTCCCACTTCTACTGGGGAATGGGCATCCTTTGCATCGTACCACCTATTTGTTGATGCTCATACATTACCTGCTGGCAATTTAAATACTTAGCCACAAACAACACAATATCTTTCTTCTTACTACCCCACCAAAAATGCTACTTTATATCATGATACATTTTAGCCGCTCATGGGTGAATGGAATATCTAGAACAATTAGTCTCCTCCAAGATCAATCTCACCCATCCACCAACTCTCGGCACACAGACTCAACCACTAATCCTCAAAACACCATCAGAATAAAGAGAGGCCGTTTTGTCCTTGCCACTTAACACCATATCATGAATCACCCTCAATCATTCATCATCAAACTGATGAGCCCGAATCTACTCCATCAAAAAAGATCAAGCCTTAACAAAGGCTAACACATCCTAGGGTGTCAAAATATCTAGCCTAACCAACTTGTTAGCTAAGGATTAAACCTTTAAGGCCAAATATAACTCCTGAGTCAAGAGATGAGCAAAACTCCCCATACTGGTCGACTTTTGACTCAAGGCATCTGCAACCATATTTTCCTTGACCGAATGATAAAGAATAGTGACATCATAATCCTAAGTAACTCAAGCCAATATCACTATCTCATATTAAGATATCACTGGGTGAAAAGTACTGAAGGCTACGATGATCTGAGGAGATCTCACAATGGACACCAAAAAAGTAATCCCACCACAACTTCAACACAAAGTAGACTGCTGCCAACACTATGTCATTTATAGAGTAACACTTCTCATGGGACTTACAATGAAAGAGAAGCATACGCAATCACCTTACTCTTCTGTAATAACACAGAGCCTAATCCAACACAGAAAGTATCACAAAATATGGTAACACGTACACCCTCCATGGGAAAAGTCAAGATGGTAGCCAAAGTAAACAACTCCTTGAACTTTTTTAAGCTCTCCTTATAAGTTGTAACAGCCCAAACTTTTGGGCTAGGTATTGAGTGGCGTTCATCCATGAACAGATAAACCAAGCAAGAAAGCATCCCAAAGAATTTTTATGTGCAGAAAATATAGCAAAGCGAGGCCTAAAATCATACGTAATAGCATGCACATGCAAGGCAGTTTGCACTGATGGGAACGCAGAGCATTCTCCAGTTGCGTGCGTCCTCTCCAGCCATTCTTTTAGAGTGCCCAAGGGCAATTTCATCCCAGTCTTTTCCCTACCCTTAACTCGATTGAAAACCCTTCTCATACATAAATTTTCAGATGTTTTCCAATCACCCAACACCACTCAATTCCCCCTTAAACTCCCAACTTTAAGTATCAAGGAAAAATATGCTAGGGTTCTCAATTATAAGAATTTTCTCCATAATTCCTTTCTCTAAGGTATGTTGAACAACTCTCTTTTAACTAAATCTTTTTTTTGATTGATTTCCTAATTACAAAAGTGGTTTTTATGTGAGTTTTGGATGTGGGATTGTTGAATCATTTTCAAAAGGAGGAATTACTTATAGTTGTGAACCCCTTTCTAAGAACTTAATTTTAAATTGGTAGCTGAACTTGGGAATGGAGATTAATTGTTTGAAATATGAACACTTATGAATATGAAAACTTATTGGAAAATATTGAAGTCAAAAAGTTATATTCCTCTTGTAAATCACTTTGTTACCCAAATCTTTATTTTTGGTGAGGAAAAAGAAGGAAAATATCTATATCCCTTATTTTTGAAAGTGTTGTTATTTAAATGGGGAATCTTTAGCCTTTATGATATATGTTAAAAGTGTTCAAATCTTTTTAATTATGGGACTAATGAGGTACGGTTATATGAAACGATTATGGCATGATATGTATGACTTGCAAGTTTTGGTATGATGATACCAATTTAATGAATGCCTTAGTAATGATAAATGTCCCTTATTATTTTGAGAAAACTAAAAGATGGGCTTGAAGATAATTAGATGGTTAACCGAGAAGGTATGAGTTCGAAAGGCTCATTACCTGAAACCATATTTTGCCGATGCAGGTATGGTTGTCCTAAAATATGGATTACCATTGTATTCTTTATTCACTCAGTTGTATGTAGGATATGATATGATATGATATGATATGCCTCAGTCCGTATAGTAAACATGGATTGGGGGCTCCCCCGATCGAGCCATGGTAGGACCCAATAGCCCGTGGTGTAAAGAAATATTGGTGATACCATCTGGTTCAGAAGTATTATAATAAATGGCTTCGTTTTATGTTTTGAGTACTTGTCCCATATTTTTCCATATTATGATCTATGTTATGAATCCTATGGCTTTTTTTATAAACTGCTTTGTCCCTTCCCTTAGGTCGCATGCTAGTACTCGTCGTACTTACCATCCTTGGATGCTACATATTTTCATAATGTAGGTTTGGAGGCATTTCCCCATGATTCTGTGCAGCACTCATATGGTTTCGCTTATTTTGACTTCGGTTATTATTTTTTATGGTATTCATCTGGGCCATGTCCCAGCTTAGGATTTTTATTCATAAAGTTTAGAGGCTTCGTAAACAGATGTCATTATGTCATATTTCAGAGACTGGTATTTTTTTTTTGTATTTAAGTTTGACTTTCACTTATTGGGTTATTTTCCATAATAGTTTATGAATATACTTACGATAATATGCTAAGGGGTCTTCTTGGGACTTCATTAGTCTGGGATGCCCATTACGTCCAGGGCTTAGTTCTTTGGTCATGATAAACTTGGTATCAAAGTACATTTCAAGTGTCCTAGGGTGTTTACAAAGTCATGTCAAGTAGAGTACTTTTAATGGGTGTGTAGTTCCCTTTTAATGGGTGTGTAGTGTGCCACACTTATAAAGGGGAGGCTGAAAGACATTTAGGAATGTTTTCCATTCTTTATGTTCTAGTTTGTTCTAGAATGTCTAGCTCTAAGAAAATTCTTCTAACTCATAATTTTCCCACGTTTCAGATCATACCTCAAAAAAAGAACTACTGGCCAAAGGACTTTAGCTGGAGCCTTCATCCCTACAGGGGCTAATGTTGAAGAAATCTGCCCTGCTCATATGATGAAGACCCGTAATGGAGTCGATACATCAGGCCCTACTGCCCCTACTGTCATTCCACTTGACCCAACTAATCCTCCACTAGCTCATAAAACTGGTCCCATGCATACTTAGTCCCCTTATGGTAAAATTACTAACACTAAGTTTAGATAGAACATTCAGACGCTTGCTCAGATTGTTCCATCTCAATATCATCAATAAGGTATTATTGGACATGTTATTACACCCTCAAACACTACTAGTGCAGGTCACTTCATGTGGCTAAACCCATTAGTTTTCATGGTGTCCAAAGTTGAGGAAATCCTCAACATTTTATAGATAAGATGGAGATGATTTTTAGAGTAATAGATGTATGTGAAATAGAGGGCATTGAATTTGTAACTTATCTGCTAAACGGTGTAGCATATAAGTGGTATGATTGGTGGGACGAGATTAGTGGTGAAGATGTTGAACTTGCTATTTAGGAGGTCTTCTTTGAGGCCTTCCTTGATCACTTTTTTTATCAGAAGTTGAGGAAGGCTAAGGCTAAGGAATTTGTGAACTTAAAACTAGGATATATGAGCGTTAAGGAGTGTGCTCTAAAATTTACTCAGTTGTTTCATTATGCTCTGGAGTTGGTATTTCCTATAAGGGCCCAGAATAAGGAAATTTATGTTTGGTGTTTCTGATGGTATGGTATTGGAGAGTAAATGGGGCCATCTTGAACAACGATGTAAATATATCTATGTTAGTGGTATATGCTTAACAAGTAGGGTATGAGAAATAGGAAAAAGCTGAATTTGATGAGCAATCCAAAAAAAGGTCTAATCCAGCAGATAAGGAGGTGAGACACTAATATAGTGGTAAGGGTTCAGATAGTTTTTCAAAAAGAACTCTTGGGCACATCCTCACTCATCCCTATTGTACATGAGCGCAGACCCATGAATGTTCAGCGTGTCTAGCCTAGTAATGGTTCCAAAATGCAGGGTACTTAGTCTCAGGGCAGTGTAGCCAAGTTAGCTCCATTTTACACTCCTTGCAATACTTACAAAAAATTACACCATCGTAAATGTCATTATGGTAGCCGTGTGTGTTATGGGTACGGGCAGCCTGGCCATTTTCTGCGTGAATTCCCCTTGGAAAAGGGAACTTTTGGGGGTAATAAGGCCCAAGCCACTACTTCATCAACCCCTACTGCAAAGGGAGCTACTTATAGAATAGGTAGGTGTCGTAAACATCTATATGCCCTATCTACTAGACAGGAGTCTGAGGCTTCACCAGATGTTTTCATGCGTATGTTACAGATTTTCTCTCATAATTTTTATATGCTACTTGATCCGAGTTTCATTTAGAGCCCTTTATGATAGGAGGTGTAGGTCACCAATTGGGCGATATGAGGGGGTTGAAGTAGGATTGTTGGGACTAGACCATGTGCACTAAGCGGTGGAGAAGGTTAAAGTTATTCTAAAAAGGTTAAAGACTGCCCAAAGTTGGCAAAAGTTTTATGTTGATGTGAGACGAAGAAGTTGGAGTTCAAAATTGATGATTGGGTATTTCTGAAAGTTTCTCCTATGAAAGGAGTAATGAGCTTCAAGAAGAAAGTTAAGATTAGCTCTCACTACATTGGTCCATATCATATTGTGAGGAAGTTTGGGAATGTTACTTTTGAATTCGAGTTACCTACGAGTATGGCATCGGTTCATCCCATGTTTCACGTGTCTATGCTCAAGAAGTGTGTGGGTGACCATTTTCCTGTAATCCTCATAGAGAATACTGGTGTAAAAGATTCCTTGTCTTATAAAAAAGTTCCTATAGGGATTTTGGATTGTCAAGTACGAAAATTAAGGACCAAAGAAATAGCTTTGGTAATGGTATTATGGCTGAATCAAAAGGTAGAGATGCTGGTAGGGAATCCGAAGAGGTCATGAGAGTTAGATATTCATATTTGTTTACGTCTCTTGATGATGTTACTGAAGGTACAAATCCTAATCCTATCTTTACACTTTTCGTATTCTTGTCTTATGTATATTGAAATCAAAAGTTCCATAAAAATTCATGTCGTAGCTTATGTTTTTGTGAAATAATAATGTTGCATAATTCGTGCTTAATGTACTAGATTGACATTCTCAAGAGCCCCTCTTGAAGCTACGATGATAGATTTTAATATTTATGTCGTGCTTTTAGAATCCAAAATGGTCCTTAGCAATCATTCGAGAATGAATGATCCCAAAGGGGAGATATTATAACACCCAAAACTTTTGGGCTAGGTATTGAGTTGCTCTCGCCCACTAGATCTTAAAGTAAGCAAGGAAGCAACCAAAGCATTTTTGTGCGCAAAAAAAATAGTGAAGTGAGGCTTAAAATCATGCGCAATAGAGTGCACATACAAGGCACTACACACTGCTGGGCACACAAAACGTCCTCCAGTTGTGTGCGTTCTCCGTAGCCCTTCTTTTAGAGTGCTCAAGATCAATTTCCTTCCAAACTTTTTCCCTACCCTTCACACGATTAAAAACCCTGCACATACATAAATTTTTAGACATTTTCCAATCACCCAATAACCTTTCACTCTCCCTCAAACTCCCAACTTCAAGCCTCAGGGAAAATCAAGTTAGGGTTCTCAATTCAAAGAATTTTCTCCGTAATTCTCTTCTCTAAGGTATGTTGAACAACCCTCTTTCAAATAAATTTATTTTTTATTGATTTCATAATAACAAAAGTGGTTTTTATGTGAGTTTTGAATGTGGGTTTGTTGAATGATTTTTGAAAGGAGGAATCACGGAAAGTTGTGAAGCCCTTTCTAAGAACATAATTTTAAATTGTTAATTGAACTTGGAAACTGAGATTAATTGTTTGTAATATGAACCCTTATGAATATGAAAGCTTATTGGGACATATTGAAGCCAAGAAACTACATTCCTATTGTGTATCACTTTGTTACCCAAACATTGATTTTTGGATAGGAAAAGAAGGGAAATATCAATTTTCCTATTTTTGAAAGTGTTGTTATTTCAATGGGGAATCTTCAGCCTTTATGAGATATGTTAAAAGTGTTCAAACCTTTGGAGTGATGGGACTAATGAGGTATGGTTATATAAAATAATTATGGCATGATATGTATGACTTGCAAGTCTTGTTATGAAGATATTAATTTAATAAATGCCTTAATAATGATAAATATCCCTTACGAATGGTTTAATTGTTGTTTTGACAAAACTAAAAGATGGGCATTAAGAGAATTAGATGGTTAGCTGAGAAGGTATGAGTACGAGAGGTTCATTACCCAAAATTGTATTACCCAAAACCTAGAATTAGGGTGTTTATCCACTCATATTCATACAAAAAATCTCCATAAAATAGTTCATAACTTCAAACTACAAGAATGAAAATTAAAAGAAGAAAGAACAATAGTTTAAGATCCTTGATGTCTCCTTTGCTCTCCAGTTCGTGTGAAATCAAATAAAATGGGTATAATTATGGATAGGTCCTCCTTTTATTGATATTTAGGTCATACATGATGTTCTATACACGAATTATATGTATTTACAACCTTGCCCCTACTTAAAACAAGTTAAAATCAAACTTTCGGACGTCTTGGGGGATTGGTGCATTCCATGGCCATCGCACGCCCATTCCAATAGCCATACATGATGGGGGGTGTACTTAAAGACTTCTATTGTTCCTTGGGAGTTTATGCACATGACACACTTCATTGCTTTTGGAGGTACGGTACATTGCCCCCTCCAAAGTGAGAGGGTGCACTCGTTTCTTCATCGTCTCTTCTTGTGCTCTTGTCCCTTGTTTCTATACTTCTTGTGGATTTTTTGTATGCTTCATTTAGCTTAATTAGATCCTACATTGGTATCCTACAACATCTCATAACAAACATAAGTCCATACAACACAATAGAACTCATCAATGTACACTAGAACATGCATAGCTCAAGCTAGTGACACTAGTTTTCTCTTCTAAGTTCTATTTGATCCTTTTGACTCTAGACTTGTTTCAAATGCACCTTAAACAGCATAATAACATGTAATTTAACACAGAAATACACATATACACACTTTAATACTCAATAATCACCTCAATTTATCCCGAAAACTAAGGTAAAAGCACATAGATAATGCCACTTAGGAGTATAAATACACCTAAAATCACCACCCCACACTTAAAACCATGTTCGTCCTCGAGCAAATCTTTAAACTAATCACCATCAAGGAATACTCTAAAAAAATTACTAAAAATAAGACACTCAATCTAGAACTACACAGACCATATGAATAGCAAGTTCTATACTCACCATTTTATTTTACAACTAAAAACTCATGAAGACTATTTCAAAACTTCCTAGCCTCAAGAGTTGACTCTACCAAGTTGGAAAACTCATGCATATTACTCACACAAATTGATCATATACGTCACCTATATATCATCAAACATGTTCCCTCACCACAAGAGAGTCACCCACATTCACTCAAAAATATGCAATTTATCACAAGAATTGGTGTAAATATCAAATTCCGCTCACTCTCACAAAGAATTCACATGAGATATTAGAAGAAAAATTCGCTTGCCCTTAATGTAGTACTTCACTAATATAAGAATGTCAAAGCTCAAGATCAAGTAGGACTTGAAGGGTTGTAATGTAGTCTAAGGGACAGGTAGGAACTATTTTGTCAAGAATAGTGACTATCCTCCTTAAGCGTTTTAATACAACACAGTTTCCACTAAGCTCATCTCCAACTAACCTATTTTACACCACTATCATCTTGCCAACTCTCTATTGTTTTTCCCCATCTCTTTAAGCTAGCTTACACATCTTTAGTATGGAGTATTTGCTATCAACACATGATTCACTTCTTTCGATCATTTTCTCTTTTCAATACATTACTCCCTACCAACAATAAATAAATCTTTTCCACACACCAAAAGCTATTTACATGGGACTTCAAATTCATTTTTTCCTTCTTCAATTTTTACACTCCTTAACATCTTAATTTCTTAACTAAAGCGCTTAGAAATTTAGGATCAAATTGCGGGCAATGGAAGGAAAAGGAATAAGCTACATATAAGGCTACAAAAAAATAGGCTAAAGGCTCACCAACTAAAAAAAATCATTCAAAAAGGGTAGATAAGGTGGGTATAAAACATGGCTATCAAAGAAATGCCTATATCATCTCCTAAACTCAACATTTTTTATTTCGATTTGCAAACAAATCGGGCATGTTCTAGACATCACTATGCAACATGGAATATAACAAAATCCTCAATAACACTTGGGACATGTTCAAATCAAGATGGATCCCTATAAACTCTAAACCAAGCAATAGAAAGAATTCAATATTAAGCCAACATCATACAAGAGTCAAACAAATGAGACTAAGTGTTTCATAGTAGTCATTCAATTCACTACACATGCTTCGACATTCAAAACCCACTTGCATCATGCAATCATACATAACATTTAACAAGAGCATCTCTAAAATTTTTAAATTATGCCTAAAAATCAAAAAGGATACTGGGTTAAAAAGGCTCCCTCTCAGAAAAGAATAGGAAAGAAAAATCGAGGGGTGGATGAAGTGTGCTCCTAAATAAAACTAAAGCTTACTAAAAGAAAATCTTTGTATTTTTCAAATTTACAGCAACATAAGCAAAAACCAAATAACCAAATAACTCCTCTAGCACACTCCACCCTAACCAAATCGGAAGATTTCCTACCCCACACTTAAAATCACACTTTGTCCCAAAGTATAAATTAAAAGTAAAGATAGAAATACTCCTGAGGCCTCTAGGCCTAGCCAGTAGCATCATATTCATCAAGGAGTTCGGGGGACCTCACACTCAATTTTTTCCATGTTCCTTAGCTAAGATCTTAGTTACTCAGACTTTTCTTCAACCTGTCAACTCAAAATTAAAAACCAAAAAAAAGGTGATACTAAAGAAAAAAAAAATAAAAAAATAACTACCTTAACATGGGTCTGATTTATTATTGCGGCATGACTAACATAACAACTTTATCATTCATATTCTCTCATCCTGTTTCTCCTACTTGGATCCCCTCTTCTCAATCTTTTCTGACTTCTTGAATGCACATGATCGAGGTCTGCCACTCTTCTTACACCTACCTTTTTTGAGAATGCCATTCAAGTAGTGCAGGTTTAGGCTTATTGGTTGAGTCAGGCAACTTCATGAGAGTGTCTGAAGAAGTAATTAGTGGTTCGCACTCTTTTACCCCACATTCACCCACTTCATAACTGTGATCATGCATAGATCTCTATAGTGTGAGGGTGTGTTAAGTTCTTTGTACAACCTGAATACCACCTCTTTATAATTCAATATAATCTTGGGCGTGCCCTCTTTTGCGTCTATCAATACTCCACCAGTAGCCAAGAATGGACGTCCTAATATGATTAGTACCTTGCAATTTGCATCATAATTAAAAAAAATAAAGTCAACAGGAATAATGAACTTACTAACCTTAATGAGAACATCATCTATGATTCTTTCGGGGACCATTCTCATTTTATCCGCCATTTGTAACACCACTGAGGAGGGCCTTGGATTTCTAAAACCAAGAGTATTAAAACTGAAAGAGGTATCAAGTTGATGCTTGCTTCTAAATCACTCAAAGCATAGACAATGTCTTTGTATGTAGGGTGAAAATCCCAAGGTCCTTGAGCTTTTTGGGTGTCTTTCTTCTGACTACAGAATTGCACTCTTCCGTAAGTTCCATAGTCTTAATATCACCAAGCCTCCTTTTATTTGTGACCACGTCCTTCAGGTACTTTGCATACTTTGTGATTCCCTGTAAAACATCTACAAAAGGAAGGTTAATGTGATGTTCTCTGAATGTGTCAAAGAACTTTTTAAAATAAGCATCTTCTTTTGCTTTATTGATCCTTTGATGAAAAGGTGGTGGTAGTCAGTTTTGAGGTTGCTCAATCGGGTTTTCATTAGCATACTCAGACTTCCCCTTTTTGTCAGCTTCTTAAGACTTAACTTGCTCTGCTTGCTCAGGTGTGATCAATTCAGCTTGCACCTCATGATTTTTTTTGAAGGTGCATCACCCAAATCTCTATCGTTCTTCAATGTGATTGTCATAAATTTCTATAGTTCTTGCTCTGTATCACCAGATAGACCCCCTTAAGGTCTTGAATTTTTCACCTGAGCTAACTAACCCATTTGTATCTCCAAATTCTTTTGGGCAAGTTGCTTATTTTTTATTTCCACAACCATTTGTTCTTGGTTGGACAGTATCTTTTTCAAAGTCTCCTCTATATTTTTGGCCTGATCATTATTATGAATACCTTGTTGCTGCTGAAATTTCTGAGGTTGAGCCTGATCATTTCCCCATGAGTGATTAGGCTGACTCTGCCAATTGCTGTTGTAGGCATTGCCATAACTTTGATGACCTCTTTGCGCATTGGCCACAAAATTTATAGACTTCGGATTTGTCCCATGATATTTTAAAGAATGACCACTAATACCATAAGTTTCACACCATGAATGAACTTACTGAATTGTATTAACTTGTGCATGAGGTTGAGCCACACTCAACTTGCAGAACTGAGCCATCATCTTGTTTTTAAAATGGGCCAACTGTGCGGCCAATGTTGTGCCACTATCTACCTCAATCATACCTGCCAGCTTCTTCACCATGCTTCTAGACATATCACCATTCTAATCTTGATTATCTTTTGTAATTCTATTTAGGAGAGTGTACAACTCATCATAAGTTTTCTTCAAAGCTGGACCACTTGTCGTTGAATCTAAAAAAAAATTTGTATTATGGTCAAGACCTTCTACCAAAGTATAAGCTAATACCTCATTGGTCTGTTAGTGGTGTGGCCAATCTATGAGAAGTGACTTGAATCTCTCCCATGCATGATAGTGATTCTTATCTGGCTTTTGCTTGAAACTCAGAATCTCACTCCTCAACCTTGCAGTTTTGCCCGAAGGAAAGAACCGGATAAGGAACATCATTGTCAAATCATCCCAAGTTGTAATTGAGCTTGAAAGTTTTGTCTTCAACCATTTCTTTGGTTCTCCCAAAAGTGTGAATAGGAAAAGTCTATAGAGACTCCTGCCGGGATGAATGTGTCACTTATCTCCATAGAAATCTGAAGATGGACCTATGGATCCTTATGTGAAAAACCTCTGAATTATCTATTTGTGTGCAATAGTTGCATCATGTTATGTTTCAGCTCAAATATGCCTCCTGTATTCGGTTTTTGAATACAAGAGGTCATATTAGTTATGACTGGGATTGCCACATTACGCACTATCCTGCGAGGTGGTTGTTCATCACCCATTGTTGCAGGAATAGTATCGTCCTCTTGAACTTGTGGTATTGGATAGAGAAATTATGCTCTCTCATTAATTGGTATAAGCATCGCTCAGGTTAGGGATGTGGTTCAACCAATTCCCTTTCCTTTTCTAGTTTGCTTACGATTCAAACTTGTACCTGGAAATTCAGTAGCTAAGACCAAGTTGTCAGGACTTACAAAAATAAACTAGTAAAACTAGAAATTAGAAGGTTACTAATATTTATGTCCCCAGCAACGGCGCAAAAAAGTTGTCGCTCCCAAGCACACACGCATATGTAGGTGGTCGCGTAAGTAATATAGTGGCTCTTGCGAGCCGAATATCGACCCCACATGGACTTGGTGTTTAGCAGACGATTAAACTTAAGTTTTGCTATTGAAGTTAAACAAGTGTGATTCGTTACAAAAGAGAGTTTGAGTTTTTTTTAATAGACTAAATGATAAAAGTAACAATGATATGAAATTATGATTGTAAACACTATATGGAATGTTCCAGGGTTGAGGTAATTACTTCACATTTATGCAAAACCATGGTTTCTACTCGGTGTTGGTGCGTATCATGATTGTTGATCTACGGGGTTGATGTTACAACTTGGGAATGGTCATCCTCTAAGCCATCTACCAAAATTAATCTCACAACTACCTCATTGAGCAGTGATATGAGTCTTTAATTCAGATGCATTAAACTATCTTCCTATTTCATTAACCAAGTGGAGTGTTTAGGTATATCGTTATCCTAACTGAAAATCATCCTTTAACATGCAATATCTAAAAATTAAAAATATGATCCACAATCCTTACGTTCTTCATTATGTCCCTCCACTCCTATGGTTAGTTCATTTCGAGACTATGATTTATCCTAAAGTTCATGACGCTTAAGAATAGTAAAACAAGAACGCAAGAACAATCACAAGACTTGATAAACAAATAAACCAACTATAAAACCATAATTAAGAAATTATGTTGTATCCCCAACCCTAGAATGAGGGTGTTTATCCATCCACTCATATTCATACAAACAATCTCCATAAAAGAGTCCATCACTTCAAACTACAAGAATTAAAAGTAAAAGAAAAAAGTTTGAGCTCCTTGATGGCTCCTTTGCTCTCCAATTAAAGTGTAATAAAAAATATTTGTGTAATTATGGCTAGTTCCTCCTTTTATAGTGTTTTAGGTCGTCCATGAGGTTCCCCACACGAATTATATGTATTTACAACCTTTCCCCCACTTAAAACAAGTTAAAATCCAACTTTTGGACGTCTTGGGGGCTTAGTGGATCGCATGGAAATCTCACGCCCATTAAAGTTTCCATATACAATGGGGGGTGAGAGTAAGGCCTTCTCTAGTTCCAAGGGAGTTGTGGCACATGGTCCCCTCCAAAGTGAGAGGGTGTGCTCGTTTCTTCGTCGTCTCTTCTCGTGCACTTGTGCCTTGTTTCCATACTTCTTGTGGCTTTTTGGTAGGATTCAGTTAGATTCCATATATCCTTCATAGGTCTCCTAAAACATCTCATAAAAAACATAAGTTTATACAACACAATAAACCTCATTAAGTACACTAGAACAAGCATAGCTCAAGCTAGCAACACTAGTTTTCTCTTCTAAGTTCTATTTGATCCGTTTGACTCTAGACTTGTTTCAAATGCACCTTAAAAACCATAAACATGTAATTTAACTCACAAATACACATATACACTCTTTATTACTAAATAATCACCTTAAGTTGTCCTCAAAACTAAGCTAAAAGTGCATAGATAATGACACTTAGGAGTATACGCCTAAGATCAAAGTGCTTAAATTGTCAGCAAATTAATGTTTAACATTTAAGTCCTGGTGGTACGTCTCAGATATAGCTATCCCAATAGGTAAATTGGAGATGAGAAATATAGATTTCATCACAGGTCTTACATATACTCAAAATCAGTATGACTCTATTTGGGTCATTGTTGATAGAATGACCAAGTCCGCTCATTTTCTTCCTCTGAGAATGACTTATTCGAGAGAGGATTACGTAAAGTTGTACATTCAGGGGATTGTTAGGTTTCATGGTGCACCCGTTTCCATAATATTTGATAGAGGTATGTAATTTACTTTTCAGTTTTGGATAGCTTTTTAGAAAGGTTTGGGTATGCAAGTAAGCCTTAAAACCTTTTTTCATCCTCAAATGGATGGGCAAGCAGAGGGTACTATTCAGACCATGGAGGATATGTTGGGAGCCTATGTTATTGATTTGAAGGGTAGTTGAGTCTATCACTACCCTCTCATAGAATTTTCCTACAATAATAGCTACCAATCTAGCATCCAGATGGCCCCATTCGAAGCCTTTTATGGTAGGAGGTATGCATCACCTATTGGGTGGTATGAGGTCAGTGAAGCAAGATTGTTGGGACCAGACCTTGTGCACCAAGTGGTGGATAAGGTTAAATCTATTCGAGAGAGGTTAAACACTGCCCAAAGTTTTCAAAACTCTTATGCCAATGTAAGACAAAGATATTTGGAGTTTAAATTTATTGGGTATTTCTGAAAGTCTATCCTATGAAGGGAGTAATGAGGTTTGGGTAAAAGGGTAAGCTCAGCCCTCGCTACATTGGACCTTAACAGATAGTGAGGATGTTTGGGAATGTTGCTTATGAATTGGAGTTATCCTCGAGTCTGGTATCGGTTCATCCCGTGTTTCATATGTTTATGCTCAAATAGTTTCTGGGTGACCATTCTCTTTTAGTCCCCGTAAAGAACATTGGTGTAAAAGATTTGTTATCTTATGAAGAAGTTCCTATAAAGGTTTTGGATCGTCAAGTTTGAAAATTGAGGACCGAAGAAATAGCTTCGCTAAAGGTGTTATGGAGGAATCAAAAGGTAGAGGAAGCTACATGGGAATCGGAGGAGGTCATGAGAATTAGACATCCGTATTTGTTTACATCTCCTGATGATGCTACCGAAGGTACTAATCCTAATCCTATCTTTACCATTTTAGTATTCATGTCTTGTGTAGAATGAAAGAAAAAGTTCCATAGAAATTGATGTCTTAGCTTATGTTTTTGTGAAGTCATAATATTGCATAATTCATGCTTAGTGTACTAGATTGACGTTGTCAAAGAGCGCTTCTTGAAGCTCTGATGCTAGATTTTAATCATTATGTCATGCTTATAAAATCCAAAAAACTCCTTAGCCATCATTTGAGGACGAATGATCCCAAGGGGAGATATTGTAACAACCTAAACTTTTGGGCTATGTGTTGAGTGGCGCTCATGTACATCAAAGTGACGCTCCTCCAAGAAGGCCTTTCACATGGAGTTAAGCCAAGGACCTTCAATCATTGCAATCTTTAAGCATAAAGATTGAATGTTTGGAAAGTTCAAACATGGAAGACTTAAAGATATTTAATATATAAAGTGTCTACCATTTAAATTAGCTTGTAATTTAAATGAAGTGGAATTTGGTCCTTCTTTTCTTTTTTTAGCCATTAGTATTGTCGCGCCCCATTTTTCTCGCGAAAAGCGGGATTCGACGTGACAAACTCTTTTTGGGATTTAAAGAGTGAAGAGTCGCCACCTAACGAATTAAGGTGCGTTAGGGCACCATTCTAGACTAATTAAGATTTATTTTAATTATTAGCCTATGTCAACCAGAAATTCGGGTAAGGGTTCAAGTTACCTCGAAAGGAAGGTGTTAGGCACCTTTCGAGGTCCACAAATGTGGGTCCCGATCGAACTTGTATATTACGTGGGAAATTCTATGTGATAAGCAAGGGTCTATTCTATTTATTAACTTAATGTTAACTAAGTGTTAAAAAAAAGAAGAAGTTATTTATCTAATTACTATAAACCTAAGTACTACACATTAGGAAAAGTATATAAAAGCAAAATATCATATGAGCAAGAAGAGAGAAGGATACAATTTATATAACCGAAACATTTTTATTTTAATAATAACTAACCTAAACTACCCCAAATAGTTGAACATTCAAAATAAGATAAAGAAAACCGATTTAGAAAAAGATTTTATACAAGGAGTTAATTTTAGCCTATTCGGATCAGCGCCCGGCTTATTAACGGATGACAATGTCGTATGTTGCATTGTCGAATTCTGCTCGGGACAACTTACATCACTTCCGATTTTCTACCTACCCCACCTAATTTGATTACTAGTCTTAGAGGCGTTCTTAAAAAACGATAAAACTAACGTTTCCTAAAATGCCTACCCGTCCCAACTTAATGTCCAAGAGGCATTGGACTTTTATTTTTGGATTTAGGTCTAGACAAAAGGACACTTAGGTTGCCTAATTAGACTCGGGGTTTACGTCAAACAAAACACATAAGACTAGCAATTAGCACGTAAAAGTTTCAAATACGCCTCTTATTTAATTAAAGTCAAATAGGTGATTAACATGCTTAAAAGATAATTATTTATTTTTACGTAATTGAAACCTATAGGCATGATATCTGATGATGTATAATCGCTTCACATGCTAAAAAGAATGGATCAAATAAGTCCTATGGATAGGACATCTTTGATGAGTAACATATGTTGACGTGCGACAATTACTCCAATGAGTTGAAAATTATTTAAACACGCCTAAACTATTTGAATATGCTGGGAAAAACCCTTTAATGATGCAGAAAATTCAAATTTTCTTAGGTGCTGAAAATTATTTAAAATAGACTAAAATTCAGTTTGTACATTTCAGAAATTAATTTTAGCCTTCTAAAAATGACTTAACTATGTTGAAAAGTCGTCCAAGTATGCTAAAAAATTAATTCGAACATGCTGAAAATTAATTTTTATATTCTGAAAAAATGGTTTAACTATATTGTAAAATAGTCTAAGTATGCTAAAAAATAAATTTAAACATGCTGAATATTAGTCTTAATATTCTTAAAAATTATTTAACTATGCTGTAAAATAGTCTAAGTATGCTAAAAAATAAATTTAAATAAGCTGAAAATTAATTTAAACATGCTGAATATTAGTCTTAATATTCTGAAAAATGATTTATATTTTAATGCTGAAAATCAATCATGCTGAAGATTTATTTTTTAAAATGCTGGAAGATAATTTAATATGCTGGACATTAGTAAAAGTGCTGAAAATTAAATTTCAAATTCTGAAAAACCAAATTCAATATGCTGAAAAATACATTCTTATGCTGGAAGTTAAATTAAAAAGACTGAAAATAAATATAAATGCTGGAAAATAATTTATAGGTGCTGAAAATTAGTTTAAAATACTGAAAATTAATTTAAAGTGCTGGAAATTAATTTAAAGTGCTATAAATAAAATTTGACATGCTCGAAATTAATCTACTATGCTGAAATTTGATTAAAACCTAAAAACATGATTTCTTATAGATAGTGTCATATTCGTGTTACTTGAAATAAAATCATAACTATGCCTCAGTCCCAAATAAGTCAACAAACATGATTTAGTATAGGCAGATCGAGATCAAAACTTGAGCACAAAAAGCACACACATAATTAATAAAGAATCGTGAAAGGAAGAGAAAGAACTGACCTGGGTGCTTCCCGACATAAACGCTTTCAGCGTTCAGATAAGATACGTACGATTAAAGTCTACTATTTATATGCAACTACCATGCACAAAATTTAAGTACGAGGGGTGAGAAACTAACCAATATGACGTGTTGAGACGACAATGGGAGAACCAGAATTGGATAAATAGCTCCCGAACAGAACTTGGCTTATAACCGGTGAAACAGTAGCCACATGACAATGATTATAATGTATTTAAATGTAAAGGAGTTCTATAGCAGAAGTGAAAAACAGTGGTGAAAGCATGTAAACCTAGTTGAATTAGATGTGTAAGTAGTGAGACAGTGATATGCTATCGAGAATTAAGGCAGAATCCACCATCCTCCCCCGAGAAAAAAAAATGAAATAGACTTATATAAGAGGAGCATGCTAACGGCTCAAAGCCAAAAAAAATAAAAGGAGAATCAATTACACGGCTAATTAATCAATCACACAAGGCTCCTTTCCTTAATTAAACTAATCAATTAGTTAGGTGAAAGATAATCACAAGTCTTCCAAAATTAAAAGAGTATCACACGTAGGAATAAACAAAGGAGGAAATAAAATCTTCCATCTTGGGAAAATCAACCAACATAAGGAAAATTGATTCTTGTCCATATTTTAAATAAATTAGTTGTGAAGAGGTAAAAAAAAAAAAATGTAATTGATAACAATATGATATAAAAAAGTGATATTCGTATAATATGTGTTATGCAAAACTATGAGTAAAATAAAATAATATATAGGCACTAATAATACAATAACCACGAATATACTATTTGCATGAAATCAATAACAAAGGCTATGCAAGATTTTAGCTAGAATGGGGACATTGAAATTTCAAATATTATGTAATAATAACAAGATCAGGTATATCAAAGATAATTACAATAATACTTTTAAAAAAGAGATATTGCTTAAAATGTAACCAAAGTGGTGTAATATTATTATGTAAAAGGGTAAAATAGCTTGTGACTATGTAAGATATATCAAAATAATAATAATAATTTAAAGTGAAGTAGCAGTCTAGGTAGGATATATGGAGGTCAAAATTGGGTGTCAACAGCTGCCCCTTCGTTGCTTAGGAATGATGAAAGAATTGTCAAGCAACGAACGTTGACTTAGTAGCCAATTTTGTCTTACCGATAGGATGGTTCGCTGGAATCGAAAAGCAAGAGAGGTTTATTAAAATTATGTGGCCGAGACTTTGATTTTACGTCGCCTACATATCTCTGGTTTTACGAGAATCAGGCCATGTGTAGTTCTAGACTTAGGAACGAATGAGATTCCTAAAGAAAATCGACGAATGTGGAATTTGAATAAAGATAGCACGAGTTGGCGAGATTGGAGTAGAAGTAGCTTTGAAATGTGAAATTTGAATATGATTGAGATGAAGAATTATGTTTCAAAATCGGAAAGAGAGAATCGCTTAGTCGTCTTGCTTTTAACGAGAAATCAGTAGTAGCTTGTTTTAAAGCTTGACAAGAAAATCAATAGCGTTAAAGTCCGGTGAGGAACCCAATGCCGTTTTAGGTCCTGCGGGGATCCCAATGCCGTTTTAAGGTCCTGCGGGGAGCCCAATACTATTTTAAGGTCCTGCGGGGAGCCCAATGCCATTTTAAGGTCCTGCGGGGAGCCCATTGCCGTTTTAAGGTCCTGTGGGGAGCCCATTGCCGTTTTAAGGTCCTGCGGGGAGCCCAATGCCGTTTTAAGGACTTGCGGGGAGCCCAATGCCATTTTAAGGTCCTGCGGGGAGCCCATTGCTTTTTTAAGGTCCTGCGGGGAGACCATTGCCATTTTAAGGTCCTGTGGGGAGCCCATTGCTGTTTTAAGGACCTGCGGGGAGCCCAATGCCATTTTAAGGTCCTGCGGGGAGCCCATTGCTTTTTTAAGGTCCTGCGGGGAGCCCATTGCCGTTTTAAGGTCCTTCGGGGAGCCCATTGCCGTTTTAAGGTCCTGCGGGGAGCCCATTGCCGTTTTAAGGTCCTGCGGGGATCCCATTGCCGTTTTAAGGTACTGCAGGGATCCCAATGCTAGATTTGATGCTGAATTATTAATGCAATATATTGTTGTCAAAGTTAAAGAGATAGGGAAACTTAGCTTCTTTTCCAGATTGAGAATATAGTTTGGGATTCCTTTGATGATGTTGCAAGGCAGTGGCTGCATTTGTACTTGCTATCTGCACTCAAAGAAAAATAGTAAGTCGAAAAGTAAGGTTGACCCATACCTTTGCTTGGCTTGTCTCCTCGTCATTGTTTTGATCTCAGAGATTGAGGCTTCTATTCTTTATGGTGAAATTTTTGAGAGCTTCTCAAAAATTTCTGCCCCAGTTTAGAATAAAAAATGCCTTTCGCAAGTCCTTGTGAATTGACATACTGCTTCCTTGTGGAATTTTTGAGGTTTCCTCAAAAATTCTGCCCCAATTTTTGCTTTTGGCGTCTTATATTCCTGCTTCACTCAAGGAAAAATATTAGTTCAAAAGAAATGGTTGCCTTGCATTTGAACATCGTGATCTCAATTTGAATCTGTTTTTATATGCTCAAGAGTCGGGCCTATTAGCCTGATATTTGGATTTGGGTTTGAGCGAAGTGTTTGAATTGGAAAGGGAGGGAAAAAGAAATTTTTATTAGATTGAGACCGGGTCCAATAATGGACTGCCTACGTATCCAAATGGAAATCAGGTCAAACGTAGTTCAGATTACAAGGAACAGATAGATAAAGCAGGAAAATGTTATTAGCCATAAGGCGGATAAATAGAAAAATGATGGTATGATGATGGTCTGTCCTTATCAGTCCATGTGATGTGCTTTGCGCTTTCTTCGCGAACGTCTAGGAAATATTTTTGTTGGATCACCTTGAACAATGATATTTCCAGTAGTGGTGGGGTTGTAGATGTTACTTATTGGGCCTCGCTGCACTTTTATCTCCCCTTTTTCAATCAGATTCTGAATTTTGTGCCTTAGTGCTGAACATTCCTCAATATCATGGCCTTGGATATTTGAATGATAAGCACAATTTTTGGATGGGTCAAAGTTAGAAGACGGATACTCAGGAATCCATCCCCTTCTTGGTTGCACAATACCTTGGCCCCTCAATCTCTCAAATATGCTTGCCAATGGCTCAGTCAAAGGAGTGAAAGTACGAGGCCTCATTCTCTTTGGTCGATAAAAATCACCTTGTACCGGATAAGACTGATGTTGAAAGTTGGATTGTGTATGATACATCTCATCTTGAAAATTTTGCTGAAAAGAGTAGGGTTGAATCTGATAAACCTCGCATTGAGAATCTTGTGAATCATAAGGTTCGAGATGCTCATGTCGAGATTCAAACACAACAAGGGCTTCTTCATTATTCTGATAGCACTGTGTCTGAGATGATAAATCCTCTTCCTCTCCCTCAAATGGACTCTTTGATGCTTGGAAAGTAGTTGGCATTGCAGACACATCAATAATTCTCCCTGTTCGGATACCGTATTCTAGCTTTTTTCCGATTGAAATCAGACTCTCAAAACTGTGACTGCTTAAGAAGCACAATTTTTGATAGTATATTCCATCCAGCGACCTAATGAAAGTTTGAACCAACTCTTCTTCAGGCACAGAAGGACGTACCTTAGAAGCTTCCAATCTCCATCGAACTGCATATTCCTCAAGAGATTCGTGAGTCATTCTCCTTACTTCGAGCAAATCCCACATTGTCGGATCAACTGTGATGTTGAACTTATATTGTCCTACGAAGTCTTGTGCCATGTCTTCCCATGTACGCCATTTGTCCAAGTCTTGTTTGGCGAACCAAGTGAGTGCTATCCCTGACAAACTTTGAATAAATAATCTCATCAGGAGAGCCTCATTATGTCCTATGCCAACTAATCTGCCACAATAGTCCTTTAGATGTGTGATTGGGTCTCCATGCCCATCAAACATGTTTAATCTTGGGACTTTGTATCCTGGAGGTAACTCAACCCTTGGGTGTAGACATAGTCTCTCATATCTCAAGTCGTGAATACCTTTGGAACGTAGATTCTCATCCAACCTCTTTTCTAAGTCATGAAGCTTTTGCTGCCGTGCATCTAAATCAACTCTCTCATTTCCAAAAGTGGTGTGTGTTGAAGGCAACTGTTGAGAGGGCGTATGAGTAAGGCGAGAATAAGGAGACACAGTCCGAATAGGGATTTGCATTGGACGAGAAGAAAGAAGGCTGGAATTTTTCTAGATATTGAGCATATTTGTCATATTTGCAGATTTTCAGTTGAGTCGATGTTCAAATGCTAGACAACCTTTAAACAAAATAAATAAATCAAACAAAAGTTACCACATAGCACAAATAAGTTTAATATAAATAGGAGACATTCTAGGATGAAGACTATGACTTAATAAATGATTTGAGTGTAGAGATTTGGGATTCTAACGCACGAGACAGACTCTAGTGGAAGAACTTACGCTTTGGAGAGATTAATATGATGTTGAATTTGAAATTGTAGTTGTAAAGAAAATAAGGAAGTTAGGGGAATGAACAAGGTCGACTTATGTTGAACATCAAAACTGTTGATTTTTGAAACATCCTTTGTGATTGATATCATCGTTAATCCTTCCAACTTCATACAAAGTGATAAAACAGGGGGAAAGAAGATTTTATTATGATGAGACCGAACCCATTAAATGAGCGCCTACGTATCCCTCTTATAGGGGAATCAGGTCAAACGTAGTTCCAATTACATAAAAGGAAAGCATAAAAGAAAGTCTAGGTTATTCCAAGGATGCAAAGCTTAAAGTAATTTCAAATGCTTGAGAGCCCGAACATGATATCCTCTTCATCAATGCCAAACAGGTGTCAGTCATGCTTAGGAAGCTAATCAACACCGAGCTTCAACCCTGTTACAGTTATAATCTTGGTATCAATCATCGCTTGAATCTTGTCCTTCAAAGCAAAACACGCCTCTGTGGGATGCCCTTTCATCCCCGAGTGGTAGGTGCAAACCTTATCAAGATTGTATCGTTTAGACTGAGTGTTAATAGGTACGGAAGGGATGGGTGTGATGTAGCAGGCTTCTCTGAGTCTTTCATACAACTGAGTTATGGGTTCAGCTAGAGGAGTGTATTGTTTTGGTGGACTTTTCTGCAACTTGACTGGAGGTTTAGCAAATTGATTGGATCGTTGATTTGTTGGTGGATTTGGATAAGACATGGGAATGTATCTTGATGTTGGAGCAATGGATGGAGGTGAGTACCAAACAGTTTGAGGATGAGGTTTTGTGGAGGATTGGGGATAACAAGCATAATTTGGTATTGGAGTGATTTCTGGAGATGGATACCATATCAGTTGAGGACGATTTTTCTTTACTATCTTCCCCTCGCTTATCAAATTTTGTAGTTCTCTCTTCAACTGGCGGCATTCATCTGTGTCATGACCAGGCATGCCAGAATGGAAGGCACAATGCTTTTTGGAATCAAAGAAAGGACTTGAAGGGTAATAAGAACCAATAAGCTTAGGCTGCAAGATACCATGTGACCTCAACATTTCAAAAGTGATTGACGGTGGTTCGTCTAAGAGAGTCATAGCATGGTATTTGCTCACTTCAGGCTTTGGAGCCTTTGACGCCTTATTGATAATTGCCTTTCCCTTGTTCCTGAACTGTGGCTCAACCAAACCAACTTTGTCATGTACTAGAGTTTCACCTATGAACTTCCGCTTTAGCCTATTGTCGAACCGCCCAATAAAATCACTTGCTAAATTGTCCCAAGAAACCCACTTGCTTGTATCCTTCTCTGCGTACCACATCAATGCTAGACCTGTAAGTGAACTGACGAAAAGTTTCATCTTAAGACCATCACTTTTCCCTATAACTGCTAGCTCATCCAGATACTCTTTCAAATGGGAGTGAGGATCGCCAGAACCGTCGAATAACGGAAAGTTCAAGTCCCCAACTCTATCCTTACTTTCTTCTCCTGATTTGGATAACCTATCCATCTCGAGCTGTTGAGATGACCCTGCCTTATGGTTAGAAATCCTTCCTTCTGTTTTCTTGCCCATTTCTGTCAACCCACTGAGTGCTTTTTGCAATGCGACTGAATACAAACTCGAAGGTACTTGTGCATCACAATTAGGCATAGGTGAGGTCGTCATTATAGGAGACTCCATAGTGCAAATGGGAGCAATGAAGTCAGTTTTGGATAATGGCTCAGGGAAGCCTGGTGGCATATCAGTTGAACGTCGAAGATTGGTCATTATTCCTCTGATTCTCTCAATTTTTCTTTCCATACTCATAATGCTTGACTCAAAAGGAGTAAACTTGTCTTGGTGCAAATTCGAATTCCTACGCTCAGCTTCGTTGTTGGCAAGATTGATGAACATTGCTTGACTGACCATTCTTGATGTTCAACTTTAGTCAACCTTAGAGGAAAGGACTTATGATTAGTAAAACGCACGACAATAGAATGTCTATGAGTAATATCATGGAGTAAAACATTTGAGTTATGCTTATTCGAATTGAATAGGAGTTATGAGAGCTCTATACGACTTAAAAGTTGGGAAAGCTAGAATATGTCACGAATATGGAAACATTATTGTCAAGAGTTATGGTGAAGACAATGGTATGTTAATATTGAAGGTGTTGAGCAAGAGTGTCCTAAAATAATGAGTTGCCCTAAAAGAGTAGAAACAATCTAGAACCTCCTATCGAGGAATGGATCAAACCAAGAGATGACTAGTGTGCTAAAGGATGCTAAAGGATACTTTAGAGTATGAAACCGAGCTATGAAGATAGATGGAAGAAGGTTTTTGACTAGGCCATAAAATTGTATGATTCAGGCCTAAAGGAATAAGGTAACATAACAGAATAGGAGTTTCAAGAGTAAGGAAATCTAAGAGTAATAGATTCTAAGAGTAAGGAATAACTAAAATACAAGATAGGCAAGATATTAGCAGATAATGCATAAATTGACACATAACAAATAAGATTATGCGTCCTTTTGGGGCGTGAACCCATTTGGACTTGGGATTAGATTTTCGCTAATTAACATTCAGCGCATCAAGGGTGCCAAGGCATTCCAGGCTGAATGAGATGCATATTCTTTAGTAGAAGAACACGCAGCCACGATCTAAAGAACAAGAATAGTTTTATGACACGGTTCCCTCAAGTGGACAACTTGAGAGTGGGAAAGCTCATGACTGTCGACGCACCGCTGATCGACCAATCCATGAGGCATTTCCCGCAAGGGTGTTTTAGGAATGAACGTTCGTGCAACCACGCAACCGTTCTTAAAAGAAAAGAAAGAAGGTTTCAAGTGGAGGAAGGTATATGCGGAATAACGATTAAAATAAAGTAATAACCGCATAATATGTAAATAAAGCGATAACAAATATGCAATTTATGAAAAGCAGCAATATAAAATAAAAACAAGTAAATAATCGAATATAAGAAAAGCAACACATGATATAAGACACATAATGAAGGAAAAGAAAAATATATATCAAAAAAATTCACGGAAATGAATAAATGAAAAAGGGAGGGAGATGAACATTGTACAATAAATGACTCAAAAATAAAATAAATAAGGTTAAACAAGGAATCAAATTAAACATTTAAGAAATCAAACAAAGGAAGAAGGGGAAAGGGGTGGATCATGCATAGCTTTTAAATCCTGTTACCATAAAAAAATGAAAAGAAAACAAAAATCCCACATAAACATGAATCCGTATTGGTTAGAACCTAAGCATCCCCAGCAGAGTCGCCATGCTGTCGCGCCCCATTTTTCTCGCGAAAAGCGGGATTCGACGTGACAAACTCTTTTTGGGATTTAAAGAGTGAAGAGTCGCCACCTAACGAATTAAGGTGCGTTAGGGCACCATTCTAGACTAATTAAGATTTATTTTAATTATTAGCCTATGTCAACCAGAAATTCGGGTAAGGGTTCAAGTTACCTCGAAAGGAAGGTGTTAGGCACCTTTCGAGGTCCACAAATGTGGGTCCCGACCGAACTTGTATATTACGTGGGAAATTCTATGTGATAAGCAAGGGTCTATTCTATTTATTAACTTAATGTTAACTAAGTGTTAAAAAAAAGAAGAAGTTATTTATCTAATTACTATAAACCTAAGTACTACACATTAGGAAAAGTATATAAAAGCAAAATATCATATGAGCAAGAAGAGAGAAGGATACAATTTATATAACCGAAACATTTTTATTTTAATAATAACTAACCTAAACTACCCCAAATAGTTGAACATTCAAAATAAGATAAAGAAAACCGATTTAGAAAAAGATTTTATACAAGGAGTTAATTTTAGCCTATTCGGATCAGCGCCCGGCTTATTAACGGATGACAATGTCGTATGTTGCATTGTCGAATTCTGCTCGGGACAACTTACATCACTTCCGATTTTCTACCTACCCCACCTAATTTGATTACTAGTCTTAGAGGCGTTCTTAAAAAACGATAAAACTAACGTTTCCTAAAATGCCTACCCGTCCCAACTTAATGTCCAAGAGGCATTGGACTTTTATTTTTGGATTTAGGTCTAGACAAAAGGACACTTAGGTTGCCTAATTAGACTCGGGGTTTACGTCAAACAAAACACATAAGACTAGCAATTAGCACGTAAAAGTTTCAAATACGCCTCTTATTTAATTAAAGTCAAATAGGTGATTAACATGCTTAAAAGATAATTATTTATTTTTACGTAATTGAAACCTATAGGCATGATATCTGATGATGTATAATCGCTTCACATGCTAAAAAGAATGGATCAAATAAGTCCTATGGATAGGACATCTTTGATGAGTAACATATGTTGACGTGCGACAATTACTCCAATGAGTTGAAAATTATTTAAACACGCCTAAACTATTTGAATATGCTGGGAAAAACCCTTTAATGATGCAGAAAATTCAAATTTTCTTAGGTGCTGAAAATTATTTAAAATAGACTAAAATTCAGTTTGTACATTTCAGAAATTAATTTTAGCCTTCTAAAAATGACTTAACTATGTTGAGAAGTCGTCCAAGTATGCTAAAAAATTAATTCGAACATGCTGAAAATTAATTTTTATATTCTGAAAAAATGGTTTAACTATATTGTAAAATAGTCTAAGTATGCTAAAAAATAAATTTAAACATGCTGAATATTAGTCTTAATATTCTTAAAAATTATTTAACTATGCTGTAAAATAGTCTAAGTATGCTAAAAAATAAATTTAAATAAGCTGAAAATTAATTTAAACATGCTGAATATTAGTCTTAATATTCTGAAAAATGATTTATATTTTAATGCTGAAAATCAATCATGCTGAAGATTTATTTTTTAAAATGCTGGAAGATAATTTAATATGCTGGACATTAGTAAAAGTGCTGAAAATTAAATTTCAAATTCTGAAAAACCAAATTCAATATGCTGAAAAATACATTCTTATGCTGGAAGTTAAATTAAAAAGACTGAAAATAAATATAAATGCTGGAAAATAATTTATAGGTGCTGAAAATTAGTTTAAAATACTGAAAATTAATTTAAAGTGCTGGAAATTAATTTAAAGTGCTATAAATAAAATTTGACATGCTCGAAATTAATCTACTATGCTGAAATTTGATTAAAACCTAAAAACATGATTTCTTATAGATAGTGTCATATTCGTGTTACTTGAAATAAAATCATAACTATGCCTCAGTCCCAAATAAGTCAACAAACATGATTTAGTATAGGCAGATCGAGATCAAAACTTGAGCACAAAAAGCACACACATAATTAATAAAGAATCGTGAAAGGAAGAGAAAGAACTGACCTGGGTGCTTCCCGACATAAACGCTTTCAGCGTTCAGATAAGATACGTACGATTAAAGTCTACTATTTATATGCAACTACCATGCACAAAATTTAAGTACGAGGGGTGAGAAACTAACCAATATGACGTGTTGAGACGACAATGGGAGAACCAGAATTGGATAAATAGCTCCCGAACAGAACTTGGCTTATAACCGGTGAAACAGTAGCCACATGACAATGATTATAATGTATTTAAATGTAAAGGAGTTCTATAGCAGAAGTGAAAAACAGTGGTGAAAGCATGTAAACCTAGTTGAATTAGATGTGTAAGTAGTGAGACAGTGATATGCTATCGAGAATTAAGGCAGAATCCACCATCCTCCCCCGAGAAAAAAAAATGAAATAGACTTATATAAGAGGAGCATGCTAACGGCTCAAAGCCAAAAAAAATAAAAGGAGAATCAATTACACGGCTAATTAATCAATCACACAAGGCTCCTTTCCTTAATTAAACTAATCAATTAGTTAGGTGAAAGATAATCACAAGTCTTCCAAAATTAAAAGAGTATCACACGTAGGAATAAACAAAGGAGGAAATAAAATCTTCCATCTTGGGAAAATCAACCAACATAAGGAAAATTGATTCTTGTCCATATTTTAAATAAATTAGTTGTGAAGAGGTAAAAAAAAAAAAATGTAATTGATAACAATATGATATAAAAAAGTGATATTCGTATAATATGTGTTATGCAAAACTATGAGTAAAATAAAATAATATATAGGCACTAATAATACAATAACCACGAATATACTATTTGCATGAAATCAATAACAAAGGCTATGCAAGATTTTAGCTAGAATGGGGACATTGAAATTTCAAATATTATGTAATAATAACAAGATCAGGTATATCAAAGATAATTACAATAATACTTTTAAAAAAGAGATATTGCTTAAAATGTAACCAAAGTGGTGTAATATTATTATGTAAAAGGGTAAAATAGCTTGTGACTATGTAAGATATATCAAAATAATAATAATAATTTAAAGTGAAGTAGCAGTCTAGGTAGGATATATGGAGGTCAAAATTGGGTGTCAACAAGTATAAATAGTTAGCTATTAGGCTTGGACATTTAAAGAATTGTGCCTCCTTTTGAGAGCTTAAAATCCTTTGTTGATTTTCAACATCTTGTCCAAGAGTTTATAATTAAGGTTATTCCTTCTTGAGGATTTTAATAGATTAGGTGCTATTAGTTCCCAATTAAGTGGTGTTTTGGTTAGTTTCACCAATACATCTTTTGATTGTTTGAATCTAATTGTGTCTATATTTCTTGAATTTGTATCTAAATATTATCTTGTTTCTATTTTCTTGTTTCACATCAAATTGGTATCAAGAGCTTGGATTAGATTTGTTTCCACAAATCTAAGTCTTGGGTTTAAAAATAAATTCAAAATCATTGAAGGTTGTTTGATTTTGTTTCTTGAACTGCATATTGTTGTTTTTCTGGTTGAAAATCAAAAAAAAATCTTGAATTTTCAAAAATAAATAAATAAATTGGAAGTCATTATTGAAATTTGAAGAAACTTGAAAATGGGTCTTGTTGATTTGGTGTTTGTTTGAAGAATTTGTTGGTTAGACGTTGTTTATAGAGTTTTAGGGAAATTATATCTCAAATTTGAGCTCATTTATGGAGATTGATTCAAAAAAAAATAAAATTTGAACTTCTTCTTGGAAAAGAAGATGAATTTGAGAATTACAAAATATCTCAAATCTTTCAAACTTGTTTTCTCTCCTTTTCTTGTTAATTCTAGCTAGTTTACTTTGAGTATTAGTTCATATTTAATGTTAAACTATTTCTTATCTGTTTAATTTTTTCGAGCCAAATTTCGTGTTGTTTTCTTTCATTTCGTTGTATGCTTATTTATTTCCTTGTCCTTTAGTTTTTAATTGTCCTTTCTTAATTTACATAAACTCCACTCCATCCCGAAGAAGTAGTACTTGTGAATTATTTGACGGTGTTGACTCTCAATGTTGGGTTATTCAAGAGTGGCAAAAGGCAAAAGTGAAGTGAGTTCATTTGAGGGTGGCCTTAAAAGCCTTTGGCCTTAGAGTGATTCACGAGTGGGAGTGACAAAGAGAGGGAAACGTGAAGTGAGGGAGTGGTGAGGAGCGTTTTCTATTAACTTTTTATTTATTCTTGTAGGTACAATGACTCAATTGGAGGGAGAATCCTTTAGCAAATTAGAAATGTTACTTCAAAAATTATTGGAAGAAATGAAGGGGAAATTGGAAGATATGGAAAGAAGGGTAAGAAATCAAGAAATACAAAAGCAACCACTTGAGATTTTTAATCCCATTGGTCAACATGATGAGGGATAAAGTAAGACTTCTTTTGATACAACTCCATCACACTTGATAGTGCAAGATACCCTTTCTCCTAATGCTACTTTACCAAGGGTTTGCAATCAAGTAACACTTCATAAAGGGGAAAATCAACAAACAAATCTTCCACCACAAGCCACTAGACCTCAAATAAGAGCCCAACATAACCTTTAAGAGCATATTTTTTATGGTGATAATTATGATTATGGAGTCAACAACCAAGTTCAACAAGAGAGGTTACGTGGGAGAGGAAGAAGAGTAGAAAATGGAGGTTGGTATCCGGTGGATGGTATAAAATACAATATAAAGAATAATGATGAAGATCGAGGATTCAACATCAAGGTTACACTTTCATTCATCAAAGGAAGTAGTGATCCGAATGAACATCTTGATTGGATTGTGAATCTTGAAAGGCAATATAATATCAACAATGTGAGTGATGTCAAGAAAATGAATTATGCCATAAGTCACCTTGAGGGTTTTGCTTCTACATGGTGGGAGAAAATTGAAAGAGATGCTTTGGTTAATACAGATTTTGTTACAAGTTGGAAAGACATAAAAAGGCGTATGAGAGAAAGGTTTGTGGGTCAAGATTATGAAAAATATACACTCAAGAAGTATTACAATCTTCAACAAGGAAGCAAGAGTGTGGAAGAGTTCTATAAGGATCTAGAGGATACTAGTCTTCGAGCTAATGTTAATGATGAAGAGGTGAAACTTGTGGCAAGATTTATTTCGGGCTTAAATAAGGAGGTAAGGCAACCATTGGAATTGCATCGTCTTTCTACTTTATATAAATCTTATCAAATGGCAATCAAGGTGGAGGGTTATCAAAACGAGAACAAGTTAATGGTGCAATCTGTTTCTTCTTCATGGGTTAAAAATAAGGAAGTTTGGAAATCATCTTCTACTTGGAACAAATCCAAAGGTGCAAAGCAAGACTTCAAGTCCAACTTGGACTAAGGCATATAAAAGGTGGACTACAAGGATGGAGGTAACAAAGCTAAACTTGAAACTCCATCTAAAATAAAGTGTTTTAAATGTCAAGGATATGGTCATAAAGCAAATGAGTGTCCTAATAGAAGAACTATCATTGCATTGAATGATGGTGGTTATCAACGGAATATGAATCTAAAGATGACCATAGGAAGGATAATAGTAGTGATGAGTTTATAAAAGAAGGTGATGGAGGTGATGACAGAAAACTTGTTCTTGTTATGAGGAGAAGTATGAGTGCTCTAGCAAGGGAAAATCTTGATCAAAGGGAGAACTTGTTTCATAATTGGTGTAGAGTTCAAGAGAAATTATGTTTCGTAATCGTTGATAGTAGAAGTTGTGTAAATGGTTCTAGTGTATCTATAGTAGATCAATTGAAACTTCCAATAAGAAGGCATCCAAAACCATAGATTGCACTGACTTAATGAATGTGGTGAACTCAAAGTGACGAAGAGAGTGTTGATAAAATTCAAGATTGAAAGTTATCATGTTGAAGTACTTTGTGATGTTGTACCAATGCAAGCTTGTAATTTATTGTTGGTAAGTCCATGGGAATATGATATAGGGGCTAAACATAATGGAAGGTCAAATAAATAGTCATTTGTTAGGAATGGAAAAAAGCTCATTCTTCACCCTCTTTCTCCCTTTCAAGTGAATGAGGAATATAGAAAAATGGGAGAGTTTAAAAAAAACTTGAGAGAGAAAAGAAACAGAGGAGTAAGGGAGAGAAAAATGATAACTCAAGAGAGAAAAAGGGAGAGTTTGAGAGCTCATATGAGAATGAGTTATCACAAAAACAAGAGGTGAGCAAGAAAAGCAAAAAATTAAAGAGAGAGAAAATGTGCATGATTTTGCAAAATCAAGAGAGCATAAAAGAGTTAAACATTGAGGATGCTACTCGAGTCATATTTATTAAAACTCAAGGTTATTCATTGCTCTATAACAATGAACTAACCTCTTTGTCTTTTCCAAGTGTTGTTTCTTCTTTGTTGCAAGGTTATGAAGATTTGTTTCTGCAAGAAATACCAAGTGGATCTCCTCCTTTGAGAGGAATAGAGCATGAAATTGATTTTGTACTGGGTTCTTAAATACCCAATAAAGTGGCTTATAGAAGCAATCCTCAAGAGACTGAAGAATTTCAAACACAAGTGGAAGAACTTTTGAATAAAAGTTTGGCAAGAGAAAGTTTAAGTCCATGGACGGTGCCCGTAATTCTAGTACTAAAAAAGGATGGGACATGGAGGATGTGTGTAGATTGTTATGCCATTAATAAAATTATGGTAAAATGTCAACATCCCATTCCTAGACTTGATGATATGCTATATGAATTGTGTGGTTCTACCTTATTCTGTAAAATTTATTTGAGAAGTGGATACCATCAAATCCGAATGAAATTAGGTGATGAATGGAAAACCACTTTCAAAACTAAGTTTGGATTATATGAGTGGATAGTGATACCTTTTGGGCTATCCAACGCTCCAAGCACTTTTATGATATTAATGAATCTTGTACTGAAATCATTTATTAATTATTTTGTTGTGGGTTATTTTGATGATATTTTGGTTTCTAGCAAGTGTTTGGATGATCATGTGCAACATTTGAGGATGATATTTGTTGTGTTGAAAAATGAAAAGTTGTATGTGAATTTTAAAAAGTGTTCTTTTTGTGTGGACCATGTTGTTTTCCTTGGATTTGTTGTAATTTCAAGAGGAATTGAGGTGGATGATGAAAAGGTAGATGCTATTAGAAGTTTGCCAACCCCTAAGTCCATTAGTGATGTTAGAAGCTTCCATGGGTTGGCAAGTTTTTATAAGAGATTTGTGAAGGATTTTAGTTCTCTAGCCGCTCCTCTAACCGAGGTTAATAAAATGGATAAGTCTTTCATTTGAGGTAGAAAACAAGAGGAAGCCTTCAGAATTTTGAAAGAGAAACTTAGTTCCACTCCGTTACTTCAACTTCCCAACTTTGAGAAGATGTTTGAAATTGAGTATGATGCTAGTGGGGTAGGCATTAGTGTGGTCTTGATTCAAGAAGGGAAACCCATAGCTTACTTTAGTGAGAAATTAAGAGGAGCTTCATTGCAATATTCTACCTATGATAAGGAACTCTATACCCCAGTGAGAGCTTTAGCAAATTGTCAACATAATGTCAATAAGGAGTTTGTTATTAGAACCAATCATGAGGCTTTGAAGCATATTAGGATCCAAAACAATCTTAATAAGAGGTGTGCCAACTGGATAGAGTGTATTGAGTCTTTTCTGTATGTGATTAATTATAAGCAAGGCAAAGAAAATGTTGTGGCGGATGCTTTATCAAGAAGATATGCATTGATGAATACCTTGACTTCTAGGTTGACGGGTTTTGAGAGTTTGAAGCAGTTATATTCTAATGATGATGATTTTGGAAAAGTATTTGGAGAATGTCAAGTGAGCCTGAATAGGTGTGTCCAAGTTGTTGAGGAGGGTAATGAAGTTAGAACTTCTAGATTTGAATTGAAGGAGGCCCCTTTTTTTAGAAATGGAAAGCTTTGTGTGCCCATGTCATCATGGAGAGAGTTGTTTGTAAAAGAGGCACACAATGGAGGTTTGATGGGTCATTTTGGAGTGTAAAAAACCTTAGCTATTCTTAGTGAACATTTCTTTTGGCCTAAGATGATAAGAGATGTGGAGAGAATTTGTGTTATGTGTTTAGATTGTAAGCATGATAAATCTTGTACCCAACCCCATAGCTTGTATACCCCTTTGTTTATTCCTACCGGTCCTTGGCTAGATATTTCTATGGATTTCGTTGTTGGCCTTCCTAGGACTAGGAATGGTAAGGATAGCATCTTTGTTGTTATGGATAGATTTTCCAAAATGGATCACTTTATTGCTTGACATAAAAGTGATGATGTGTCACGCCCCGAATCCTATCGAGACATGATTGGCACCCGTAGCCGATAAGGCCCGAGAGAACCAACCTGTGCCTATGTTCAATCATATGCATATCATAATCATAACCACCAGTGCATAAGAACATGAAAGACGAATAAAGGAAAACATGGGACATATTTATACATACATGTGAAACTTGGCCGTTGAGGCCATCCAGTCAAAACAACATATGTCTTTTATACTGATACACCCACATCTGTCTACAAAAGCCTCTAACAAGAGCATTGACCAAAATGAACCATAAGTCGGGACAAGTCCCCGCTTTATACAACATGTACAATACCAAAACATATGTATACTCTGACTCGGAGAAGCCTCGGATTAGCTGGAGCTCACCAATGATCTGCAACGACTGGCAACCTACTGTGGAGGCCTACTAGGACCTGCGCCTGCAGCAAGTAAGGTAAATTCCCCCGAAAGGGGTCAGTACGAAATAAGTACTGAGTATGCAAGGCTCAGATGAAACTGTGCAACACATGAGTATTTCAGTGAACTCAAATACAAAGGAATAATCAATGTGAATAAGTAACCATTCTGCATTTTGGGAACCATGTGGATTGCTTTCATTACTTTCTTTACATTCAATGCTCACTTGTCATTCCATCTCACAATGTACCCGGGCCCCGACTGATCAGTAGGTCTTTACATATCATATCATTGTGTTGGGATCGAGTCGAGCTAGGCTTATGCCCCTAGACTTGCCACCCATACATCAATGCAGCGGGATCGGGTCGAGCTAGGCTTATGCCCCTAGACCTGCCACCCATAAATCCATACCTTGGGATCGAGTCGAGCTAGGCTTACACCCCTAGACTTGCCACCCGTACTTGATCATTGACCACATTTGCATTACGTTGTTCATTACTTTGAGATTGATACTTTGATAGTCATAACATCACTTTGGAACTTTGGAACATAATATTGTTGGAAACTTTGAATCATTAACCAACGAGTGAGAGACATGTGAAGAAACATCATGCGAAATATAACATTACTAGCACCATGATACCATTGGAACCATTGGACAATAATCAATGAACAAGAGACATACGTATAATCACTATCGGAACATTGGAACATTAACCATGAATATGAGACATGATGAGATTCACAAATGATCCATGAGTAGAAAAGGGATTGTCCACAGCGGAGCATGAGTGGTATAGCACAACCGGCTGGGTCGGCTGTTGCGTCATCAGCATCGGTTCCTTCACAGGCCCGAGGGGTGCAGCCTATTGGCCGTGGTAGAGGTGCTAGAGGAGCAGCCAGTACTAGCGGGGTACAGAATCGTACGTATGCTTTAGAGGACCGCCAGAATTCAGAGGCTTCCCCTGATGTTGTCACAGGTACATTATCCATATTCTCACATACTGTATATGCACTGATTGACCCAGGTTCTACATTTTCCTATGTTACCCCATTGATTGCTGCAAAATTTGCAAAGGCACCAGAATTATTAAATAAATCAATTGAAGTGTCTACACAGGTTGGTGAACATATTGTTGCAAAGAGAGTGTATCGTAACTGTGTGGTAACAGTGTGTGGTCATGAACCTGTGCCTATGTTCAATCATATGCATATCATAATCATAACCACCAGTGCATAAGAACATGAAAGACGAATAAAGGAAAACATGGGACATATTTATACATACATGTGAAACTTGGCCGTTGAGGCCATCCAGTCAAAACAACATATGTCTTTTACACTGATACACCCACATCTGTCTACAAAAGCCTCTAACAAGAGCATTGACCAAAATGAACCATAAGTCGGGATGGTTGTTGGCATGTTATATGATCAAAAATATGTTCAAAAATGTTTGATGGTGATCATGGACCATTCATGGCATTAAAAGACCCCAAAAAGACCATTTCGGCAAAAAACGGGCATCCGCCCTCGACAGGGGAGCACCTGCGGGCGCAGGTGGCTCCACAGCCCAAGGCAGATTGTTGAATTTTGTGTTTTTGCGTCCCGTTGGCCCCCCGAAACCCCTATACCCTTCATGGATGTAATTATCAACTTGTGATGTCGTTTTAATGACCTTAAAGTGTCGTATGAAGGCATATTGGACTATATTAAATGTGTATGGTTGTTCATATGTTGTTATGAGGCAAATTGATAAGCGTACATATGACGGAATGGAAATGAGAAGGCATAAAGGTTAAGTGTGATGTGAAATGCTATCGATGTGTGATCTTTTGGTCAATGTGTGTAATGTTATGGTGTTGTTGATATGGAAATGCAGTGGATTATATTGTAAGGGGGTGCCATGACGTTATATGGTGATCACATAGTTCATTGTCGTCTTGTACGTCCGTATAGTGACTAGTTGGTAAAGTAAGTTCCGGTATGCACTTGTATTGTAGACTAAGACGTAACGAAGGAGAGGGACCATTGTATTCATACCTAGTCGTGTGTATTCACTTGGAAGTGCAGGTATGTAAGGTTACTTTGTCCGTATCTTTCTGTGGCAAATAGTGTCCATATTGACATGTCACTAGTCCTATCCCGAAATGTGCTAAGGTATCGGATATCCGTTTATCACTAGTCACTGTCATATATTTTCTATATGGATGGGTCAAATAAATGTAAATGGAAGAATGGGTCAAAAATAGCCATTTTGGGCCATGTCTTCCTCCATAAAATTGGGCCTTCTTTATTTAGGGCTTAAGGCCCAATTATACAGGCCTTTAAATGCCCACCTTTTAATACCAAATTCATCAATGCTCCCATGTCGTCATATGTCCATAAGTGTTACTGTTTGTTAGCTAGACGTAGCAATGTACGGGGTGTTACATGATGCATCTCATGTTGCTACATTATTTGTTCATAATGTGATGAAATTGCACAGTGTTCCCCAAAAAATTGTAAGTGATAGAGATTCAAAATGTCATAGCCATTTTTGGAGGTTTTAAAAAAAAGTTAACTTCTTGGGAGGATCAATTGCCATTAATTGAGTTTTCATATAATATAACTATTCATAGATCTATTGGTATATGCCCTTTTGAGTATGTTCATGGCTTTAATCCCTTGACTCCATTAGATTTAACTCCTTTAACCAAAGATGTTATTGTGAGTAAAGATGCAAAAGATCAGGCAAAATCTATGAAGAGCATCCATGAGGAAGTAAGATTACAAATTGAGAAGGCCAACAAAGATGCAACCAAAAGAGCCAACAAGGGAAGGAAAAGAGTCACCTTTTAATTTGGTGATTGGGTATGGGTTCACTTTAGGAAAGAGCAATTTCCAAGCAAAAGGAAGAACAAGCTAATGCCAAGAGGAGATGGACCTTTTCAAGTGCTTGAGATGATTGGAGACAATGCTTACACAGTGGACTTACCAAGTGAGTACTTGGTCCATAATGTTTTCAATTTTAGTAATTTATCTCTTTTGATATAGGTTTCGTGAATTCGAGGATAAATTCTTTTAAAGAAGGGGTGAGTGATGTACATCAAAGTGACGCTCCTCAAAGAAGGCCTTTCACAAGGAGTCAAGATAAGGACCATCAAGCATTGGATTTTTAATGCATGCAGATGGAATGTTTGGAAGGTTCCAACATGGAAGACTTAAAGATATTTAATATATTAAGTGTCTACCAATTAAATTAGCTTGTAATTTAAATGAAGGGCAATTTGGTCTTTCTTTACTTTTTTTATCCCTTAGTATAAATAGTTAGTTATTAGGATTTGGACATTAGTTTTTGGACATTTAAAGAATTGTGCCTCCTTTTGAGAGCTTAAAACCTTTTGTTGATTTTCAACTTCTTGTCCTAGAATTTGCAAGTAAGGTTATTCCTTCTTGAGAATTCGAATAGATTAGGTGCTATTAATTCCCAATTAAGTGGTGTTTTGTTAGTTTCACCAATACATCTTTTAATTGTTTGAATCTAATTGTGTCTATCTTTCTTGAATTAGTATTTTTAAATATTATTTTGTTTCTATTTTATTGTTTCATATCAGGCGCTCACCCATGAGCTCATAAATCGAGCAAGGAAGTATCGCAAAGAATTTTTGTACATAGAAAAAACAGTGAACCGAGGCTTAAAAGTGTGTGCAATAGCATGGACATGCAACGCAATGCACGCTGCTAGGCACGCAAAGTGTTCACCAGTTGTGTGCATTCTCTACAGCCCTTCTTTTAGAGTGCTCAAGGGAAATTTCATCCCAAACTTTTTCCCTACCCTTCTCATACAAAAAATTTCAGACGTTTTCAAATCACCCAACACCCCTACATTCTCCCTCAAACTCCAAACTTCATGTCTCAGGAAAAATCAAGCTAGGGTTATCAATTCCAAGAATTTTCTCCATAATTCTCTTCTCTAAGGTATGTTGAACAACCCTCTTTCAACTAAATCAATTTTTGATTGATTTCTGATTACAAAAGTGGTTTTTATGTTAGTTTTGAACATGGATTTGTTGGTTGATATTCGAAACGAGGAATTATGTAAAGTTGTGAACATTTTTATAAGAACTTAATTTTAAATTGTTAATTGAACTTGCAAATTGAGATTAATTGTTTGAAATATGAAACCTTATGAATATGAAAGCTTTTTAGGATATATTGAAGTAAAAAAGTTATATTCCTCTTGTAATTAACTTTGTTACCCAAATTTTGATTTTTTGTGAGGAAAAAGAAGGGAAATTTCTATATCCCTTATTTTCGAAAGTGTTGTTATTTACACGGGGAATCTTCAGCCTTTATGAGATACGTTAAAAGTGTTCAATTCTTTGTAATTGTGGGACTAATGAGATACAGTTATATGAAACAATTATGGCATGATATGTATGACTTGCAAGTCTTGGTATGACGATACCAATTTAATAAATGTCTTAATAATGATAAATGTCTGTTAAGAATGGTTTACTTATACTATTGAGAAAGCTAAAAGATAGGCTTAAAGAGAATTAGATGGTTAATCGAGAAGGTATGTATCCAAAAGGTTCATTACCCAAAACCGTGTTTTGTCAATGCGGGTATGGTTTTGTCCTGAAATATGATTAACCATTGTATACTTGATTCAGTCAATTGTATGAAGGATCTGATAAGATATGATATGCCTCAGTCCGTATGGCAAAAATTGATTGGGGGTTCATCCAATCAAACCATGGTCCTACCCACATAGCCTGTGGTGTAATGAAATGTCGGTGATACCATCTAGTTCAGAAGTAATAATAATAAATGGCTTTCTATTATGTTTTGAGAACTTGTCCCATATTTTCCCCCTATTATGATTTATGTTAAGAATCTTATGACTTGCTTTATAAACCACTTTTTCCCTTACCCTGGGTCATATGTCAGTACTTTTCATACTGACCGTCCCCGGATGCTACATCTTTTCATGATGTTGGTTCAGAGGCATTTTTTTGTGGTTCTGTACAGTACTAGGATTCTCAGGAGAACAAGTAGAAATTTGTGAGCCCTCCATATTATGGAAGGCATATGGTTTCTCTTATTTAGACTTTGTTTATTCTGTTTTATGATATTAGTCGGGGCCATGTCCCTTCTAAGGATTTTTGTTTGTAAAGTTTAGAGGCTTCATAATCTGATGTCATTATGTCGTATTTTAGGGTTTGGTATTTGAATTTCTATTTAAGTTGGACGTTCTCTTATTGGGTCCTTTTCCACAATTGTTTATCAATATGCTTATGATAATATGCTAAGAGGTCTTCTTGGGCCTTCATTGGTCTGAGATGCCTGTTACGTCCAGGGGCTAGGCTTGGGTCATGACTCAAGAATTCAACCATTGAAATACAACCTTCTTCTGAGTCAACTTGGTCAAAGGAGCCACAACAGAAGAGAAACCCTCAACAAAACACCAATAATAACTAGCAAAACCAACGAAACTCTAATTCACGATAGTAGAGGTCTAGCCCAATCACAAATCACTATTATCTTTTCCAAATCGACCATAATGCCATCCTTGGTCACCATATGACCCAAGAAAGAAATAGAATCGAACCAGAACTCCCACTTGGAAAACTTAGCATATAGCTCCTCATCAGGCAATATCTGAAGTACAGTCCTCAAGTGTCTCACATAGTCGGCCTCATTCTTGGAATAAGCCAAGATGGCATCTATAAACACACTCACAAAAGTGTTGAGATATAATCGAAATACAAGGTTCATCAACTCTATGAATGTTGTTGGGGAATTGGTCAGTTCAAATGACATGACCAAGAACTTATAATGACTGTATCGAGTCTGAAAAGCCATCTTTGGAACATCCAAAGCTCTAATCCTCAACTGGTGATACCCGAATCTCAAGTCAATATCGAAAAACACCAAAACACCCTAAAGATTGTCAAATAGATCATCAATGCGAGAAAGAGGATACTTGTTCAACTACCGATAATCAATGTACATGTGCATAGAACTATCCTTCTAATTCACAAACAAGACAGGAGCGCCCCAAACAGATGCACTAGGTCGAATGAAACCTTTACCCAACAAATTCTACCATTGCTTCTTCAATTCCTTCAAATCAGTTGGGGCTATCCTATAGGGAGGAATGGAAATGGGCTTGGTGCCTGGCTCATCATCAATAGCAAAATAAATATCTCGTTCTGAGGCATAACAGTAAAATCCATAGAAAGCACATCCATGAACTCGCGAACAACCCGAAAAGATTCCAAACAAGGCGAGAAGGTAACTCTAGTATCACGAACATAGGCCAAATAAGACAAACACCCTTTTTCTACCATGCGACAAGCACATAGGAAAGATAACTCCCTTTCACCCAAATTAAGAGTACCTTTCCGAGATAACCTTGGCATAACTAGAGTAACTAAGGTCATGGTCTTTGCATAAAAATCCAAAACAGCATCATAGGGAGCTAACCAATCCATACCTAAGATAATATCAAAATCAACTGTATTTAGGATAATCAAGTCTAACCAAGTCTCACGCCCCACAAAGGTCACAACACATGATCGGTACACCTGATCCGCCACTAAAGAATATCCTACGGGGGTAGAAACATGAAGGGTCACCTCAAGGGATTCATATAAATCATCAAAACTAATAGAAAAATATGTAAACACGTAGGAGAATGTAGACCCATGGTCAAATAACATGAAAGTTGATCGATCGGAAACTGGGATGATACCTGTAATAACTGCATCTGAGGCCTCTGCCTTGGGTCTTTCAACTATAGTATAACACAATCCACATCTTTCACCAGACTGAGTAACCCCACATCAACTACCTCTAGTACCACCTCTTTCACTCAGTGAACAACCTCTGACCACAAAAATAGCAGTAAGGCAAAGCTGAAGCTGATAACCCAGTTGGGTAGGACCCAATATATGCCGATGATAGTCCATTGCATAATGTCAAATCTCAAGAAGCATAAAAGACTCCCTGCAACTAGCATCACATTAAGAGGTCCCAGAAGAAACAGAATAACCTCCTTATCTTCAAGAACCATAACCAAAGCCTTTACCCACATGACCAAAACCCTGGCTACCTCAAACCACAAAAACCATGGACCTGCTACTCAAACTCTACAAGGATGCCTGACCTGGTCTACCATGATAACTTTGAGAACATATTCCAGAGAATTCCCTAACTCGACATATATATCCACTAAACTCACCCTATCGGTGTACCTTCTTGGTGCCATCCTGAGTGGTCTAACTAATCGATTTAATAAACTTAGCATGCTTAAAAATACTCCCAAAAGAAGCCCCTGATACTACCATCTGAGCTGTAGAAAACTGATGAGAACCATCTAATCACTTGACAAACTTCCTAATCCTCTCTTACTAAGTGGAAATACAGGCAGCAAAAAATCCAGATAAAGCATGAAAGTATGCCTTATACTACACAATAGTCATCAAGACCTACTCCAAGTGATCAAACTTATCTCTCATTTGATCCCACAAACTATAAGTCACTAACCACTCAAAAAAAGCATCAGAAAACCGAGACCATGTCATAGCAGGCAAACCCAATGGTGTTCAACTAGAATGAGATCTCCACTACTGCTTGTCCATGTAAGTTAACTAATAAAACATATAAGCAAATCCATGGGACTAATGGGATCCCAGGTTATGCAATCTCTCCTGACAGTCAAGCAAAAATTTATAGGCATCCTCCCTAATAGCACCACTAAATTTTGTAGGAGCCAAGTTAATGAACCTCTCAAACCTCTTTTAATCATCAGAAGATATCATATGGGATGATACAATAGGAGGAATAGTCAGCCGAGTATGCAATGAATCTACACGTGAAGGTTCCATTGAAGATAGTTATACCCTTGAAGTCAGAATACCATAAGCTGAAGCTGGTACTGATAGCTGAACACCTATGTGTCTAGCACGACCCCTACCTCTCCCCCTACCTAGTGCTCCAAAGCTGGTTACCGGCTTAGCATCCCTAGCATATCTAGGCCTAGTTCTCACCATTTGCGCAGAAAAGAAAAAAATGCAAGTTTAGAATATAGGGTATGAATAACCCACAAGATAAGGAACAAAATTAGATAAGTTTTTCCTAAAGATGTGTTATAGACTCTAGAAGATAGATACAAATGTCTATGTATAGATCTGCAAGACTTTACTAGACATCTTGCTCTTTCACTTATGAGACTAGTGAACCTAACACTCTGATACCAATTTATCACGACCCAAAGGTTCAGGTCATGATGACACTTACCTGAGAACTAGCCTTGGTAAGTAAGCCAAAACCCACCCAAAAATAAACAAACAAATATTAAGAAAGAAACTTACAAAGAGAGACTTTTAGAATGAAGTCAGGCTATAAAATAACACATAGCAAAATCGAAACAAAATAAATAAACCCCAGAAATAGTGTCATATGTAGAAGAGCATCTAATACATAGTCTAAAAGTGAAAAATAAAAAAGTTGTCTCTGAGTACTAATAAAGACATGATAAAGATAGATGGAGGCCGGAAGAAGGCTCCAAATAGTCAGCTCACTAGGTACTCCAAAAGGTTAACTGCTACCACACAAATTAGCTACTACAGCTTGTACTCGCACTGGGATCTGCACCAAAAGGGCACAGTAAGGATGAGTATGATGCACTTGTACTCTGTAGGTATCATAGATTATCAAAGAAAAATAGAGAGAGTTCCCAAACATTGGCTCACACCAAATCTACTAAAAGTTCTATAATATAAGATCACAGAGAAACAACTACACACAAAGTATATATGGAATCAAAGTACACATCAATAGTATATGTATGGAAACACAAAAAATGCAATGAAATACAGTGCAATGATGCATGATGCAATAATAGTGGGACTTATGTATATACTTTCCAAGCCTCAATGCTTCAGGACAAGACTCATGGGGGGTTCGCAACCCATATACTTTAATAATCTCAACAAACCTTACCAAAAAATGACCTCGACCTAGGTTTCCACTACCTCATAATCCACCCTACTGGCAATGACCTCGGTCAAGGGTTTTATAAAATGAATTTCCATTTTCTTTAAAATATCATAATGCCTTAGTGGTATCAAGTCTCATGAACATGTGTAGATGATATAACGATATAATGCTCATAACAAATAAGGATGACAATAAAAATACTCCATATGACAATGATTCATTTGTTTATTTTTGGGAAACTCAATAAAAATATCATAATATCAAAATATGGTTTCCACGTCTAAAACACTAACTCATAGTATGCTTTACAAGTTCATCAACTACCCAACCCAGTTTGTAGGAAGTTAAGCCATAAGCTACCTCAAAGTGCTAAAATCCAAGCCTAGAACCTTCCACGTGTAGTCTTTCCCCTTCGAATGGTTTCAAAATGAGTTAAAACTACCAAATACATAACCTATGCATTAAAAGAAAGCTACGATACCCATATTAACTATATATTAGGACGTGTCCAAAATGGATTTGAAAACAAAAGGGGTAATTTTATTTAATAAATATGTTCCCCAAGATTATTGGAATCTACAGTTGAAAACCCAAGCAAAAATGAGTTAAAAATGAGGTTCAAATCGAATAAAAACCATTTTAAGAGTTTACCTACAAATTCTCCAAAATTCTAGTTTGAAATCATCATTAAAAGGTATTTTCGAAGATATAATCAATAGGAAATTATAGAAAAATGGATTAGATGCTAACCTAAGCAAGAATGGTGGAGAAAACCCTCAAAATCAACTCTTCATGAAGCTCCTAGGTCCAAAAATGGTGGAAATAGCAAAAAAAGGAGTTTTTATACTGTTCTATGAACACTACCCCATGAACGCGATCAACCCTCTATGTTCACATGGGTCAAGGCTGAATAGGCCAATAAGTTGGCCTTCACATTCACTACTAGGATCGTACCATCGCATTCGCGATAGCCCAATTGAGTTTGTGATGAGGGAATAACCCAACCCAACCCCACAAGCCTTCGCGATCGCACTTTCCTACCTCTAGATTGGTACAAAGGTATGTTGTTGTTCCGATCCAAAAAAGTATCCCTAGACTCCACTTGCCAGATTACACGAGGTATCAAAAAATAATCATGGAATATGACCTATAAAATTTCATAAATTTTAGAAGTTTTCAATCTTTTTAAGAAAAATAAAGTAAAACAATTTCCTTAAAATCAAATTACAATAATCAATTTATTTCAAAATTTGGACTTAACTATCTCAACCAAGTTGAAATTTCCAAATTTAACGATAGTGACAATTCTTGTTCAGCATCTACCAAAGCCACACACCTATTCAAGTGCATTTTATTATGTTTGAGTATAAAATATGGCAAGAAAAAGTCTTATGGATATAAGGAATTGTAGTGAAAAGGTAATGACCCTCTAGGTCATTTTCTTGATTTTCGTGCATTTTTGGGTTTTGAGCCTTCGTACAGGGCTACATGTCATTTATTACTTGTCGAAATCATCATTTCGGTCATCGGACCGTTTGTTTGGATTTTAGGCCTATTTCCCTATTTTTGAGCTTTTTTGCTGTTAAGGAATTGGTCTCAATCCAAAATATTAAACAGTCTTAGATAAAAAAATTTGACAGCACCATCAACTCCGTAATGTTGAATTTAGGCTAGGGGGACCCTTGGTTCAGGTCCTGAGTCTTCTGGACATAGTTTGGGATATTGGGTAGATTTGATGAGAAATGGAACTATGGGTATGGGGCCCATATTTAATCATAACAATCTCAGATGAAAGTTTCATAGTTCCATTATATCAAAAATGTCAAATTTGGTATGGTAGCATAGTTTGTTTCTTCACATAATGTTCCGAATGAATCCCGAGCATGTGGTCGTAGTCCATTTAGACTTACCAAAAATCTGGTGCCTGATATCTGGTATAACCTCTTTAGTAGTCAGGGTCCGCTGAAGCGAACATTGCTTTAGTGAAAGTCTCTTAAGCTACTAGAGTACCACTTTAAGGGCCTCCATATTTCCTAGCCCAACCTCTTTAGAGGTCATGTGCCATTTTAGCGGCAGTTGCTTAAGCGGCCAAGTGACTTCTTTAGCGGCACCTGGGGGTGTTAAATCCCCCCTTATTCACCCAATTTTCTCTCATTTTCTCAACTTTTTTTCCCCATTTTGAGAGCATGGGACATGGGAAAGTGTGGGGAATCATCCATTGAAGCAAAGGTAAGTAGCTCAACTCTTCTTGGTCGTTTCCTATTATTTTTCCCCATTAAATTCCATCCTTTTTCGTGTAAATTCTTAGAAATTAGGGCTTTAAATCCACAAACTTTAGGGACTGATTTAAGCCCCGATTTATGCCCTATATTTGCTCAACTTTTGAGCACACATTCCTTGTACTTCGAGGGACCTCTGGATGGATTCAATTTTGGATTTCATTTGCAGGCCCCGTATGCCCGTTCTTGCCATTCTTGACCCAAATTTTGACTCAGCCTTTGATATAGAAATATGGGTCTAATTTTACTTGTATTAACGTGTAGATAATTATTTTGATAGCGTTACAACCTTTTGGGATCGTGGGGCAAGGTTGAGTGATTTCTGGGTGATTTAAGATTTGCAGTTCGGCATCGAGGTAGGCTTTGGTCAACTTTTCTCTATGAGATTGGGTATAGTATAGTTTGCATACTAGGCAGGGATGATAGGATATCCATATGACTAGTATAGCATGACTTAGCCCATTTAACGAATTTGGGGTAGAAATGTGATCCGAACCTTAGAGTGTGTTTGGTATGAAGGAAAACATTTTCTGAAAAATGTTTTCCAATTTTCTCATGTTTGGTTGGCTTAAATGTTTTGGAAAATGTTTTCCAGATCAACTTATTTTCCTCAAATTGAAGGAAAATATCTTCCCTTCAAAAAGTAAGGAATACATTTTCCAAAACTCTCTTTCAACCTCACACCTCAACTTTCCACCCTAATCCAAGTCTCAATTATCAAATCCCGACACTAACACGGTAGAGTAGGGGTTGATGTTGGGGTTGGGTCTCGATTCGAGAGTCAAAGTTAGATATTGGGTTGGGAATCGAGGGTGGATCTTGGGTCGAGTGTCGGGACAGAGAGTCAGGGTCAGGTCTCAGGGTTGATTCTCAGGGTTGGGTTTTGGGGTTGGGAGTCAAGGTCGAGTCTAGGGTAGGGAGTTGGGGTCATGTCCTAGGTCGGGTGTCATTGTTCAGTGTCGATTTTAGGGTTGGGTGTCAAGGTTAGGTCTCGGATCGGGAGTAGGGGTTGGGTCTCAGGTCTGGTGCTAGGGTCAGGTCTCGATTCGAGAGTCAGGTCGGGTATCAAGTCGAGAATCAGAAGTCAGGTCGAGTCTCGAGTCGGGAATCAGGAGTTAGGGTTGGGTCTCTGGTTTGGGTCCTGGATTGGGATTCGAAGTAGGTCCTAAATCAAGTTTCGCGGTAAGATCTTTGGTCGGGAGTCGTGGTCGGGTGTCAGGTTAGGAGTTGGGGTTGGGTCTCGGGTCGGGAGTCAGTGTCGGGTCATAGGTCAGAAGTCGGGGTCGGGTGTCAGATTGGGTCTTGGGTTAGGAGTCGTGGTCGGGTCTTGGGTCTGGAGTAGGGTCGGGAGTAACAGTCTTGGGTTCAGATTAGCGGTCAGTTATCAGGGTAGGGGTTTGGTGTCTGGTTTGGGTCTCGAGTCGAGTGTCGGTGTATGGTCTAGATCGGGGTCAGGAGTCGAGTGTCGAGGTCGGGTCCTAAGTCGAGAGTCAGATTGGGAGTAATGGTCTCAGGTTGGGAGTAGCAGTTGGGTATCGGGGTAGGGGTATGATGTTTGGTTCGGGTCTTGAGTCGGGTGTCGGGGTCGAGGTGAGGTGTCGGGGTCTGGTCCAAAGTTGAGTGTCGGGTATCGTGGTTAGAAGTCGGGTGTTGAGGTCGGGTCCTGAGTCGAAAGTCGGGTTGGGATTCAGTGTTGGGTCCTAGGGTTGGGTCTCGGATTAGGGTTTGGGGTCGGGTCTCGAGTTGGGTCTCAGAGCCGAGAGTCGGGTCAGTCTCGGGTCAAGAGTCGGGGTCATGTGTAGGGTCGGGTCTTGGATTGGGAGTCGAAGTCGGGTCTAGGGTTGGGATTTGGGGTCGGGTCCTGGGTTGAGATTTAGGGTCCGGTCTTAGGTTGGGAGTAGCAATCTCTAGCCAGGTGTCAGGTTTGGGTCCCGAGTTGGGTGTCGGGTGTCGGGGTCGGGTTCTGAGTCTGGTGTTGGCTGTCAAGTGTCAGGGTCAGAATTCGGGTCCCTAGTCGGGTGTCAGGGTGTCATTGTCGGGTCAGGTATTGGGTATCGAGGTGTGGTCCCGAATCGGGTGTCGGGGTCAAGTCCCGATTCGGGGTGTTGGTCGGTAGTTGGGGTCTAGTCTTGAGTCGAGGTTGGGTGTCGTGGTTGGGTTTAAGTTTAAGATTTGTTATCTGGTTTAGGGTTCGGTTCCCGAATCGATTGTTAGGTTCGAGTCCTGATTCGATAGTTGGGATCGGATGTCGGGGTCAGGAGTCGAGGTCGGTGCTCGAGTAGGAAGTAAGGTGTTGGGGTTAGGTCCTGCATCGAGAGTCGGAGTTGGGTCTCGGAGTCGGGAGTTATGGTAGGGTGTTAGGGTCGGTTCCTGGGTCAAGAGTTAGGGTCGAGGTTGGATCCCTCTTTGGGTGTCGGGGTTGGATCCCAGATCGGCCGGCGAAGTCGATTTTTGTGTCAGAAACTATTTTCCTAAAATGTATTTTCTAGTCTTTAGCCAAACTCTGAAAGATATTTTCTAGAAAATATTTTTCACTCAACAACCAAACACTAGAAAATATTTTCCGAAAAATGTTTTCCATTCACCAACCAAACATGAGAAAATAAGTAAGAAACAAACTTGTTTTCCATGAAAACATTTTCTAGGAAAATATTTTCCATGGAAAACATTTTCCTTCATACCAAACACACCCTTAGTGTAAAATGCTTGTCATAACTATAGAGCCATATTACCCTCGATTAAAAGCATGTTAACCATAGTTTGATATTAAGGATCCTTGTGTATAAGATTTATTATTTTACTTAGTGAATTGGATGATATTTTCCCAATTAGATCCTTTAGTGATCTTACGCCTCATTTACCATAGTTTCCGGAGTTGTGAGGCATTATTATTGTTGGTTATATGTTGTTAGACCTGAGGTCTTGTTTACAATGCCAGTTGGACTCCAGGTGAGTATTTTATCCCTAAAGGGGACATGATTTTAAATTACTGTCACTTCGGTGCTTATGGTTGTATTGTTTGGATACTGGTGATGGCTTGATTTTACTACTGCTTTCCATTGAATTGTGAGCTTTTGAAAGAAAAAGATATTTTTTGGAAATAAGACCAAGATTGCATCCGGTCAATGGTTTACCTACTCTTTTACCACTACCATTTATTTCGATCTATGGATATTTTTACACTTTCTACATTATTACGATGATTTAGTCCTGAACTTGATCTCGGGCAATGGTTTACAGATGTACACTCTTTTAGTCACGTTTTGAGTCTGTGGACTTTTTGTACCATGTACACTCTTTTAGTCACGATTTGAGTTTGTGCTTTTATTATACAATGTATACTCTTTTAGTCACGGTTCAAGTCTGTGTACTTTATATATCTCTTAGGTATTGAATGAAGTAGATTGATGATGATGGTTATTGGAAGTCCTGGATTAGTATGAGACAGTGTATACAGATATTTCAGAATCCCCTAGGGGCCTCTTTGTTCGTGAGCCACATTGCTGGAGAAGAGTGGTCGTTGTAGGTCCTACCTTTGCGAGCTACCGAGCTGGAGGAGGTGTATACACTTGTTACACTATGGTACTTGGTACATTATGAAACTTGGTTCGGGCATAGTATTTATGGTTATGTAGCATTCACTCATTCATATGCATTTCCTCTCACCAGTATGATAGTTTGGAGCTTATATCTATTGGCCTTATGGGGGTTGCATAGGTATAAGCTATGATTATGAGGGCTCGGTTTGGTATTTGGTTATCCAAACTAGCCAGTTACTTATTTATTGATTATTATGGTAAGTTCATGGCAGGATGACAATGAACTGGTACCTGAGATTGTCGGTATGTTTCAATTTTCCTTCTTTAATTCAGTGGGTTACATTATGGTTGAGTTACCTCATACTTAGCCACATTTTTGTTAGAGGCCTGATGATGCTAGTATTAGCCCACTTACTTGGTTTCCTTGAGATATTAGGTTGACTTGCTCAGGTTATTACCCTTGAGTTAGCCCTATACGTGTATATGTTAAGGGTATTACCGTATATCCCTCTCTTTATTTGTCTATTCCAATTGTATATGTATTTTTTGGCCTTGTATACTATTAAATATCCTTCTTTCACTCTTCATTAGTATATTGGCTAGTGATATACAATATTGTACTTTAGTTCCTGAATACTGTTAGAATATGGTAGTTTACCCTTATTGCTTCATTAACCTCATTATGCTTAACTATCCTGGATAGTTACCGGTAGTTATATTCATGCCTTACATGTTATTTATACTTGTATTATTTTTGGAGCTCAGTTGGCCAATGCCCTCTGAATTCTATGTGTTTGGTACTCAACTATACTTCTGCAGCCTGTAAATCATAGTACAAGTTATTATTGTTGATGTGTGCATCGAGCGGAGCAGCTATGGATTTGGGACTTAAGGTGAGCTCCTGATGCTCGAAGTTTCTCCTACTCTCTCTTTTACTGTTAGACTGATCTCTAGGTTATATTCAAAGACATCTTTGTATATATATATTTATCTTGTATTTCACCTGTAATGTATTTAAAGATATTGTACTGGCTACATCAGATTTTGGGATTATATTAGCCTTATTATTATCTTTATTCCTCGGTTCTCCTTATTTCTCTTATTAGTCTGTTACTAGTTATTCCAGACTATGCATTGGCTTACCTACTGGTGGGTTAGAGTTGGTGACATCATGACCTAAGAAATTGGGTTGTGACAAATTGGTATCAGAGCCTAGGTTTATCAGTGTGTTTGTATAGGAGCTAAGTGTCTAGTAGAGTTCTACGGATTAGTATAGAGACGTATGTATCCTGTCGTCAGGAGGCTATAAGACATTCTTAGGAAATTCTATTCTTAACTCCCTATCCTGTGTTCGCATTTCTATGAACCTCTAGAACTTTCTTTGACTCCATTCCTTCCTAGATAGATGGAACAAGGTTATCGATTGATGCGGATGGTACTTTCGCACGTGTCACATGAATTTTAGTCCAGTGACGAACTAGGGAGTTAGGGATTGATATCAAGAATCATCAGCGTCAGCCAGAGGCTTTGGGGTCAGCTCAGGATCCAATAGAGTTTATGACTGCCTCACCTATTCAGGATGTACTGTTGTTCATTCTGGGTCTGTTCCTAGGTACGGCACAACCAGTGTTTGTACCTGATACATAGAGTAATTCTCAGGCCAGAGTTGGGCTTGTTGGTGTTTAGCAAGGATCCCTATAAGTTTCAGTGCATGAGATGTTGCAGAGATTTATTAGATGATTAGCTTTACCACTTCCCTTGGTGATGTAGAATTTGGTATCAGCTGGGTCTACTTTTATTCAAGTTGTTGAGCATGTAAGGGCCACATAGTTGGCATGTATTGACACCTATGGAGGTAGAGAAAAGAGGCCATGCCAGTAGTACAGTGTAAGTAGTATTTCGGCTGGAGGTCTGGATCTTCCCAGCCGAGATCAGCATCATTTGGGACTATTATGCCCGTACATGTAGAACCTGAATTTATGGGTAGTTTTCCGGCATTACGGGTTGTTTGGTCTAAGTTTTTAGCCCTTCGCAACCATTTTTGGCTAGCAGTTACAGTGCATTAGAGAGTTCCAGGAGCATGTTTTGACTACGGTAAGATTGCTCATTGGTCTAAGGAGTGCCTCAGATGCAAGTTGGTTAGCCAGTTAGGGATGGCTTGTGTCTCTCATCAGGTTAGAGCTTCAAGGGCTTGTTATAACAGTAGAGGGACTAGTCACTGATCTAGTTACTATCCCTGACACGAGGTTATTAGTCATTCATCTCATCCAGATCAGTCTCACAGATATGTGGCACCTTCAGTTAGAGGTGGTGTACTTAGTGCCTCATTTGGTCATTCGGACGCTCAGTGTAGGTTTGGACGCATTCAGATTCATACCTCTTCGTGCAGGCTAGGACTATGACTTTGAATTTTGTCATGAAGGCGCAAATTTTGGTTTGCTATCTTTTAGCTTCTATTTAGTTATGTTAGGGTTTTCATCCTTGACATTTATATAATTATTGTCTTATGCCTTGGGTAGATATATGTATATATGACTACCCCCCGTAGATGATTTCTTTTATAGTTAATGAGTGGATCAGTACTATGGGTTCCTTGGGGGTGTAGCATTTGGGTTCGAGTCTCATTTCCTTTGGCATATTGGCCTTGTTATGGCCCTAGAGTGGTACTCTTATTGATTTTCATTTTTGGTACCACCTACATCTTATGTTGTTGATATCATAGTCATTGTTTTGACATTTATTGACTCTTATTTGATTAATGGCTAAAGTATTGTTATCTAGTTAGCATTATTTTTCTCTCATTGCCATTCTTGCACGTTTGGATTAGAACCTAGATTGGTTGCTTTTCCCTCTTGTTGGCAAGGTTAGATTACTTGCAGAAATGAAGTGAAGGTAAGTTTTGGCTTTTATGGATTTTTTGTGATTTTAGCATTAGCTGTCTTTTTCCATAGCCCATTCCTATTGGTGATACGTTTGGGATTTGAATCTTTCTATCTGGATTGTTCATTGCCCAGTAGTGGTCTCGATCTTGATGTTTAGTTGGAGTTAGCAATCCAGTTTGGTTGCCCATTTAAGATGTTGAAAGGTATGAGGCTTACTTTCTGATTTGTTAGATGCGTCTCCTGGTGATCATTTGGATCTTGGTATGGGTGTGGAGTTGTATACCCTATTTTTCTTGTGATAAGGTTCATGGTTAAGCCGAGTTAAATTTGGTGTAATTAGGAAAATTTAGAAAATTCTCATCTCAGCATTTGTTCAGCCTATTATGACTTCAGGGAGTGTTTCTGCTTGATGATACGTGCCTATGGTTACTCGTGGTCATTGATTGAGTACTAGATTTTCCAAATTTAGGCTAGGGTTGTATTTTTTGAGTTTCTCGAGTTTGGCTATCATTAGTACTGTTTGCAGCATTGATGAGTTCTTTTTTATACCTTGGTGCATTATGCCCTTCAGCAAATGTGGATTTGGTTGTTCGTATCTTCAGCTTGTGGTCTTCCATTTTTATGACTATGCCTTCAGTGACACTTCAGTTTCAGCCCTTGCTAGAGCCTTTGGATATATGCTTAGTCTTTCAAGGTGAAACGGGTTTGGGGTATATGATTGATTTCTAGAAATGAGTTTGATTTGGGTATTTGATCTTCTTGATGTGATTTTTAACTCTTTGAATAGCAGTTTGGGATTGAGATGGATTTTAGTATCTGGATGCTTGCTCGATAAGAAGATCAATTTGGATAGTTGAGATCGAGTAGTTCAGCTTCGTTATTGAGATTTTAGCTATGGGGTGTAGAGCTTGGTTGCAGCCTCTAGTTCAAAATTTGGTGAGCTGAGACTCCATTTCTAGGCTGGCTAAGCCTACTCTTTAGCTACTGGCTTAGTATCCTTCAGTTCAAATGGATTATACTTGATTGGTTCATCGGTACATAATATTGGTTGCTACTGTAAATGACCTCAATTCCTAATTTTTGTCGAGAATTTTGAATGCCTACTCAGCTGAAGAAGTGTACTCGACTTTGATCTACCATGGTTTTACCCACAGTTGGTTAGGTGTCTTAGAGCGGATCATTCTGTTTTATGAGTTAGTGCTTCAAACTCCTAACTATCAGTTTCTAGGGTCATCCAGACCAGTTGTAGCTATGGCTAAAGATCACAGGCTTTGATCATCTCAATTTGTGTGTCCAGGTAGCACCTTATGGGTTTATACTTATGCTTGCCATTATGGATTTTCAGTATACCAGCTTCGGTATTTCGAGGTCAGTGTGATACGAATGTGCGAAAAGGACTCTAATGATTTTTTGTATGGTTCAGAGTAGGTAGCAGGTTTCGAAAGGCAAAAGATGGTTAGATTTTAAATTAGAGTTGGTTGCATGATTCATGCCTTGGATTGCCTTTAGCTGGTTGAGTATAGGTTTGTTCGTGCATGTTTCGATGTGTTGTCAGCATGTTGTGGTTTAGATTAGGGTGTATCAGTCGTTCTCGATTCAGTTGGAGGCTAGTTGGTTGTTGAGGATAAGTTTTAGGTTTTTTTTTGAAAGTGAAGTAGGGAAGTCGGTTGAAAAAGGGGTACCTTTGGTGAAATCCCTTGCAAGCGTTGGTTTTCCTTAGAGGTGATCTAGGGAGCCTTTCTCGGGGTTTTCGTGCCCAGTACCTCGTTCTCTCAAGCTTTTGGGCTCTTTCTATCCATTGACTTTCGCTGATGAAAGTTTTTTTAGTAGTGGATATTGTAATGACCCTCTAGGTCATTTTCTTGTTTTCCCTAATTTTCTGGGTTTCGAGACTTCCCACTGTGGCTACATGTCATTTATGACTTGCTGAAATTATCGGTTCGGTCATCGGATAGTTTGTTTGGATTCTTGGCCCATTTTCCTATTTTGGAGCTTTTGTTGTTAAGGATTTGGTCTCAAACCAAAACGGCTAGTAAACGGTCTCAAATCTAGATTCTGACAGCGCCGTTAGCTTTGAAACGTTTAATTTTAGGCTAGGGGGACCCTAGGTTCAGGTTTCGACGCTTCCAGACTCATTTTGGGATATTGGGTAGATTTGATGAAAAAAGAAACTATGGGTGTGGGGCACACATTTAATCGAAACAATCTCGGATGAAACTTTCAATGGTTCTATTGAATTTGAAATGTTGAATTTGCTATGGTAGAATAGTTCATTTAAGTGTACGGGGTTCTGAATGAATCCCCAGCAGGCGGTCGGAGTCCATTTAGACTTAGCAAAAATTTAGTGCCTGATATCTGGTATAACTGTTATAGCGGTCAAGGTCCGCTTAAGCGGAGATCGCTTTAGCGATAGTTGTCCGCTTTAGTGGACGTCGCTTAAGCGACCAGAGTGTCGCTTTAGGGGCCTCCGCCTGTCCTTGTCCGACCGATTTAGTGGTCATGTGCTGCTTTAGTAGTAGCCGCTTAAGCGGTCAAGCGACCGCTTTAGCGACATCTGGGAGTGTTATATCCCCCCTTCTTCACCCAATTTTCTCCCATTTTCTCAACTCTTCTACCCCCATTTTGAGAGCATGGGACATGGGAAAGTGTGGGTAACCATCCATTGAAGCAATAGTGAGGTTGCTTAATGCTCCTTAGTCGTTTCCCATTATTTTTCCCCGTTAAATTCCATTATTTTAATTGTAAATTCTTAGAGATTAGGGACTCAAATCTATAAACATCAACGGCTGATTTGAGCCCCAATTCACGCCCTTTTGTGCTCAACTTCTGAGCACATATTCCTTGTTCTTCGAGGGACCTTGTGACAGATTAAATTTTTTATTTTGTTTGTTAGCCCCGTAAGCCTGTTCTTGACCCAAATTTTGACCCGGCCTTTGATATAGGAATATGGGTCTCATTTTACTTATACAAATGTATAGATGATTGTTTTGATAGCATGGAGGCTTTTTGGGATCGTGGAGCAAGATTGAGTGATTTATGGGCGATTCGAGATTTGCAGTTGGGTATCGAGATAGGGTTTGGTCTACTTTTCTCTATGAGATTGTGTATCGTATAGTTTGCATGCTAGGTAGGGATGATTGGATATCTTTATTACTAGTATAGCATGACTTAGCTCATTTAGGGAATTTGGGGTAGAAATGTGACCCGAACCTTATTGTAATATACTTATCATGGCTATAGAATCCTATTACCCTCGATTATAAGTATCTTAACCATAGTTTGATATTAAGGATCCTTTAGTATAAGATTTACCATTTTACTTAGTGAATTAGATGGTATTTCCCTAATTAGATTCATTAGTGACATTACACCCTCATTTACCATAGTTTCCTAAGTTATGAGGCGTTATTATTGTTGGTTATTTGTTGTTGGGATTGAGGCCATGGTTACGATGCCAGTTGGACTCCAGGTGAGTATTTTATCCAAAAAGGGGACATGATTTTAGATTACAGATGCTTAGTTTCTTATGGTTGTATTGTTTGGATACTGGTGATGACATGCATACTTTTAGGTGCATTCATGCTCACTTAGTGGTACGATTTCAATTGAAATCTTGATTTTACTACTATTTTTCAAAAAGAGATTTATTCCCACTTTTCATTCTTAAAATGGACTCTTTTATGATGGGGATTATACCACCTTATTTAGATTGAGATTGCAGTCGGTCCATAGTTTACCCACTTTTTTACCACTACTATTTATTTCGGTCGACAGAGATTCCTACTAAGATGATTTAGTCCCAAACTTAATCTCGGGAAATGGTTTACAAATGTACACTCTTTTAGTTGCGATTCGAGTTCGTGCACTTATTATACAATGTACACTCTTTTAGTCACGGTTCGAGTCCATGCTCTTATTATACAATGTATACTCTTTTACTCATGGTTTGAGTTCGTGAAATTTATATCTCTCTCTGGTACTAGATTGAGTAGATTGATGATGATGGTTATTGGAAGTCCTGGATCGGGACCAGGCAGTGTATACGGATATTCTCAAATCCTCTAAGGGCCCCTTCGTTCGTGAACCACAGTGCCAGAGAAGAGTGGTCACCGTAGGTCCTACCTCTGCGAGCTATCGAGCTGGAGGAGGTGTATGGACTTGTTATGTTATTGTACTTGGTACATTGTGGCACTTGGTTTGGGCATGGTATTTATGGTTATGTTGCATTCACTCATTCATATGCATTGCCTATCACCAATATGACAGTTTGTAGATTATATCTTTCGGCCTTATGGGGGTTGTGTAGGTATAAGCTATGATTGTTGTTTGCTGAGTGGTTCCGTGAACCTTCCATGCTTTTGTGGGCCTAGTAAGGTATTTGGTTATCCGAACAAGTCGGTTACGTATTTATTGATTATTGTGGTTAGTTCATAGCAGGATGATTATGGACTGGTACCTGAGATTATTGGTACATTTATGTTTACCTTCTTTAATTCGGTGGGTTACATTACAATTAAGTTACCTAATGCTTAGTCACATTTTGGTTAGAGGCCTGATCATGCTAGTATTATCCCCTTTACTTGGCTAAGGTCCACGAGATGTTAGGTTGACTTGCTCAGGTTATTACCCTGGAGTTAGCCCTATACGTGTATATATATATATATATATAGGGTATTACCTTATATCCCTGTCTTTCTCTGTCTATTCCTATTGTATATGTATTCTTTGGCCTTGTATATGATTACATATCCTTCTTTCACTCTTCATTTGTATATTGGCTAGTGATGTACGGTATTGTACTTTAGTTTCTGAATACTGTTAGAATAGGGTAGTTTACCCTTATTGCTTCATTAGCCTCATTATGCTTAACTTTCCTGGATAGTTGCCTGTAGTTATATTCATGACTTACATGTTATTTATACTTGCATTATTTCTAGATCTTAGTTGGTCGATGCCTACTGAGAACCACGTGTTTGGTACTCATACTACGCTTCTGCAGCCTGCAGATCATAGTACGAGTTATCGCAGTTGATGTGTGCATCGTGTAGAGAAACTATGGATCGGGGACTTAGGTTGAGCTCCTGACGTTCGAAGTTGCTCCTACTCTCTCTCTTACTGTTGCACTGATCTCTATGTTGTATTTAGAAATATCTTTGTACATGTATATTTATCATGTATTTCACTTGTACTCCTGATGTATTAGAAGCTCTTGTACTGGCTCCACCAGATTTTGGGATTATATTAGCCTTTTTATTATATTTATTCATTCGTTCTCCTTATTTCTCTTGGTAGTCAGTTACTAGCTGTTACAGACTACGGGTTGGCTTACCTACTGGTAGGTTTGAGTTGGAGCCATCATAACCAGAGAAATTGGGTTGTAACAGAAAATTTGAGAAACTCCATCCTATATAAAAGATCAACAAGTTTGTTTAAGAAAGAAGAAGAGCTGTCTATTCTATATGATGTAGAAGTCGCCATAGTCATTTTTATGTCAGGGGAAATCCAACACATTGCTTGGAAATCTACAAGCCTGGTTAAGGATGTATTTATGAGGTATGTAAGTTTTACCGAGGTCAAAAGGCATAAAAAGTGAGTTAAACATGAAACCTATCTTCTAGAAAAAGTGAATAAGAAAAAAAAAAACATAACAAATTAGAGAAAATGAACGAGGGAAGGAAATGGAACTCCTCTTAAACCAACTTGTAGAGAAAAAGAGTATTACTGAATTTGGTGCTAGAGAAATCAAGTTTTAGCATCAAACAACTTTAACAAACCTTTGATTTTTCTAGTATCAAATTTAGTAATGCTCTTTCCCTTCACATGTTGGTTGAAGAGGAGTTTCGTTTCTTTCTCCTCATTGTTTTTTCTCTATTTTGCTATTTTGTTCTTCTTTCTTGTTCACTTTTTCTATAAGTGTTTAACTAACTTTTTATGTCTTTCGACCTTGGTAAAACATACATACCTCATATATACATCCTTAGTCATGCTTGTAGATTTCCAAGCAATTGGTTGGATTTCTCCTAACCTAAAAATAATCATGGCGACTTCCACATCACACAGAATAGAAAGGTCTTTTGCTTTATTAAATAAACTTGTTGCTCTTCTATCTAGGATGGAGTTTCTCACATATTTACTATAATTCCTAGTAACCCTAAGCCTTTTTCTATCCATACTTGATACTCAATTATTTTAAAAAATAGCACTTCTTTTTGGAGTAGAGTACATAAAACTTGAAGAGATTTGTGGCTTTTATAGATGCTGAGCAAGAATTGTCACTATAGTCAAATTAGTAAATTTCAACTTGGATGAGATAGTTTAGTCCGAATTTTGAAATATATTGATTAGTGAAATCTGAATTTAAGGAAATTTTTGTACTTTTTTTCTTAAAAAGTTTGAAAATTGCTAAAATTCGTGAAATTTTTTGGGTCATATTCGATGATTATTTTTGGATAGGAAAAAAAAATATACCCCATGTAATTCGGTAAGTGGATTCAAGGGAGGGTAGTGTGTATCATTGTTTAACTTTTTTTCACAAAAAGTTGAAAATTGCTAAAACTCATGAAATTTGACAGGTCATATTCCATTATTATTTTTAGATAGGAACGACAACCACATACCCTGTGCAATCCCACAAGTTGAGTCTAGATAGGGTAGTTCATACCAGACCTTACCATTACCATGAGAGGTAGAGAAGATGTCTCGGATCAATAATTAACTTGTGACATGGGCACATTTGGTAGAAAATGTTTATGGAAAATATGTTTTGCCGAAGATGTTAGTATATTCTTACAAAACATTTTTGGATCATATTATTATGTTTTTATGGATAAAAAGATTTTTGATAATATTCCCTTCTTTTGGGAAGTGACATTATTTTCCTTCCATAGACAATAGAATAAATATATAAAGAAAAGTGATAATTATATTAATATGAATGGTAAAAAAGCATCCTGTTTGCATGATTTTTTTGAAACATTCCTTTGTATGATTATAAAAGGTAAAAGTATTAAAGTATGAGATAATACATAGTTGCCTCCCCAAATTTGTACCTTATTTTCAAGATGACACTCTAACTTTGTCGGGGTCCTATTGCCCACCTAAACAACTTTGCATCAACATTAGTACCTCTTTTTTCAATAAACTGTAATTTTTTTAATTAAGGTGTTAACCACACACCAACCCTTATTTGACATGTGTTAATTTAATTTAAAATGCTTTATTTCATTTTTCATAGTTGGTTATACTTTTTCATTCATTTTCTCTTAGTCTTCTTTAAATTAAGTGCTCCAAATTTTTGGGGATATCATTAATATGTTTATCGCTTTTTCATATAACTTTACCACAATTAAAAATAAAGTTTCAAAAACCTGTTCAATTGGTTTAGCTCTATAGGTATCTAGTTAGAGATAAGGTATTGAGCTAATTGTATGCTCGAGGATGAGATAACAGAGTGATGTAAATTCGAGGTTTATACCATGTAGTGATATTTTGATGGTTCTAAAGTCATTTCCCATAATGTCCAAGGTCATTATTGGACGAGTATATAGACCCTCATGAGTTCCCCATGGTTTCTATCTCACAACATGCTATTTTAGAGCATGCGCATATTAGTATAACAATTGGTCACTGCGTTGTACGCTGTCATTTTGGATTATTTTGTACCTTTCTTATTTATCTACCTTAACTGATGCTCTTGTACTTACTTATCATTAGCATTTTAAAAGGTGGGAGCCATGAGGTGAGGCATTTTACACAACACAAGATGAACTGCAAGCTACGAAACTCGAGACGTAAGTCTCATGAATCTACCGGAAGTAAGTTACATGTTTCTTCAATCTTATTAATTTTACTACGAAGAAAATAAGTAAATGTAAAATTTCTCCTATCAATTTTATGCATAATCATCTAAAACAAACATTTTTTGGAAATGTCATTCTCTATGGAAGTTGCCTTCTTTATTTATACATTTTACGAAAAATCACAACAATATGAAAACATAATAGCATAAAACAAAAATATCATTACACCAAAAACAAAAAAAATGAAGCAATTTTTAAATTAAAAAAATCAAATTTAATGCTCGAGGTGTATGCTTTTACGCTTTGGGCATACGATTTTATGACCACGGCTTAAACCTCAAATTCTAGAACGTATGACTTATGGACCAGTGCCTTTCAGTTGCACCCCGAAGCATTTTTGGTTCGCATCGTCTTTGGACTCGCCCCAACAATGCTCTTGAAAACACTTCTTATCACTTGTTAGCTATCTTATCCCCACTTTTCTGAGAGCAAGTGGACTGTGATATATATTGACTTAGCAAAATTTATTGCATACCTCTTATGATATAACTATCTAATTCTAGCTCGGTCAGCCTATGATGCCTATTGAGTACATGTCTTATCGTATTCATACTATTTCTTCTTTATCTTTTTTATGCACACCCTAGCACTAGCCGGCCATGCTGATTCAATATACCTGAGTTAGTTTATTGGAAGTTATGGTGAGCTACCTAGCATTCGGAGCAAGACTAGCTTATTCTATCATATTTATTTGTCTTTGTACTATATTAGACTGTCTTGTATTTTGAAGCACATGATTTCAGACTAGATGCTCTTGTACAGGTGACATCAAATTTAAGGTGTATTTGTTACTTTCGCATTTCTATTCTATCTATATCTATGAAAGCTTGGGGTTTTGAGACTTAATTATACTTATCTTATTATTATTGCGTGATTATTTCATAATTATTCTGGTGGAGGGTTGGCTTACCTACCAGTGGGATAGTATAGGTGTCACCATGACGATGGATTTTGGACTGCGATACATCTCTTATTTATTTAAAGAGAATAATTTTTCCATAATAATACTTGAAAAAAACTAGTTCCAGCAGTTTTCCTTGGTACCTGGTCCTTAGCTGATTTTAACTTGAGTTATAAAGAAATTGCACAATTAATTAATGTGGAAAACCTCCTCTCTCAAGGAGTAACAACCACAACTCTAATTCACTATGCTCAAACAAGGTTTTAAATTACTACTCAATAATCAAAACATTACTTCAACACTACACTCAAACTATTAACTGTAACGGTTTCAATTACCAACTCTCCAAGAAGCCAAACTTGATTCTTGTTACAAAATCTCACCACATAGACTTCAAAACTATCACAACTACTGAAACTTATCACCAATAACATAAACTCAAAAACATATTCTGCAAACAAAACTTAACTAAACACTGCCTTCAATGGATGACTTAAACAAATTAGTTGTGATCTCCTATTGCTGAGAATAATTTCTTCTCTGCATATGCAATAGGTGAGTAAAAATTATTTCGCTCTCAAAAGTTGTCCTTTTTAAGTAAGGAAATAACTCAACAATCCTTTTCTTGTTTACCAAGAGCATAGCCGACTTCCACCTTTTCCTTGTTAAACTTGGACCAAAAATAGCAGGCATACCATAATTAGACTTATACCAAAAATAGGATTTGCATACATCAAAACTTTAGCTATCAATGAGTCTTCAATTTTTCTTTATTTGATGATGGAAAACCTATAATAATTTTTTGTGTACGTCTGTATGTCTGTATACTACCTACAACTGGACTTAACTCTGAGAACTCAATTCTGCATACTCTTCCCCCTTTTGACATCATAAAAAATAAACTAGACACAATACATAGATTTAGAGTGGAATAAAAAAAACTCAATTCCATTGAGACAAAAGAGCCACAAACATAAAAGACACAATCCAAGGAACTTTAACACACCAACAAATTAACAATATTAATTATCAATTAATAGATGCAGGGATAATCCATCAAAATAAATAGGTCAGTATAATATTAAACCAACCATTGGACCAAAACAAAATATTTAAATATTACTTACAAAATAAAAAAAACATTGTTTGTCATCAGAACCACCAAACAAAATGAAAAAGAGTCAAGGACATCACAGCTTAGAAGGAGGAGGGGAGAGGATTGGGGTTAGGAAAGAGATCCATGAGTTTCGGGATGTTCTCAAAGTGAGTGGTCTGCATTTTGATCATATCAACCTTGAGAGAATCCACTTGAGAATGAGAATTTGCCAAACACTCCTTCAAACCAGCATTTTCTCCTTTCAGCAAGGCAATCTCTTCTTGTGTTGCTTCCAAGTCCAAGAACACTTGAGTTAAAGAACTAGAGCACTTCTTCCCCATAGGCTTCTCAGTAAAGCACTCATAATCATGTAGGATAAAGAGTGTAAACCTGTCATTTTTTGTAGTAGCTACTCGTTTCCCTAGAGGCATACCAATACTCTCAAACACAATGGAAAGAAGTAAATCATATACAAGTCCATGACTTAGGAGAGACATATACTTCTTATTCCTCTTCTTCCAACTCAATTTTTCATCATCATCACCAATTTTCTTCTTACCCCTGGCCACTCTAGCTCTTTTAGCCTCTGTAGCCTTTTTCACCGCTGCAGTCTTTTTTCTTATGTTAGGATTCCTTAGAAGTAATGAAGATGGGTCTTTAGGCACTGATTTTGTTTTGGGTTTACGAGTAGTCCTAAGCATATGAGAACCTAAGCATATGAGAAACCATTTTTCTTATATTCAGGAACTGGAGTTGATAAGAATGGAACATATTTGAGGCTTACAACAATGTCCTCATTACTATCAACTTCTTCCTATTTAGAAAAGGATTTAGGTTTATCAATAGGGGTTGCAGTAGTAGTTGCTACCTCAGATGTCTAAGAGTAGTTTAGAGAATTAGACTTTTAAACCTATGGAGATGAGATTTTTAGAGAGGAGTTGAGAGAGGAAATGAGAGAAGGTGATCTAGACAGAGCAAATGTAAGAGAATATAATGAACATCATGAACTTTGTTCCCCTTGAACGGATGCACCATATGAGAAATCCTTATCGTCAGAGTAATACCCAAGAGAGTAGAACTGAGAATCGATTGTTTTGAGGAAGAGGGATTTGGAGAAGCCATTGGAGTGAGTTTAAGAGAAGGAAAGTAGTGAGTGAAGATGGAAGGTTTGAAAGTTTGGGTTTGTAGTGAGGGATTGGTGAATATGGAGAGTTTTTTAAGGAATAAAGGAACGATTGAAGGGGTTCTAATGGTTGAAGTGACGGTTGTCAGTTTTGAAAAGAGGGAATAATTATTAAAAGGTGTGTTTATTTGATTTTCCCGCTAAGAATTTTGTCTTACTTAGGTAAAGGAAGGTTTTTATTGAGGACCAGGTTCTAATGATAAACATCATTTTATTTATATATGTACTCAATACATGAAAGTTTTATAAAGGGTGTGCGTATCTTACTTGAGGACCAGGTCCTCAAAGCTCTTTCCCTATCTCATGAGTGAATTTTTCATATTGTTTTTTTAAAGTTGCTATCATCAAGTTCCATGGATGATTCCTTCATATAGTGTATGTGAACCTATAAAGGTATAAAATCTGAGTTAGATACACCATTTATCTCTCAAGTGCATTTTTCCATACCTTAGTTTCACGTTCAATCATTTGAGAAAGAGATGCATTCTTACTTTTTTCAGAGATGATTGATTATTCCAAGGGCCAATATATTCTTCATAATGTGTTATCTTCCTAAGGCCTTGGTTAAAAGATCAACAATTTGTTCATCAGTTCCACTGGGCAACAACTCAATCAATCCCTTCTCAGCACAATCTCTGATAATATGATGTCTCACATCAATGTGCTTGGCCCTTTTATATTAAACTGGATTCTTTTCCATGCTGACTCTACTTATATTGTCACATAAAATAGGAATACATCCAAGATTGATACCATAATCACTGAGCTACTATTTTATCCTGAGTAATTAAGTGCAACAAGATGCATCAGCCACATATATTTAGCCTCAGCAGTTAAAAGGGCTTCAGAGTTTTGTTTCATTATTGCCTAGGAGACAAGACAAGGTCCCAAGAAGTAGGTCATTTCAGATGTGCTTTTTATATCCACCAAATATCCAGCATAGTCGATATCATCATAAATAATAAGCTCAAAGACATCTCCAAATGGATACCAATGACCTAGGCTTTGAGTTCCTTTAAGGTACCTTAGGATCCTTTTTCAGCCTTCAAGTGAGATTCCTTAGGACATGACTAAAATCTAGCATACAATCCTATACTATACTCAATGTCAGTCCTTCTAGCAATAAGATATAACATGGAGCATAGCATCCTGTATACTTTGTTTAAGCAATAGACACCCCTGCCTCATTCTTGTCAAGTTTTATGGTGGTGGCAATAGGAGTACTATTTGTTTTGGCCCCATCCATCTCAAATTTCTTCATCAATTCCTTGATCTATAGATGTCCCATCTTTAGTTTGATTTATCTGCAAACCTACTAAGAAGATTAACTCTCCCATCATGCCCATCTCAAACTCACTACCAATTGAAGATGAGAACTCTTTACATAGTTCATCATTTGTATCTCCAAAGATTATATCATCCACATAGATTTGAATAATGAGAAGCTTAGATCTCTCCCTCCTTATGAACAAGGTGTTGTCAATTTTTCCCCTACTATAACCATGTTCGAAAAAAAAGGAGGACACTCTGTCGTACCATGCTCTTGGAGCCTGCTTCAGTCTATAAAAGGCTTTGTCATGTTTATATACATGATCAAAAAATTCTAAACTTTCAAATCCTATTGGTTTCTTGATATATACTTCTTCCATCAAATAACCATTCAAGAAGTCACTCTTCACATCCATTTGAAATAGTTTGAACCCCATATCAGAAGAAAATGCAATTAACATTCTTATTGATTCCATTCTAGCAACTGGAGAAAAAATTTCATCATAGTTAATTCCTTCTTCTTGATTTTACCCTTGAACTACCAGTGTAGCCCTATTTATTGTTACTACACCTTGATCATCTTGCTTGTTTCTGAATACCCACCTAGTCATAATGATGGTTCTATCTGCAGGTTAAGTGACTAAGTGTCATACCTTGCTTCTTTCAAACTGATTCAACTCTTCTTGAATGTCACCAATCCAATAATAATCCAACAAAGCTTCCTTGACATATTTAGGCTCAATCATTGACAAGTAATCTGAGTAGGCACATTTTCTTCTCAACGTGTTCCTGCTCTATATTCCTCATTCTAAGGGGCATATGATGTTCTCAATGGGATGTGAACTCTTGTGTTTCCAATTTCTACCAGCAGTAGGTTGAGAGGATACTTGTGTATCAAGCTGATAGGCGGAGTCTTCTTATTGAGAGATTCCCCATTGAAATGACATTTCCACCTGAATCCTAACACTTTCTTCAACAACTAGAGTGGCATCCTTGTGATCTTTTTCATCTTTTGAATCATGTGCTAGTTCAAACCCTTTATTATCATTACTTGTTTAGCTTTTCTTTTAGTCAACATTTTCTTTATCAAATATAACATGAATGCTTTATATCGCACACCCAATTCTTTTCTTAAAAACTTTGTATGCCTTACCTGAACTTCCACACTTGTGACATACTTGAAATTCCTTTTCTTTGCCTTTTGGAGTTCTTCTTTGGAAGTTTTTGCCCATTTTAAACATCCTTTGAAATCTTCTTGTAACTAGAGCCATGTTTTCTTCCTCATAATAAAAAGTCTCAATGGATTTGAGGGAGATGGTTTTATCCTTCCTTTTAGTCCCTATATCCTTCTCTTGTTTCTTCTTCAGTTCATAGGTAGTGAGATTCCAATGAGTTTATCCATCTCCAAAGTATCTAGATCCCTAGCTTCTATGACAGCTTCTACCTTACTTTTCCAAGATTCTGGCAACACACTGAGGAGTTTTATTATAGCTTTTCAAAGGGAATCAGTTCCTATACAGAATAAATTTCATTGGGAATTGCAGTGAACCTAGTGTGCAAGTCTTGAATTGTTTATCCTTCCTTTATTCAAAACCATGCACATTGCCTATTCAGATTGTCTATTTTGGCCTTTTTCATAGCAAAAGTTCCTTCATGTGCAGTTTGAAAAGTGTCATAGATTTGTTTAGCATTTTGACAGGAGGAGATTCTATTGTATTTATCAGGTCAAATTCCACATATCGAGATCTTTCTTGCTTTTCCATTGTTTTGCATATGCACTTTATGAGCATCAGTACACTCACTTCTTTCCTTGGGAACTTGTCCCTTTCGATCAGCAGAGGTTTTCAATGGAATGGTTGGGTCATTCAGTACAACATTCCATAAATCAACACTTTCAACAATTAGGTGATCCATCATCCCATTTTTTCACCATCCATAATACTTTCCATTCATCAGTGGTGGTTTTGTTAGAGAGGATCCTTCCTGAGAAGTTGGAGGAGCAGCCATAGTATCTTTTTTAGGTGTTAACCTTTAGTGAAAATTTAGTCTCTGATACAAATTGAAGAAAGCTTGTTCCAACTATTTTACAGGAACCTGGTCCTTATCAGAATTTAATTTGAGTTATAAAGAAATTACATAATCAATTTATGTAAAAAGCCTCATCTCGCAAGGAGTAACAACCACAACTCAAAATCACTATACACAAAAAAGGTTTAGAATTACAACTCAATAATCAACACCTTAACTTCAACACTAGACTCAAACAGTTAACTATAATTGTTTCAATTGTCAACTCTCCAAAAATCCAAACATGCTTCTTGTTACAAAACCTCACCACACAGATTTCAAAACTACCACAACAACTATCACAACTACTGAAACTTATCACAAATAACATAAAATCAAAAACACTTTCTACAAACAAAACTCAATTAATTACTGCCTTCAATGGATAGCTTGAACGAATTAGTTGTGATCTCCTATTGCTGAGAATAATGTCTTCTCTGTGCATGCAATAGGTGAGTAAAAATTATGTGGCTCTCCTCCTTACATAGTTTCTCCATAGTTGTCCTGTTTAAGTAAGGAATTGACTCAACAATCCTTTCCTTTTTTACCAAGGACATAACCGACTTCCACCTTTTCCTTGTTATACTTGGACCAAATATAGCATGCATTCCATAATTAGACTTCTACCAAAAATAGAATTTGCATGCATCAAAACTTCAGCAATCAAAGAGTCTTCAATACTTATCCCATATTTCATAACTTACTTCAATTTGTATAATATGGTCAACCCTTTGTAAAGAAATATCATCATCAATCAGTATTTCTCATACTTTCCTATGCCTTGCAATCATACTTTCCTACGCCTTGCACGATCAAAACATATCACAAACCATTTTATCCATAGTAACACTAAAATGTGATCCAAAAATGTTTTGTAAGAATATACTAACATATTATGTAAAACATATTTTCCATAAACGTTTTCTACCAAATGTGCTTGTGTCACAAATTAATTATTGAACCGAGCGTCTATTGGAAACATCCTCTCTACCTCCCAAGGTGGTAAGGTTTGGTATGCACTATCCTCCCCAAACTCCACTTATGAGATTACATGGTGTATGTTGTTGTCGTTCTTGTCCAAAATTAAATCATACAATATTACCTATCAAATTTCATGAATTTTAGAAAATTTCTAATTCTTAAGATAAAAACAGTAAAACACTGATACACACTATCCTTCCTAGACTCCACTTGCCGGATTGCACGAGGTATCTTGTAGTTCCTATAAAAAATAATCATGGACTATGACCTGTCAAATTTCATAAATTTTAGCAGTTTTCAAACTTTTTAAGAAAAAAAAGTAAAATAATTTCCTTAAAATCAAATTACACTAATAAATTTATCTCAAATTGTGGACTAAACTATCTCAACCATGTTGAATTTTCCTAATTTGATTACAGTGACAATTCTTGTTCGCCATCTATAAAAGCACACACCTCTTCAAGTTTGTTTTTTTTATGTTTTAAAATATGGCTAGAAAAGGCTTACAGATACTAGGAATTGTAGTGAAAATGTGAGAAACTCCATCCTAGATAGAAGATCAACATGTTTGTTTAAGAAAAGAGAAGAGCTTTCTATTTTGTGTGATGTAGAATTCACCATAATTATATTTAGGCCAGGGGAAATCTAACCCATTGCTTGGAAATTTTCAAGGCTGGCTAAGGATGTAAATATGAGGTATGTAAGTTTTACCAAGGTTGAAAGGAATAAAAAGTTAGTTAAACACTAAATCTATCTTCTAGAAAAAGTGAATAATAAATAAGATCAAATTAGTAAAATTGAGAAAATGAACGAGGAGAAGGAAATGGAACTCCTCTTCAACCAACTTGTGGAGGAAAAGAGTATTACTAAATTTGATGCTAGAGAAATCAAGTTTTCGCATCAAACAACTTTAACAAACCTTGAATTTCTCTAGCATCAAATTTAGTAATACTCTTTCCCTCCGCAATGTGGTTGAAGAGGAGTTCCATTTCTTTCTTCGCATTCATTTTTCTCTTTTCTAATGTGTTCTTCTTTCTTGTTCACTTTTTTACTAGATAGGTTTCAAGTTTAACTATCTTTTTATGCCTTTCGCCCTCGATAAAACACACATTCCTCAAATAGACGTCCTTAGGCATGCTTGTAGATTTCTAAGTAATTGGTTGGATTTCCCCTGACCTAAAAATACTCATGATGGCTTCTACATCACACAAA